>CM035842.1:50884207-51528179 GCA_020510985.1 Pholidichthys leucotaenia
TAGGAAGCTCATTTGTGAGATTAGCTCTATTGAAATCACCCAGAATGATAAGCAGAGAGTCTGGATGTTTTTCCTCCACCTCTGCTATCTGGTCAGCGAGGTGCTGCAGTGCCTCCGTTGTACAAGCAGCAGGCGAGATATAAATTCCGACCAGAATAAATGAGGAGAACTCTCGCGGTGAATAAAAGGGTTTACAGTTTATGAACAGTGACTCTAGGTTAGGACTACAAAACTTCTTCAACACTGTGACATCAGTACACCAACCTTCGTTTATGTAGAAGCAGATTCCACCACCCTTAGCTGCTACTGGAGTACAAGCCATGGCTTCTTCTAGAGGTTATGCAGCAGCTGGAGGGTGTTTAATCGGGGGGAGTGAAGTCGGTGCCGATGAGCCTGCGTTCCCGGACTCCAGAGTATCATCTGTCTCTGCCTCCTCGTCAGACGACCCCTGCCATTCCTGGAAGAACATGTTTCATGCATGTTTCAGCAGCAGCAGTCACCATCATACCCTGAGAAATAAGGCAAGTGTGTGTTCGTTCTCTTACACATGAAAATTAAATTTCTTGCCTTATCCCTGGTGGTGAGGCTCAGCATCCGCAGCCCACTGTGGCTGAGCCCTCACCGTCTGCTGCAGTCATCTGCTCCTCACCCATCTCTCCTGCGTTTCCTCATGTCTTCCCTGAGCGTCTGCCGGTCTTTGGGTGGAGCCACCGGATGACGGAGGAGTCTGCAGTCCTGGAGAACCCCACGCCAGCCCCGCAGCCACGTCCTGGACAGGAGAGGAGCGGTCCCGGATCCCTGAGGGCTTGAGCCGACAAGGGAGTGTCTCCTGGTTTCAGCTGCCCGGGACTCAGCGCCAGTGATGAGGCGACCTCCAGTCTCAGCTGCCACACCGGGAGGTCCACCTGCATCGGTTGCCACGCCTGGAGGTCTTTGGCCTGCATCCACCACCATGCCTGCTGCAGGGGTTGCCGCAGCAGAATCGTTGGAGTCCTGGACGGCGGTGGAGCCTGAGTCGAGGCAAGTACTCTTTCCTGTTTCTAAATTATCAGTGTTAGAGAAGTCTTGTCTTGCTCATGGTGAGAAGAATCAGTTGCAGACACCCTCTGCTCCTGAGTTCTCCTCACTGGGCTCCACTGCTGGTGGTGGTAGTAACCCGGCTTATGTTTCTTCTCCTCTGCGCAAGTCCTCATCTGGGTCCGCTGCTGGTCCTCCTCCATTTCTGCCTGAGGTCACCGTGGGTCCTTTGTCTTCGCCTGAGGTCACCGTTGGCCTCTACCTCCCCCAGAAGTCCCTGTGGGTCCTGCCTCATCGTCAGAGGTCCCCGTGGGCCCTGCCTCGTTGCTGGAGATCTCCGTGGAACCTGCTTCATTGCCGGAGGTCCCCGTGGGTCCTGCCTCATCGCCAGAGGTCTCCGTGGGTCCTGTCTCTCCACCTGAGGTCTCCATGGGTCCTGCCTCCCTGCTCGAGGCCCCTGTGGGTCCTGCCTCTCTACCCGAGGTCTCTGTGGGCCCCCTGCCTCCATCCGAGGCCGCCGTGGGTGCTCCACCTCAGTCCGAGGCCGCCGTGGGTTCAGCTTCAGTCCGAGGCCGCTGTGGGTGCTCTGCCTCTGTCCGAGGTTGTCGTGGATCCTCCACCTCCATCTGAGGTTGCCATGGGTCCTCCTACTCCATCCGAGGTTGTTGAGGGTCCTCCGCCTCTGTCCGAGGTCGTTGAGGGTTTCCCACCGTCGCCAGATTTTGTTGAGGGACTCCCGCTGTCACCAGAGGTCATTGAGGCTCTCCCGCCATCGGCAGGGGTTGTTGAGGGTCTCCCACCATCGTTAGAGGTCATTCAGGGTTTTCTGCCAGTGCCAGAGGTCGTCATGGATTCCCCGCCTACGCCCAAGGTCATCATGGATCCTTTGCCATCGTTGGTGGTCGCCAAGGGTCATCGGGTGTCACTGGGGGTCCCCGCTGATCAGTCATCTTCACTGCTTGGTTGCTTCACTGGTTGGCTGCTTCCTTCCTCTGGTATCTTTGCTGGTCAGCTGTCATTGCCGTCTGGCTCCACTGTTGGCCAGCAATCAGCATCAGGAATCAACTGTCTGCAACCTTGTTCTGCTTCATCCATGCTGTAGTTCATGTGGACCGTTGGGGGCATGGGTTCCAGCTACCGCCTCCTGGAGGGGGCGCATTGTGCCCCGTGGCCCATTGGCTCAGGGATGTAGGGAGACCACCCAACGGACTGCATCATTTGGTTGGGTGGCTCAAGACCTCTGGGAGACCACCCAACGGGCTATGCCAGCTGCTCAGGTGGCTCAAGAGCTCTGGAAGGCCACTGAATGTGCTCCACCACATAATCTGGTGGTCCTGGTGCTTTGGTAGGCCACCTTAACTGCCTTATCTACTTTTCCAGGGGCCCTAGAGTTCTGTGCTGCCATACCTGTCTGGGTTGTGGGTCATGAGTTTTTTGTCTTGTTTCTATTTTGGGTTTGGTCCCTCCATGCCTAGGTTCCCCCTCTTCCCGCCCAGGGTGGGTTGTTTTTCTTATTGAGGGGGGGTCTCCTTTGTGGGTGGGTCCTCTTTTCTTTTTTGATGTTGCCCTGGGGTGTCTGGGTTCCACCCCTTAAGGGGAGGGGCACTGTCATGATCCTGAGCACGGGTGAGGACCGTGCTGAGCCTCAGTGTACGTTAAGTCTTTTTCTGTTTCTTTGTTTCTTTGTTTATTATGGTCTACTGTATCTGGTCTCTGTTCATTTATGAGTTGTTGTATTCTTAGTTGTGCCCTTATAGTCCTGCCTAGTTATTGTGTGTCATTTTGTATTTATGGTATTATTTACATCTTTTGGCGTTGTGTTATTTTATTCTTGTATCATTTAGTTTCCAGTCTGTACTTTTATTTTGACAGTGCTGTGCAGCTTCAGACTGTCAGACTCTGTTTCGCGGGCTGCACAGCTGTCATTTGTTATTTTGATTACTTTCTCACTCATGTACTGACACCTGATTATCATCTGGGCCATTTCTATTTAAGCAGGCCAGTGTAGTTGATTCTTTGCAGCAGTCTTGCGTTACTGGACATTATTAACTACGTTCTTTTCATTCCTAGATGGAGCGCCCGTCTGTTGTATCCTCCGGGCATTCCCCGGTAACCCCCGTGTTCTGTAAGTATATGTATGTGTGTATTTTGTACTTGTAAGTCTTTCAGTTATTAAATGTGCAATCTCACAGTCAGCATGTGGCGTCTTCAGTCAGCCCTTAAAAAGGGCAGTTTATGATAGGCAGATGCTAGAGAAAATTATTTTACTCTGCATGCTCTCCTCAACTTGTATAATTAGACTAAAATGGAGAAACTGCTGGATTATCTGCCGAGTATTGTTGTATACTGTAAAAATTGAGGCAATTGTAGACTGTAATTTTAATTGGTAGTGATGTACTAATGATGTGGCTTGCCTGATCACCCAGCAGAAGAAGAATGAAAGCAGTGATAGAGCTAAAGCTAAATTAACAGAAAATTCAATTTGCCTGAAAAAAAAAAAAAGGCTAAAGAAGAGCATATGCATACAATGGGCTGTATTACAACAACGGGATCTTTTAGTCAGTTGTCAGAGATGCCGAATGCGTTCATGGGCATCTTCAAGTTCATTTCCTTATCACAACAGCATAAAAACGAACTTTCCACCAGTGCATGACAAGAGGCTGGTCTAATCATTCAGAGGTGTGTTTTGGATAATCCAGTCCAAAGCGCTCCTTCTCATCCCTTTAATACAAAGAGATGCATTACCTAAAGTGAACTGTGATCATGACAGTTTAAGATGGGTTTTGTGCTGACCAAAGCCCATGTGTGTGAGCCAAAATGCACACGATAGTAATGCTGCTTGGTAATAAGGAAGACATTAGTCACAGTTGATGCTCAGTTAGTTATGTTAGAAAGAACAAACAGTGAAGAATGGGCTGAAAAATCGGCTGCAACACACAGACATGAATGGGTTTGAAACTTCAGGAAAAGAGGATGATGGTTGTGCAAACTTTCATTAACTTTCATAAACTTTCATTAACGATGGCACAGAAGTTGCTCTGTGCCATTGTTTCCTCCTTTGAGATCTGCTGTGGCTTCCCATCCGCAGCAACCCCGGCCAGGAAGTGAGCCCGCTTTCGGCGGCTTCTGCTGGCCCCTGATGAGTAACAGTCGGGGGCTTGCTGAGGGAGAACTGCAACCCTTGGTGCGGTGCAAGCGCCATCTGGAAACCCGGGGCGCGTGGCCAAGTCAGATGTGTGGACACATCTCCTGTCTCTGTGGGGAGTTACAGTGAAAAGTAAAACGCTGTACACTCCTTGTTCATTTATTTATGCTCCTAAAGATAAACACATTAATCCCTAATAAGTCCATGATGAAAACAAAAATGTGAATGTATACAACTCATCAGACTAACACCCCCCCCCCCCGTGCCACGCATCACACTGCCTGTTCATTCATTCATTCTCCTAAAAAAAATCCTACATTAATGCCTCATCTCTAGACTCCATTGGTAAGTCTGCAATTAAAATGAGAGTGTAGATGGAATTAAAAAAAACTAGTGTGTGATCATCATATAATTAAAATGACGGGCGATTGCATGATGACTGTTACAACTCTCTCTATTAAAATAAGATCCCAGCACTGCCGTTTCCTCATGAGATCCGGAGCTGTGTAAGTTTGAAACATGCCACTGAAATATCATTAAACAATGCGCTTCTGACGATAGACCTCCTTTTTCCTGATCAAAAGCGGATTCTCATGAAATGCACTATAATAGTAATGCACATTAGACTGCGTGCCGCTACACGTCTTTGAAATGACTCTCCTCCTCCCAGCGCAGAGCGGGCACACTGTCTACTGGTAATTTGATGGTGTGACACAAAGTGTAAAAAACTGACAATGCACTGACAGAAACTAACAAATACACTGGCGTACAGCAGGAAGTCTGTCAGAAAAGTGCGCGGATGATTGTCCTAATAGGACCCACAGTGTGCTTTGATATGTGAATATGTACGTATATACTGTATTCAACATACTGTATGACTAAAAGTGGAAACTGATGATTGGATAAAGCACCCAAGCTAAAGCTAACACTAGCTACAGAAGCATGAGTTGCAGATGTGCAGCTGATGACTGTGGAAAAAATAATGGTCTGCAAGCTGAGGTAGAACTAAAAGGTGTATTATTTGGTCCTTAAGTGTCTCTACTATTTAGGTTCTTTGGTTCATTGTAACAGTTACAGAGGTATCAGGCCCTTAACAAGACGTAAGCTAGTGCCAGTTTGACATTTGCCTTTTTCTATCCTCCAGTTATACATATAATTAAAGAATTTAAGGCAGGGGAATTAAATTCTAACAAAAGCTTTTGATTAGTAACTGTAATGCAGAGATTAAATTAACCCAATGTTCTCTATCATTTTTTTTTGTTTGTTTTATCAATGGTGGATGAACGTGAAGGCCGTCCATCATTTTGACAGATTACACTTAAGGTGATCTTGCATAATTTTTAACTATAATTCCCACCTGTCCACTTTATGGAGCAATCTAGTATTGTGTCAGCTTCAGAGTGTCAGCTGTGGCTTTAACCTCTGCTACAACTGCAAAAATTTCCCAAAGTTTCTTTAAACAACCAAATAGTTGTGATGTTGTGGGCAAGACAAACAGCTTTCTCTATAAAGGGCAGTCATATCTGGAACACAATGCCAAATGAAATTAAAATAATAACGGACTTTAAAACATTTACTACAAAGGTTAAAAACTGGCTGAAAAATAAACAAGAATGTACCCATGTATGAAATGATTGTCTGCAGGGTGAGAGTGAATGAAGGGAAGGAATGAATGTGTTTGTTTATAGTGAGTGACGAAGGGAGGGAGACCTGAAATAGGCAAATGTGAACCAGGTTTTTATATTGTGTATTTATAATCTTGTTTGCATTGATGTATGTAGTTATTGTTTATTCTGTTTTCATTTTTTCTTTTCCTTATCCTTTTTTCTTTTTACCTGTTTCTTCTTTCTAAAGCCCATCCAGGAACAAGAGTTGCAAATTAGCTAATAGCTATACACTCTTTGTGCAACACATTAGATTGATTGTCATTTGATTAATTGTCTATGTTTATTGCACTGTCCCTGTCAAATAAACAAATAAAAAATAAAAAAAGGGGTGGACAAATAAGGACTGATGGTGGGGAGGATGAAGGACAAACACTGGACAACATTTATCAATCACCAGGTACTGGACTGTACTTCATATGCCAGACAGAGCATCAGAATCTCATAATAAGTTCTAATAAGTTCATCCTTGACCCAAGAGTCCAAAATCTATCCAGTAGTTTTTGTATAATTTTGCTAACAGACAAACATGAATAAACAAAAATGAAAACATTAGCTCCTTAGTGAAGGTAATTAATAAATTTATCCATAATCTATATTTGCTTGTCTTGTAAATTTGTTACTTTGTAACTTACTCTGTAACTTAATTTCTTACTTTATATTATTTTGTAAGTTGTTATCCCAACATTGAGCCTAATGATGCTAAATTTTGCTGGACAATAAATTGTCACAGAAATTATCACAATAAATGATATTATTGTTGATGTCATGAAGACCATTTTATGCCACTGATATAGTAATAATCTACAGTATATACACTACCGTTCAAAAGTTTGGGGTCACCCAGACAATTATTTTGTGTTTTCCATGAAAAGTCACACTTATTTACCACCATGAGTTGTAAAATGAATAGAAAATATAGTCAAGACATTGACAAGGTTAGAAATAATGATTTGTATTTGAAATAATAATTTTTTCCAGATACTCAACCTGCTCAAAGGAAGGTCAGTTTTATAGCTTCTCTAACCAGCTAAACTGTTTTCAGCTGTGCTAACATGATTGCACAAGGGTTTTCTAATCATCCATTAGCCTTCTGACGCAATGAGCAAACACATTGTACCATTAGAACACTGGAGTGATAGTTGCTGGAAATGGGCCTCTATACACCTATGTAGATATTGCACCAAAAACCAGACATTTGCAACTAGAATAGTCATTTACCACATTAGCAATGTATATTAGATATTAGAGTGTATTTCTGATTAGTTTAAAGTTATCTTCATTGAAAAAAACAGTGCTTTTCTTTCAAAAATAAGGAAATTTCTAAATGACCCCAAACTTTTGAACGGTAGTGTACTTTCAAACAGCATTTAACTTTTATGAACAATATTCAACATTGGAACGGAAATGTGGAAACAGACAGACAGACAGACAGATAGATAGATAGATAGATAGATAGATAGATAGATAGATAGATAGATAGATAGATAGATAGATGCTGTTAAGAACTTAAGATAAGCCTTTATTAGTCCCACAATGGGGAAATTCCAGGATTGCAACAGCACAGAGATAGCAACACACAGAGCAACAATCAGAAGGCAAGAGAAAAAACAAGAGCAGCGAGTATACATATGTACATATAAATATAAATATATATATATATATATATATATATATATATATATTTTTTTTTTTTTTTTTTTTTTTTTTTTTTTTTCCTCTCGGCGCCACACCAATAGGCTGCCTTTTGCAACAGCGGCTCGATTCCGAGTTTTTTTTTTCCCTTCCTCTCTCTTTTGATCACTTTTTTTTTTCACCCCACTTATATCACGGACACACAGATCATCCCAAATGTCTCCTGAGCCGGTGGACGGAGCCACTGTTTATAGCAGGATACGATATAACAGGGAAGAGCTGCTAGCATTTAACCGCCACCCGGTCCCACTGGAAAAACTCGACATACCGAGAGAACTGAGGCGAAAACGTCGCGGCTGCCGGGCTGGAGTAAGGCGGAGGACAAAAAATATAAGGTACAGACCCTCCCTTCCATCTGTTGTCATGGGAAATGTACGGTCGATACTGGGAAAGTTAGATGAGCTAGCGGCTATCTCCCGTTATGATAGCACTTACCGGGAGTGCTCTCTCCTTTTGTTTACTGAGACGTGGCTAACTGAACTAGCAGCAGATGCTAACATTGAGCTGGAGGGTTTTCACACGATACGAGCTGACCGAACACCAGAGAGTGGCAAAACTAGGGGCGGTGGAGTGATAATGTATGTTAACAACAACTGGTGCAGACCGAGACATATCACTGTTAAACAACGACACTGCAGCAAAGACATTGAGTTGCTAGCTGTTAGCATGAGGCCTACATATCTCCCGAGAGAACACTCACACGTGATCTGCATTGTTGTTTATGCAAATCCGACGGCGAACGCTGGGACAGCGCGTGACGTCATCCATTCAGTAACCAGCAGGCTGCAGACAGAACACCCAGATGCTCTTCTCCTCATCTCAGGCGATTTCAACCACGTTTCACTGTCTCCCATTCTGCCCACTTTCACCCAGTATGTCACATGCCACACTAGAGACAATAAAACACTGGATTTGTTCTACGCAAACACTAAGGAGGCGTACACCTCATCACAACTCCCCCCACTTGGGAGATCGGATCACAACTTGGTTCATCTCCGACCGGTGTACAAACCCCTAGTGCACAGACAACCTCCGGCCATGCACACTGTGGAGTTATGGTCTGAGGAGACAATGGACACTCTAAAGGACTGTTTTGAAGCCACTGCCTGGAAGCAGCTCTGCGATCCACATGGTGAGGACATCGATGGCCTCATTCACACCTTCACGGGCTACCTCAGCTTCTGTGTGGACAAATCCGTTCCCACCAAGACCATACGGCGTCACTCAAACAACAAACCCTGGATCAACCCTGAGATAAAAACACTTCTGAGAGAGAAGAAGAGGATCTTCAGGTCGGGGAACAGGGAGATGCTGAAGTCCGTACAGAGGGAGCTGAGGAGAAAGATCAGAGAAGGCAAGGACAGCTTCAGGAAGAAGATGGAGGACAAGCTGCAACAGAGCGACATCAGCGGGGTCTGGAGAAACCTCAAAACCATCTCGGGGCTCCAGAATACCTCCCCCCAGGCCACGGGGGGCAGGGAGTGGGCGAACAACCTGAATCTGTTTTTCAATAGATTTGACCAACCGCCCTCCCCCCTGTCTGCACAACAACCACTGCTGCCTCTAAGAAATCAAGTCCTGCTACCCACTCCCCACTCCACCGACACCCCCCCCCACTCCCAACACACAGCCCCCCATCCTGACCCTGACCAAGACCCAGGTGAGGACGGAGCTGAGGAAGATCAAGGCGAGGAAGGCGTCGGGACCGGACGGCATCAGCGCAAAGCTCCTCAAGTCCTGTGCAGACCAGCTGTGTGGGATTGTGACGTATATCTTCAACATGAGCCTGAAACTGGGGAGGGTACCACAGCTGTGGAAAACATCTTGTGTGGTACCTGTACCAAAAACTTCCCACCCCAAAGACCTGAACAGCTTCAGACCGGTGGCCTTGACGTCCCACTTGATGAAGACCCTGGAGAGACTGCTCCTTGCTCATCTCCGCCCCCTGGTGGAACCAGCGATGGATCCACTCCAGTTCGCCTACCAGCATGGCATTGGGGTGGAGGATGCGGTGATCTTCCTCCTTCACCGTTCTCTGTCCCACCTGGAGAAGCCCGGGAATATGGTGAGGATCATGTTCTTTGACTTCTCCAGTGCTTTCAACACCATCCAACCGATGATCCTGAAGGACAAGCTGCTGCGCGCAGGGGTGGACCAGCACCTGTCATCATGGATCCTGGACTACCTCACGAACCGGCCTCAGTTTGTGAGAACCCGGGACTGTGTTTCCGACACGATCATCAGTAGCACGGGGGCCCCCCCAGGGAACGGTGCTGGCTCCCTTCTTGTTCACTCTTTATACTGCGGACTTCTCACACAACACAACACATTGCCATCTACAGAAGTTCTCTGATGACTCTGCGATCGTTGGTCTCATCTCCAGCGGAGATGAAGCTGAGTACAGAGGGCTTATCCAGGACTTTGTGGACTGGTGCCATCGGAACTGCCTCCAGATCAACGCGAGGAAAACTAAGGAGCTGGTGGTGGACTGCCGCAGGCATGGGCAGCCCCTCACAGCACCAGTAAATATACAGGGAACAGACATCGAGATGGTGACATCCTACAAGTACCTGGGTATTCATCTGAACAATAAACTAGACTGGTCACACAATACTGACGCACTCTACAAGAAGGGACAGCGCAGGCTGTTCCTGCTGAGGAGACTCAGGTCTTTTGGTGTACAAGGGGCGCTGCTGAAGTCATTCTATGACACGGTGGTGGCATCAGCCATCACTTTTGGAGTGGTCTGCTGGGGCAGTGGCATTACTGCAGCCGATAGGAAGAGACTGAACAAACTGATTAAGAAAGCTAGCTCTGTCCTGGGGCAACGCCCTTGATCCGATGGAGGAGATAGGAGAGAGAAGGACGGTGGCTAAACTGTCATCTCTGCTGGAGTCCGAGTTCCACCCTATGCAGGACATACTGGATGCACTGAGGAGCTCATTTAGCAGCAGACTACATCATCCCAGGTGCACAACCGAGAGGTTTCGTAGGTCCTTCCTACCAACGGCTGTCAGACTGTACAACCTAAGCAGGGCCTGCTCGCAGAGATAGCAAAAAGACGTAACAAACTAATAGTTTTTTTTTTTTTTTTTTTTTTTTTTTTTTTTTTTTTGAATGCAAAAGATGCAATAGACTTACACAATGGTCCTCTCCGGCATACAACTAGGAACATACCGGTCGCTATGGAGGGTAAGAATATGTATGGGCACATAATCATACCATGTAGGATAACTAAATAGACGGTTATGCTGTTTCATCCCACCTAGCAACAATGCTCTGCACTGTGTGTGTTTATATATTTACATATTTATTCCATCTAGCTACAATGCTCTGCACTGGGTGTGTTTATATTTATATATCTATATATTTATTCCATCTAGCTACAATGCTCAGCACTGGGTGTGTTTATATTTATATATCTATATATTTATTCCATCTAGCTACAATGCTCCGCACTGTGTTTTTATATATCTACATATTATTCCATCTAGCTACATTGCTCCGCACTGTGTGTGTTTATATACTTGCATATTTATTCCACCTAGTAGTAGTAGATTAGTTTATTTGACAGGGACAGTGCAATAAACATAGACAATTAATCAAAGACAATCAATCTGATGTGTTGCACATAGTGTATAGCTATTAGCTAATTTGCAACTCTTGTCCCTAGCTACAATGCTCTGCACTGTGTGTTCATATATTCATTCCATCCAGCTACAATGCTCTGCACTGTGTGTCTGTGTGTGTGTATATATATATTTTATAGTAATATGTACATATGTATATTAGCTGCTCTTGCTTGCTTGTTTTTTCTTGCCTTCTGATTGTTGCTCTGAGTGTTGCTATCCCTGTGCTGTTGCAATCCTGGAATTTCCCGGTTGTGGGACTAATAAAGGCTTATCTTATCTTATCTTATCTTATATATATGTACAGTGGGGCAAAAAAGTATTTAGTCAGCCACCAATTGTGCAAGTTCTCCCACTTAAAAGATGAGAGAGGTCTCCAATTTTCATCATAGGTATACCTCAACTATGAGAGACAAAATAAGAAAAAAAAATGCAGAAAATCACATTGAAGGATTTTTAATGAATTAATTGGTAAATTCCTCAGTAAAATAAGTATTTGGTCACCTACAAACAAGCAAGATTTCTGGCTCTCACAGACCTGTAACTTCTTCTTTAAGAGGCTCCTCTGTCCTCCACTCGTTACCTGTATTAATGGCACCTGTTTGAACTCGTTATCAGTATAAAAGACACCTGTCCACAACCTCAAACAGTCAGTGTCACGCCGCGCCATTCATCAGCGGCGCCACCTGCTCACGCACCTGCTACTCGTCAGCGGCGAGGGATAAAAGCCGCCTCGCCCTGAGCTTCGGCCTGAAGCCGTTAGACTTCATCGCCTTCTATGCGAAGCGTCAACTCTCTCTTCAGCGTCAAGCTAGTGGTAAGAAGATTCCTTTCCTTACCTCTCCCAGTCTGCTCCCCTGTGCACAGGTGGATTCCTCGGCGGCGGACAACTCCGTCCCTCGTCCTTCCTCGCTGCTGCACCGAGTCCTGCAGGTGACTGTCTCCCGGGGTTCCGTCCTTGTAGTGCCTGCCATCTGTCAAACTCAAGTAAGCTTCTCTCCCTCGCCTATTCTCCTCCTGTATTGGTGTGTGCCTGTCACCCTGTGTCTGTTCTTTCCCATAGGGTTGCCGGCTGAACGGTCTCCTGCCTCTGTGCCCGAAGCAGACGCCACCACCAATACATTAACATTCCACTGACACACACCCATACACCCCTGCTGTTAATAAACAGTTTGAACTACTCTGAACCTGTGTGTGTGCGTCTCCTGAGCCGAACGTTATGTCAGTCAGACTCCAAACTCCACTATGGCCAAGACCAAAGAGCTGTCAAAGGACACCAGAAACAAAATTGTAGACCTGCACCAGGCTGGGAAGACTGAATCTGCAATAGGTAAGCAGCTTGGTGTGAAGAAATCAACTGTGGGAGCAATTATTAGAAAATGGAAGACATACAAGACCACTGATAATCTCTCACGATCTGGGGCTCCATGCAAGATCTCACCCCGTGGGGTCAAAATGATCACGAGAACGGTGAGCAAAAATCCCAGAACCACATGGAGGGACCTAGTGAATGACCTGCAGAGAGCTGGGACCAAAGCAACAAAGGCTACATCAGAAACACACTACGCCGCCAGGGACTCAGATCCTGCAGTGCCAGACGTGTCCCCTGCTTAAGCCAGTACATGACCAGGCCCGGCTGAAGTTTGCTAGAGAGCATTTGGATGATCCAGAAGAGGATTGGGAGAATGTCATATGGCCAGATGAAACCAAAATAGAACTTTTTGGTAAAAACTCAACTTGTCGTGTTTGGAGGAGAAAGAACACCATACCTACTGTGAAGCATGGGGGTGGAAACATCATGCTTTGGGGCTGTTTTTCTGCAAAGGGACCAGGACGACTGATCCGTGTAAAGGAAAGAATGAATGGGGCCATGTATCGTGAGATTTTGAGTGAAAACGTCCTTCCACTAGTAAGGGCATTGAAGATGAAACGTGGCTGGGCCTTTCAGCATGACAATGATCCCAAACACACCGCCCGAGCAACGAAGGAGTGGCTTCGTAAGAAGCATTTCAAGGTCCTGGAGTGGCCTAGCCAGTCTCCAGATCTCAACCCCATAGAAAATCTTTGGAGGGAGTTGAAAGTCTGTGTTGCCCAGCGACAGCCCCAAAACATCACTGCTCTAGAGGAGATCTGCATGGAGGAATGGGCCAAAATACCAGCAACAGTGTGTGAAAACCTTGTGAAGACTTACAGAAAACGTTTGACCTCTGTCATTGTCAACAAAGGGTATATAACAAAGAATTGAGATGAACTTTTGTTATTGACCAAATACTTATTTTACCGAGGAATTTACCAATTAAGTCATTAAAAATCCTTCAATGTGATTTTCTGGATTTTTTTTTCTTATTTTGTCTCTCATAGTTGAGGTATACCTATGATGAAAATTGGAGACCTCCCTCATCTTTTAAGTGGGAGAACTTGCACAATTGGTGGCTGACTAAATACTTTTTTACCCCACTGTATACATAGACACAGTGCGGAGCATTGTAGCTAGATGGGCTAGATATATAAATATATAAACACAGTGCGGAGCATTGTAGCTAGATGGAATAAATATGTAAATATATAAACACACACACAGTGCGGCGCATTGTAGCTAGATGGAATAATATGTAGATATATAAACACACAGTGCAGAGCATTGTAGCTAGATGGAATAAATATATGAATATATAAACACACAGTGCGGAGCATTGTAGCTAGATGGAATAAATATGTAATATAAACACACACAGTGCGGAGCATTGTAGCTAGATGGAATGAAACAGCACAACCGTCTACTTAGTTATCCTACATGGTATGATTATGTACCCATACATATTCTCACCCTCCATAGCGACCGGTATTTTCCTAGTTGTATACCGGAGGGGACCATTGTGTAAGTCTATTGCGTCTTTTGCATTCAATACTATTAGGTTGTCACGTCTTTTTGCTATCTCTGCGAGCAGCCCTGCTTAGGTTGTACAGTCTGACAGCCGTAGGTAGGAAGGACCTGCGAAACCTCTCAGTTGTGCACCTAGGATGATGTAGTCTACTGCTAAATGAGCTCCTCAGTGCATTCAGTATGTCCTGCATAGGGTGGAACTCGGTCTCCAGCAGAGATGACAGTTTAGCCACCATCCTTCTCTCTCCCATCTCCTCCACTGGGTCAAGGCGCTGCCCCAGGACAGAGCTAGCTTTCTTGATCAGTTTGTTCAGCCTCTTCCTATCGGCTGCTGTAATGCCACTGCCCCAGCAGACCACTCCAAAAGTGATGGCTGATGCCACCACCGTGTCATAGAATGTCTTCAGCAGCACCCCTTGTACACCAAAAGACCTGAGTCTCCTCAGTAGGAACAGCCTGCGCTGTCCCTTCTTGTAGAGTGCGTCAGTATTGTGTGACCAGTCTAGTTTATTGTTCAGATGAACACCCAGGTACTTATAGGATGTCACCATCTCGATGTCTGTTCCCTGTATATTTACTGGTGCTGTGAGGGGTTGTCCTTGCCTGCGGCAGTCCACCACCAGCTCCTTAGTTTTCCTCGTGTTGATCTGGAGGCAGTTCCGATGGTACCAGTCCACGAAGTCCTGGATAAGCCCTCTGTTCAAGCAGGAGCTAAATGTTTTCTGAAAATGGACCTTGCCTCGCAAATAGAAGGTTGCAGGTTTGAATTCCCAGGCTGGTGGGACTGGGAACCTTTCTGTGTTGAGTTTGCACGTTCTCCCTGTGCTGTGTGGGTTTACTCTTGGGGCTCTGGTTTCCTCCCACAATCCAAAGATATGCATGTTAGGTTAATTGGTGATTCTAAATTGTGCCTAGGTGTCTGTCTGATGGGCCCTTAGAATGGAGGGTTAGTGTAGCTACTAGTTTAGCGCTTTACGTTGTCTTTGTGAGCGCTGTATAAATACAGGTCTTTATTCTTTATATGCCTAGTAGATTGCAGCAAAGCACCACCAAACTGATTTTTATGCTTAGAATTAAATAAAAGAAGAGGAGGAAAAACACAAAAGCAGCTCATTTCATTATAAACAATGGTGTACGATCAGGGCTGGACTCGCCATCTGGCATACCGGACATTTGCTCGGTGGGCCGATGCACATGTGGGCCGGTGCATAGTCATCAATATAATTATGTAATCATTGCTGTGTTCGGAATGTTCATTCACTCACTCCCTCCCTACTCGCTAAATAGTGAATTTATACATAGTGGACTATATAGTAAACTCAATCCACCTTATTCCTGGGGGTGCTGCAGTAGAAATGATTATATGTGCAACTTACACTTTCGGCCACAAGTAGTGTTAAGTCAGTCAGCAATGAAGGAGTAGCGGGGAATTTAAAATAGCGTTTTGTTTTTTTTATCAAATTTGTTTTAATGTATCGTCCACATATGTATTTTGCAGTCAAGTGACAGCTAATTTCCACGCTTGTTTTTGTATTTTTGAATGTTTTTGTGTAGTTCTGGTACTTGTTGCTGTTGCTCATGATTGTGCCATAGACCTCCTGACAAAGAAGCACAGCTAAATCTGTGGCTTCAACAGCAATGCGTAGATCATGCACCGAAAATTAAAAAGGACTGTTCGTTCGTAGTGATCGTGGCACAGACACAGGGCAGACACAAGAGCACCAGGTACGTTTTCACTTGTATGAATGTCACAGATTGTACAGATATTTTACTTCATGCAAGGCTGCATGAAGTAAAATAATAAATAAATAAATAAAAATAGCTATCAGTTTGCTTCCTAAGGCTTAATGATTAAGGAAAAATATCAAAATAGTTTTTTGTTGCACTCGTTGCACTGCTCAATTTTGCAGTGCAACGATGTGGACTTGATATTAACTGCTCCGGCATGCATTAATTAATTTTTAAATTATCACAAAATATACACTCGTGAAAAAATTAGGACACCCTGTATAAGCCTGTGTGTTTTTTTAACATATTTGGACATGTGGATATTTAATATCAATGTTAAAAATACTGGGAGATTCATGTAATGCAACTAAACGATTAAAAATTAATTAGACTTTTTTCAAATTTTCTGTAAAATTAAATTATAAACAAATAGTGAAGAATAAATTAGGATGCCCCCCATCTTTTTTAGGTCACCCCCACATTCATTCCCACTTAAAATGGCTAAAATAAATGTTTAAAAATGCAAACAAAAACAAAAACAAGGTTAGACATAGATATGTGAACATTTCTTAATAAAGAACTGAATATTTAATGGGGTGTCCTAATTTTTTCACTTGACTGTAGAGCAAAAAAATTTTCAACAATTGGCCTGTACATCCATCCATCCATCCATCTTCTACCGCTTTTCCGGAGGTCCGGGTTGCGGAGGCAGCAGTTCAAGCAGAGAAGCCCAGACTTCCCTCTCCCCAGCCACCTGCTCCAGCTCTTCAGAGAGGATACCAAGGCGTTCCTAGACCAGCTGGGAGACATAGTCTCCCCAGCGTGTCCTGGATCTGCCCCGGGGCCTCCTCCCAGTGGGACGTGCCCAAAACACCTCAAGTGGGAGGTGTCCAGGAGGCATCCTGATCAGATGCCCATACCACCTCAACTGGCTCCTTTCAATGTGGAGGAGCAGCGGTTCTACTCTGAGACTCTCCCAGATGACTGAGCTCCTCACCCTATCTCTGAGGGTGAGTCCAACAATCCTACAAAGAAAGCTCATTTCAGCCGCTTGTAAATGCGATCTCATTCTTTCGGTCATTTTCCAAAGCTCATGGCCATAGGTGAGGGTAGGAACGTAGATTGACTGGTAAATCGACAGCTTTGCTTTAGCGCTTAGCTCCCTCTTCACCACAACAGACTGGTACAACGTCTGCATCACTGCAGATGCTGCTCCGATCTGTCTGTCAATCTCCCGCTCCATTCTCCCCTCACTTGTGAATAAGATCCCAAGATAAACTCCTCCACTTAGGGCAGGAGCTTGTCCACAACCCAGAGAGGACAATCCACCTTTTTCCGGCTGAGGACCATGGACTCGGACTTGGAGGTGTTGATTCTCATCTCAGCCGCTTCACACTCAGTGGCAAACCATCCCAGTAAGACCTGTAGGTCATTGCTGGATGAAGCCAGCAGGTCAACATCATCTGTAAACAACAGAGGTGAGATCCTGTGGTCACCAAGCATGACATCCTCTGTTCCCTGGCTGCGCCTAGAAATCCTGTCCATAAAAATTATGAACAGGATCAGTGACAAAGGGCAGCCCTGGCGGAGTGCAACTCTCACTGGGAATGAGTCCAACCGAGTGTTGCCAATACAAACCAAACTCTCACAGCAGTCGTACAAAGACCGAATAGCTCATAACAACAAGCCCAATACCCGATACTCCTGAAGCACCCCCCATAAAAAACCAAGAGAGACGCAGTCGAATGCCTTCTCCAAGTCCACAAAACATATGTAAACTGGTTGGGCAAACTCCTACAAACCCTCGAGGATTCTTGAAGAGGATAAAGAGCTGGTCCGATGTACCACGGCCAGGACAAAAATCATATTGCTCCTCCTGAATCCGAGGTTCGAACAACGGCCAGACTGTCCTCTCCAGTACCTTGGCATAGACCTTCCCAGGGAGGCTGAGGAGTGTGATCCCTCTAAAGTTGGAGCACACCCTCCGGTCCCCCTTCTTGAAGAGAGGAACCACCACCCCGGTTTGCCATGCCAAAGGCACTGCCCCCAACCTCCATGCAATGTTACAGAGGTGTGTCAACCATGACAGCCCTACAACATCCAGGTCCTTGAGGTACTCAGGGTGAATCTCATACACCCCCGGGGCCCGGTGACCAAAGAGATTTTTAACCACCTTGGTGACCTCAGCCACTGTGATAGACGAGTCGTCCCCCTCATCCACAAACCCTGCTTCCTCTGTTGAAGGCATGTCAATGGGATTGAGGAGATCCTCGAAGTATTCCTTCCACCGCCCGATGATATCCCAGTTGAAGTCAGCAGTGCCCCATCCACACCATACACAGTGTGGAAAGGGAGCTGCTTCCCCCTCCCTGAGCCACTGGACAGTTTACCAGGATCTCTTCAGGCCCACCAAAAGTCTTGTTCCATGGCATCACTGAACTCCTCCCATACCCGAGTTTTTGCTTCAGCAACCACCCGAACTGCACTCCACTTGGCCTGCCGGTACACCTCAGCTGCTTTGGGAGTCCCACAAGCCAACTAAGCTTGATAGGGACTCCCTTCTTCAGTTTAATGGCCACCCTCACCACCGGTGTCCACCACTTGGTTCGGGCTTGCCACCATGAGATTGCCTCGACGACCTTGCAGCTGCAGCTCTGGGTAGCCGATTCAACAATGGAGGTGGAGAACATGGCCCATTCAGACTCCATGTCTCCAGACTCCCTCGGAATATGGCTGAAGTTCTTCCGGAGGTGGGAGTTGAAGACCTCCCGGACAGGGGCCTCACCCAGATGTTCCCAGCACACCCTCACTATACGTTTGGGTCTACCAGGTCTGAATGGCATCCTCCCCTGCCATCGGATCCAACTCACCACCAGGTGGCGATCAGTTGACAACTCTGCACCTCTCTTTACCCAAGTGCCCAAAACACGATAACAAAATCAATCATCGAGCTGCGACCTTGGGTGTCCTGGTGCCAGGTGCACATATGGACACCCTTATGCTTGAACATGGTGTTCATTATGGACAAACTGCGGTTAGCACATAAGTGCAATAATTGAACACCACTCGGGTTTAGATCAGGCAGGCCGTTCCTCCCTATCACCCCCCTCCAGGTTTCACTGTCGTTGCCCACATGTGCATTGAAGTCCCCCAGTAGGATAATGGAGTCTCCAATAGGAGCACTCTCCAGCACCCCAGTCAGAGACTCCAAAAAGGGTGGGTACTCTGAACCATCATTTGGTGCATAGGCATAAATAATGGTCAGAACCCGTTTCCCAACCCAAAGGCACAGAGAAACAACCCTTTCGCCCACCAGGGAAAATGTCAATATAGAGGCAGAAGGTGGGGGGATACAAGAATATCCATCCCTGCTCATTGCCTCTTGCCTGGGGCAACTCCAGAGTAGGCCAAGCTCCAGCCCCTCTCCAGGAGACTGGTTCCGGAACCGGAGCTGTGTGTTGAGGTGAGGCCAACTATATCTGGCCGGTATCTCTCAACCTTATGCACCAGCTCGGGTTCCTTCCCCATGGTGACATTCCACGTCCCAAAAGCCAGTTTAGGAAGCTTGGGATCAGACCGCCAAGGTCTCCGCCTTTGACCGCCACCTGATCCACATAGCACCGGACCCCCATAGTCCCTCCTGCAGGTGGTGAGCCCACTGGAGGGCAGACCCATGTAATGGGACCCATCAGTCGGGTCCCATGGGCGGAAACCCAGCCACCAGACACTAGCCATTGAGCACCTCCCCCAGGCCTGGCTCCAGGGTGAGGCCCCGGTAACCCCATGCCGGGCGAGGTACACTGAATCCTTGTTCTAGCATTCATCATGAGAGTCTGTTGGATCGTTCTTAGTCTGGCCCTTCACCCAGGACCAGTTTGACTTGGGTGACCCTACCAAAGGCAAATTGCCCCGGACAACATAGCTCCTGGGATCACTACGGCACGCAAACCCCCCACCACGATAAGGTGACGATCCATGAGGGGATGGATGCCACTAAATTTATTAAAATAAAGGACTGATTAGTCAGTGAAAAAAGCTCCAGACAGTCTTATGTGTCAGCCTTTATGTTTAACTTACTTATTCCGATATAAACTCAAACTTCTGAGTGTATTTGAATGCAACATCAGGGCCTATCCCAGCAGCAGGAAATGTGAGGGGACAGGAGGCTCCTGCAGCTCTTTACAGGTAACACTTTAACATCTTATAATACTACATGACGCCAGCCTCAGCTTGAATATTCTGCAAAGTTATGCATAGTTTTTGGGTCTGTCTGAATTTATTCAGTCAGAGTAGGCATACCTGCAAACATTTAGGTTTCAAAGTATGTGAGGTTTTCACCTGGAAAATAGGCTCAGAGCCTATAATATAACAGAAAATACTGCATCTTTGCTCATTTTATTTTTGATTTTTAATTTATGAGGACAAACCTCACAACTTTATTAAAGTCTCAAATGTACAAGAAAAAAGTCCTAAATTAGCACTAAACACAAATTATGAGGAAAAAGCTGATTTAAGTGGAAAAAATTCTTTCAAATTTAGGAAAAAGTAATAAATTTAGAATAAAACTGTGATAAATTTAGGACAATAATCTCAAACTGTCCTGACTAAAACTGACTTCTCAGTAATTTTTTCTTAAACTACTTTTGGGGAATTATTCTTATGCATCGTCGTCGTCGGCCTCCGTCGGTCTATGATGACCATGGAAGAGAATCCTCAAAACATCTACTCTGCTGGAACAGCACCGCCTGTGGCTGAACAGGCCAATGCCGCGAATGACAGTCCCTGTCACACAGGTCACACTTGTGGGTGGTCTCCGTGCTGCTGGGTCTGTGGCGGGTTCTTCCTGCGGGTCCTTTTTTTCATCTGCTGCAGCAGTCAGTCTCTCTTCACCCGCCTTGAGCTGTCTGGTCAGGGTGCCTCCCATTTGGAGCGGGTCCGTTGCAAGGTCCTCCCAGCGCTCTGTGTTGATATCCAGGGCCTTCATGTCTCTCTTGCAGACACTCTAAAGCGCAGCTGTGGCGGCCACGTCTCTCCTGCCAGTTGCCAGTTCTCCCATAGAGGACGTCTTTGGGGATTCTGCCATCCTCCATACGGTGAACGTGGCCTAGCCCAGCGAGCCTGCGCTGGCCTGAGTAGAGTTGAGGGACATGAGGGAAGGCCGGCGCGGGACCAGAACTTCTGTGTTGGGCACTTTGTCCTGCCAGGATATGTCCAGGATGTGGGCGAATGCAGCGCAAGTGGAAGGAGGTTTCAGTCTCTTTTCCTGCCGGGCGTATGTTGTCCACGTCTCACTCCCATAGAGCAGTGTGCTGATGACGCAGGCGTTTGTACACTGCCATCTTCGGTCTTGACAGAGAGTTTGGGGATTCTCCCACACTCGTGTGGTGAGGCAAGCGAGTGTGAAGGCTTGATTTTCCAATCCTCTTGTTGATCTCTGTATCAAAGGGAGAGGTTGTTGCTGATCGTTGGACCCCAGGTACGTGAACTGATTCATGACCTCCAGCTTGTATCATCAATGGTGATGGTTGGTGGTGCTTCCGTGCCTTCGCCAAGACGTTAGTCTTCTTCAGGCTGATGGTAGCCCGAAGTCCTTGCATGCCTGGGAGAAGCGGTCCATCAGGGTCTGAAGGCTCCTGCTGTTGTGTGTGTTGCGACTGCAGCGTCGTCTGCGAACAAGCATGTCTCTGATTAGAGGCCTCGCGTACTTTGGTTCTGGCTTTCAGGCGGGCGAGGTTGAAAAGCCTGCCGTCAGATCTTGGTGTGCAGGTAGATTCCCTCTGTTGCTGTGCTGAAGGCATCCTCAGGAGCATAGCAAAGAAAATCCCAAAGAGGGTTGGCGCAAGTACACAGCCCTGTTTTCACTCCGCTGCGGTATGTTGAATGGCTCTGAGACGTTGCCATCGGGCTGCACTATCCCCCTGCATGTTGGTGTGAAACGATTCGATGAGGCTTTGCAACTTTGGTGGGCATCCTATCTTTGGCAGGATCTTGAAAAGGGCCCTCTCTGCTGACCAGATCGAACGCTTTGGTGAGGTCGATGAAGGCGACGTACAGAGGCATGTTCTGTTCTCTGCATTTCTCCTGGAGTTGGCGGATGGAGAATATCATGGTCTACCGTCGATCGCTCAGCGCGGGAAGCCACACTGAGACTTCGGGGTAGGACACGTTTTGGCAAGCTTTCTGTAGACGAACAAGAACAACTCGTGCGTAGACTTTGCCAACAATGCTGAGGAGGGAAATGCCCCTGTAGTTGTTGCAGTCGCTTCTCTCCCCTTTGTTTTGTAGAGGGGTGATGATCTTGGCGTCCCTCATGTCCTGTGGTACGGCACCTTCCTTCCAGCAACTGGCAGAGGACGTCATGCAATGGCAGCAGTAGGGGCGGTCTTGCAGTGCTTGATCAGGTCAGGGGGTATGCCGTCATTGCCGGGTGCCTTGCCAGCGGCCAAGCTATCAATGGCCTTACTGAGTTCGTCGATGGTTGGCTCGGCGTCAAGTTCATCCCTGGGATGGCAGGCAGTCGATGGCATCAAGGGCGACGGGGTCACGGTGTTCTGTCTAGAGTAGAGGTCGGAGTAGTGTTCCACCCATCTCTCCATCTGCTTGTTCTTCTCTGTGATCATCTCACCCAGTGGAAGATTTGAGGGGGGCCGTCTTGCTCTGAGCCGGACCAAGTGCTTTCTTGATGCCATTGTACATACCACGGATGTTCCCTGTTATGGCAGCGGTTTGAATGTCTTGGCTGAGCTGAGTCCAGTACTCGTTGGCACAGCGCCGAGCAGTCTGCTGAACTTTGCTTCTCGCAGCCCTGAGAATCTGGAGATTCTTCTCGTTTGGGTACTTCTTGTACTCAGCAAGTGCTGAGCGCTTGGCTTCAATGACGGGGGTCATCTCGGTCAACTTGGCATCAAACCAGTCCTGTGACTTCGAGGTCTTCCTCCCAAAGGTAGCCAAGGCTGTGCGGTAGATGGTGTTTCGCAGCTCTTCCCACTTCTGCTCTGCAGATTCTCCTCCTTGTGGTACACCAAGTTCCTTCTCAAAGGTGGAGGCAAACTGCTCAACAAGTTCTGGTTGGGCCATCTTGCTGGTGTCAATCCGTGCCTTTCCAGGTTGTCTAGCACGATGGAATTTCTTCAGCTGCAGCTTGACCTTGCAACACACCAATGAATGGTCTGTGTCGCAATCTGCACTCTGGAACGAACGGGTGATTAGCACGTTCTTCAGTGAGGTGCGCCTGGTCAGGATCAAGTCTAGCTGGTGCCAGTGCTTTGAGCGCGGATGTTGCCAGGAAACCTTGTGTTGGGGCTTGGTCTTGAAGAACGAGTTTGTGATGCACAGATCGTGATATGTGCAGAACTCGAGCAGCCGCTGTCCGTTGTCGTTCATTCTGCCCACGCCAAAAGGTCCAAGACAGGAGGGCCAGGAGTCGTGGTCAGCACCCACTCTGGCATTGAAGTCTCCAAGGAGAATGAGTTGTTCAGAGTTGGGGATGATCCTGACAGTTGTTGCCAGATTCTCGTAGAACTCGTCTTTTGCCTCTGGTGTGGCTGTCTGTGTTGGGCATACACACTGACGAGGGTGG
Source organism: Pholidichthys leucotaenia (assembly GCA_020510985.1). Lineage (NCBI taxonomy): Eukaryota > Metazoa > Chordata > Actinopteri > Cichliformes > Pholidichthyidae > Pholidichthys > Pholidichthys leucotaenia. The sequence goes on from CM035842.1 coordinate 50,907,549, forward strand.
ACTGGGCCTTCAGTGGTGTTCAGGCAGAGGGTGAGGAGTCGTGCAGAGCCAGTGCTGCCCGGTTTCCACCATCTTCAGCAAAGTGTTCTTCACTGCGAAGCCCACTCCGTGTTCCCCTGTGTTCGTCACTGCCCTTTCCCTGCAGTAGAACGTGTAGTCTTCTCTCTCAGTGTGCCTGCATCAGCTAACCGTGTTTCCTGGAGAGTGGCGATATCCACTCCCAGTCTCTCTTCAGCTCATTATTGATGTTGGCAGTCTTCCTGGTGTCGTTGATGTCCTTTAGGTTAGCAGCGAGTCCTGTCCTCATTAGTGCGGACGTCTCCAAGTTCCCAGTTTTAGAGTTGGTCTCTTTTGTTTTTATTGTCTTGCCTGGTGCGAAGGGTTCTCAGCCTGCTGTTTGGATTTCGTCCTTATCCCCATGCACCCAATGAGGAAAGCAAGCTGTGGCGGGACAAACACCTTATTGGCTGGGGTGCTGCCCAGCTTGAGGCGGGGCGGTAGCTTGTCCAGTGAGATCTGATGATCCCTCCCACCGTCGGGAACAACCCCTGGAGCCACGCTCTACGCCAATTGTGAGCAGTGGCTTATAACCGGTAACTGCTCATTCCCCGTGTTTTGTCTACGCCAAAGGCGAAGCTTGGAGTGTCCTCTCCAGTGATCCGGTGTTCTACCTTCCAGCGTTGGGGTGTTGGTAGGATTCAAGCCTGGGCAGGAAGATATGGAGGACAAGATGTTGCCCATGCAGCATGTCCCCCCTCTCCACGTCACTGATGAATCCAAAGGAACAGCAGGGCTGCTACAGTTTGGCACCAGCGCCGTTTGCAGGAGCTGCCAGAACGATGTTGAGCACAACATAGAACTGCCTTAGGGGCTCCGACTCCGGATTTTTCCTCAGGGTTGACTCCCGAAGCCTTTCTGTGACCGGTATGCCGCAAGGCAGCAGAGGTATGAAATCAGGGGTTACCTTCCCCTAGATGGGCTACCTTCCCAGGTTGACGAGCACCATCTACCCGAAGGCATCTGGTTTTAAGGCGCCAGAGATCCGCCCCTCGCCCCCTTCTCCTCTAGTAAAAGCAGTTCCGCCGGGCTCTTAGAGACTAAAACCCACGGGCAGGCTAGGAGTTGGACTTAGTTGTCAGAGGCTTTTCGAGACGCACGCCATAAGGAGCATTTTATGAGCACTGGGAGCTTAACCCCAGTGTCGCTCCTGGCTATGACAACCTTTGAGTGATAATACGTATATATAAAGATAACCTACTTTTACTTGTGTACAGTTTCACGATACACTATCACCTAAATTAGAGATTTTTTTATTGAAAATGTGGAATTTTTTATGTGAATTTGGAGAGCTCTTATAAATTATCTACTTTTTTCTTATGATTATTTGTATTCTTTTTTAATTTATAGACTCACAAAATTTTGAAATGTCATGAAAATTGAAACTTCAGGAAAACTGAAACTTCATGAAAAATGTTTGCTCATGGATTGGCATTTTTTTCTTGAATTTGTGACTTTTGTGTCATAAACTGGCATATTTTTTCTTCTGTGTATTTTTGCCTCAATAATGTGCCCTCCTCTTTTCATTGATTTTTTCTTTAATTTTCCTTTACTTTTTGCAAATGAGTTACATTTCTCTTGTGATTTTCTGACCTTTGTCTCAACAATTTATTCATTTACTTTTTCTTAATGACTTTATTAAATCTTTTACAGTTAACAACTTCCTGTGTTTACATGCTCAATGACTGTAATTGTACATATGAATTTTTTTCCCTCATAAATTTGCAATTTTTTGCCAAGAATTTGTAACTTTTATCTTTTATGTTCAGGTTTGTTTTTCTTGTAATTTTGCATTTTCCTCATGAATTTAGTACATATTTTAAATAAATGGGCAGTCGTCCCTATAAATTTGCTATGCTTACATACTTTTATTGTATATGTTTGTGATTTTTTTTTCCTTGTAATTTTGTCTTTTTTTTTTCAAAGTTTTGCACCTTTGGAAAATTTTAAGACATTAAAATTAGTATTTATGTAAAGAGATAATAAAATAATTTTCTTTCTTTCTTTCTTTCTTTCTTTCTTTCTTTCTTTCCACCTTGTGCTGTCAGGCAGCTAGGTGAGCAGAACAGAAATCTGCTGCCCTTATTGTGCCAAACAGATTTACTTTGCAAAAAGAAGCTTTGTACAATACATACTGTATATACTGTATGTACTGTATATTATTGTAAACTCCTCTTGTAATAACTTTTAATACTTTATTTAAATTATTTTACCCATGAAAGACCCGACAGGAGGGGAATGGGGAGAGGAGGTGTGGTGAGGGGGAAAGAAAAGGGACAGGAACAGACAAAGAAGACAAACAAACCAACAACTAAAAGAAACAAAAGACAGACTGCTTCTTCCACCAAAGAGGTTTCAACACAAGTCTGGTATCTGCACCTGTTAGAGAGATGTATGTGTGTGTGCATCCGTGTACATGGGTATGAGAGTGTGCGGAAAATAAGTGTGTGCATGGGAGTGGTTTGTCAGGAAACATACGAAGAGGGTGGCCGGTCACAGCCACTTTCCCCTTCCCTGTAAACCCTGAGCAAGCAGGACAATGCCACCAACCCCCACAGAACACAAATGTCCAAGGCCAACATGCTCCAGGAGAGCCGGGCATCCACCCCAGGAAGGAAGGTTGAGGGAGGCCGGGCCGCCAGGCGGCCAGAGCAGTGGGTCCACACCCCCGGACCAGCCGCCCCCCACCCCCCCAGCGGGGCCAACACTAGTCCCCGGGCCCCAGGCGCCAGGAGGCCAGCACCCCCACCCTCTGGGCCAGAGACCGGCCCGTGCCCCCAGCGCGAGCCCCCCCCAGGCACCCTCACAGTGCCCCCCCCCCCAGCACCACCATCACACACCCCGGGGACCCCCACGGCCAAAGCAGGCGCCCTCCCGTCCAGGGGAGCCCACACAGCCAAGAGGCACTACCCCCTCAATCCAGCACCTCCTGAGCAGCACACACACCCATTCCCATGCATTCATACCCTCATGCTCTCATATGCACTCACTCTCACTTGCCCTCTCCCCCACACAATCCCATACTCACACTCCTGGACCCGCCCACTCTCTCCCACTCTTGTACCTGCTCAATCTCACTCCCACTCCCACTCGCCCTGAGAGTCACCTGCACTCACTCATGTTCATACACACACACACACTCACTCGTGCTCTGACCTACTCACATCCATTCATGCTCTTCCCCACACACTCACCCACACTCATTCACCCTTATTACTTAGGGCGACCTCAATGCAGATGCAGCAAGCATGAACGTGCACCAGCACCCGGCAGCGGCCGGGGAGACTGTCGGCACAGGCTAGCAGCCACACCCCCGCCGACCCACCCCAGGGCAGCTGCGGCCACAGAAACAGACCACCACCCCCAACATCCACCTGAGCGACTGATCAGCGGACTGCTGCAAACGCTCCAAGATGCCACCTGACACATAAAGTGCCACACAAAACCGCCCCACCATTACCATCCCCACTCATCACTCCCTCACTCTCGCTTACTCTCTTATTTAATCACTCTCTCACTCTCTTGCTCGCATCTATTCATTTGGCAGCACCCAGGGATTTTGACAACATGACAGGCCCCAGGCCCCCAGCAGAAGGAGGGCTGCAGGGGTGGGGGAAGACCCCCCCCCATACACAAATCATGATGGGTGTGTGTCAGTTGTGTGATGTGACTGTGTGCAGGTGTGTGAACTACCAGAGTGCAGTTAGAATTGGGGGGATGGTGGTTGGAGCAACACTAGCCACTGCAATAGGCAGCGGGGCTCCCATCCCCCCAAGCCCTCAGTGTCTAAAATGCAATTAAAATTGAAGTGAGGGCGGCCCCACTGCGCAGCAGACAGAGGTATCCCCTTCACTGACACAGTGGGGCACACCCCCACCCCAAAACCCTAAGTGTATCCAAGAAGATGTATGTTCCACCCAGAATCGGGAAGGGGGGGAGAGAAGTAAGACTGGAAGGGAGGCGGTCCAAAAGGGACCCCCCCCCCCCCAGGAGCCAGCACGCAAACTGGTTCAGGAGGCCACCCACTGCCCCCAGATCCCAGCTCACGGTGAGGGCTGCCAAGCCGAGCAGCCCAGGACCCATCAGCGTCGTGCCCCGGCACTCCCAGCACCAGAAGCATGATGGAGCAGCCACACCCACACCCACTCCCACACATCTTGCACACACAAACATACACAACAATAATCACAATAATGAATAATGGGCCAGACCCATACGGCACCCCACACACCAAACGACACCCCAGAGGGCCCACCACAAGCCCACCAACCACCAACCCCAGACACACACTGACAGCAGCAGGCCACCCCGCAGCCACAGCCACCCCGGAGCAAACCAACAGTAGCACAGCCGCCGACCTGCGTTAACAACCCCCTACCACCCCTCAGCACCCACACACACAGCACCAAGAACACCGGAGGCAATACGACAAAGTGCCCCTCCCCGTGACACAACAGCAGGGCAGCCGGTAAAAGCAGGCCCCAAACCGCCAATCTTCAGGCCACCAAATGGTCCGCCCTACCCCCGCCACCCACACACACATCCTCCACCCCCACACGTCCACCCACAGGTACCCACACACACACACACACCCATGTCACCCTCATGTGCGCGCGCGCACACACACACACACACACACACTCACCATCACACATGCCCACCTACACCCACATACAACCCCGCATGCCCACACACAACACACACACACGCATGCACCCACATCCGCACCCGCACGCACAGACATGAACCCACACTCACGCACACCTGCACACATGCATGTGCACACACACTCACACCCGTACACGTACACACGCACACCCACATCCACAGGCCCCGGAGGACGGGAGGGTCCACCCCCCCCCCCCCCCCCGGGATGCAGGCACCAGTCCCCAGTCCCCAGAGCGCCGCCAGGGCCCCGGGGATGGCACGACCTCGCTGCGCAAGGATGCGCCGGGGCCAGCCCGCACCACCGGTGCACACCCGACCCCAACCCAGAGGGGGAATGCCCCCCCAGCACCAGGGGCCAAGGGCCAGACCCAGCCCCACTCGGGAGGCAAGGCCAGCTCACCCAGGGCCATGCCCCCCCCCCCACCAACCTCCCCAGGCCAGACACACAGCCACCCCGGAACAGGCTCCCCACACACCGGCCCAGTGGGTCACAGAAACCCCTCGTGGTTAGGGCACAGCCAGCCGCCGGAGGCGCCAAGGAGAGCAAGCCACCGCCTGCCACCCCTCAGGTTATAGAATTAATAAGCGGGTACCAGAGAGAATTAAATTCTGCCAATTGATTATTTGAGGAGGAAGATATTTTCTCCAGGCTAATATAATCTGATAATAAGTTATAATAGTGAGTTGTACACAAATTATTTCTTGATTTCCAGTTCATGAGGATAGTTTTCTTTGCGATGCATAAGGCAGTGAGAACCATGTGTGACATCCTTGCCTCTATATTTATTTCACTTAAATCACCTAATATGCAAAGTGTGCAATGTTTCCCCTGGCTTAAAGATGTTGGTGCGGTGTCAACATATGTGAAGAAAACACATGACATGATAATTTTGCACAGTAATATTGCATAATGGAACTTACCATTTGAAGTATTGTACAACCAAGGCTTGAATGTTGGAATATTGGGCCAGTTGGGGTCCCACCCAGATGTCGTGCTTTTCGACTTTTTACTGGTGTCATCCTTCTCTCCTTCCTCTACTTTCACCTCTCCTGGACCCTCTGCCTGAACACTTTCCTCATCTTTCCCTCTCTGAGCCCTGTCTAATTCAGGTTCTGTCTCTGTCTATGGTGGTATACAAACAGGTTAGAAAATACTAAGTGTTATGTTTTGTCCTGCAGGATTTTTTTTTTTTTCATGGTTTACATAAATGACAAAAATGTGTATTTTTTGCATTTTTATTCTAGTGTTTCTTTTTTTCCCATTGACAAAGAGTAGGAAAGGGAAGGGGGAGAAAAAACATTCATAATAGTAAGTTACTCATGCCTACTTAAAATTATATGATCAGAGGTGGGTATAGTAGCCAGAAATTCTACTCATGTAAAAGTAGTGCTATGAAATTAATAATTAAAAGTAGACAACCAAACATTTCTAGTTGAGCTAAGGGTACAAAGAGCACCTACTTAAAAACTTGAGTAATGACTTCTGTCTTGAAAGTTTGAGGTTTTTCTCCAACATTTATAACAATTTTTTTTATAATTTTCTACTTTTCTCTGTAAATTTATCTAAATTTGCAACCATTTTCCTCAAATTTGTAATTTCCCTCTTGTAAAATTATGAGTTTTCTTTTACATTTGAGACTATTTTAAATTTGTGGATTATTTTATGGCTAATTTTTTATCTCTTTTTAATCCAATCCAACTTTATTTATAAAACTCTTTAAAAACAATGACAGTTGATACAAAGTGCTGTACATTAAATTAAAATTAAAATTAAATTAAATTAAATCACCCTTATTGTCATTCAGCCGTACAACCAATCATGTACAGTAGAACGAGATTGTGCTTTACCTATCTACAGTGTAAATCACACACACCCCAAGTGCAGAATCAGAGGGCCGCTGCCATGCAAGGCGCCGCCACAGAGTTCCCTCCTCCATTCAATTATTGCTGAACACCAAGCTGGATGGCAGGAAGTTCCACTTTTATATGGTCTTTGGCATGACCCGGCAGGGATTTGAACCCCTGCCTCTCGGGTGTGGGGCGGATGCTCTACCAACTGAGCCACCACTCCGGTGGCTCAGTACATCAATGATAAATAAAATATAAAAATAGTAAAATACAGCTAAAGTACAAAACAGCACAAACAAAAACAATTGTCATACAATAGAGACAATAAGAACAAATAAAATCAATGTTTCAAACTGGGTCAAAAGCCAGAGAATAAAAATGGGTTTGAAGGGGAGTTTTAAAACTGGACAGGGAAGAGGCCTGTCTGATGGGCAAAGGCAGATTATTATAAAATTACTGGGGGGGGGGGGGGTTAAAATAAATTTGAAACAGAATGTGGCAAAATTTTTACCTTTTTCCTCATACATTAAACTTTTGACCATAATTTTGTAGAGCCAGAACAGAACAATAATTTTAACTCTGAATTCAAAGAAATATAATTATTAAAATTATATTTAAAAAAATAAATTAACTTAAATGACCAAAGATGCATTTATTTCTGTTATAATAACCTGACAATGTTCCGCGGGCCGCCTGCTGGGTCTGGGACTTTGGTCGGCCACCCGAACCCTGGAGCCCTGGGACTGTGGGGGCTTAGGGGTTGCTGGGGCACAGGTGTGTTGTGCTGATTATTCTTCCCTCCTAGCCGTTTTTCCCACCTCCCTCCCTGAGTGGGTTTTTGCTGTTCTCCTTTTTTTGGGGGGGGGGGTAGCTTTGGGTGTTTCCTGGGGGTGTCTGGAATCCACCCTTGAGGGGGAGGCTCTGTCATGTGTCTGGGGGCTTATGTCACTCCAGACCCCAGACACAGACTATTGCTGTGTTTTGTTTCCTTGTTTTGTCCACTTATTGTCCAGACTGATTCTGTGTTCTGTTCTGCCTCTCCGTCTTCCTCCAGGCACTCCCCATTGGCTGCTTAGCCTGCCGCTGCAGTGAGCAGTCTGTAATCAGTACACCTGTTGCAGTTACTCACCAGTATTCACTCTGGGTTATTAGTCCACTGTGTATTTATTCCCGATCAGTTCCCTCACTCATTGTCGCAGCATTAGTCTACATTCTGCACACAGTCAGTCTTCATGTTCAGTCGTCTCCCTGTGTTGGTCTACTTTCATTTTGGATTACGTTTGGGGTCGTTTTTCCCAGAGCCCAGCTATGCTCCGACACTCTTATGTAAGTCCTCCTTTTCTCGGTCCACGTTTCGTGTTTCCCACAGCGGCCAGTGTTACCCAGGGGCTGACATGAACTGTTTTCCTCGTAGCCTAACCTGACTCAGCTTAACTATACTCACCTGCTGTGTAGCTTATCATTTTGGATACCTTATGTTGGACACTCGTTGCATTTTTGACTCTTTGTTAATAAAACACGCTCTTCACCTGCAAGTGGGCTCATCTCCTTTCATTCGTGCGCTGCGTAAAAGTGCACGTTCAGCGGTGAAGTAGTGTATTACTTTTTTCCCCTCACCTTTCCCTGTGTGTTTTTCACCCACCTGAGTTCTACGTTACCATGGGCCACCTCAGTGGAATGGAGCGGCAGGCGGTGTCCCTCCTGGATGACCTCCTGGTGCAGACACAGGCTTCTCTCTCCCCGAAGACGGTTCGGGAGGGTCGGGACAATGCGGCGTGGGTAATGAGGACGTTCCCTAGTCTATGGAGTCACCCGGAGGCTACGGACATGCTCAGCCGCATAAACTCCCTGCCAGTGGAGGAGGTTCTCACGCCGGAGTTGGTCCTTACTAAGAAGAGGCGCATACGCTGTAAGAAGCCTCCAGCCTCTCCTATGACAGCCCCGCTTCCTTCTCCAGAGCCATGGCCCGCTCCATCTGTGGTGGAAATGGAGGAATGCAGACAGGTGTTGCTGGCGGAGACAGACCTCCTCTTGGTGGTCTGCCGGCGATCCTAACCACTTCTCCTCTCTTGTTGCTCCTGAGCCTTCTCCTAGGGTCGCCGGAGAGGATACATCACTGCCAGGGGGCCACGTAGATCCGGTCCAGTCCACTGGAGTAGACGAGAGTCCAGTTTCCCCAGTGGAGATCAACGTGGGGGCTCTGTTCCAACCCGAGACCTCCGTGGGTGCAGCGCCCCCCCCCCCCAGCCTTATGAGCCGCCGTTTCCTGGATCATCGGAGTCCTGGACGGCGGTGGAGCCCGAGTTCAGGCAAGTACACTCTATAGTTTCTTTACTGCCTGTTTTGGAGCTATCTTGCCTGACTCTGGGTGAGGGGAGCCAGGGGCAGCTCCCCGCTGCACCCGAGCTCACCTTGCCGGGCTCTGCCACTGCCGGTGACCCTAACCGTGCCTCCTTCACTACTTTCTGAGCTTCCACCCAGGGCCATTGGAGAGCGGACAACACTGCCTGAGGCTGCCGGAGATCCAGGTTCGCCGCCCGAGGTTGCCGTGAGCCCAGCTTCCCCCATTGTGGAGGCCACCGTGGATGCAGCATTGGCCCACCCTCGGTCCACCGTGGGTGCAACTGAGCTCCAGCCCGGGTCCATCGTGGGTGCAGCTGAGTTCCAGCCAGGGCTGCCACGGGTGCAGCTGAGCTCCAGCCAGGGGCCACCATGGGTGCAGCCGAGTCCCAGGCCGGGACCACCGCGGGTGCAGCTGAGTCCCAGGCTGGGACCACTGAGGGTACAGCCGAGTCCCAGGCCGGGACCACCACGGGTGCAGCTATGCTCCAGCCCAGAGCTGCCGCGGGTGCAGCTATGCTCCAGACCGGAGCCGCCACAGGTGCATCTATGTTCCAGCCCGGCGCAGCCGCAGGTGCAGCTATGCGCCGGACCGGGACCCCCTGCGGGTACAGCATTGGCCCAACTTGGGTCCACCGCGGGTGCTGTGAAACTCCGGTCTGGAGCCACCATGGGCGCAGCCACGTCCCAAGCTGGGGGCACCGAAGGTGTCGCCGGCCAGTCTGGGGACACCAAGGCCTTCTTTCCTCTGCCAGAGACCTTCGGGGGGTTCCTTCTTCCTCTGCTGGGCACCGTCTTGGTCCACCGTTCCTTGCCACCAGAAGTCGTTGGGGGTTTCCTTTCTCCGGTCGGGCTTCCTGCCTTTAAGCCTCCCGGTGGGAAGACCGCCTCCTTGTTCACCCCTCCGGTCCTGGTGGCTCAACAATGCTGGCCGGCCGCCCGAAGGACTGAGTCTCTGGGTCGGGTGGCTCATTTAGCTCTGACAGGCCGCCTGACACTGTTCCATGGGCCGCCTGCTGGGTCTGGGACTTTGGTCGGCCGCCCGAATCCTGGAGCCCTGGGACTGTGGGGGCTTAGGGGTTGCCGGGGCACAGGTGTGTTGTGCTGATTATTTTTCCCTCCTAGCCATTTTCCCCTCACCTCCCTCCCTGGGTGGATTTTTGCTGTTCTCCTTTTTTGGGGGGAGGGGGGTGGCCTTGGGTGTTTCCTGGGGGTGTCTGGAATCCACCCTTGAGGGGGAGGCTCTGTCATGTGTCTGGGGGCTTATGTCACTCCAGACCCCAGACACAGACTATTGCTGTATTTTGTTTCCTTGTTTTGTCCACTTATTGCCTAGATTGATTCTGTGTTTTGTTCTGCCTTGCCGTCTTCCTCCAGGCACTCCCCATTGGCTGCTTAGCCTGCCGCTGCAGTGAGTAGTCTGTAATCAGTACACCTGTTGCAGTTACTCACCGGTATTCACTCTGGGTTATTAGTCCACTGTCTATTTATTCCCGATCAGTTCCCTCATTCATTGTCGCAGCATTAGTCTACATCCTGCACACAGTCAGTCTTCATTTTCAGTCGTTTTCCTGTGTTGGTCTACTTTCCCTTTGGATTACTTTTGGTGTTGTTTTTCCCAGAGCCCAGCTGTGCTCCGACACTCTTATGTAAGTCCTCCTTTTCTTGGTCCATGTTTCTTGTTTCCCGTAGTGGCCAGTGTTACCCTGGGACTGACATGAACTGTTTTCCTCGTAGCCTGACCTGACTCAGCTGAACTGTACTCACCTGCTGTGTAGCTTATCATTTTGGATACCTTATGTTGGACACTTGTTGCATTTTTGACTCTTTGTTAATAAAACACGCTCTTCACCTGCAAGTGGGCTCATCTCCTTTCATTCGTGCGCTGTGTAAAAGCGCACATTCATGACACCCCTCTTATTTTGAAATCCAAATGTTGGTGCATTTAGTTTCTCTGAAGGCTGCTGACAGATTAACGTCGTTGACTTTGTGATTTTCGATCATCTTAACTTGCCAGGTACATAATAATGAACATAAATTATTAATTAATATTGTAGTAGCTGGTGAAGTAAATTCTCAGCGATTCATCAGTCACTCTTGCCTTTCCCTGCATATGAAGCCTAACTGTTAGCTAAGTGACTCCTCATTGTTTTTCCAATTACCAGTGGGTTAAAACCACCATAAATGCCTCCACTGCTTATATACCGCTTGTACTTTTTTTGCCACATTTAAAGTATTTTAATAAGCTCATGCTTCTCTTAGACAGCAACACTATAGACACACGTTCTGTCTGCAGACTGAAATGGTCATGTGGGTGCTGGGTGGACGGGGCGCATCCGCGCGGATGACAGTCACACACATCGTTCTTTCATATTTTTTTCTTAAATTAATATATCATAGGCATGGCAGCATACTTCCAAGGGCAGCGGGCCGCCACACGGAAATCAGAATCAGAATCAGATTCAGAATCAGCTTTATTGGCCAAGTATGCACAACACATACAAGGAATTTGACTTTGGCTAAAAACTTGCTCTCGTTGTTCAGGTGAAGGATTTAAATAAGGATTCAATGACAACCAGAGTATGTACAGTAAATTACAGTCTGTCCACGTTTCTATAAAAGGATGCAAATATATACAGGAATATATGCAGTTATTTACTCAGACTAACCACACTTTGCAGAAATATATGAAAAAATATACAATCACACAGTATTTCAATGTGGACTCAGATTCAGTGATATAATGTGAATGAAGTAAAAAGCAGTGTGAGAGTTATGTGCAATGTAATAATGGATGAAAAGTCATGAGTACAGCAACAGTTAGGACTAGGTGAATGTTAGGAGTTCATCAGAGTGATGGTTTGAGGAAAGAAACTGTTCCTGTGACGGGTGGTTTTGACCTTCAGTGATCTGTAACGACGACCAGAAGATAGAAGTTCAAACAGTTTGTGGCCGGGGTGTGATGGGTCAGCACAGATGTTTCCCGCCCGTTTCCTGGTTATGGACCGATATAAGTTCTCAATGGGGGGTAGGTCGGTACCAATGATCCTCTCCGCAGACTTAATGATCCGCTGCAGTCTGGTCTTGTCCTGTTTAGTGGCAGATCCAAACCAGACAGTGATGGAAAAGCAGAGGACAGATTGGATGATGGCGGTGTAGAAGACAACCAGCAGCTCCTGAGGCAAATCAAACTTCTTGAGCTGACGCAGAAAAAACAACCTCTGCTGGGCCTTTTTCCGGACAGTGTCAATATGGGAGGACCACTTCAGGTTCCGGGAGATTGTGGTACCCAGAAACTTGAAGGAGTCCACAGTGGACACTGTGCTGTTGAGGATGGTGAGTGGGGGGAATGAAGGGGGGTGTCGCCTGAAATCCACAGTCATCTCCACCGTTTTGGCTGGGTTAAGTTCAAGATGGTTCTGGCTGCACCAGAGGATCAGCTGCTCCACCTCCCGCCTGTATGCAGACTCATCATCATCCCGGATCAAACCGATGACTGTGGTGTCGTCCGCAAACTTCAGGAGCTTCACCGAAGGGTCCTCTGAGGTGCAGTCGTTGGAGTAGAGGGAGAAGAGCAGTGGGGAAAGGACACATCCTTGGGGGGCGCCAGTACTAATTTTTCGGGAGCTGGATGTAAATCTCCCTAGCTTCACCTGTTGCCACCTGTCAGTCAGAAAGCTGGAGATCCACTGGCAGGTGGAGGGGGGCACCTTGAGCTGGAGGAGTTTCTGATGAAGAATGCCTGGGATGATGGTGTTGAACGCTGAGCTGAAGTCGACAAACAGGATCCTGGCGTACGTCCCTGGGGAGTCGAGGTGTTGCAGGATGTAATGTAGTCCCATATTCACTGCATCATCCACTGACCTGTTTGACCGGTAGGCAAACTGCAGTGGGTCCATCAGGGGGCCTGTGATGACCTTCAGGTGGTTCAGCACCAATCTCTCCAAGGATTTCATGACCACAGAGGTCAGGGCAACAGGTCTGTAGTCATTTAATCCTGTAATAGAGGGTTTCTTGGGAACTGGAATGATGATGGAGCGTTTGAAGCAGGAAGGCACTTCACGCAGCTCCAGTGATCTGTTAAAGATCCGGGTGAAGATGGGGGCCAACTCGTTGGAGCAGACTCTCAGGCAGGACGGAGACACACCATCAGGTCCTGCAGCCTTCTTGATCTTTTGTCTCTGAAAGACCCGGCGCACCTCCTCTTCACAGATCATTAGTGCTGGTGGGAGGTCAGAGTGGAGGAGGGATGGAGTTCCTGGGGCTGCAGATAATCCTTTTGTGTGGGTGGGAGGTGAGAACTGTAGGTTCTTTTCAAACCTGCAGTAAAAGCTGTTTAGGTCATTAGCCAGCTGGAGGTTTTCCGCAGGGTGGGGGGATGGTCTCCTGTAGTTGGTGATATTCCGTAGGCCTCTCCAGACAGAAGCAGAGTTGTTAGCTGAGAAGTTTTTTTGTAACTTCACACTGTAGCTCCTCTTAGCAAGCCTGGTCTCCTTCGTCAGCATGTTTCTGGCCCGCTTATACAGAGTCCAGTCACCAGTCCTGTAGGCCTCCTCCTTGGTCTGACGTAGCTGCTTCAGTTTAGGAATGAACCAGGGTTTATTGTTGTTGTATATGCAGAAGGTCTTGGTCTGCACACACATGTCCTCGCAGAAACAGGTGTATGATGTCACAGTGTCAGTGAGTTCATTTAAGTTAATGGCTGCAGCTTCAAAAACACTCCAATCTGTGCAGTCAAAGCAGGCTTGTAACTTCAGCTTTGATTTTTTTTTTTTTTTTTTTTTTTTATTTATTTGTACCCGTAGGTAGACTTGGTTTGCAGTCTGGTGACAAGCCACTGGCTGCTGGTCGCTGCGTGCGCGAGCGCCCTAAACCTACATGTTTTTGGTGTGCGGGAGGAAACCGGAGAAATCCCGGAGTAAACCCGCGCAACACGGGGAGAACATGCAAACTCCACACAGCTCACTGTTGGTCGGGGGCTGGGATCGAACCCACGATCTCATGATCCCCGCGATCCCCCGGCCGAGGGTAAAACTGTGCTGCCACAGTGCTAAACCACTGCGCCACCGTGCAGCCCAAGCTTACAGCACCTGGTATTCCCAGGCGGTCTCCCATCCAAGTACTAACCAGGCCCGACCCTGCTTAGCTTCCGAGATCAGACGAGATCGGGCGTGTTCAGGGTGGTATGGCCGTAAGCCATAGTCAAATGTTACCAGAGGAAACCCTGGTGTGGGTGAGGATGGGATACGATACCCAAGCCATGCTGATAAGTCTTCACATGTCTTCTGCCAGAACTTTTGGACCGGTGCACAGGACCACATAGCATGCATATAACTATCTGGGATGTTGCTGGTGCAGTGGGAGCAGATATTTGTGTGACTCAGGCCCATTTTGAACATCCTTTGTCCTGTGTAATGAGTTCTATGCCGAAATTTGTACTGTATGAGTTGTAAATTAAAGTTTTTAGTCATCTTAAAAGTGTTTAAACATATTTGTGTGCAGAAGCTTTCATCTTTATTGATTGATAGATCTGTCTCCCATTCTGATTTTGGAAGAGATACTGACTTATCCAGTTTTGATAATAGTCCGTGTATTTTCAGTATCAATTTAGTGGAACAAAGATTTAGAAACTCTGTCACCTTAACTCAGGGGTGTCCAATCATGTGCCATGGAGTGCCAAGACCCCGCAGGTTTTCTCTTCTACCCAGTCTCTTCAGCAGGTACTTTCACTTATCCTCTCCATCGCCAAGTGCTTGCTCACAGTTATTGCTGGGGTCTTCCTGCAATTGTGGAGCTTTCCCCTACAGTTGAAAGTGCTATGAGATGACTTGTTGTGAAATGGCGCTATATGAATAAAGTTGAATTGAATTGAATTGAATTGCTATTCGGTCTCTGTACAACTGTTGTGAGAGTTTGGTTTGTATTGCCAACACTTGGTCGGACTCATTCCCAGTGAGAGTTGGAATCCGCCAGGGCTGCCCTTTGTCACCAATCCTGTTCATAATTTTTATGGACAGGATTTCTAGGCGCAGCCAGGGAATGGAGGGTGTCATGCTTGGTGACCACAGGATCTCATCTCTGTTGTTTGCAGATGATGTTGTCCTGCTGGCTTCATCCAGCAATGACCTACAGGTCTTACTGGGATGGTTTGCCGCTGAGTGTGAAGCGGCTGGGGTAAGAATCAGTACCTCCAAGTCTGAGTCCATGGTCCTCAGCCGGAAACAGGTGGATTGTCCTCTCCGGGTTGGGGACAAGCTCCTGTCCCAATTGGAGGAGTTTAAGTATCTTTTTTTTAGATTTTTTAGATTTAGTATACTTTATTGATCCCCAGAGGGGAAACTGAGGGTCATCCACCACCTGGATGGATGAAGCAGCCACGATACGGCGCTATCCCTTAACCATTCACACACACATTCACACCTAGGGCCACTTTAGAGTCTCTAATTAACCTAACCTGCATGTTTTTGGCATGTGGGAGGAAACCAGAGAAATTCCGGGGTAAACCCATGCATACACGGGGAGAACATGCAAACTCCACACAGATCACTGTTGGTCGGGGGCTGGGATCGAACCCACGATCCCCACGATCCCCCGGCCAAGGGTAAACTGTGCTGCCGCAGTACTAACCACTGCGCCACCGTGCAGTCCACGGTGCACGGTGGGGCACCACCGTCTTATTCATGAGTGAGTTATTATTGAAGATGGCGGCGCGCATGGACGCTGCGGCCCCTCTAGGCATCAGTGAGTGTGAGAGTTTTGAGTGTTTTAATCATCCCAGATGTATATTCTGTAAAACTTACAACCAAGAGACCTTATTAAGCATCAAAGTAATGTACGCTGCAAGAATTGTGGCGCTCAAGTGTAACTTGGACATTCTACGCCAGCATGGAATACTATCGGAGCTTTCGCTGGCAGCTACCCGGGAGAGGAGGAAGCATAAGTGGTGCAAACGCAAACAAAGGAGAGGAAAGAGAGCCAGAATTCATCCTAGGCTAAAGGCTAACCCCTCCAGACCAGCAGTACCATCGCTCCTACTTTCCAATGTCCGCTCCCTCGACAACAAGCTGGACGAGCTGCATCTGCTGAGAGAAACCCGTAGAGAATGGAGGGACTGCTGTGTGTTTGCGTTCACAGATACATGGCTCCACGACAACATCCCTGACGCGGCCATTCAGCTGGAAGGGATGACACCATTCCGGGTGGACAGGGAGGCTGCTAGCTCCGGTAAGAGCTGAGGGGGGAGCCTATGTATCTATATTAATAAGAACTGGTGTGTTAACGCCACGTTAGCAACTAAAAAATGGTTTCCGTTGGCAGAGTTCCTTATCGTGAATTGCCAGCCATTCTACCTGCCGAGGGAATTCACCAACGTGTTTGTAGCTGCTGTTTACATAGCTCCTAGTGCTAATGCTAAAGCTAATGCTAACGAGGCACTCGGAGAGCTGTACGATGCTATCAGTGAATTTCAAACTTCACACCTGGACAGTTTTGTGGTGGTTGCAGGGGATTTTAATCACACCAGTTTAAAGACTGTGCTCTCCAAGTTCAAACAATTTGTTGACTTTAAGAGAATATGTTGGACTTGGTGTACACAAACTTCTCAGGTGCATACAAGGCAACATCTCACCCCCACCTCGGCCATTCTGACCACCTATCCGTGATGCTGGTGCCTGCCTACAAACCCTTACTGAAGCGCAGCAGGCCAGTAGAGAAACAAATCAGGACTTGACCAGAGGGTGCAGCCTCAGCACTTCAGGACTGTTTTCTGTATACAGACTGGGAGGTTTTCAAAATAGCAGCCTTCCAGGGAGACAGGACAGATGTGGAGACGTATGCTGAAACGATCACCAGCTACATCGTGAAGTGCACAGAGGATGTCACTATAGTGAAGACCTTCACTGCACAGGGCAACTATAAACCCTGGATGACTGCAGAGGTGCGCTCGCTGCTCACAGCCAGAGATGCAGCCTTCAGAGTGGAGGACAGGATTGCCCTCCGCTCAGCCAGGTCTGCACTCTCAAAGGGAATTAAAACAGCGAAACGCGCGTATGCAGAGAAAATCCAGGGACACCTCTGTGACACAGGGAACACCAAATGGATGTAGCAGGGAGTTCGGGCTCTGACGGATTATAAGTCTAGGCAGGGGGTCGATGATGATGATGCTTTGCTTCCAGACAGGCTCCACAACTTCTTTGCACGTTTTGAAGCATCAAACCTGACAATCAGAGGGAGGGCTGGCCCATCTTCACCATCTGTTGGGACAGCTATCACCATCAACGCAGCGGACACACGGAGGACCCTAATTAGGGTCAACCCACATAAAGCTGCATGTCCGGACAACATCCCGGGATGTGTGCTCCGAGTCTGCGCAAGTGAGTTGGCCGATGTCCTGACTGACATTTATAACATCTCCCTGAGTCAGGCCATCGTTCCCAGATGCTTTAAGACCTCTACCATAGTACCGGTGGCAAAGAAACCAGTTGTGTTCTGTCTGAATGACTATCATCCTGTCGCACTGACGCCAATTGTGATGAAGTGTTTTGAACGGCTTGTCAAACCACACATCACAGCCTGCCTCCCTGCATCACATGACCCTCTCCAGTTTGCGTATCATTCAAATTGCTCCACAGAGGATGCTATAGTCACCACCCTGCACTCTGTTATCACCCACCTGGATCAGAAAGACACTTACGCCAGACTCCTGTACATTGATTTCAGTTCAGCATTCAACACCATTATTCCCCAGAGACTGATGGAGAAACTATTCCTTCTCGGTCTGAGCACCGCCACATGTCTCTGGATCCTTGACTTCCTGACCGAGATACCTCAGTCTGTCCGGGTTGGAAATAATATCTCCAACTCCATCACACTGAGCACTGGATCCCCTCAAGGCTGTGTACTCAGTCCACTGTTTTTTTTTTCCACAATATCTTTATTGAACCTTTTTTTTTTTAAACAAACATGACACAAACAATCAAACACTAACACTAAAGTACTACAAAAAAAAAAATGCACTAAAAACACCAACAACCACCAACAAAATCAAGTCTTCAACAATGCTCCTCTGTTTAGTCTAGACAATCCATTACATAAGTATACATATTATGTTCACCAGTTTGGAATTTACAAGGTCCACACACATCATTCACCTTCTTCTTCAAGAGTTATGTTTAAATTTTTTACATGATCAATAAAAGGTCTCCATATATTCTCAAACACAATTTCCTTTGATTTCAGTATATATGTTATTCTTTCTAATGGAAGGTTTGTTAACATCTGTCTTAACCACTGAGTCACATCTGGTCTATGAGTCTTTTTCCACAGTAGTGCAATACATTTTTTGGCATTAAGCAAACTGAGGTCTATGAATGTTCTTTCACTTTTATTAAAGTTATGCTTTTCTGGGTACAGACCCAACAAAAACAGTTTAGGATTCAAAATGATTTGTTTTGAGATTATTTTTTCAATTGTTACCCTCACCTCTTCCCAAAACATTCTTATTATTCTACATTCCCATACACAATGAAATAGGGTTCCTTTACTTTCCATGCATTTTGTGCATGTATCTGGTATATTTTTGTTATATCTATTTAACTCCTCCGGTGTAACATACATCCGCATTAACCATTTGAAATGTATCAATTTAAGACGTACATTTATTGATTTGGTTTGGGCTTCTGTACAAGCCAATTCCCATTGTTCCTCTGAAATTTCAATTTGCAGATCTTCTTTCCAGTAGTTTAATCTTTTCTGTGAATTTTCACTTGAGGATAGTGTCAATGAGTTATAAAACTCTGAAATAATACCCTTTCTTTTACTATCTTTCATCAACATTTTTTCCAAGGATGAATAAATAGGTCGAGTGAGAGCTTTATTTTGATTTGATCGAATAAAGTTTCTAAGTTGAAGATATTTAAAAAAATGTGTTCTATTAAGATTAAATTTGACCCTCAGCTCTTCAAAAGACATTATGTTATCTGCACATGGCAAATATAAATCTTGAATCTTTTGAATCCCTTTTAAATTCCATACTTTAAATACAGCGTCCGCTCTTCCTGGTTTAAAATATTGATTACCCTATATTGGGCTAAATGGTGACAATAACTGTGGTTCTTTTAAATATTTTTTAGCTTCACACCATATTTTGATCATATGCTTTACAAATGGATTTTTAACTTGTTTTTGTAATTTTTTTGCCGAATCTGAGTATATGAATATGGGAAGAGGTAAAGGTAAATTGTATGATTCCATTTCAGTCCAGTGAGGGAGATCATTTAATGAAAAATAATATGTCATAGACCTCAGTTGTGCCGACCAATAATACAACATAAAATTTGGACATTTCAGACCTCCACGATCAAATGGTAAATATAATAAAGACAGACGTAATCTACCCCTCCTGTTGTTCCATATAAATTCCACTAACTTTTTTTTAATTCTTGAGAATAAATCTAAAGGTGGTGGTAAGGGAATGTATTGAAATAAATAAAGTATTTTAGGTAAAATATTACTTTTAAGTATATTGATTCTCCCGATCATCGACATTGGTAGTGACATCCATCTCTGAATTGACTCATTGATATCTGTCATTAAGGCTTCATAGTTGACACTGGCGACTGATTCTAGCTTAGGCACAATTTGGATTCCTAAATATTTAAACTGATTTACAACATTGAATTGATTTACCTCAGGGTCTGGGTAATTTCTCTGGGTCTCATTTAGCATTAATATTGAAGATTTAGTTTTATTTATTTTATATCCTGATATTTCCCCAAAATTCTTTATTAAATTCAACAAGGTCGGAATTGATTTTTTTAGATTCGACATAAACAAAATTATGTCATCGGCGTACAGGGAGATTTTATGTTCTGTTGGTCCAACTTTAATTCCATATATTTGTGAATGTAAACGTATCGCCATCGCTAAAGGTTCAATTGCCATAGTAAACAGTAAAGGTGAAAGTGGACAGCCTTGTCGACATCCTCTATTGATTTTTATTGATTTTGAAATATTGTTATTTGTTAGGATTTCTGCTGTAGCATTATTGTATATTATCTGAACCCATTTTATGAAATTATTTCCAAGTCCAAACCTTTGTAAGACTTCAAAAAGAAAGGGCCATTCGACTCTATCAAAGGCCTTTTCGGCGTCCAGTGATAGGAGAGCTGTATCCGGTGCTTCTTTATTAAAATAAATAATATTAAATAGTCTTCTTACATTATGGAAGCCTTGTCTTCCCTTTATAAAGCCATTCTGATCTCGATTAATAATATTTGGTAAAATTTCTTGTATTCGTCTTGCTAAAATTTTACAGATTATCTTAAGGTCGGCATTTAATAGGCTTATTGGTCTCATATTTTCACATTTATTAGAGGGCTTACCTGGTTTTGGCAACAGTATAATTAAGGCATTATTCATGTATGATGGTAAATTATTATTTTGAAATGCTTCTAAAACCATTTCCAAAAAAGGTTTTATTAATTTATTCTTAAATTTTTTATAAAGGTCAATTGGAAGACCATCTGGTCCTGCACTTTTTCCTGATTTCATATTATCAATGGCTAGCCCAACTTCTTCTTGACTAATTTTAGACTCCAATATCTCCCTGTTTTCATTTGGAATACACGGTATAGATAGTTCGTTCAAAAACCCATTTAGTTTTGTTAAATCAGATTCATTTTTGGTATCATATAATTTTTCATAGTAATCTCTAAAGGCTCTGTTAATTTCTAAAGGATCTATAACTACCTGTCCATTACTTATAATACTGGTAATTGGTGTTTTAATTTCATAATCATACCATGTAGGATAACTAAATAGACGGTTATGCTGTTTCATCCCACCTAGCAACAATGCTCTGCACTGTGTGTGTTTATATATTTACATATTTATTCCATCTAGCTACAATGCTCAGCACTGGGTGTGTTTATGTTTATATTTATATATCTATATATTTATTCCATCTAGCTACAATGCTCCGCACTGTGTTTTTATATATCTACATATTATTCCATCTAGCTACATTGCTCCGCACTGTGTGTGTTTATATACTTGCATATTTATTCCACCTAGCTGCAATGCTCCGTACTGTGGGTGTTTATATATTTACATATTTATTCCATCTAGCTACAATGCTCTGCACTGTGTGTTCATATATTCATATATTTATTCCATCCAGCTACAATGCTCTGCACTGTGTGTCTGTGTGTGTGTGTGTGTATATATATATTTTATAGTAATATGTACATATGTACGTATATTAGCTGCTCTTGCTTGCTTGTTTTTTTTTTTTTTCTTGCCTTCTGATTGTTGCTCTGAGTGTTGCTATCCCTGTGCTGTTGCAATCCTGGAATTTCCCCGTTGTGGGACTAATAAAGGCTTATCTTATCTTATCTTATCCTAATTGTTTAATCTGCCACGCCAATAATTTTCCTGGTTTTTCACCTTGTTCATAAAAAGATTGTTTCAATCTTAGAAGACTCAAGGCAGCTCTATTCGCTGATTTTTTGTCGTATTCAGCTCTCAAAATCAGTAATTCATTCTCCAACCTTGGATCACTTCCTGCATACACTTTTTCCTGAAGATTTTTTATTTTATGTTCCAATTGGGCTCTCTCCTCTCGAGTCTTCTTAGATTTTGAACCTGTATAACTAATAATATGTCCCCTAATAAAAGCTTTGAAAGCTTCCCACTTTACACATGCTGATGTTTGTGTAGTATTGATATCAAAGAACTCATCTATCTGTTTTTCTATGTACTTGACAAATTCCTCATCCTGAAGCCATTTATGCTGAAATTGCCATCTACCTGATTCCTTTGTCAATTTCTTATCTACATATACTATACAGCAGGGTGCATGATCAGAGATCACGATGTTATCATAAAAGCAGTTTTGAATCTTGGACCTTAATTCTGTGGAAATCAAAAAATAATCAACACGTGAGAATGTCTTGTAGGTACTGGAATAACAAGAGTAGGCTTTGACTTGTGGTTTCATTTCTCTCCATATATCTAGCAATCTCAATTCTTTCATAAAATGATTAATGGTCATCCTACATCCATTGTGCGTACAGTCCAGTCCTGTTGATCTATCTACAGTATACCGGGATTCAATGTACAATTAAAATCCCCTGCTATTATATGTTGCCCTGTAAGTGATGATAAGATAAGAAATAAATTAGCAAAGAACTTTTGATCATCTATATTGGGACCATATAGGTTCACCAAATTTATATTTTCTAATAGCAAAGATCCTTGAATGATTACATATCTTCCAAATTTGTCTCCAATTACATTTTTCACTTGAAAAGGGACTGATTTATGTATGAGAGTCATAACTCCCCTGGCTTGGGATGAAAATGATGAGGTGAAAACACTTCCTTGCCATCTACTCCTAATTCTTTTTACATCCTCCTCTATTAGATGAGTTTCTTGTAAAAACACAATTTTTGAACCCATGTCTTTTATTTTATTCATAACTTGTTTAAGTTTTTTTAAATTTTGTAGACCTCTGCAATTCCATGAAGTTAAATTAAGATTAACGCTTTGGTTTATGATCAATAGGGAGTTTGGGATTACCTTGCAGTGTAAACATGCTCATACAGAGAAGCAAAAAAATGAGTGGTTGAACATTCATCCTACAAACTACACACAAACAAATTCCCCCTTCCCACACTTGTGGCAAACCCCCCAAAATCAAAAGAAAAATTCTGTCTCCCGATATAGCCATCGACTGCTCCACATCCACGAGGATCAGCCTAAGCCACTCCTTCTTCATCCTCCCAATCACCCTAACTCTACTGCTTTTAATGACGTAACATTAACTCTCCTCTGTAGTTTTCCAACTTAACTCCAAAATTTTTAGCAACTTTGTACATCATAGTTTTTTTTTTGTTTGTTTTTTTTTAATTATATAATGCAATCTATATTTTGTAAACTTGCTATTTGCTTCAAGTCAGTCAGATGCCTGTGCAAATGCTTAATTATTCTACCTTATATTTTGTTCATGCTTAGCTCCCACCAGTCTCTTCTTCTTGGATCTTCTTGATAAACTCCTGCGCCTCCTCTGGGGTCTTGAAGATGTGGGTTCTGCCCCCATACGTGGTCAGCAGTCTCGCAGGATAGATTACACCATGACGAATCCCAAGGTTGCGCAGCTCCTTACGTACGGGATCATACTGCTTCCTCAATTGTTGGATTCCTGTGGCCCAATTTGGGTAGAACCGCACCTGCTGATCCTGGTGTTTAATCTCTCCTTTAGCTCGTGCTGCGTTGAAGATCTTCATCCTGTCTCTGTTGCTGACAAACTTCATAATTAAGGTCCTCGGTGGTCCCTTATCTCTCCGTGGGCCAATACGATGCGCGCCCTCCAAAACCACCGCCGGCCGCAGCTCCGCACTGCCCAGCGCCTCCGGAATCCACTTTTCCAGAAAGGAACACGGGTCCCGACCTTCGGATTCTTCCGGTAGACCCACCAGCCTCAAGTTGTTCTGTCTCGACCGGGATTCCAAATCCAGAATGTTTTCTTCCAGACATTTATTTTTTTTTTTCCAAAGTGCGCACCTTTAATTGGAGACAATTGACTTCATCTTCAGCACTGGAAATACGAAGCTCCATCTGCGCCATTCGTTCCACACAGTCACCCAATTCCTTTCTCATTCCTTCCAACGCTGCCATAATCCCATCAAATCTAGAGGAAAAGTCCGCTCTCATTGAACTCATAGCCGCCAGCAACGCACCTGTGTCACTTCCCGCAGCTCCCACGCCGTTGTTAGCTTCCTTCGCCATATTTGGTGCTTTCTCTGCTGCGTCACAGACCTGAAAGTCCGTTAATTTGGACTGTTTCTGCGGCTCGCTTTTTCCTCTACTTGGTTTTCCAGCCTTAGGCTTCACCGACATATCCTCGCTCAAACGCTGGGATACGTTCTGTCCCAAATGAGAGAGTTATTTGCCGATTTTTTTTCTTCAGAAGCAGAGCAGAGTGAGACGTGTCCTTCTTACGTGGCAGCCATAACCGGAAGTCGCCACTCAGTCCACTGTTGTTTACACTTCTAACACATGACTGTGTATCCAGACACGAGGGGAACCAGATTATTAAGTTTGCGGACGACACCACAGTAGTGGGACTTATTCAGAGGGCTAAGGAATCAATGTACAGGGAAGAAGTCAGAGACCTGGAGGGTTGGTGCAGGGAGAATAATCTGGTGGTCAACATGAACAAAACGAAGGAGATGATTATCGACTTCCGGTGGTCACAGCCTGAACACGTCCCTCTCAGCATCAGCGGCTGTTCAGTGGAGAGAGTGGAGAATATCAAGTTCCTCGGAGTGCAGATCTCGCAGGACCTGACCTGGAGCAAAAATTCCTTGGGGATCAGGAAGCGGGCCCAGCAGAGACTACACTTCTTGAGGAAACTCAAACAGGCCTTTCTCCCCATCTGCATCCTCAGGACCTTCTACAGAGGTGTGGTGGAGAGTGTTCTGACGTACTGCATTGCAACATGGTACTTCAGTTGCAGTATGTCAGACAAAAAAGCCCTGCAGATGATAGTTCAGGGAGCTGAGAGGATAATTGGAGTTTCCCTCCTCTCTGTCCAAGAACTTTTTCAGAGCCGTTGTGGGAGCAGGGCACTGAACATTGTTAAGGACCACTCTCACCCTCTGCATAAACACTCTGAACTGCTGCCATCTGGCAAACGATTCCGGAGGATCAGAGGCAGAACCACCAGACTGATTAACAGCTTTCTTCCACAAGCTGTTAGGATGCTGAACAGTTGATCCAGAATCTTTCATACATACTGTTGCATCTTATGGATATTATGTATATTATATGTATATTTTAGTTCTAGTTAGTTTCAAGTATTTATTTCACTCAGCCACTTTGACTCACTCAGCCACTTTAATTTGTATTTTATACATAGGCAGTTATTATCACTTTAAACTGCAACTGTAATAAGTTAATACTACTGTAATAACCAAATGTGTCTTAGGGATGTGTGAATGGCTGTGTTGGGGTGGGGTGTGAGTGTGTTTTAAATTATGTTCTTTTTACATATATGGATGCCTAGAGAAACGTAATTTCATCTTGCTTGCACTACAGTTGTATGTACAGCAACATGACAATAAAGGTTGATTTGATTTGAGGGGAGAATGGAGCGAGAAGATTGACAGACGGATCGGAGCAGCAGCTGCAGTGATGCAGATGTTGTACCAGTCTGTTGTGGTGAAGAGGGAGCTGAGCTCTAAGGCAGAGCTGTCGATTTACCAGTCAATCTATGTTCCTACCCTCACCTATGGTCATGAGCTTTGGGTAATGACTGAAAGAATGAGATCACGGCTACAAGTGGCTGAAATGAGCTTTCTTCTTTAGATTGCTGGACTCATCCTTGGAGATAGGGTGAGGAGCTCAGTCATCCGGGAGAGGCTCAGAGTAGAACCGCTGCCCCTCCACATTGAAAGGAGCCAGTTGAGGTGGTATGGGCATCTGATCAGGATGCCTAGACCTGGACACCTCCGACTTGAGGTGTTTCGGGCACGTCCCTCTGGGAGGGGACCCCGGGGCAGATCCAGGGCTCGCTGGAGAGACTATGTCTCCCAGCTGGTCTGGGAATGCCTTGGTATCTTCTCTGAAGAGCTGAAGAAGGTGGCTGGGGAGAGGGAAGTCTGGGCTTCTCTGCTTGAACTGCTGCCTCCGCAACCCGGACCTCTGGAAAAATGGCAGAAGATGGATGGATGGATGGATGAATTGAATTGAATAGTGGGGCAATTGCCTTTGGAGGAGTAACAGTTTTCATAAAATCATATGCGCCCTAAGATCTCCTGACTTTTAACCCTGTCTTGAGTACAATCTTGTTGCAGACCCAGTTGAGGATCATTGTGAGTGAGTTTGGTGAGCATCGGGGCAAATGCTGAGTAGCGATTCCTATTAAATATGAATGGACAGACACTGATGCCACGCCATTGCATTAGCTCACATCATTTTTATAGGATAAATTGATACTGCAGTTATTGTGACAGGTCTAATTGCAAGATGACAACATTGGCCAACAATGGGCAATTATGAATTACATAAATATTTTCTGAAAACCAAAGCCCATGACGCCTTCATCTGATTAAACCAAAGACAGCAGTCCATGAGAGCCTGTTTTCCAGCTTTCCTTCAGAATTACAGTGAAAATAAAAATAAAAGATTGCAATGGTAGTAAAAACTCCAAGCCTATATCTCAATCTTTGAGTAAAGAAAGAAAACAACATGGTCTGCTGTGACTCACATACTGAAATAAAAGATAAGAAACAATTCTGCAGTAGGTCTGAAGTTTAGTCAGCTCTGAACAAAGAGTGTTCAAACTCTCCCAGGAGCTTGTTAATGAAAGAGCTTGTGTGGTAGAAACAATGTGTGTGTTCATGCCGGGGCTCTTAACCTCGGCACATTAGCACAATAATGTTTCTGCATGCAGGCTTTGACTCTATATTAAAGCTCCGGCTCCTGTCGGATGATATGAGCTGCTAATGGTCTCTGAAGAGGCAGGGTGATGAAGCAATTAGCCAGAGTCAAACAGGCTCTCTGTACTTATAGAGAATGTGTGATGGACACCATGACGTTAAGAACTTTTCATGGATTTTACAGATCATTGGACCACCTGTAATTAGTTCTGCTGTTGCTATTTATGTTAGTGATGCTAAATTTTGCTGCTTTTCAAATCCTGTCATACCCTGAGGTTACATCTGTCTGTGGCCAGTCCTGGTTGGTAAACTAGAACTGGTTAGATTTGCACAGTTACCCTGGATTTACACTGACTCCAGATGCAGTACGTTACGGCTGCGATCCGACTTCCACAGCATACAGGTACATCTCAAAAAATTAGAATATCATGAAAAAGTTCAATATTTTTTGTCACTCTTTTCAGATGAAAAGAGTGAATGTTTATTTATTTTAATTTTTATGATTATGGCTTATAGCCCATGAAAACCCCAAATTCAGTTTCTCAAAAAATTAGAATATTACATAAAATTAATTTTAAAAAATAGTTTTTTAATACAAATGTGGACCGAGTGAAAAGTATGTTCATCTACACACTCAATACTTGGTCGGGACTCCTATTGGATTAATTACTTTATCAATGTGGCGTGGCATGGAGGTGATCAGCTTGTGTTACTGCTGAGGTGTTATGAAGGCCCAGGTTGCTTTGATAGTGACCTTCAGCTCATCTGCATTGTTGGGTCTGGTGTCTGTCATCTTCCTCTTGACAATACTCCATAGATCCTCTATGGGGTTTAGGTCAGGAGAGTTTGCTGGCCAGTCAAACACTGATGCCATGGTCATTCAACCAGGTTTTGATACTTTTGGCAGTGTGGGCAGGTGCCAAGTCCTGCTGGAAAATGAAATCAGCTTCTCCATAAAGCTTGTCAGCAGAGAGAAGCATGAAGTGTTCTTAAATTTCCTGGTAGACGACTGCGCTGACTTTGGTCTTGATAAAACACAGTGGACAAACACCAGCAGATGACCTCTGTTCAGATAAAAGTAAATTTTGCATTTCATTTGGAAATAAAAGTCCCAGAGTCTGGAGAAAGAGTGGAGAGGCACAGAATCTAAGTTGCTTGAGGTTTATTGTGAAGTTTCCACAGTCAGTGATGATATGAGGAACCATGTCATCTGCTGCTGTTGGTCCACTGTGTTTTATCAAGACCAAAGTCAGCGCAGTCGTCTACCAGGAAATTTTGGAGCACTTCATGCTTCCCTCTGCTGACAAGCTTTATGGAGAAGCTGATTTCATTTTCCAGCAGGACTTGGCACCTGCCCACACTGCCAAAAGTATCAAAACCTGGTTTAATGACCATGACATCACTGTGTTTGATTGGCCAGCAAACTCTCCTGACCTAAACCCCATAGAGAATCTATGGAGTATTGTCAAGAGGAAGATGACAGACACCAGACCCAACAATGCAGATGAGGTGAAGGTCGCAATCAAAGCAACCTGGGCCTTCATAACACCTCAGCAGTGCCACAGGCTGATCACCTCCATGCCACGCCACATTGATACAGTAATTAATCCAAAAGGAGCCCCGACCAAGTATTGAGTGTGTACATGGATATACTTTTCAGTCGGCCAACATTTGTATTAAAAAACTATTTTTTAAAATTAATTTTATGTAATATTCTAATTTTTTGAGAAACTGAATTTGGGGTTTTCATGGGCTGTAAGCCATAATCATCAAAATTAAAATAAATAAACACTTGAAATGCAACATAGGCATTTCAAGGGAGCAAAAGCTCCCTGGTTCCATCAGTATGGATTTCCTCCTTGTGTTTGCACTGTCGCTTTTTTTCTATCGGCTCTTTATCTTGGAGGTAAGCGCAATCATGCTGGGAAGAACACAGTATTCCAGAGAAATGTTACTGCATTTAAACATGGGAAATGCAGCATCTGTGTTTGAGTCCGTGCCACCACTGCCGGACTTTATTTTAAGAGATTTTCATGAACACAGCGATGAAAAGAGAGACAGGAAGAGGAAACGCGGAAAGCGTGGAGGTGTAAAATTAAGCCTGAGGAGGCGTCAGTTTAACCGCATTCCTCTTCCTTCCATTATTATGGGGAACGTACAATCCCTGAGAAATAAAGTGGATGAAATTCAAGGGAATGTACGATATCAGAAGGATTTCAAGAACTGCTGTGTCATGGCTTACACGGAGACGTGGCTTACGGCGCATGACCGGGACCCGGACCTGTGGATTGACGGCTTTGGAGCCCCACTTCGCTCGGATCGGCAGGAAGAGGTAACGGGGAAACGTCAGGGGGGCGGCGTATGTTTATACATTAATAAACAGTACTGTACATCTGTCACGGTCAGAGAGCGCATCTGTACACCCGATGTGGAGCTGCTGTCCGTATCGCTACGCCCCTTTTATCTGCCCCGCGAGTTCCCCCAACTTTTCATAACGACTGTGTACATTCACCCGAGGGCAGACGCTGACTCCACCTCCAGCACCGTCTTTGATGTGGTACAGCGGTTGCAGTCGATTTCCCCAGAGGCTCCAAACTTTATTCTTGGGGTTTTTAACCATGTTTCTTTAAAGAAGACACTTAAAAACTTTTATCAGTATGTCTCCTGCCCAACCAGGCGAAAAAAGAAACCTGTGCTACAGCTCCATAGAGAGGGCCTATAAATCACTTCCCCTTCCTCCTTTAGGATCCTCAGATCACAACTGTGTGCATTTGCTGCCCACATATAAAACTGCTCTCAGAACAGACAAGGCGAAGACCAGAGACATAGACGTGTGGACAGAGGATTCAGTGCACTGCCTCCAGGAATGCTTTAACTGTACGGACTGGGAAGTGTTCACACTGGCCTGCAGAGAAGATTTGGACTCTTTGGTGGACGTCACATGCTCATACATGGCTTTCTGTAGAGACTTGATTGTTCCACGTAAACGTGTCAAAATATATCCCAACAACAAGCCATGGGTTACAAAATCAGTTAAATCCTGCTTACAGAGGAATGCACTTGCCTTTAAACAGGGGGATGTTTCAGAGCTACAGGTTGCCACAAAAGAGCTGAAGGCCGAAATTTTAAGAGCAAAACAGAATTATAAATCAGAATTGGAAAGCAAGATGGCAACAAAGAAACTTGGCTCAGCCTGGGCCAGTATGAAAACTATTGCAGGCCTTCAGAGCACAGAGCGCAGTAATCGTGTGTTTTTAGATGGTTTTAATTCAGACACAGAGCTGGCTAATGCTCTTAATTGTTTTTATGGTCGTTTTGATTCCTTTGATTTTAGCACAGAAACCCAAGATTTGAAACAGAAACTCAAAGACAATCAGCACTTTAATATTGAGGCGCAGGATATTAAAAGGGCGTTCTGTGCTATAAAAGTGAACAAAAGTCAGGGCCCTGATAATATACAGTATGTGGGCGCTTGGTAAAGTCCTGTGCGCATGAATTGAGTCCTGTATTTCACTACATTTTCAATAAGTCCTTACAGACACAACATGTGCCTAAGATCTGGAAAGATGCTGTGGTTGTCCCTGTTCCAAAATCCAGCTGTCCTAAAACGGTAAATGATTTTAGACCAGTTGCTTTGACTTCAATTTTAATGAAAATTTTTGAAAAACTGGTCAGATTTGAGGTTCTAAAGCAGACTGAGCATGCATTGGATCCTCTGCAGTTTGCCTATAGGCTTCACAGAGGAGTGGAGGATGCCACTGTCACTCTGTTTAACATTGCTTTTTGAACATCTGGATTTTAATGGGACACACGCCAGGCTTTTATTTGTGGACTTTTCTCCCGCCTTGAATACAATCCAACCTCATATTTTGGTTGAAAGGCTCCTGCAACAATTTGATTTGAGTAATAATCTGGTGGGTTGGATTCTGGATTTTTTAACCAACAGGACACAGAGAGTAAGGGTCAATGGTACATTGTCTGACCAAAAGTGTTCTTCTACTGGCTCTCCGCAGGGAGGGGGTGTTGTCACCACTACTCTTCATCCTGTACACAAACATGTGTCGGAGCAGATATGACAACAGACACATTATAAAGTATGCTGATGATTCAGTTGTCAGTCTCCTCGAGGATGGTGAGAGTGGCCACGGCCCAGTAGTTGATGATTTTGTTCACTGGTGTGAGGATTCCTACCTGCAGCTGCATACGACAAAAACTAAAGATAAGATAAGATAAGCCTTTATTAGTCCCACAACGGGGAAATTCCAGGATTGCAACAGCACAGGGATAGCAACACACAGAGCAACAATCAGAAGGCAAGAAAAAAAACAAGCAAGCAAGAGCAGCTAATATACATATGTACATATTACTATAAAATATATATATACACAAACACACACACAGACACACAGTGCAGAGCATTGTAGCTGGATGGAATAAATATATGAATATATGAACACACAGTGCAGAGCATTGTAGCTAGATGGAATAAATATGTAAATATATAAACACCCACAGTACGGAGCATTGCAGCTAGGTGGAATAAATATGCAAGTATATAAACACACAGTGCGGAGCAATGTAGCTAGATGGAATAATATGTAGATATATAAAAACACAGTGCGGAGCATTGTAGCTAGATGGAATAAATATATAGATATATAAATATAAACACACCCAGTGCTGAGCATTGTAGCTAGATGGAATAAATATATAGATATATAAATATAAACACACCCAGTGCAGAGCATTGTAGCTAGATGGAATAAATATGTAAATATATAAACACACACAGTGCAGAGCATTGTTGCTAGGTGGGATGAAACAGCATAACCGTCTATTTAGTTATCCTACATGGTATGATTATGTGCCCATACATATTCTCACCCTCCATAGCGACCGGTATGTTCCTAGTTGTATGCCGGAGAGGACCATTGTGTAAGTCTATTGCATCTTTTGCATTCAAAAAACTATTAGTTTGTTACGTCTTTTTGCTATCTCTGCGAGCAGCCCTGCTTAGGTTGTACAGTCTGACAGCCGTTGGTAGGAAGGACCTACGAAACCTCTCGGTTGTGCACCTGGGATAATGTAGTCTGCTGCTAAATGAGCTCCTCAGTGCATCCAGTATGTCCTGCATAGGGTGGAACTCGGACTCCAGCAGAGATGACAGTTTAGCCACCGTCCTTCTCTCTCCTATCTCCTCCATCGGATCAAGGCGTTGCCCCAGGACAGAGCTAGCTTTCTTAATCAGTTTGTTCAGTCTCTTCCTATCGGCTGCAGTAATGCCACTGCCCCAGCAGACCACTCCAAAAGTGATGGCTGATGCCACCACCGTGTCATAGAATGACTTCAGCAGCGCCCCTTGTACACCAAAAGACCTGAGTCTCCTCAGCAGGAACAGCCTGCGCTGTCCCTTCTTGTAGAGTGCGTCAGTATTGTGTGACCAGTCTAGTTTATTGTTCAGATGAACACCCAGGTACTTGTAGGATGTCACCATCTCGATGTCTGTTCCCTGTATATTTACTGGTGCTGTGAGGGGCTGCCCATGCCTGCGGCAGTCCACCACCAGCTCCTTAGTTTTCCTCGCGTTGATCTGGAGGCAGTTCCGATGGCACCAGTCCACAAAGTCCTGGATAAGCCCTCTGTACTCAGCTTCATCTCCGCTGGAGATGAGACCAACGATCGCAGAGTCATCAGAGAACTTCTGTAGATGGCAATGTGTTGTGTTGTGTGAGAAGTCCGCAGTATAAAGAGTGAACAGGAAGGGAGCCAGCACCGTTCCCTGGGGGGCCCCCGTGCTACTGATGATCGTGTCGGAAACACAGTCCCGGGTTCTCACAAACTGAGGCCGGTTCGTGAGGTAGTCCAGGATCCATGATGACAGGTGCTGGTCCACCCCTGCGCGCAGCAGCTTGTCCTTCAGGATCATCGGTTGGATGGTGTTGAAAGCACTGGAGAAGTCAAAGAACATGATCCTCACCATATTCCCGGGCTTCTCCAGGTGGGACAGAGAACGGTGAAGGAGGAAGATCACCGCATCCTCCACCCCAATGCCATGCTGGTAGGCGAACTGGAGTGGATCCATCGCTGGTTCCACCAGGGGGCGGAGATGAGCAAGGAGCAGTCTCTCCAGGGTCTTCATCAAGTGGGGCGTCAAGGCCACCGGTCTGAAGCTGTTCAGGTCTTTGGGGTGGGAAGTTTTTGGTACAGGTACCACACAAGATGTTTTCCACAGCTGTGGTACCCTCCCCAGTTTCAGGCTCATGTTGAAGATATATGTCACAATCCCACACAGCTGGTCTGCACAGGACTTGAGGAGCTTTGCGCTGATGCCGTCCGGTCCCGACGCCTTCCTCGCCTTGATCTTCCTCAGCTCCGTCCTCACCTGGGTCTTGGTCAGGGTCAGGATGGGGGGCTGTGTGTTGGGAGTGGGGGGGGGTGTCGGTGGAGTGGGGAGTGGGTAGCAGGACTTGATTTCTTAGAGGCAGCAGTGGTTGTTGTGCAGACAGGGGGGAGGGCGGTTGGTCAAATCTATTGAAAAACAGATTCAGGTTGTTCGCCCACTCCCTGCCCCCCGTGGCCTGGGGGGGAGGTATTCTGGAGCCCCGAGATGGTTTTGAGGTTTCTCCAGACCCCGCTGATGTCGCTCTGTTGCAGCTTGTCCTCCATCTTCTTCCTGAAGCTGTCCTTGCCTTCTCTGATCTTTCTCCTCAGCTCCCTCTGTACGGACTTCAGCATCTCCCTGTTCCCCGACCTGAAGATCCTCTTCTTCTCTCTCAGAAGTGTTTTTATCTCAGGGTTGATCCAGGGTTTGTTGTTTGAGTGACGCCGTATGGTCTTGGTGGGAACGGATTTGTCCACACAGAAGCTGAGGTAGCCCGTGAAGGTGTGAATGAGGCCATCGATGTCCTCACCATGTGGATCGCAGAGCTGCTTCCAGGCAGTGGCTTCAAAACAGTCCTTTAGAGTGTCCATTGTCTCCTCAGACCATAACTCCACAGTGTGCATGGCCGGAGGTTGTCTGTGCACTAGGGGTTTGTACACCGGTCGGAGATGAACCAAGTTGTGATCCGATCTCCCAAGTGGGGGGAGTTGTGATGAGGTGTACGCCTCCTTAGTGTTTGCGTAGAACAAATCCAGTGTTTTATTGTCTCTAGTGTGGCATGTGACATACTGGGTGAAAGTGGGAAGAATGGGAGACAGTGAAACGTGAAGATAATACAATACAGTAATCATAAAGATATGATTACTGTATTGACTTTAGGAGGAAAACTCCCAGGCACAAAGTCACTGTACTAAAAGGCCAGACCACTGAATGTGTTCAATCCTACAAATATCTTGGGACGATTATTGATAGTAATTTAAACTTTGAAGAGAACTGTGAAATGGTGTGCAAAAAGGGTCAGCAACATTTGCATTGTTTAAGGAAAATGCACACTTCCAAATTGACCGAACTATAATGACAATGTTTTATCGGGCTTTTATTGAATCTGTTTTATCCTTTTCTCTAGTGTCATGGTTTGGTCAGATAAAACTGAAACAGAGGAAATCCTTGGATCAGGTTGTGAGATGGTCCAGTCGTTTGCTTGGTGAGTCACAGCTGAGCCTGACATCCCTGTACACCAGACAGGTACAGAGGATTGCTACCTCCATTTTAAATGATGACTCCCACCCTTTGCACTGCCACTTTCAGCTTCTTCCCTCCAGACGGAGGTTTGCTGTCCCAAGAAGTAAAACCCAGCGCTACAAAAACAGCTTTGTTCCTGCTGCTGTCAAAGAGTTGAACAAGTTGTAACAATGTATTGCACAAAATTTAGTTACCTATTTATTAATTTCATTTTATATTTACTTATTTTTGTAGGTTTTTTATTTGGGTTCTAAATCTTTTATTGGGTTTTAGACTTTTGAGTTTTTAACCTCTTTGACTAGTCTTTAACTTTTTAATATGACCCTTGTGGTTTGTAAATATGGATGTCACCTGACTGCAAAACAAATCTACCTACGGGTACAAATAAAGTAACCTGAACCTGAACCTGAAATATATCACTCTCTGTGTAATGAATCTACTGTATATAATATATGGGTTTCACTTTCTTAAATGAGTGACAAAAAATATTGAACTTTTTCATGATGTTCTAATTTTTTGAGATGTACCTGTATAATTCCCATTCTTGTCAATTTTCTAATCCCCACGTGGTCCGTACCACTGCAGAACCAATCAGGTTCGTCAAATTTGGTTCGCTAATGAAATGCAACGAGTCTATTTTTGACAGATGCTGGATCCAATCCATAAGGACGTCCTGTGGTATCTCGTGGTAGCTGTTCATTAAAAAGGATTTAAGGATTGTCCATTATTTTCTGAGGTCTATTCCTCCACCGCTGTGTCAGAGAAGGTAAAAACTTGACTTAACATACAAACGCTTCATAGAATTAACCCTTTAATTGTCCTAAAACATGTGCGTCACCTGCTGCCTATGTTGCAGGTCCGCCTGTCACGTCATATGTCCAAAAAGCACAGAAAACCAGATGTACCAAGCATTTCACATCACAAGATGTCAGACATGTATAGCTTATTGTTCTTCACTGGAGGACTTAACCCAAACAAACCGCCTCAAACATCATTTCCAGAAACGCAAAGAAGAGAATGTAAGCAAAGTCTCCATCTCAACATATATTTCCACACGGAGGAAGCATTTGCTCCAAATTTTGCCAACTCTGATTCTTAAAAAGAGATTATTTAAGATAAGATAAGATAAGATAAGCCTTTATTAGTCCCACAACGGGGAAATTCCAGGATTGCAACAGCACAGGGATAGCAACACTCAGAGCAACAATCAGAAGGCAAGAAAAAAAAAAAAAAAAAAAAAAAAAAAAAAAACAAGCAAGCAAGAGCAGCTAATATACATATGTACATATTACTATAAAATATATATATACACACACACACACACACAGACACACAGTGCAGAGCATTGTAGCTGGATGGAATAAATATATGAATATATGAACACACAGTGCAGAGCATTGTAGCTAGATGGAATAAATATGTAAATATATAAACACCCACAGTACGGAGCATTGCAGCTAGGTGGAATAAATATGCAAGTATATAAACACACACAGTGCGGAGCAATGTAGCTAGATGGAATAATATGTAGATATATAAAAACACAGTGCGGAGCATTGTAGCTAGATGGAATAAATATATAGATATATAAATATAAACACACCCAGTGCTGAGCATTGTAGCTAGATGGAATAAATATGTAAATATATAAACACACACAGTGCAGAGCATTGTTGCTAGGTAGGATGAAACAGCATAACCGTCTATTTAGTTATCCTACATGGTATGATTATGTGCCCATACATATTCTCACCCTCCATAGCGACCGGTATGTTCCTAGTTGTATGCCGGAGAGGACCATTGTGTAAGTCTATTGCATCTTTTGCATTCAAAAAAAAAAAAAAAAAAAACTATTAGTTTGTTACGTCTTTTTGCTATCTCTGCGAGCAGCCCTGCTTAGGTTGTACAGTCTGACAGCCGTTGGTAGGAAGGACCTATGAAACCTCTCGGTTGTGCACCTGGGATGATGTAGTCTGCTGCTAAATGAGCTCCTCAGTGCATCCAGTATGTCCTGCATACTGATACTGACATATTTAGCTTCTGAAGGGAAATATTTACCTTTAGTGGTAGCAGAAAATGGCCCGGAGCATGTACACTTTCGTCTGCCATTGATGGAGCTGTACATGATGACAGAGAACAATAGCGCCGGTTCGGCGGTGTTATGTAACCAAAATTGAGGTGGAATAAATCATAATATACATATGAGAGATTCTGGATGTGGGAGAGAAAGCGAAAATGACTGGCAGAAGAGGAAATGGGGACCAGGGATGATGAAAATGGACGAATGAAGACATGGTAGGCGGTAGGTCCTATATATTTATTTGTCTGTGTACATTCTACTGATTTTCTGGTTCATATACAGTGGATCCGGAAAGTATTCACGGCGCTTCACTTTTTCCACATTTTGTTATGTTACAGCCTTATTCCATAGTGGATTAAATTCATTTTTTTCCTCAAAATTCTACACACAATACCCCTAAT
The DNA here is from genome assembly GCA_020510985.1 of Pholidichthys leucotaenia. NCBI lineage: Eukaryota > Metazoa > Chordata > Actinopteri > Cichliformes > Pholidichthyidae > Pholidichthys > Pholidichthys leucotaenia. Next base: position 50,944,008 of record CM035842.1, read on the forward strand.
GACAACGTGAAAAAAGGTTTTTTTTACATTTTTGCAAATTTATTAAAAATAAAAACCTAAGAAATCACATGTACATAAGTATTCACAGCCTTTGCCATGAAGCTCCTAACTGAGCTCAGGTGCATCCTGTTTCCACTGATCGTCCTTGAGATATTTTTACAGCTTAATTGGAGTCCACCTGTGGTAAATTCAGCTGATTGGACATGCTTTGGAAAGGCACACACCTGTCTATATAAGGTCCCACAGTTGACAGTGCATGTCAGAGCACAAACCAAGCATGAAGTCAAAGGAATCGCTTGTAGACCTCGGAGACAGGATTGTCTTGAGGCACCAATCTGGGGAAGGGTCCAGAAAAATTCCTGCTGCTTTGAAGATCCCAGTGAGCACAGTGGCCTCCATCATCCATAAATGGAAGAAGATCGAAACCACCAGGACTCTTTCTAGAGCTGGCCGGCTGTCTAAACTGAGCGATCAGAGGAGAAGGGCCTTAGTCAGGGAGGTGACCAAGAACTCGATGGTCACTGTCAGAGCTCCAGCATTCCTCTGTGGAGAGAGGAGAACCTTCCAGAAGGCCAACCATCTCTGCAGCAATCCACCCATCAGGCCTGTATGGTAGAGTGGCCAGATGAAAGCCACTCCTTAGTAAAAGGCACATGGCAGCCCGCCTGGAGTTTGCCAAAAGGCACCCGAAGGACTCTCAGGCCATGAGAAACAAAATTCTCTGGTCTGATGAGACAAAGATTGAACTCTTTGGCGTGAATGCCAGGCGTCATGTTTGGAGAAGACCAGGCACCGTTCATAACCATGCCAATGGTGGTGGCAGCATCATGCTGTGGGGATGTTTTTCAGCGGCAGGAACTGGGAGACTAGTCAGGATAGCGGGAAAGATGAATGCAGCAATGTACAGAGACATCCTGGATGAAAACCTGCTCCACCGCACTCTTGACCTCAGACTGGGACGACAGTTCATCTTTCAGCAAGACAACGACCCTAAGCACACAGCCAAGATATAAAAGGAGTGGCTTCAGGACAACTCTGTGAATGTCCTTGAGTGGCCCAGCCAGAGCCCAGACTTGAATCCAATTGAATATCTCTGGAGAGATCTTACAATGGCTGTGCACCGACACTTCCCATCCAACCTGATGGAGCAAAGATAGGTGTGCCAAGCTTGTGGCATCATATTTAAAAAGACTTGAGGCTGTAATTGCTGCCAAAGGTGCATCAACAAAGTATTGAGCAAAGGCTGTGAATACTTTTGTCCATGTCATTTCTTAGTTTTTTATTTTTCATAAATTTGCAAAAATCTAAAAAAAAAACCCTTTTTTCACATTGTCATTATGGGGCATTGTGTGTAGAATTTTGAGGAAAGAAATTAATTTAATCCATTTTGGAATAAGGCTGAAACATAACAAACTGTGGAAAAAGTGAAGCGCTGTGAATACTTTCCGGATGCACTGTACTTTGAAGATAAGATAACAAAAAGCCAAAAACAAAGACCAAAAAACCCCCAAAGCCATCCTTTATGTAAATATGTCCAAAGTCCACTTCTAACCGAAAGTTATGTAATTTGATACGGCTGCCGCCACATTATGCAAATTAGATGTGTAAATTTACTCCTATCTCAAACTTTGGATCATATTCTACATCTTTCTATTTGACAGTAAGCCATTATCTCTTGCCACTGTCAAGTTACAGCCTTTGGAATTTGTCATATCTAAACTGAATATTTTCTTGAAAAAAAACTTGACCGCCAGTGGGTGGTGAGCTGACGGAAGCACTGCTGCGCCATAGACTGAAAATGGGTTAAAATTAATGGGCTACATACATTTTATTTAGAGCCCAAAAATCCAGGTGGAGAGCCGATACATCACACTTGTTAATCCCCCTTTCACAGCATACGGGATGGCACTTATCTCCGTTTCACTGACCCTAGGCCACACAGTTGCAGTAAGTAATGAAAGCTACAGTGGGGGGGGGTCAGTCCTCTGGTAGCTCTGTGCATTAACTTTCCTTTTCTCATTCTATTATGCTGAGCACCAAGCAAGAAGGCAGAAAGTACCTTTTTAAAAAAAAAAAAATGGCTTCGGTATGACCTGGCTGGGATTTGAACCCACAACCTCCCAGTTGTGAGGCAGATACTCTACCACTAGGCGATCGCAATCAGTTCATCCCGGTCACTCAGGTTTTTTTGTGATATTGTGTTATTTTGTATAATTCTCACGTGATCTTGTATTTCAAACTCTGTTCTCATCCATGCTGCTGCAAAACACAAACGGAGCTGGTAGGGATAAACGCAAAGGGCCATCCGCACTGCATCTGCAACGTTCTGCATCCGGAGTCATTGTAAATCCTGGGTTTAATCTTGAATTTTTATTCTGTTACCATTTCGAATCTGCATGTGGGGATCCATTTAAAATTTTATATAGGTCAACAAGTTCAAGGCATTAGTGTTTTCAGCTTCAGGATCATGCTGCTCAAAAGATTAAAATGGCTTTGGAACTGGTCTTTGCCAGTATAGAGAAATAAATAAATAAAGGAAGTTTAAATCTGTATTCCCATAGATACCTTATAGATAGTGTTTTAAAAACAGACAGGTCGCATACAGTAGATGCTTCTAGGAAATAATCTGTGAAGACTGGTTATTTCTAGGTAATTGGTTGGTCTGAAGCAGTACACTTAAATGAGCTGCTCTTTTATGATAATCACAGCAGCAATTCAAACATTTTCTTCATATCCCCACAAGACATTTTTCATGGGGTTTATGTCAGGTAACTGTGATAGCCACTCTAAAATTCTCCAAGAATTTATTTGATACTAATCCTTGAGACTGTAGCATCACACTGGGACACCATTATAATGTGGTGTGGACACTACAATGATATGAATATGATTGTTAATAATTAATAATGAATTAATAATTATTAATCATTATTGCATTACCTCGTTGTAACACTAAATGGGGAACCACTTACCTTTGGACAGAGGAGGGGAGAACTCTTAAGAAACAACTTAGCTTAAGAATTTGGCAATTAATAAGTTAAGCATTAATCAATAATTTAATATGCGAAGGGCAGATCCTACCACAAAGTGCTCTTGGGGCTGTTTGCTTTCGGCTTTAGGACTGTGACTAGGATTCTTCTTTGACTTGGCACAGAGGCGTCGTCTCTTCGAATTTAGTCTGCTGGTAGGATCATTAGCTTCCCAGGCGAGCCCGGGTACTGGCGGAGGGCGCGACGAGAACGCTGATCCATTGCCCAGAGAACTATAACTGGAACAATCCGCTCAACACCACTCCCCTGGCTCTCTGTACTGTCAAACATAGCCCCTCCACACATCCGGCGAGCAGCATTAACTCAAAGGATGCTCCAAAAAGTTAAAGATTTTCCTCACTTACCAATCCATGCAGATATCTACACCCCACCCACTGCCCGACTTTCATCCAGACGGCCGATTTGGAAAAACCCTCCCCCAGCTGACTTTACCATCCAGACAGCTTGGCAAGAGGAATGGGAGACCAAGGAGGTCCCAAACAAACAGCTGGTGATAAACCCCAACCAACAGGTCCCGGGCACCAACCTCCCAAGGAGACAGTGGTCTACACTCAATCGCTTCAGGACTGGACATGGCCCCTGCTTGGCCAGCCTTCACAGATGGGGCAGTAGCCCTAGCCCACTGTGCGCATGTGGAGAGGAGCAAACTATGGAACACATCATAGAGGCTTGCCCGCTCCAAAGACTGGAAGGAGGATTACACACCCTCCATACAGCAAACCAGGAGGCAACTGCTTGGCTTAAGGACTTTGCATTCGCTAAATAAATAATTTAATTAGCAATATTTGATCAGTCTCATAATTTGACTGTCAGTTCTTGACACTGACCAATTCTAGATTTCTGGACATTGAAGAGTACACCCATGGACAGGTTAGTAAGTTTATTACAGAAAAATCAAAATAACAATAGACATCTGTCTTCCTCTTCTTTCGGCTGTTCCCTTTAGGGGTTGCCACAGCGGATCATCTGCCTTCATCTCACCCTATTCCTTGCATTTTCCTCTGTAACACCAACCCTCTCCATTTCGTCCTTCACTACATCCATGAATCTTCTCTGTGGTCTTCCTCTTTTCCTCCTGCCTGGCAGCTCCATCTTCAACATCTTTTGTCCAATATATCCACTTTCCCTCCTCTGCACATGTCCAAACCATCTCAGCCTTGCCTCTCTTACTTTGTCTCCAAACCGCTCAACCTGAGCTGTCCCTCTGATATACTAATTTCTAATCTTGTCCCTCCTAGTCACTCCCAGTGAAAATCTTAGCATCTTCAACTCTGGCACTTCCAGCTCCATCTCCTGTCTTTTTGTCAGTGTCACCATCTCCAAACTCTACATCATAGCAGATCTCACTACCATCTTGGAAATCTTCCCTTTCTCTCTAGCTGCTATCTTTTTGTCACAAATCACCACTGACACTCGTCTCCACCCACTTCACGCTGCCTGCACTCTCTTCTTCACCTCTCTTGTGCATTTTCCATTGCTTTGGATTGTTGACCCCAGATATTTAAACTCATCTACCTTCACTACCTCTATTTCCATCTTCACCGTTACACCTGCCTCCCTCTCATTCACACTCATGTATTCTATCTTGCTTCTACTGACTTTCATTCCTCTTCTCTCCAGAGCATACCTCCACCTCTCCAGGTTCTCTTCCACCTACTCTCACTACAGATCACAATGTCGTCTACAAACATCATGGTCCATGGAGACTCCTGCCTGACCTCATCTGTCAGCCTGTCCATCACCATGGCAAATAGGAAGGGGCTCAGAGTCAATCCCTGATGTAACCCAGTCCCCACCTTGAATCCATCTGTCACTCCTAGAGCACACCTCACCACTGTCTCACTGTCCTCATATATGTCCTGAACCACCCTCACACACTTCTCTGCCACTCCTGATTTTCTCATACAGTACCACACTTCCTCTCTTGGCACCCTATCATATGCTTTCTCTAGATACACAACGACAGTGCAACTCCTTCTGACCTTCTCTATGCTTCTCCATCAGCACTCTTCAAGCAAACATTGAATCTATAGTACTCTTTCTTGGCATGAAACCGTACTGCTGTTCACTGATTGTCACCTCTCCTCTTAACCTGGCTTCAGCAACTCTTTCCCATATCTTCATAGTGTGGCTGATCAGCTTTATGCCTCTGTGGTTACTGTGGTTACGTGCACAACGCGAGGCTCAGCGTCTCTTCAGATTTTGTGGATTAGCAGTGTTATTTCTGCTCATTTCGGGTCTGTTCGTTCAGAACAGCTTCGCTTTCACATCTTACACCTGAAATGAGCTTTTGGACATTGGATTACAAAATAACGATAACAATCTTTTTATCAGCAACCTACGTCTCATTCCTGAGCTCCGGAGAACACCCGATGCTCGGCAAGCTTCCCGGCCAACCGGAAGTGCTCGCAGGCGGCGTAGAGACCGTAAACAAAGGCGGGGGAAGCGCGGTGGGCTAAGAGCTAAGCTAAAGCTAACACCACACCGGCTTTCTCTACCCAGTATTTTCCTCGCTAATGTACGGTCACTGGCAAACAAAATGAATGAGCTACGGCTTCGGATCACCAACAATAAGAGACTTATGAACTGCAATATCATGATTTTCACGGAAACATGGCTACACAGTGGAATACCCGACAATGCTATTGAGCTAGCCGGCCTACACACGCTCCGGGCAGACAGAGCAGCAGATGACTCCGGTAAGACCAGAGGTGGGGGAGTGTGCATTTATATTAACAAGGCTTGGTGCACGAACTCTGTCACTGTTGAGAGACACTGCTCAGCTAACCTGGAGTTTCTCATGGTTAAATGTAGACCTTTCTATCTGCCACGCGAGTTCACTTGTACCATCATAACAGCTGCTTACATTTCTCCGGATGCTAATGCTAAGCTTGCTATGAAAGAACTGCATGCAGCTATTAGCAAACAACAAACTGCACACCCAGAGGCAGCATTTATTGTGGCGAGTGATTTTAACCACTCTAACCTCAAGACAGTGCTTCCTAAATTCTACCAGCATGTCTCCTGTCACACAAGAGGGGACAAAACATTGGACCATGTTTACACCAATATTGTGGGAGCCTACACAGCAACTCCCCTCCCCCATCTAGGTCAGTCTGATCAGTTATCTTTGTTCCTTACCCCCAAGTATGTACCGCTCATCAACCGGGTGAAGCCATCAGTGAGGACCATCAAAGTGTGGCCAGAGGGGGTTGACTCTGTACTCCAGGAAAAGTTTAGGAACACAGACTGGAGTATGTTCCCCTCTCAGGCTACCTGTGGCTCCCACATAAACATCGACTCTTACACCCACTCAGTCCTGGACCATATCAACACCACTATTGACAGTGTCACCACGGAAAGACAGATCACCACGTACCCAAATCAGAAGCCGTGGATAAACAGAGAAGTGCGGCTTCTGCTAAAGGCACGTAACAATGCCTTTAGATCTGGTGACGCACAGGCCTACAGTTCATCCAGGGCAGATCTGAAGAGGGGCATCAAGAAGGCCAAGCACAGCTACAAGCTGAAGGTGGAGAAACATTTTGGGGACTCTGACCCCCGACGCATGTGGCAGGGCATTCAAGCTATCTCTGATTATAAGCCCAGCAACTCCATACCTATAGCCATGACTGTGTCCTTTCTCAATGAGCTAAATGACTTCTATGCTCGTTTTGACAAGGACAATAACGAAAAGAACATCAATTTCCCACCCTCTGATGACCTCCACCACCTCACACTCACCCACACCGACGTCCGTAACGCACTGAGTCATGTCAACGTACGTAAGGCTGCTGGCCCTGATGGCATTCCTGGGTGTGTGCTGAGGGCATGCGCTGAGCAGCTGGCAGGGGTCTTCACAGACATCTTCAACCTGTCCCTGGCCCCAGGCCGTGGGTACCAGCGTGCTTCAAGACCACTTCTATAGTACCAGTGCCGAAACATTCAACACCATCGTGCCTAAATGACTATCGCCCTGTGGCACTGACGCCCATAGTCATGAAGTACTTTGAGCGACTGGTCTTGGCACAGCTCAAAAAATGCCTGCCCCCTACACTGGACCCTCACCAGTTTGCCTACCGGAGCAACAGGAGTACAGAGGATGCGGTTTCTACAGCGCTGCACTATGTACTCTCATACCTGGATGACAAGAACACCTACACAAGAATGCTGTTTGTTGACTTCAGCTCAGCATTCAACACACTTATCCCCTCCAAGTTGATCACTAAATTTGGGGACCTGGGAATCAGTACTTCCACCTGCAACTGGATCATGGATTTTCTGACCAACAGACCCCAGCATGTTAGGTCAGGCCCCAACCGTTCTTCCGTCATCACACTCAACACTGGTGTACCACAGGGCTGTGTGCTCAGCTCATTCCTCTACTCCCTCTTCACCCATGACTGCAGGCCTATGTATGGATCCAATTCCATCATAAAGTTCACAGATGACACCACGGTGATCGGACTCATCAGGGACAACGATGAGTCAGATTACAGGGCAGAGGTTGAGCACTTGGTTACTTGGTGCGCTGACAATAACCTGCTCCTTAACACCAGCAAAACCAAGGAGCTCATAGTGGACTACAGGAAGGAGAGGGAAGAGACACATGACCCCATCCATATCAATGGCATAGCTGTTGAACGTGTCCCCAGCTTCAAATTCCTGGTGACCCACATCTCGGAGGACCTGTCCTGGTCAGTTAACAACACCAGCCTGATCAAGAAGGCCCATCAGCGCCTCTTCTTCTTGAGGACATTGAAGAAGAACCATCTGTCAACTGACATCCTGGGCAACTTCTACCGCTGCGTGATAGAGAGCACCCTGACCAACTGTGTCACAGTCTGGTATAGGCGCTGCTCTGTCGCTGACCGTAAGGCGCTGCAGCGGGTGGTGAAAACCGCCCAACGCATCACAGGGACTCCACTTCCAGTTATAGAGGACGTCTACAGGAAAAGATGTCTGCGCCGGGCACGCAGCATTCTTAGGGACTCCAACCATCCTGCTCATGGACTGTTCCAGCTTCTCCCCTCCAGAAGACGTTTCAGAAGCCTTCGGACTAGAACCAGCAGGTTTAGGAACAGTTTCTTTCCAACAGCTGTCATGTTATTGAACTTAGTTCCCTGCTGACTCTCTTACCATCATCTCTTACCATCCTCACCTGTACATAACTGCCCATCTAACTTATTGTACATTATTTGCACATAACAGTACTCTTAACTTTCTGCACTGCTGCATATATTTGCTTAAATTGCACATACTGTCAATTACTGTATATACTGCACTGCTGTCTTTGCACTTCTGATTGGATGCTAAACTGTGTTTCGTTACCTTGTATTCATACATGTGTAATGACAATAAAGTTGAATCTAATCTAATCTAATCTACTACAGCTCTGAGCACAAGAGACTCGGACAGAAGCATAACAGAATGGTTCAGGTTCAGGTTACTTTATTTGTACCTGTAGGTAGATTTGTTTTGCAGTCTGGTGACATCCATATTTACAAGCCACAATTACATTCAACATAAACACAAATACAGGCACACATGAAGCTGACTATAAACATGATAAAAATACTCAAGGCTCCATCAATCAGGATATAAAGACAAAGAGATGAGAGAAAAACCAGAGATAAGAGAGAAGGGTCATATTAAAAAGTTAAAGACTAGTCAAAGAGGTTAAAAACTCAAAGGTCTAAAATCCAATAAAAGGTTTAGAACCCAAATAAAATCCTACAAAAATAAGTAAATATAAAATGGAGTTAATAAATAGGTACCTAAATTATGTGCAATATATTGTTACAACTTGTTCAACTCTTTGACAGCAGCAGGAACAAAGCTGTTTTTGTAGCGCTGGGTTTTACTTTTTGGGACAGCAAACCTCCGTCTGGAGGGAAGAAACTGAAAGTTGTGGTGCAAAGGGTGGGAGTCATCATTTAAAATGGAGGTAGCCATCCTCTGTACCTGTCTGGTGTACAAGGATGTCAGGCTCAGCTGTGACTCACCAAGCAAACGACTGGACCATCTCACAACCTGATCCAAGGATTTCCTCTGCTTCAGTTTTATCTGACCAAACCACGACACTAAAGAAAAGGATAGAACAGATTCAATAAAAGCCTGATAAAACATTGTCATTATGGTTCGGTCAATTTGGAAGCGTGCAAGTTTCCTCAAACAATGCAAATGTTGCTGACCCTTTTTGCACACCTTTTCACAGTTCTCTTCAAAAATAGAAAAAGAATGGTCAAGCCTCAGGTGGGTCACAGGCGTTGGGGGAATGGCGTTGAGTAGCCCTGCTTTGCCCAACCTGGGTTGAAGATGAGCCTTTGTGGCAGGAGTCCTCCCTGTGGTTTTGTGCCCAAGGACTTGACCAAGAAATCCTCTGTGAGGTGGGGGCCAGTTCAGGCCCAGAGCTTGAATCTGTTGAAGTCTGCTGGAGAACAATGGATTTCCCTCTAGGACAGCATTTGTCAGTCAGGCTACAGCCCAGAAGAAAGCCTTAAAATGGATTAAGTTTTAAAAAGTGTGATCATGCTTGACTTACAGAAAAATTAAAGTTAAGGAAAAATCAAAGATTGTTTGCTTAGAAAAGGGGAAAAAATTGAAGGTTACTTCCACTAGTAACTGATTCCTAGAAAAGATGGCGAAGCTCTAAAGAAAATTCAAAAATGTACCAAAGTTTAGAGGGTTAAAGAGTGTTAAAAGAACAAAAGAAGCTTCATTTTACCTTCAGTCAAATAAAAGAGCTGGATGATAGCTTTGAGGCCCAAAGGAGGGGAGAGGGCAGCCACCCTCCTACTCTGAAGGCCGGCAGGAAAAGAGGAACAGACTTGGTTTGAGGGTTTGATAAAAAGGAAATTTTACTGTGAATCTATCAATCACGGATTTGCATAACTAACTCTCTACCCCTGGGGAGCTCACTCACCCCCATTGGATGCTTTCTTTCTGATTATGCAATTTACCCTGCTTCAGCTGGATGAAAAACAAATAGTCCACCACCAAATTCTCAGAGACAATTATCACAAACTAGGCACACGTTCAAAATACCTCTGATTTTCTTTATTTTTTTTCATAATTTTTTTTTAGTTTAAACAGTTGACAGGTGTGGGTTACATCAAATAAAAGCAGACATTTTCCCCCTTTTATTAAGAATACAATGAGAGATAGTGCAAAATAAATTTGGATTACAAGCACCAAATAAGTGTAAATAACAGTGGGGGGGAGGGTGGAAGTAATTACAAAAGTATACAAGAACTCATTAAAACATCCCTTCTCTGTAAGCTCTATCTGCCTCCCATTATCCTGTTTTTGTCCACATTTATTTACCACCTGAACTGATAATAAGAACTCTTTACACCAGATGAGTGGTATTTGTATTGTCCTCCAGTTACCCACTCTTCCTATTTTGTTGTCCTCATCCTCCATTCATCATTTCTGCCGGTTCTACTCCAGATTCCTCGCCTCAGCCTCTTATCCTTAAGGTAGCATTTAAATTAGGTCAGCTCTTATGGATTTGATATATTTTGTCTATATAGACCATCCATCCATCCATCGTCTTCTGCTTAATCCTTTTCGGGTCGCAGGGGGGGCTGGAGCCTATCCCAGCATCTTTGGGCGAGGGGCAGGGTACACCCTGAACAGATCGCCAGTCCATCGCAGGGCCAACACAGAGAGACAGACAACCATTCACTCTTACAATCATACCTAAGGACAATTTAGAATCCCCAGTTTAATGCCAGTTAACCTAACTTGCATGTTTTTGGTATGTGGGAGGAAACCGGAGAAATCCCGGAGTAAACCCACGCAGACACGGGGAGAACATGCAAACTCCACACAGATCATTGTTGGTCGGGGACTGGGATTGAACCCAGGATCCCCCGGCCAAGGGTGAGTTGCTGTGCTGCCGCAGTGCTAACCACTCCGCCACCGCGCTGCCCCCATTTAGACCAGAAGTGCAAAAAAAATGTCTTTTTATAATTTCAGGGACATAGTTATCCTTTCCATTACATAGATTTCATAGACTGTATTGAACCATTCTTGAGTTCCTGGTACATCTGGATGAGTTGGTTTTTTTTGCTTGCTATGAGCAAATTTCTCAACAAATATTTGTCTGCTATTGTTGACAGGGTGGGAACTTCAAGGCCTAAGTACATAAACAACACATCAGAAGGAATAATAGTTTTGAAAATAGTTTCTATGCATTTGTGTATCTCTTGCCAGTATGGTACTATTTTGGGGCATTCCCAGAATATATGGTAATGATTTGCCTCATTATTACCGCATTGTCTCCAACAACCTGTTCCTGTACTTTGATATTGTGACATTTCAAGGGTTCATACAAATAATGAGAGAGGATTTGTGACACACAGTCATTTATTCTCCGCTGAGTCATTACACAGAACGGAGGGGAGGTCATTCACACAGACCCTCATCTCCCTCAGGGTGACATAGACACATAATCTCTCACATACAGGGAAAACAACACTATCACAACTGGTCTTATAGCACAGTTATAATAGCACAACAGTAACACTTAGAACACACAGATAATAAGTCTTTGAATCTTCCCACAGTGCAAAGCATGCACTGGGAATGGATTGGGATGGAGCCTCTGGCTCGGCCACCCGTGGGGCAGCTGGCTGGTACGAGGTGAGGCGGCCGCGGTGCAGCGCCACCACCCGTTCCTCTTCTGCAGCCTCACTCTGTACACTACATCTGACAGTCTCTGTATAACCACACATGGCCCCGACCAGTGCTCGCCAGCTTTGGTGACAGTCCCTTTTTCTGCTCCAGGCCGAAAACCCAGACTCGATCCCCAGGTGCAAAGTCTGTTCCTGAGCCAGTTCATGTACCGTGTGAAGACATTTTCTCAGCAAAACAAATAATCCAACCCCCCAGTTTTCCCCCCACCTCTGGCTCCCGGGGGGGGGGGGGGGGGCTCTGCCTCAAAGTTCCATCCCTGGTCACTTTGCAGCTCCTCCGGCGTGCCAAACCGACAAAACATCTCATCCACCAGCTTTGATGCTGTGGTGGCGGTGCTCTGATCAGGGACCGCATACACCCCTCTGGCCATTGGTGAAGTAATCCATTGTGACCAGAATGTAATGGTTCCTCAATCCATGTCGGAAAGGGCCAAGAATGTCCACTCCCACCCGCTCCATGGATGCCCCTACCTGGTACTGCTGTAAAGGGGCATGGGATTACTGGGTCAGGCCCTTTATGAGCTGTGCAGGTGTCACAGCAGTGGACGTGGAGCTCTACGTCCTGACGACACACCGGCCAGTAGAACCGGGCCTGAAGATCATGCAGAGTCTTCGTCACTCCGAAGTGGCCTGCTCCCATGACCCATGGACCAAATGGAGCACCTTGGGGTGGAGCCGTCGGGGAACCAGCAGCTGCCAGATGTGGTGCTGCCCAGTTGGAGACTGCCACCACCGATAAACAACACCCTTGTGACGGCGGAGATTGGACCACTGGGAGTGTACGGCCTTGGCCTCTGGGTCCAGTGCAGACACAGCCTCCCAGGTGGGGAGATGACCGGATCTCCATCCTGCTCGCTCCGAAGCTGCTGCACGCCGAGGGCCTCTGTAACATCATCGCTGGGGAGAGCTGGCTGATTATTGGTGGGGAAGCTGTGCACCGCTGTGTTATTCCTGCCTACAGCGGTCTGGAGAGCAGCAGCCCATGAGACTGCGTGGTCACGATCCTCTGACCGCTGGCAGTGCCGTCAGTCTTCCATAGCACAGGGACACTGTGACAGTGTGTCAGTGTTGGCATCAAGGCAGCCTGCTCGATGCACAATCTGAAAATCATAATCCTGCAGTGCCTGCAACCATCTCAGTAACTGTCCATCCGGCTCTTTAAAGTTCAGTAACTAGGTAAGGGAGGCATGGCCTGTCCTGAGCTGAAACCTCCCCCCGTACACAGACGGGCAAAAATGGCAATGCCCCTGGATGACTGCCAACAGCTCTCGGCAAGTGATGCAATAATTCCTTTCGGCTCTGCTGAGAGTGCGGCTGAAAAAAAGCAACTGCCTGCTCTCCGTGTTCTCCCTCATGGGATAACACCGCCTCGATGCCCTGGTTGCTGGCGTCTGTGTCCACAATGAAAGGGTGGTTTGGGTGGGGATACTGCAGCACGGGAGCTCCAATGAGCGCCGAACGAAGCCGGGAAAAAGCAGCAGCACAGTCCTTGCTCCACTCGAATGTGCAGCCCTTCTGTGTCAGCTGATGCAGCGGGCTGGTGATGTGGCGAAATCCTTCACACACCTATAATAAGAGGCCAGTCCGAGAAAGCTCCGTAGCTCTTCCTACATCCCATGGCACTGGCCAGTTTTCACCGCTGCCACCTTCTCTGGATTGGTGGCGACTCCGACAGCGCTGACGACATGGCCCAAGAAGGTGTTCTTCTCGCCGAAGCAAGTGGCATTTTCACAAGTGCAAGCCACATCCTGGGCCTGGCGGATGATGTCTAATACTTCCTGGAGGTTGGACAGGGCACCATCAAAATCAGCTGTGTGAACCAGCAGGTCATCGAGATAAATAATGCAGCGGCTCCAAGGCACATGAGCCAGCACTCGCTCCATCGATGTTCAAGAGTTGGCCGGGGCATTACAAAGTCCAAATGGCATCACCTTGAACTGCCACAGTAGTCCCTGCCCGATGGAGAAGGCTGTTTTCTGGCGGGCATCGGGTGACAGCTCTACCTGCCAATAGCCACTGTGGAGGTCGAGCAAGCTGAACCAGCTGGAGCGGGTGATGTAATCCAGTGCGTCATCGATGCGGGGCAGGGAGTAGGAGTCCTTACGGGTAATGTCATTCAGGCGCCGGTAATCCACACAGAACCGCCACGAACCATCCTTCTTTTTAACCAGAACCACCGGCGCCACCCAGGGGCTACTGGAGGGTTCAATGACATCTGCCGCCAGCATTTCCTGGATTTTTTTGCTCTGCTGCCACCCGGCTTGAAAAAAGCAGATGGCGGGATCGGCCTTTGTCTCACTGGTGTTGATCTGGTGCTGCACCAAGGTGGTTCAGGTGCATTTCTCGTCCCTGGCATCGAAGATGTCAATGTAGCAGTCCTACAGCTCCCGCAGCTGGTGTCTCTGTCCTGATTCTAATCCTCTGCAGTTCCTCAACAATTCCTCGACTGCCTGCTGTGTTTCTGATGACACAACAATCTGCTCTGCTGTCCACCCCACCCCCCACCCCGTTGGTCTCTTGTCCCTGGTTGTCTCTAGCAGTGGATGGCAACTTCCCCTGCTCACCCTGGTGGCACTGCAGTGGTCAGTTCTGGCAACAATCCACCCAGTTCGGTATGCACTGACGGCCCCTCGATCACGCAGGCCCCCCTGGTTCCTCGTCTGGCTCCCGCCGCAGAGCTTGATGGTCCTAGCCCCCCAGCAGGAGAGACGAGCTGGCGGTGTCAATCATTGGCTCCCATGCGTGCGAGCAGATCTAGTCCAATTGCAGGGTGTGTGGATGTCAGCGGCCAGCCAGAATGGGTGGTTTGTGTTCTGACTGGCCACTCCACCACAAGGACTCGGCGCCTCCCAGTCTGGTGCGCTCACCAGTGGCTGTGGTGATTCGCAGAGCATGGTGGGTTCCAACCCCTGCGGTCCGAGTTCATCCGTACCAGGCAGTGCCCGGGTTGTGCTAGGGAGATGGTAGAACCGGTGTCAGTCGGGGCCTGGATTGGTGTGCTGGCCAGGCTGCACTGCAGGTACAGCCCTGGTGAATGTCCAGTTCGGCCCAAACGTGGTGATGGTCCATTGGGGAAAATGTCTGTGAGAGGCAGCAGATCTGTGCCACCTCGCTCTAGTTTAACACCGGCAAGGGGGTGGATTGTTGTGGGGTGGGTGCCGGGCAGTAACGCGTGATTTAGAAGCATCCCTCTTCGTGCTGCTGTTGTCGTCCTCTCGCCGGCCGTGCAGCTGTGGCCTGGCACAGTTCCTCCTCATCCTCACTCTCAGCTGTGGTCTGGAAAACTCTCTACCTTGGTGATGACACATTAGCTGCATAATCCATCATCAGCCCCACCCACTCCGCTTCTGCCACGGCTGTCTCCGAACTGCCTGTGGCGTGAATCCGGATGCGTTCCTGGAACCGGGCCGAGTGGAGCCCTCAGATGAAGTTCTGTAGAGTGAGCTTCCCCACCTCCCCCGGCTCGAAATCCGGGTAGCCACGCTGTGTCAGCAGCCACACATCTGCTGCGCAGGCTCCCAGGCTCTCTCAGTTGCCTTGCTGGCGGCTGGCCAGCTGTTCCCCGGTGTGATAAGCGTGGGTCGCTCTCCCAAACCGCTTCCAGAGCGCTCCTTGTAGCGCTGGCCAGCTGTGACGTTCCTCAGGCCAGAGATCAGACAGCGTGCAGAGAGCTTCGCCTTCCAGAGCCAGCGCAACCTGCACAGCTATCTCTCCAGGCATCCAGCCATTCAGCGCAGTGGCCAGTTCAACCTGGACCAGATAATCGTCCCGCAGGATTTTGCCACCAAAGTGGGGGAGTTTGACCAGTTGGCAGGTCAGTGGGACGGTCCCCTCCCTGTCGTTCATCACCCTCGGTCGCAGTGGAATTGCCGGCCTGCACTGCCTTGCAAAAGGCAGAAAGTGGGATACACTTGCTCTCTCTGGTCCGCTCTGCCTTGAAAAAGGCAGAAGGCAGGGTATGCTTGCTCCATCTGGTCCGCTTCCCCATTCGTCATGGCGAACAGCTCCGGGGGCTGGCGTGTCTGCTCTGTCATCCATCTCCATCTGAGCGATGAGCCGCTCGAGCTGCCGAATCTCTGCCTTGAACTTTGCTTCCATCTCTCAATAATCCTACTTCTGACACCAGTGTGACGTTTCAAGGGTTCACACAAATAATGAGAGGATTTGTGACACACAGGCATTTATTCTCCACTGACTCATTACACAGAATGGAGGGCAGGTCATTCACACAGACCTTCATCTTCCTCAGGGTGACAAAGACACATAATCTCTCACATACAGGGAAAACAGCACTATCACAACTGGTCTTATAACACAGTTATAATGGCATAACAATAATGCTTAGAACACACAGATAATAACAGTCTTTGAATCCTCTGCGGCGCAAAGCATGCCGGGAGAACCCCTGCCCCTTTCTTACAGCCCTGACGTTGCAATCTCTTTTCTGTATTGGAGTTATAAAGAACCTCATTGTAGAAGAGCTCGGAATGACGAGGCGATGTGACTTATAAACCAAAGTTTATTATCAGCTTTGCTCCTCTAACAAGTCTCATCTAGTGCAGCAGCAGAAGAAGTAAGAGAGCGAACACATTCGGCTCTGTGTACTTATACTCACACACAACAAAAGACATGCATACAAAGCTGACATCCCCCATTAACTTAATTATCCTCCTTTGTCTCCGTACCCCTCCACCTGGCCCTGGGAGGTCAGGGTGACCTATCTGGTCTCCACCGCAGCGCCTCGGATGCTCTTTGATCTTCACTGGCGGTTGAGACCCTTTGTCCTGTTCTGAGGTGTGAAGTCGCTTTACATATGTAATCACCAAACATTCTCACATGCTTATACATATGTAGGTTATGGGATATATGATTAATATAGACCACAGCCCCCCCCCCCCAAACGACAAAGAAAAGGACAATAGGAAAATTCACAGTTTAAGATAATTATTATGACATACTAACTGCTACACCTCTTGACAAAGAAGAAACTTTCCAGCAGCTATGCTCCTGTAGAGAATTCAGTGGTAATCATAACAGCATAGTAATATCACAAGTCAGTCCTAAACTGTTACAGCACAATTAGTGAACAACTTTTGAGTAGTTTGCATCAGTCCTTGTGCTGTCTGGGCTTCAATCTTCTTCCGAATCTGCTGTGGGTGCGTTCGGGCGTCCCGGTGGGACCCTCCTGTAAGGAATCTGCAGCTTGGGAAGGAGAGTGATTATTTGTTCCCTGCAGGGGGGCTGAGTCTTTTCTCTTGGGGGGTCTACCCCGCCGAGGTGCTCTCGCCAACCGTGCAGGCTCGTCTCTCAACAAGAAGGCAGGTTTAAGTCTGTCAATGCTGACTGTTTCTTTTCTGTCCCCAAAATCAAGCACAAAATGCTTATCACCAGGTTCCAGCACTCTGAATGGTCCATCGTATGGTGGGCGGAAGGTTGGTTTTAAAGCTTCATGCCTAACAAAAACGAATTCAGCGTTTTTTAAAGCTTGGGGGACAAAAACCCGTGGAAAAGAGTGATGTGCCGGCCCGGGGAGAGAGTCCGGTCCGTTGCTGCCTAAAAACCTCGGGGCTGGAAGATGCCCTGGCTCTGGGTTCTCTGGTAAAAATTCACCTGGGAGCCTGAGAGGTTGTGCAAAAACTAATTCTGCTGGGGAGGCGTCTAGATCCTCTTTAGGTGCAGCACGCAACCCCAATAAAACCCAAGGAAGTTTATTTACCCAATTTGTATCCGTTAGTGAGGCTCTGAGGGCGGCCTTTAGAGACCTGTGAAAACGCTCGCATAACCCATTAGCCTGAGGGTGATAAGCGGTGGTGCGGTGAATTGTCGCTCCTAAGCTGCTGGCCATGGCTGACCAAAGCTCCGAGACAAATTGAGGCCCCCTATCGGACGTGATGTCCGATGGGACGCCGAAACGTGCCACCCAGTTTGTCAAAAAAACGCGAGCGACTTCCTCCGCTGTGGTTGACGCCAGAGGGACCGCCTCCGGCCAGCGTGTAGTGCAGTCTATCATTGTTAACAGATGTGTGAAACCTTGGGAGGAAGGTAGTGGTCCCACGAGGTCGACATGAACGTGGTCGAACCTTCTAGCAGGGATTCGAAAAGGCTCTAGAGGGGCTTTTGTGTGTTTGTGTATTTTGGCACGCTGACAAGAAATGCAAGTCTTTGCCCATTCTTTTACGTTTTTGCGCAGGCCAGGCCACACAAACTTTTTGGCGACCATTTTAACCGAAGCGCGCACACCTGGGTGCGCGAGGGAGTGAATTGAGTCGAAAATACGGCGGCGCCATGCAGCTGGGACTACCGGGCGAGGTCGGCCGGTTGAGATGTCGCATATTGGGGGGGCACACCGTCGCGTAAACCCCTTTCCTCCAGCCTTAACCCTGTTGGTCCAGACAGGAGTGCGCGCACGTCCGCGTCACTACTTTGCTCCTCCGCCATGGCTGCATAATCTATCCCTACGTGGATTGGGGCTGCGTATGTGTCCGCATTGGCGAAGAGTTCTGCGGCTGAGGTAGTATAATCTGTCTCCTCGCGCTCTGGCGATGTCACAGCGCAAGAGAGGCAGTCTGCTACCACGTTAAGTTTGCCTGCCACATGTCGAATGTCTGTGGTGAACTCTGAAATCGCAGCTAGCTGTCTTTGTTGTCTGCCTGACCACGGTTCAGAAATTTTAGCCATCGCAAAGGTGAGTGGTTTGTGGTCTACAAAAGCCGTGAAACGCCGCCCCTCCAACCAGAACTGGAAGTGGCGGATGGATAAATGAAGTGCTAGCAGCTCCCTGTCAAAGGTGCTGTATTTACGCTCAGTTTGGTTTAGCGATTTGCTGAAAAATGCCAAAGGTTGCCAGGTTTCGCCGACGTGTTGTTCTACAACCGCCCCTATGGCCAGGTCTGAAGCGTCTGTGGTTAGCGCAATGCGGGGCGAGGGATCAGGGTGAACCAACAATGTGGCATTAGCTAGGGCACTTTTTACTTCCGCGAAGGCGCGTTCGCGCTCCGGGGTCCATTCGACCGCGTTGGAAGGTTTTTGTTTTCTGAGCGCGTCATATAGGGGCTGCATGAGCTGAGCTGCGCGGGGGAGGAAACGGTTGTAAAAATTAACCATTCCCAAAAGTTCTTGCAGCGATTTGACCGTTTGTGACCGTGGGAAACTTTTTACTGCGTGAACTTTGTCTGGCAGTGGGACTGCTCCCTTCGGTGAAACTCTGTGTCCCAAAAAATCAATTTGTGACACGCCGAATTTGCATTTGGCTGGATTGATTATTAACCCATGCTCTTCTAGTCTCTGAAAAACCATAGTGAGATGCTGTTCGTGTTCCTCCTCAGATGAGCTGGCTACCAGCATATCGTCGAGGTAGACGAACACGAAAGGGAGGTCGCGTAATACTGCATCCATCATCCGCTGAAAGGTTTGAGCGGCGCCTTTGAGGCCAAAAGGCATCCTCAAAAAGACCGAAGGGGGTTATTACAGCTGTTTTAGGAATGTCTTCTGCTCTAACGGGGACTTGATGATAGCCGCGGACCAGGTCTATTTTTGAAAAAATGCGCGCACCCGCCAGATGTAGTGAAAAATCTTGGATGTGAGGAATAGGGTAGCGGTCATGCGCTGTCGCATTGTTTAATCTGCGGTAATCGCCGCACGGTTTCCAAGAACCGTCGGATTTCGGGACCATGTGAAGCGGTGACGCCCAGGGGCTTTTTGATCGCCTGATAATGCCTAGTTTTTCAAGGGTGGTAAACTCGTCCCGAGCTATGGCGAGCTTGGTCGCGTCTAAACGCCGAGCTTTGGCGAATACGGGCGGACCCGTTGTGGGAATAAAGTGTTCGACCCCGTGCTTAGCCACTGTAGCTGAGAATTTGGGAATTGTGAGTGCTGGAAATTGGGTGAGGAGTTGATCAAACTTACCTCCTGTTGTAGTGACGCTGGCCTGCACGGGTGGTGGAGAAACTCGAGCTGAGCAGGGAATAGAAGCAAAGGACAGTGCATTAACCAAGCGTCTGTTCGCTAGATCAGCCAATCGCTAGATTGGGCTGCACGGTGGCGCAGTGGTTAGCACTGCGGCAGCACAGTTTACCCTTGGCCGGGGGATTGTGGGGATCGTGGGATCGTGGGTTCGATCCCAGCCCCCGACCAACAGTGATCTGTGTGGAGTTTGCATGTTCTCCCCGTGTTGCGTGGGTTTACTCCGGGATTTCTCCGGTTTCCTCCCACATGCCAAAAACATGCATGTTAGGTTAATTGGCTGTTCTAAATTGTCCCTAGATATCTGTTTCCTATAGGCCCTTAGAATAGAGGGTTAGTATTAATGAAAGCGCTTTGAGTGGTCTTTGTGACTAGAAAAGCGCTATATAAGTGCAGGTTAGTTAGTTAGTTAGATCGACCAATAACCCATGTGCACACAAAAAGTCTGCACCCAACAAGTTAAAACTCACCGCCGCTACAACAAATGTCCATCTGTAGTTGCGGCCATGGATGCGGAGGGGCAGGTTCCTTTCGCCAAAAGTGTCGATGATGGAGCCGTTGGCTGCCACCGCTCCATTGCCCCGGGGGCCCATGGCCCGGTCTGCTTGGGAGGGCATTATAAAACTCAGAATCAGAATCAGAATCAGAATCAGCTTTATTGCCAAGTATATTTACAAGTAAACACACAAGGAATTTGACTTGACATTGGGCGCGCACATTAGGCGCATCCAATGACACGGCAGCCATAGAGGCGCCTGTCTGCAGTGGGGGTAAAGGGGGGAGGGGGGGGGGAAACACAATAGGCAGAGAGAAAAAACATAGTTATCAGAATCACGCTCGTATAAGCTCATATAAGCTTATGAGCCAAATTTTGATTACACAGAAAAAAACCCTTTATGCACATTAGCAGACGATAGATACAATCACACAGCAGAGGGAGGGAGAGCAGTGTGTGTATATTTGCATGTCATTGTGTAGTGTGAGTGTAACAGTTGTTAGTGAGCAGCAGAGGGCGCCTCCAGGCAGTGGATAGATGTTATAATCATGTGACTTATAAACAAGTCAGAGATCAGAGTCTGTCTCTCTTTTCCTCTTCCTTGCAGAAGGCACATGGGCAATGTCCTCGAGAGACCAATCCGCTGACGACAACAACTGATTGTTGATGTATGGGTAGACATAAGCCACTTCCCAGCGTTATCTTCATCGAGGAGGAATGTAAACAAAGGCGCCAAAACACAAGGTCAAATCTGCACAGTGCACTCAGAGAATAAAAAATTTCTCTCTCTTCGATTCTGTGCTTCAATTTCATACAGGCTTGAATCATACTTTAGATCATTCTCTGGAGAGCACTCAGCGATCCACAGATGTTATCCACCTACCGAAACATAGGTAAAACATGTCCAGAGAGTTCGTTCTCTCTTCAATGCATGCCAGATAGTAAATTCCATGTTAATCCTGCCGCTGACAGTCAGTGCTCCCCCCAGCTGGACGAATTGTTGAATTTGTTAAGGGAGCTACGCCGGGGTCCGCATTTGATTAGCTCACCCAGATAATTTCGATACACTAGGAAAACTCCAGGGGCCAAACAGAAGATCCTGTGATCAGTTCAATCTCAGTCGAATCACACAGACACATGAATTCCAATACCATGAGTCTCCCTTGGGTTCCCCCTGACCCGATCTTCTACTTTTTAAAGTGGTGACAATCGCATATAAGTCGCTTTCCAGATCCATAATTTCCATTTGGATTAAGATTCAGCCAGGAGAAGAGTGACATTGCAAGCTGGGATCAGAAGGGAGAGGATTAGGAGGGAGAGGGAAGAAAAGCGTCTGCTCTCTCTCAGAAGCGGAAGTGAAGAACTCAGTTGAGCTCCCGTGTCAATGAGGAACTGCTTGCCGGTGTGTCCGTCCGTCACATAGAAACTTGCTTTTTTCGCCGAGAACTGCCGCTGTTAACGGTTCTCGGCTTTGGCGTTTTCCCGACATCGTGAATCTGCAGGGGGGAAGGCATTTGTAAGCCTTCTCGGCGAAGCGGTGGTGGTAATAACAGACGTCGCTCCGTCTGTTACGTCTTGGCCGTGTCGCTGCCATGGCGGGCGGATTCTGCTCAGTGGTTTGTGGCTCCCCGTCGCTCCGGACATCGGCGTTGAGGCCTGCGGATGCTGTTGTGGGTGTCTGTTCCCTGCAGGCGTTGACGAGTCGTTGCGCTTTGCGAGCCAGCGTGCAGAAGTCTTGCTGGGTGTTGCATCGCATGTTGGCAAGCGTCCCTCTCATGTGTGGCGGCAGCGTACTGAGGAATATAAATTGGAAGAGGAAATTGTCATTGTCCTCTTCTTTGAGTTGCAGCAAGTCCTCCATGAGGGCTTTGGGTCTGCATCCTCTGTGGCCGTAGACCGCCAGGATCCTCTCGGCTCTCTCCTCGGCAGAGGGGACGAAATTCGCCACGATGGTCGCTTTTAGTTCTCTGTATTTGTTCTGGGCCGGCGGCCGCTGGATTATGCTCTGCGCACATCTCGAAGTGGCGGCGTCGAGTTTGGCGACGATGTGGTAGAACTTTGTATCGTCAGCCGTGATGCCCGCAAGTGCAAACTGGGCTTCAGCTTGCTGAAACCACGAGGCGGGGTCTTCCTGCCAGAAGTCCGGCAGGTTGACGGTGACGGCGTTTGTGTGGACCGTCACTGATGTGTCCGCAGGGTGAGAGTGTCTTCCTTTGGCTAAAACAGCGGCGCTGGTGCTCGGTTGAGCCCTCTCTATCACTTCTGCCGTGTGGGAACGTCGTCCATCTGTTCCCCTGTCTGCATGGGCGCCGGCGTCTGCCTGGGTCGCCACAGATGAGTCGATCGCTGGGGAACGCCTCTGGTCCATCCTCGCGTCAGGGTCACCAGTGTAGAAGAGCTCGGAATGACGAGGCGATGTGACTTATAAACCAAAGTTTATTATCAGCTTTGCTCCTCTAACAAGTCTCATCTAGTGCAGCAGCAGAAGAAGTAAGAGAGCGAACACATTCAGCTCTGTGTACTTATACTCACACACAACAAAAGACATGCATACAAAGCTGACATCCCCCATTAACTTAATTATCCTCCTTTGTCTCCGTACCCCTCCACCTGGCCCTGGGAGGTCAGGGCGACCTATCTGGTCTCCACCGCAGTGCCTTGGATGCTCTTTGATCATCACTGGCGGTTGAGACCCTTTGTCCTGTTCTGAGGTGTGAAGTCGCTTTACATATGTAATCACCAAACATTCTCACATGCTTATACATATGTAGGTTATGGGATATATGATTAATATAGACCACACTCATAATGTTTTTTCATCCAAATTCTTTCCAGGTGTTAGAATGAGTTGTCCTCCACCTCTGATTTTCTAATCTATGAGGGTTCATAATTAAGAAAAGCATGCACAAATAAAACATTTATAATAACAGATAATGCAGCAGTAATCAGAAGGCTTCTTGGGAACTCTTCTGTTCTTCAGTGGTGCAGTTCTGGGATAGCCACAGTCATAAAACAAAGTCTCAATGGGGAGTCTTTTGTCCTTTCTAGCTGATAGCACCTCCATGTTGAAAGTCTGTGTGGAGAGAGGGGGGTGGGGGTGGAGATTGTCCTGAAGTGGGGCTGTGTGATATGACAAAAATTTCATATCACAATATGTCATCTTATGTCACGATAACGATATACATTTTCTTTAAATTCTACAGTTTAGATCAGGATTCACCAATTAAGACTGCAAAAGGTCCGATAAGTCAGTCCTCCTCCCCAGCCAAGGTCCGACCTAGGTGTGGGAATCTTTAGGCACCTCATGATTCGATTATTATTCAGAACTCCGACTTAATTCTAAAACCATTCTCAATGCATCTTGATGCATTTTTTTTTCTATTCAAGATTTTTCCCTCCCACTGTGTGACAACTTGGCCCTTTTAAAGCAAAATATTTGCAATGACCCATTAATTTACTTCCTACATCTTTTATTAAAAACAAATGGAAGAGAAATCTGACACATGGACAAATTTATCTCAAATGTGCTATTTAAGAACCGTTATCCCTTTTCATTGACATTCTTTCAGAAGACCACAGCCGTCTACAGACAGGCCAGTGTCATTTAACTTGCTTTCACACATTATTTTATTAAGCTCATATTTTAGCTGCTTTTAGCGCTATATTAATTTTTTTAACAAAAAAATTCAAAATGAATCTTTTGTTCAGTTTCAAACAAAATGTAACATAAAATTTTATAATACAGGAGGACACTAAATGTGTTTGTTGACTCCAGATAAATAGGTCTAAAATCTACAACTAAAATCCTAAAAATGTTTTACAGGAGAAAACAAACTAAATTGTATTGCATTTTAAAACAAGATTAATATCTAAAAAACTAAATTTCACAAAAAGGCCACCTCTATACCACAGATTCCCAGAGGGGGGTCACAAGATGATTTTCAGAATCCTCCTTAGGTGATTACTCAGGTGCATGTCACTTTAACTGCCACCACAGAAACAGTCACAGGTCAACACACAGGTCAGTGGTGCACCAGTAGATTTTACAGAACAGCTCAATCAACATATTATGGTGCCACAACGGAGGTCTTTCTCCACCCAGTGATTTTGGGAAATAGGGGGTAGAGGGTGAAAGATGGAAATGAGGAAATGAGAGAAGGAAGGAGAGGAGACAACGACCAGCGCTAGAGCTCCAGGGGTAATAAACCCAAAGGAAAATGCACCTTGCGTCCTGGTATGCCAGGCGCGAATGTATTGTGTTGAGTGAAGACGCAGTTCACATTCAGCACTGGGATGCCAGCGATGAAAGTATCGTGTTGAGTCGTGCTCTGTTGCCTGTATGTAAATGTGTTGTACTCCGGGTGCCAGGAGCGCGAATAAGCAGGTATAAAGCCTTATTCATGCTGCCAGGATCCATTTCCCATCTAGTCCCATTGGTCTGCGTGTGCTTTGGACGAGCCCAGCACGCACGCAGTGCTGCACATGCTCACATTGTTTCATCTGTTGAACATTCTGAATGTTGAACAGAATTTGAACATTCTGGCAACAATGTTGCACCAGAAGCTGGAGTGAACGATGTTGCATGACAGCAACAATGTTCACTCCTAAAATACATGAAAATTACTTAGTAGTATTCTGCTTTAATCGTTTAGTAAATTATTATATGTAAACTCAGATCATGGTTGTCAGGCTGTTCTGTTCTTTTGTGTTGTTATGCCCCGTGCTTGTTTATGCTTATTAGTGCGTGAGTCCAGTTGTGTACGTTTTTTAATGTTTTAGTCACCTGCCGGGGATAGTGGGGGGTCGCCATTCTCTGTCACTCGTTATTTTGGGGTCGTGGGCTGAAAAGTTTGGGAACCCTGCTCTATCAATATTTTTCAGTGCAGAAAAACAGTTTCAAACTAAGACAAAAAAAAACACGGACACAAAATATAAATTCCAGGACACAAAACATAGTTCCACACTACAGAATTCCTCTGACATTTTTTTGGTTTCAACAGTAAACTCTGTTATAGCATGGATGGAGCTGTAACTCCATGATTACAGGGAGAGGGGAGGTGGAACTTTTCATGTTCAGTAACACACCGAGACCAGTTTATGAGCTTTTACTGAGTTTATTTTTTTAGCGTGATATGCACATGGAAGTGGCACCAGCATGTGCAAGTGCAGCAGCAGCAGCAGCTGCAGATATCCTTCCATATCCTGAGGAAGAACAACCTGGACCATAAGCTGGTGGTTGCCTTTCTATCGCTGCTCAGTGGCGAGCCGTGCTCACCTACTGCCTGGGTATGTGGTACACCGCTCCATGGCCAAGAACTGAAAGGCTGTGCAGAGGGTCATCAACACCGCCCAAAAAATCATTGGTGGCCCTCTGCCGCCTCCCTGGAGGACATCTCCAGATCCTCCTGTCTCATAAAGATCAAGGCCATCACAGGAGACCCCTCACATCCTGCCCACCACCTGTTTGACCCGCTCCCTCTCTGGACAACATGTTATGTCTGGAAATCCAGAAATGACCAACGGAGAGTGATTGCTGATTCAGAACACTGTGGGTGGCCACACATATGTGACCTATTTTGTGACTCACATTTTAGATCAAACAAAGGCAGAGCTTCCTTGGAGATAACAGGAAGCGGCAAGGATGTTAGCTTTGGTATGCAGAGCTTGAGACTGCGGGGTGTTATTAGAGAATTAAGGAGAGGATGCATGGTAGACTGTGGGGGTGAGATCAGAGAGAGGAGATGCATTGTTACTGCCGATTATAATGCAATGTGATTTGTGATGCATGTGACTGGTGAACTGTGAAGAGTCCTGGTATTTAAGGACGTGAGTTCCCTGTAATGTTCTCTTTCTTCTTTGAGATGTTGGTGAATGTGAATAAAGATGACTTGAGAGAAACCTGTCTCGTCCTTCCCACATTCCCACAACACGAACTTTATTACAAGTTGCTATAGTTATACCACTGGTTTACTGTTGGGCTGTGCGCTGTATAGCCTGGAGCCGAGAGAGGCCTAAGATGGCTGACTCTCCTCTTTTATCAGCTCGGCGTGATGATGTCACCATATGGCTGCTTCATCACGCTGGTGCCCGTTAACCCTGTAGTTCCCTTACACTACAGACGGTTCAGATCAATCAGGTCCCACACCTCCAGACAAACAGTTTCTTCCCTTGGACCATCAGAACTGCAAACAGTTAGAAGCCCCACCCCCCTCCCTCCAAACACTCACATGCACAGAACTGAGTACTTTTTTAGTTATCACAATAACACACCTGTCTTTGCACTTTGCACTTTCATGAATATTGACCCATCCGTGAAACCACTACTATGTATATTTTCTATAATCCTTGGGCCATTTTACTCAATCGTGTGTTCAATTGTGTGTTCTGCACTCCACACTCTTATGTACATACAGTAGTTCCATCCATGAAGCCACTACCATACTTGTGTATATTTCCATAATCCTGGGCTATGTTTATTTCAGTCATGTGTTTAATTATGTGTTCTGTAACCATGATTTATCTGTTCCTTCTCTCTTACTTTATTGTGCAGTAGCCTGGTGGAGCATCCCCAATTTCATTGGACTGTACAACTGTACTTGGCCTGCCCGATATGAACCCGAGTGGTGTTCAGTTATTGGACTTCTGTGCAAACCACAGTTTGTCCATAACAAACAACATGTTCAAGCATAAGCGTGTGTAACCCTTGCCTTATGTTAATTAGGTAAGGGAAATAATTAAGCGTAGACCAGTTGCTAGGTTCGTAAGGGTTACAATAGGGAATTAAAGTGAGTGTGGAATGAAATAGCTGGAGGCAAGAAATGAGCAATAATGGTTGTTATTTATAGGGAAAAAGTGAGCAATATATACAGACAATTTACCACTATACAAATATACAACGGCTGGTATGAAATAAAACCCCAAAGATGTCCTACTGAGCTCAGTGTTTGTTTGTCCTTTCGGGTTAGTCGTTTGACCAGTCAAGATATCTTGTATCTCCAGACTCCGGTTTCTTTTCCTCTTTTAAAGCGGCGACTTGGGTTGTTACCACTTTGAATCCTGGGCACTGGAGAGAGGAAGGGTGCTCTTCAATCGAGATCTTGGTTAGATCTCAGTTCAATCTCGGTTCAGTCTCGGGTCAGGCTCGCCATCTCCATTCAGAGAGAATCCAGGATCCAGAAGGTTCTTGATCGGCAACCAAAAAAACCTAGCCTGCACGACAATAATGGTATTATTGTTTACAGCTAGAGTAATTTGTCTTCCAATCCCTTCTTATATAACACCATCGCTTAGTGTTTAAATTCTTCTCTCATATTACTATTATCACAATCCAGCAATATAGTAATATCTTACATTTTACATGCATGTGTTCTTTTTTCTCACAATCTCTCTGGTAGCACATGAAATACCCTTTTTTTCATGTAACCAATTAAATGAATTCCTCTGTTTATCTCTACATCACTTAACCATGAAATTATGATTAATCCCTTTTAACCTTGTCTTTGTAAATCATGAAATGAAATACAATTAATCTATCACATAACCAGGGAATATACCGTCCTATTACTTCCAATATTCCCTTTTAAAATCAGTAAAACCCTGTCTGAGCTACTGGGTTTAGCATAACCTATGGATTTACATAGTAGACCAACACCATGTGCTTTTAGCATCAAACTACACATTGCATTCGACAGAAATAGTGCATATGAACTAAAAGTACTTCAGCATACTGTTGGGAACTGAAATCACATTTAGGAAGACCATACAGACACAAAAATAGCCTTTTCCATTGCTTTTAAACAGAAAAAAAATCCACTTGCGATTAGCATTAGCATAACGCTAACATTAGCATAACATTAGCATGTATCTCACTCACCAAGATGAGGTCTCAGTGTGAACACAACAAAAGTCACCGCTTCACGGCCTCTCAAGCTCGTGCTCCCGTCAACTTAAGATAATAAAGGTTGCAAATTAGCATTTGGAGAGTGTTTAGATCCATTTATAGCATCTTTCTGAATGAAACTCACCAAGAAGAGGTATCAGTGTGAACCAGATCGCTCACAGCCCCTCTCGTCCGCTCTCATATCGTGAAAGAGCGAAACCCGAGTGCGCGCTTGCTGCCTCTACTTGGAAGGCGGGGCTAATATCGCTCTTAACGAATGGAAAGACCCAGATCGCCCAACGTGACCATGAAACGGAAATTTAAAAGTTGGATGACAAGGATCGCACTTCCTCTTCCCCAAGATAGTCTGTTTTCAAAATAAAATCACACAATTGCATTAATACAATTGACATCTGAGAAAAAAAGGGTCATTTTCTCAGCTGGGTTACACGTGTCCATATGTGCACCTGTCACCAGGACACCCTAGGTTGCAGGTCAGACTTTGACTGGGGTCAGGTGGTGGAAGGAATACTTCGAGGACCTCCTCAGTCCCACTGACATGCCTTCCACAGAGGAAGCAGGTCTTGTGGACGAGGGGGATGACTCACCCATCACAGGGGCTAAGGTCACCAAGGTGGTTAAAAAACTCTTTGGTTGCCAGGCCTCAAGGGTGAACAAGATTCGCCCTGAGCACCTCAAGGCCCTGGATGTTGTAGGGCTGTCATGGTTGACATGCCTCTGCAGCATTGCGTGGAGGTCAGGGACAGTACCTTTGGTATGGTAAACCGGGGTGGTGGTTCCTCTCTTCAAGAAGGGGGAGCGGAGGATGTGCTCCAACTTCAGAGGGATCACACTCCTCAGCTTCCCTGGGAAGGTCTGTGCCAAGGTACTGGAGAGGAGCAGTGTGGTTTTCGGCCTGACTGTGGCATATTGGACAAGCTCTTTACCCTTTTGAGAATCCTCGAGGGTTTGTGGGAGTTTGCCCAACCAGTTTACATGTGTTTTGTGGACTTGGAGAAGGCATTCGACCATGTCCCTTGTGTTTTTTTTGGGGGGTGCTTCAGGAGAATGGGGTATTGGGCTTGTTGTTACAAACTATTTTGGTTTCTGTACGGCCATTGTGAGAGTCTGGCTCGTACTGCCAACACTCGGTTGGACTCATTCCCAGTGAGAGTTGCACTCCGCCAGGGCTGCCCTTTGTCACTGATCCTGTTCATAATTTTTATGGACAGGATTTCTAGGTGCAGCCAGGGAATGGGTGGTGTCTTGCTTGGTGACCACAGGATCTCATCTCTGTTGTTTGCAGATGATGTTGTCCTGTTGGCTCCATCCAGCAATGACCTATAGGTCTTACTGGGATGGTTTGGTGCCGAGTGTGAAGCTGCTGAGATGAGAATCAGCACTTCCAAGTCCAAGTCCATGGTCCTCAGCCGGAAAAAGGTGGATTGTCCTCTCTGGGTTAGGGACAAGCTCCTGCCCCAAGTGGAGGAGTTTAAGTATCTCTGGGTCTTATTCACGAGTGAGGGGAGAATGGAGCAAGAAATTGACAGATGGATCGGGGCAGCATCTGCAGTGATGCAGATATTGTACCAGTCTGTTGTGGTGAAGAGGGAGCTAAGCTCTAAGGCAAAGCTGTCGATTTACTGGTCAGTCTATGTTCCTACCCTCACCTATGGTCATGAGCTTTGGGTAATGACCGAAAGAATGAGGTTGCGGATACAAGTAGCTGAAATGAGCTTTCCCCGTAGGATTGCTGGACTCACCCTTAGAGATACGGTGAGGAGCTCAGTCATCCGGGAGAGGCTCAGAGTAGAACCGCTGCTCCTCCATATTGAAAGGAGCCAGTTGAGGTGATTTGGGCATCTGATCAGGATGCCTCCTGGAGGCCTCCCACTTGAGGTGTTTCGGGCACGTCCGTCTGGGAAGAGACTCCGGGGCAGACCTAGGACTCGCTGGAGAGACTATATCTCCCAGTTGGTTTGGGAACACCTTGGTATCCTCTCTGAAGAGCTAGAGCAGGTGGATGGGGAGAGGGAAGTCTGGGCTTCTCAGCTTGAACTGCTGCCTCCACAACCCAGACCTCTGGAAAAGTGGTAGAAGATGGATGGATGGATGGATGGATGGATGGATGTACAACTGTACAATAACAATAAAGCCTATTCTATTCTATTCCGGAGGCTACGAAAAGGGCCTTTGTAACCAGCAACCTCACCCCTGCATCCCAGGATGGACAACTCTTGTCATTTGTCTGAGCGTTTGTTCACAGTGCTCAGACTCCCTTTGTAGTTTTGAGTATTTTTCTGTCTATTATTATTTTCTTGTTAGTTTGTTATGTTGTTGTGGTGATATGAGCCCCTTTCCTCCGTTCTCAGACAAACCCACCTTTCACTCACAGTCTGTCAGTCCATCAGCTGTGAGTGATTGTGCCTTCTTTCCTCTCACTACTCTCAGCCTGCCCTCTCATCAGCTGGGAACAGTTGTCCAATTAGCTCCTGCCAGCTCAGTGCTTGCACCTGTTGCTCATTGGTTTTCCATGAATTTAAACACTGCCCTATCATTCTTTCTTTGTGGTAGCCACAATTGTGTTTAGACTGAACTTTTCTCCACAGTCAGTCTCCCCTTCCTTCACTCTCCAGAGATTCCTTAGCTCTGGAGTCATCTGCGTAATTTTTTTCATGTTACATTGCTTGGTATTCTGTACAGTTATTTTTGGACTGTTTCTGTTCATTCCTTTTATAAAATGCCTGAACTGCAGTTAAGCGCCTGGATTTGTTTCTGCTCCAGAGGGGCATTCATGTCAGTTGACTACCACCAGTGGAAACCCAGCTTCTGCAGTAGGGCATCTTTCACCTTTTTGTGCCTTTTTCCACTCACCTGCTCCGGAGCTCATGATGTCCCCGGCGTGCCGACCTCGCCGAAACACAAGAGGGTTGGCAGTGGGGTCACCTATGGTGGAGGAGGAATGGGTGACAGACTTCATCCGGGACTTCGTGGATAAGGTTCTCGAAGCCCAAGGTCCTAAGAAGAAGTGGGAGTGTTTGGATGGAGCTGTGGGTATTCTGGAGGCACACCCAGGTCTTTGGAATTACCCGCAATATGCAGAGAAGCTCTCCATGGTCTGTGTTCTCCAGCAAGCATTCCCTGATCTATTGCTGGGGGTGTTTCCCACTGTGCCGAAGCAGAGGCACTCTCCACAGCAGCCGTCCTCTCCTCCCGTACCGCCACCATCACCTCTAGTTCCAGCAGATGTGTTGCCAACTCCATGGCGGTGTGGTCATCCCGCTCCGGTTCGCCAGAGGAATGCCATCTCCTCCTCACCAGCAGCTCCTCCTTCATCGAGTGAGACAATCCCTGCAGCAGCTTCCTCCTCTAGTTCTCGTTTGCTGGTTGTCATGTCAGAATATTTATCCTCTCCGGTTGCTGCAAGTCCCATCTCCTCGATGGCTTCTCCCGCTGCCCAGAGGTCCTCTGCGTTTTCTCCGACCACACTCATTTCTGTAACTCCACAGGCAGTTCCTCCACATTCCATAGAGGGGCCCAGGTTCACCAGAGCAATGGAGAGGGACGAGTTCCCACATTTGACAGCAGAAAACATCAAGGTCCAGGAAAACAGGCAAGTATTATTTCATTTCACTTCAATTCATGATGAAATGTCTTGCCTGATTCCTGGTAGGGAGACTCAGGGAAAGCAGTCCCCCAAGCTCTTCCCACCTGCTGCTGTCATACATTGCTCACCTATCCTCTCCTTGTCTCCTCTGCTTTTTCCTGAGTGTCTGCCGGCCCCAGAACCAAGCCGCTGGACGATGGAGGAGCCCGTGGCCCTTGAAAATCCCATGCCAGTGCCAGCACGGAGTCAAACCTCAGCTTCCACATCGGAGGAGCCTCCAGCGTGGGTCACAGCAGCTGGGGCAACAAAGGCTGCTATGACTATCATGGCTGCTGTGGAGACCGCCACAGCAGTGTCAGCTACTAAGCTGGACCTCAAGAGAGCTGAGCCCGAAGAACCATCCTCACCTGGATCGTTGGAGTCCTGGATGGTGGTGGAGCTCAAGCTCAGGCAAGTCCTCTCTTTTGTCTTCCTTTTATCTGTTTTGGAGCAATCTTGCCTTGCTCTAGGTGGGGAGGGCCGGGTGCAACTGCCTGCTGCACCTGAGCTCGCCTCGCCGGGCTCCGCCACTGCCGGCGACCCTGACACCCCGTTTCTTTGTTCTGTGTCCGAGCTCTCTCCCATGGTTGCCGGAGAGAATCCAACACCGCCAGATGTTTCCGAAGATCGAGGTCAGCCACTGGAGGTTGCCGTGGGCCGGGATTCCCCGACTGAGGAGGTCGTCGCGGGTGCTCAGTCCTAGCCCGAGACCTCCGTGGGTGCAGCTTCCCCTCTGCCCGAGGCTGTCGTGTGGGTTCCTCCACAGCCTGAGTCTCCGTGGGTGCTGCGGCCCGGCCAGGGACCCTCGTGGGTGCTGCACCCCAGTATGAGCCCGACATGGGTGCTGCGCTGCAGCATGGGTCCGCCATGGGTGCTACCCCTCCGCCAGGAGTCCACCGAGTGTGTAGCGTTGGCCCAGCCCAGGTCCACCGAGGGTGCTGCAGTGCTCCAGCCCGGAGCCACCGAGGATGCTGCAGTGCTCCAGCCCGGAGCCACCGCGGGTGCTGCAGTGCTCCAGCCCGGAGCCACCGCAGGTGCAGCTACGCTCCAGCCCAGAGCCATCGTGGCTGCTACCATGTCTCAAACCTGGATCATTGAGGGTGCTGCCGGCCAGCCTGAGGATGCCGAGGTTTTTTCTTCTTTGCTGGACACTGTCGTGGTCCCCCTTCCTCCACCACCAGATGCCATTGGGGTTCCCCTCCTCCTGTCCGGCTTCCTGCCATTGAGCCTTCCGGTGGGAAGCCACCTCCTGTATCACCCCTCCGGCCCTGGTGGCTCAAGAATGCTGTCCGGCCGCCCGAAAGACTAGGTCTCTAGGTTGGGTGGTTCATCTTCTCCGGCAGGCCGCCTGACTCTTTCTATCGGGTTGTCTGGCTGGCCTGGGACTTCAGCCGGCCACCCGAACCCTGGAGCTCTGGGACCATGGGGGCTTAGGGGTCTGTCAGGGCACAGGTGTGGGTTATGAGCTGGTTTGCTTTTTCCCTCCTAGCTGTTTTCCCCCACGTCCTCCCCGAGGTGTTTTTTTTGCTGTTCTCCTTCTTTTTGGGGGGGGGGGGGGTAGATTTCCTTTTGGTGTTACCTTGGGGTGTCTGAAACCACCATTTTCTCTTTGTCTTCTCGATTCACGCCGGCAGATCAAGCTTCCCTGGCAGCCATGGTCCATGGGAGGAACCAGCCCTTCTCTCAGCCTGCTGACTTGTGCTCGCGATGCCTGAAAGGAACTCTCAAAGCTCCAGCCCTCTGGGACACTGCCCCGGCTGTTACGTCAGCCGCCTACCTCAGGGCCGTCGCAGCTCAGGGTCCATCATTTGCGATGCCCTCATTGGCTACTGGGAGCATAGCCAGTCCTCCCTCGGTCCCGCCCATCATTCAGGATGTCGAGGTGGCCCCTTCAGGTTATCCCATGGATCCCAAGGTCAGCATCAATGTGGACAGGGAAGAGATGGGGGTGACTGCAATGGACACCACCACTCCAGAGGAGAACAGGCAAGTATGTTTTCATTCTATTCATTCATTTGATAAATCACCTTGTCTGGCTCCCGGAAGTGAGGCCCAGTTCATGCAGTCCACTGGGTCCTCACCACCCACTGCAGTAGTAATTAAACCACCTACTCTCTCCACATCTCCTTCTTGCGCCTTCGAGTGTCCACTGGCCCTGGAGCTCGATCTTCGTAGGAAGGAGGGGGCCACGGTGCTGAATGACTCTATTCCAGCCCCGCAGAGCCGCCATGGTCGGAGGGAGAGTGCTGGGACCTGAATGTGCTGGGATCTGAGGACTCGTCGCCTGAGAGTGCTGGGATCTGAAGACTGCGCTGATGGAGGAGCATCCCCTGGCTTCAGTCTCCTGAGGTCCAGCACAACGTGGGGTTCCTCCTCCAGAATCCTTGCCGGAAGAGTCGCCTGCATTGGAAAGTTCTCTGGGGGAGACCAGGACTGCAGTTACGAGCCAGCGCCCAGACCATCGTATCCAGCAGGATCGACGGAGTCCTGGACAGAGGTGGAGCTTGAGTTTATGCGACTGATCTCTTTTATTTATTCCTACTCAGCTTTGGAGAGATCTTGCCTGGCTCGTAGTGGGGGGAGTCAGGTGCAGCCACCTGCTGCACCTGATCTCACCCTGCCGGGCTCCTCCACTGCTGACGACCCTGACCTCCCTTCTTTGTGCTCTCTTTCCGAGCCTCCTTTCAGGGTTGCCGGAGATGATCCAACACCACTGGAGGTTTCCACGATTCCGTCGTCGCCTGGTGTTCCGCTGGTGGGCTGCCTCCTGGATTTGGTGCTCACCGTGGTTGATCGGCTTCCTGAGGATGCAGCATTGGCCCAGCTGGGGTCCACTGAGGGTGCATCATTGGCCTAGCTGGGCTTCACTGTGGGTGCTGCAGAGCTCCAGCTGGAGCCCACTCCGGGTGCTGCAGCGCTCTAGCCGGAGTCCACCGCGGGTGCTGCAGAGTTCCAGCTGGAGTCCACCGCAGCTGCTGCAGCGGTACGGCCAGAGTCCACCGCGGGTGCTGCAGAGCCCCGGCTGGGGTCCACCATGGGTGCAGCTATGGCCCAGCCGGGGTCCACTGCGGGTGCAGCTTTGCCCCGGACCGGGACCACCGCAGGTGCAACTGTCCTCCAGCTCGGGGCCACAGGGGGCGGAGAGGTTCCCTTCTTGCCACTGTTTAATGATGTTCCCCTTTCCTGGTCTCCCCTTTCTGAGTTGGTTCTTCCTAGGGGGAGATCGCCTCCCGGGCCGCCGCTCCTTAGCTGGTGGCTCAAAGACCCAGGTCGTCCGTCCGATGAACTGTGTCATGGGATTAGGTGGCCCAGTTTCCCTGGCCGGCCGCCTGACCCGTTCTTGCAGGCGGGCCGACTGGTCTTGGACTTGGACAGACCACCTGGCTGTCCTCCTTTCGTCGCCCCTTGGGCCTGGGACTCTGGTTGGCCCCCTGAACTTTTGGACTCCTGGGTTTGGGGGGTATTGTTCTAGGTTTGTGTTTGGGAGGAGGTTCATTTCATTTTTTCTTGTTTATTGCTCTTGTATTGTTTTTTGCTTGTTGGCCTTTGGACTGTTATATTACGTTTGTCATTAAATACACACAACTTACTCCTGCATGTGGGTTTTAATTCTTTCCTCCATGTGCTGCGTAAAAGCACATGAGGAGATCGCAACAATTCTGGCCTGATTTAACCTGTTTGCTTCTTAGTAAGAAATATTTCAGATTGGCCATGATCTGAAAATTAAAGACGCAAAAGGTAATGTAATAAAATACATCTGATGACTTTAACTTTATTCATTATCGCTGCTTGACAAATTAAAATTATTAGAAATCAAATAAATTATAAGAAATCAAATTTAAAAAATAGAAAGAGCCAACTTGCTCCTCCAGCCCGTTTTAATTTATTATTTATTTTGCGTGTACAGTCGTGAAAAAATTAGGACACCTTGTATAAGCCTTTTTACCTTTTGTTCTTATTAAAGACAAATGTCTTGTCTTTAATAAGAACAAAAGGTAAATAATTATAAGAAGACAAAATGAACCTACTTGACCTGTATAAGCCTGTGGGTTTTTTTTTTTTTTTTTTACATATTTGGACATATGAATATTTAATTCATTGTTAAATGTTTAATTCAATGTTAAAAACACTGGGAGGTTCATGTAATACAACTAAATACAACTAAACAATTAAAATGAATTAAAGACTTTTTTCAAGTTTTCTGTGAAATGTAATTCTAAAAAAATAGTGAGGAATAAATTAAGACCCCCCCCCCATCTTTTTTAGGACACCCCCACATTCATTCCCACTTAAAATGGCTAAAATAAATGTTAAAAAATGCAAATATAAACAAAAAACAAGGTTAGACATAGATACGTGAACATTTCTAAACAAAGAACTGAATATTTAATGGGATGTCCTAATTTTTTCATATGACTGTATGTGCCACCATCATACACTTTTGCAGCTTTGATAATTTTCCATCCATCCATTTTCTACCACTTTTCCGGAGGTCCGGGTCATGGAGGAAGCAGCTCAAGCAGAGAAGCTCAGACTTCCCTTTCCCCGGCCACTTGCTCCAGGTCTTCAGAGAGGATACCAAGACGATTCCAGGCCAGCTGGGAGACATAGTCTCTCCAGTGTGTCCTGGGTCTGCCCTGGGGTCTCCTCCCAATGGGACCTGCCTGAAACACCTCAAGTGGGAGGCATCCAGGAGGCATCCTGATCAGATGCCCAAACCACCTCAACTCGCTCCTTTCGATGTGGAGGAGCAGCGGTTCTACTCTGAGCCTCTCCCGGATGACTGAGCTCCTCACCCTATCTTTCAGGGTGAGTCCAGCAATCCTATGGCGAAAGCTCATTTCAGCCGCTTGTATCCATGATCTCATTGTTTTGGTCATTTCCCAAAGCTCATGACCATAGGTGAGGGTAGGAACGTAGATTGACTGGTAAATCGACAGCTTTGCTTTAGAGCTCAGCTCCCTCTTCACCACAACAGCTTAGTACAATGTTCGCATCACTGCAGAGGCTGCTTCGATTCATCTGTCAACCTCTTGCTCCATTCTCCCCTCACTCATGAATGAGACCCCGAGATACTTGAAGTCCTCCACTTGGGGCAGGAGCTTGTTCCCAACCCGGAGAGGACAATCCACCTTTTTCTGGGTGAGGACCATGGACTTGGACTTGGAGATGCTGATTCTCATCCCAGCCGCTTCACACTCAGTAACAAACTGTCCCAGCAAGGCCTGTAGGTCATTGGTCGATGAAGCCAAAAGGACAACATCATCTGCAAACAGCAGAGATGAGATCCTGTGGTCACCGAGCATGACACCCTTTGATCCTTGGCTGTACCTAGATATCCTGTCCATAAAAATTATGAACAGGATCGGTGACAAAGGGCAGCCCTGGTGGAGTCCAACTCTCACTGGAAATGAGTTTGATTGGGTGTTGGCAATACAAACCAAACTCCCACAATGGTTGTATGGGGACTGGATAGCTTGTAACAATGAGCATGATACCCCATACTCCCGCAGCACCCCTCACAAGAGACCGCGAGGGAAACAGTTGAATGCTTTCTCCAAGTCCACAAAACACATGTGGACTGGTTGGGCAAACTCCCACAAACCCTCGAGGATTCTCAAGAGTGTAAAGAGCTGGTCCAATGTGCCACCGTCAGGATGAAAACCACATTGCTCCTCCTGGATCCAAGATTCGACCAGTGGTCGGACTCTCCTCTCCAGTACCCTGGCATAGACCTTCCCAGGGCTGAGAAGTGTGATCCCCCTAAAGTTGGAACACACACACTGGTCCTTCTTTGTAAAAAGAGGAACCACCACCCCATTTTACCATGCCAAAGGCACTGTCCCCAGCCTCCACACAACATTGCAAAGGCGTGTCAACCATGACAGCCCTACAACATCCAGGGTCTCGAGGTAGTCAGGGCAAACTCGTCCACCCCCGGGGCCCAGCCACCAATAAGTTTTTTTAACCACTTCTGCGACCTCAGTCCCTGTGATGGACAAGTTGTCCCCCTCATCCTCAAGCCCTGCTTCCTCTGTGGAAGGTGTATCAGTGGGATTGAGGAGATCCTCAAAGTATTCCTTCCACCACCCGATACTGTCCCCAACTGAAGTCTGCAGTGCCCCATCTGCACCATACACAGTGTGGACAGGGAGCTGCTTCTTCCTCCTGAGTCACCGCACAGTTTGTCAGAATCTCCTCCCACATCTGAGTTTTTGCTTCAGCAACCACCCAAGCTGCCTTCTGCTTGGCCTGCTGGTACACCTCAGCTGCTTCAGGAGTCACACAAGCCAACCAAGCTCGATAGGACTCCTTCTTCAGCTTAATGGCCCCCCTCACCACTGGTGTCCACCACTTGGTTCAGGGGTTGCCACCACGAGATGCACCAACAACCTTGCGGCCACAGCTCTGGGCAGCTGCTTCAACAATGGAGGTAGAGGACATGGCCCATTCAGACTCCATGTCCCCAGACTCCCTCGGAATGTGGTCAAAGTTTTTTCCGGAGGTGGGAGTTGAAGCTGTCCTGGACAGGGGCCTCAGCCAGACATTCCCAGCACACCCTCACTATACGTTTAGGTCTGCCATGTCTGAGTGGTGTCCACCCCTGCCATCAGATCCAACTCACCACCAGGTCTTGATCAGTTGACAACTCTGCACCTCACTTTACCTGAGTGTCCAAGACATGTGGTCGCAGGTCTGATGACACGAAAACAAAATCGATCATTGACCTGCGACCTAGGGTGTCCTGGTGCCAGGTGCACATATGGACATCCTTATGCTTGAACATGGTGTTCGTTATGGACAAACTGTGGTTGGCACAGAAGTCCAGTAACTGAACACCACTCGGGTTCAGATCAGGCAGGCCATTCTTCCCAATCATGCCCCTCCAGGTTTCACTGTCATTGCCCATGTGTGCACTGAAGTCCTTCAGTAGGACAATAGAGTCTCCAAGAGGAGCACTCTCCAGCACCCCAGTCAGAGACTCCAAAAAGGGTGGGCACTCTGAAAAATCACTTGGTGCATCGGCACAAATGATGGTCAGGATGCGTTTCTCAATCCAAAGGCACTGGGAAACTACCCTTTCGTCCACCGGGGAGGATTCCATTGTCGAGGTATCAAGAAGAGGGGATAAAAGAATATCCACCCTTGCACGTCGCTTCTCATCTGGGGCAACTCCAGAGCAGGCCAAGCTCCAGCCCCTCTCCAGGAAACTGGTTCCAGAACCGGAACTGTGCACTGTGGTGAGCCTAACTATATCTAGCTGGTAACTCTCAATTTCACGCACCAGCTCCAGCTCCTTCCCCACCAGAGAGGTGATGTTCCATCCCAAAAGCCAATTTCAAAAGCCGGGGATCAGACCGCGAAGGTCTCTGCCTTCACCTGCCACCTGATCCGCATAGCACCGGACGCCCATGGTCCATCCTGCAGGTGGTGAGCACACTGGAGAGCGGACCCATGTAACTCCTTTGGGCTGATCCAGGCCGGGTCCCATAGGTAGAAACCCGGCCACCAGACGCTAGCCATCGAGCCCCTTCCCCAGGCCTGGCTCCAGGGCGGAGCCCCGGTAACCCCATACCGGGCGGAGTTGATTTTTTATCCATCATGGGAGTCTGCTGGATAACTCTTAGTCTGGCCCTTCAACCAGGATCTTGGGAGACCCTACCAGAGGCAAATTGCCCCAAACAACATAGCTCCTGGGATCACTAGGGCATGCAACCCCCCCACACACACACCGCGATAAGGTGGTGATCCATGGGGGGGTAATAATTTTATTTCAGATAAAACTAAGAAACTCAGCAGTAATTTAAACCAAAGAAACAATGGTCTGATAAACCATAATGTTTATAGTTAGCACAACTTAGCATCATTTAGCATTTACCGTTTTATAATTAGATTTTTTTTTTTTTTTTGTTACTTATTTGTACCCGTAGGTAGACTTGGTTTGCAGTCTGGTGACAAGCCACTGGCTACTGGTCGCTGCGTGCGCGAGCGCCCTAAACCTACATGTTTTTGGTGTGCGGGAGGAAACCGGAGAAATCCCGGAGTAAACCCGCGCAACACGGGGAGAACATGCAAACTCCACACAGCTCACTGTTGGTCGGGGGCTGGGATCGAACCCACGATCTCATGATCCCCGCGGTCCCCCGTCCGAGGGTAAAACTGTGCTGCCACAGTGCTAAACCACTGCGCCACCGTGCAGCCCCATATATGGTAACACCATATCTGGTAATGTTAACACCCAGATATGGTGTTAACATTACTTACCTCGTATTAAAACGAGGTTAGGGGACTATCCTCTCTGATGCAGCACGATGGAAAACAGTCCAACATCCCTGCCAAACAGGAATGGCAGCTATATGACCAAACAGGTAGTTTGGAGTTAGCAACCACCAGAGAGCCTAGCTGTCACGAGCTGAGCACTAGAGGTTACGCCATGCTCAGTCTCGTGTCTTTTTTCTCTTTATTTATATATACACACGTGGACAAAATTGTTGGTACCCCTCTGTTAATGAAAGAAAAAACCCACAATGGTCACAGAAATAACTTGAATCTGACAAAAGTGGTAAT
The DNA here is from genome assembly GCA_020510985.1 of Pholidichthys leucotaenia. Classification (NCBI taxonomy): domain Eukaryota; kingdom Metazoa; phylum Chordata; class Actinopteri; order Cichliformes; family Pholidichthyidae; genus Pholidichthys; species Pholidichthys leucotaenia. The sequence goes on from CM035842.1 coordinate 50,984,311, forward strand.
GAATAAAAATTCTATGAAAATTAACCAATGAAAATCAGACAATGCTTTTGAATTGTGGTTCAACAGAATTACTTTAAAAAACAAACTCATGAAACAGGCCTGGACAAAAATGATGGTACCCCTAGAAAAAATTGAAAATAATGTGACCATAGGGACATGTTCAACCAAGATGTGTCCTCTAATTAACATCACAGGTGTCTACAAACTTGTAATCAGTCAGTCGGCCTATTTAAAGGGTGACAAGTAGTCACTGTGCTGTTTGTTGACATGGTGTGTACCACATTAAACATGGACCAGAGGAAGCAAAGGAGAGAGTTGTCTCAATAGAATAGAAAGACAATTATAGACAAGCATGTTAAAGGTAAAGGCTATAAGACCATCTCCAAGCAGCTTGATGCTCCTGTGACTACAGTTGCACATATTATTCAGAAATTTAAGATCCACGGGACTGTAGCCAACCTCCCTGGACATGGCCACAGGAGGAGACGGATAATACGAATGGTAACAAAAGAGCCCAGAACAACCTCTAAACACATTCATGGTGAACTTCAAGGTCAAGGTACATCAGTGTCAGATCGCACCATCCGTCGTTGTTTGAGCCAAAGTGGACTTCATGGGAGACGACCAAGGAGGACACCACTGTTGAAAACAAATCATAAAAAAGCCAGACTGGAATTTGCCAAACTGCATGTTGACAAGCCACAAAGCTTCTGGGAGAATGTTCTATGGACAGACGAGACGCAACTGGAACTTTTTGGCAAGGCACATCAGCTCTATGTTCACAGACGCAAAAATGAAGCATACCAAGAAAAGAACACTATCCCTACTGTGAAACATGGAGGAGGTTCTGTTATGTTCTGGGGTTGCTTTGCTGCATCTGGCACAGTGTGTCTTGAATCTGTGCAGGGTACAATGAAATCTCAAGACTATCAAGGTATTCTAGAGAGAAATGTGCTGCCCAGTGTCAGACAGCTTGGTCTCAGTTGCAGGTCATGGGTCTTGCAACAGGATAATGACCCAAAACACACAGCTAAAAACACCCAAGAATGGCTAAGAGCGAAACATTGGACTATTCTAAAGTGGCCTTTGGTGAGCCCTGATCTAAATCCTATTGAACATCTGTGGAAGGAGCTGAAACATGCCGTCTGGAGAAGGCACCCTTCAAACCTGAGACAACTGGAGCAGTTTGCTCATGAGGAGTGGGCCAAAATACCTGCAGAGAGGTGCAAAAGTCTCATTGACAGTTACAGAAATCGTTTGATTGCAGTGATTGCCTCAAAAGGTTGTGCAACAAAATATTAAGTTAAGGGTACCATCATTTTTGTCCAGGCCTGTTTCATGAGTTTGTTTTTTAAAATAATTCTGTTGAACCACAATTCAAAAGCATTGTCTGATTTTCATTGGTTAATTTTTATAGAATTTTTATTTATTACCACTTTTGTCAGATTCAAGTTATTTCTGTGACCATTGTGGGTTTTTCTTTCATTAACAGAGGGGTACCAACAATTTTGTCCACGTGTGTATTTGTATTTTTGTGCCTTTTGGGTTTTGTTATCCCTGCTTGTTTTCCTGTTTATGTCTTAGTTTACTACGTTCTGATCCTGTATTTATTGGTATCTACAGTGATCCCTCGCTACTTCGCGCTTCACCTTTCGCGCCCTCAGTGCATCGCGGATTTTTCAAAAATATTCATCAAAAATTCAAAATTGAGAAATAATGGGCGGGCGCTAGCAGAAGGCAGGGAGACTACATTTAGACCATCAGGTATCAACACGGAGAGCAGCACAACTCAAAAATCCACCTCTCTGTTCGCTGTTCTCGTGTTGGCTCAGCTCGGAAATCTCGCAAGCTGATTGGCCGAGACGTTTCACCCACCTTCTCTCCCTGCCGAACGCCCATGCAGGAAGACCGCATTCATTGCTCTTTATCGCTCATGTTGCTTAGTCTCGCCGCGTGGAACTTTTTGCTGTTCTCTTGTGCCATTTTGTGCGAAATAGTCTTCCCGTCGAGCCACTACGCCGCCTTCTGCAGCTTCTCCAGCTCTATCGGAAGCTGCCCTCGACGATCCTGCGCCTCTAGCACCTGACGATGAGGCGTCACCTGAGGAGCAGTAAAGCTCTCATTAATCTGTGCAGTAAATCTCTTCATCTTGAGTTACGTATCTTGTTATAAGAATAAAAGAGTTCTAAAAACATATTTATGTACACTTTATTTACATCTACGTATGTATGTACACTTACACACACACACACTCACACACGTATCATATGAGAGAGAGAGTGAGAGAATGAACGTACGTATTATTATATGGGTGACGTCATTAGGGGTGACGCTACTTTGCGGTTTTTCACTTTTCGCGGTCGGTTCTGGAACCCATTAACCGCGATAAGTGAGGGATCACTGTATTTCTCAGTTTGTACTTGTTTATATTTTATTCTGATTTCTTATTATTGTGGTTGACAGCTGTCAGGGCATTTCCTGGTTGGTGCTCCGTGTGGGCATAGCCCTGTCAGTTGTCAGCTGGTGCGCTCTCCTCTTGTTCTCTCCAGCTGATCCCAATCATTTACCATTATTACCTTTTTGCCTGGTCATGTGATCCCACACCTGTCTTCACTTGTGTTATTGATTCTGACCCTATTTAAGAACTGCTTTTTCATTTCATTTTTGCAGCAGTCTTAAGATTCTCTTCCTCCTCGCCACCAGAGCCCTAACCCTGCTCTGGTGAGTTTTGTCTTGAGTTCATCCCAGTCTGTAAGTTTTCCTTGTTATCTGTTTGAATTTTTGCTTTGTTGCATTTTGGTACTTTGCGTTTGTTTTCAATAAATGCCACAAACTGCATTTGGCGCGTGGGTCTCTCTCTGCCCTGAGGGGCAAATCATGACACTAGCCACCCACCACACACCTTTTCCGCCGCGTGCACTGCGGAGGAGAGGCAGGCCGCTGACAAGTAGTGGGTGAGGGGCTTTGTTCAAGAAACAGGAGTATGTGCATTTTAAATCATGATATAAATGATAGAGTATTCTATGAAACAACAGACGTTTTTATATCGTCATCCGATATATATCGTTATATCGCACAGCCCTATCCTGACGTCTGTCCTGTTTCGCTTCTGTGAGGGGTGAAACTTGGATCAGCAGGGTTAGAACAGTCTTAAAAAGTTTATAGGCTGAGCACTCAAAGTCCAGTTTCAGTGTTCAGTCTGATTTGAGTCTGCTCCAAGACCATGGTCCTGTTGGAATGTCCAGTGATGCTCAAGCTTCAGCTTCCTCGCAGATGGCATGGTACTTTTTCTTATGGTTTGTTGATTCTTGATTGAAACCATCTTGCCCTCCACATGCTCTCTAGTGCCAGCGGAAGCAAAGCAGCCCCAGAGTATGACTGAGTCCCCACCATGCTTCACTGTGGGCAGGGTGTTCTTTTCAGTTTTCTCCCTTCTCCAGATGTACCCATGATCCCCCGGCCCAAACACTTTCAGTTTTGTTTCATTGTTACACAGAACAAAATCCCCAACACTTCTGTGGCTTATTTATAAACTTTTAAGCATATTGGGAGCTCGGGTTTGAAGGGTTGTAGTATTTAGTGTATACCTTACTTTGAAAACTGGTTGCTACAGTTGTGCCCTGTGATTGGCTGTTGGAACAGAAGTCATAGTCACCATAGTTGTAGTTGTTTCAGTGTTCCCAACAAGAACAGAACTGTTGCAGGCAATGTGGGTCCACTCGGGCTATACGGGAATTCAGGCCATTCAGGCTGATGTACAGTACCATTAAAATAATCTTGGAAACATTTTGTCAAGGTGAAATCCTACATAGTGTTGCTGATCAAGGAAATGATGGGCACATCTTCAGTTGATGGAAACACCCCAGTAGGCCCAGGCCCCACAGTGGAGGTGGGCTTCCATCTGATTCCTACCAAGTTCCAAGGGTCAGGCCAGTTAGGGGGCTGATAGCCTCAGCTCCTCCTCCAGAGTTTTTGCTTCTGTCATACATCATTACAGAGGTTTGCTCCATGTGAAAGCCTGGCTATTTTTGACCTGTTGCCATGGTGAAGCTGGGGTGGTCAGCTGGCAGGCAGGGCTGAACAGCAGAGATCAGCACTCTGAGTCCAGGTTTGTTTTACGGCCCTGAGGGGGACACTCCAAATAGGCGGACAGAGAGAGAGGAGAGGCCAGTAGTTTCAGAACAAGCCGTCAGCATCTCCCGGAATAGTTGTGCCTCATACCGCCCACAGCCGTCCAGACCAAGTGCACGTGGGTTGGTTCAGGCAGAGGCAGGTAGAGGGAGGTAGTGGATCAAACTCCTCAAGCAACCTCTGCTAGCAGACTACCAAACACTCACTGCAGAGTGCCCTTGTTGTGCCTCAGTTTTGCTCATGGAGCTGTTTATTAAAAGCCAAAGATAAGTGCCTTTATAGCTGTACTTATTATTGTAAGATACTTTTTACTCTTTAGTACATTTTTGAAGAAAAACCTCTACTTTTGCTTGTATTGTTTGAGTTACTTTTGATTCCACATATTTTTAAAAATGGTTAGAAATCTGTGTTTATACTGTAATAAACTGGTAAGTACAAAATTAACATTAATTTTGTGAATGTATAATTTTGCTTCATCAGAATCAGAATTGAAATCATATTCTCCAGGCCTACTAGCAAGCCTACCCTTTGTTTTCTAGTTTTTCTCTCCATGCTCACTCAGAGCTGCTCAGCTGTCCTCACTGCTCCTGAATGCCCAGGTGAGTGAAGCCACACCTGGCTTCATTTATTTAGCAATCAGCAATTTAAGCTCTGGTCTGGTGTTTATCATCTTGCTGCCAGTCAGGCAACTTCTCTCAGTGTTTGTGGGGTTTTAGTTTATGGTGGGTGGGCGTTTTTTTTTTTTAATTTTCCCCCCTTTAGTTTGTGTTTATTTGCCCCCCCCCCCCATTTTAGTCAAAACCCTGATTTTTTCCAGTTCTCTATCCTTCCCCTTTAACCCGGTTACAATTTTTATTGTTACTTCCCCTCATCCTCTAGTTCCACCTGGGGAATGTAACATTTATTTTTTATTTAGAAATAGCACATTTGTTTAATAAAAGGTCATACATTTAAAATAAAAATGTAAAGTTATGTGGAAAAACTTTGCAAATTCATGAGAATAAAATCTTGAGTGTGATTTTATTTCCAACTATCTTGGAAATAGTTGCAAATTTGCAAGAAATGCCCCCTGCAAATTTTTTGAAAAAACAAATTTAGCCATGCTTTCACACCCAAGTCAGCACCAAGGACCGGACCATGGTTCATATTTTTGTGACATTGTGTACATTTGGTCCAGTTTGGTTCCACGCCGCTCCTTTTCAAAGTGAACTAAACAACTTTACGTGATATGTCTCCATCTTGTCATAACCACTGTGTGTTGTTCGTACAGGCTGGTAGTTAGCACACACGCTACTCACCTTCCAGTGAGTTTCTGCAGTTCTGGACACATTGGTAACTGCACTGTCAGTTAAAACTGGGGAAGACGCCATCATATTAGTCAGTGAACTAGTTGAGTGAGGCTAGAATATTATCCAGGTTTTCATTAAAAAGGATGTTAGGCCTTCTCATCAGCTGTGGTGATTTTCAGGGGGGAATTGCTCGCCCAGTGAGTATTTATGCACTAACAGCTGTATTTCCTGTCTCCAAGTGCTACCACGGCTCATTTTTCTTCTTATCGGCTGCATAATGTCCTGTGTTTGGTTTTGAAAGGGCAAACTTTTCTGAAAATTTCTTTTGGAAATTTTGAAATTTCCAAAAAGTGGTCACTTTTGGAAATTTGTTGTCACTTTTGGAAATGAGTGGTCACTCAGTCCAAATTTTCAAATTTGGACTGAGTGACCACCTCATTTTGCTGGACCAAATGTTGGCTCTTTGATCCGGGCCGTAGTTCAGGAAATTTCACATCTAAAATTTTGGTCCAAATCAGACTGAAAAGTCACAAAGGTCCGAACAAATAGGGTTAGGCTAGAGACACACCAAGCCAACATCTCTGACAAAACCCAATGAGCAACAGGACAGACCAGGAAGACTACAGCCAGCAGCAGGACAAGTTTGTATGTTCTGTGCACGTATCAGAGAAAATAACTTTTGGCTTGGTGTGGTCTCTAGCTTTAGGGTGTAAAGCACCCTAAATTTCTGAGTAAATTTCTGAGTAAAATACTGCAATGAGTTTGCAGGCAGATCATCTGCTGTGGAGGACCCCTAAAGGAAGCAACCAGAAGAATAGAGGTAGAAGCAGAAAAAGAAGTGGAATTTTTATTTTAATCAGTCACTCATTAAAGGATAATCATAAAAATTAACCCTTAATTTCCCCAATCCTAGGTTATTTCCATGTAAATCAATTTTTAAACTAGAAAAGCACTCAGAGAGAGGCATACCTCTGCCAAGGCTTCTTCCGTCCATCATGGATCACCTCCAAAATGTAATGGTTTGTGTGTAGGTCACGAGCCAATTCTAGTGAAAACTACAGCAAAGGTCTATCCAGTAGTTTTGGAGGATTCTTGCTAACATGCTGTGAGAAGATAAGAGCCTTGGCGGAGGTATGCATTCTCAGTATCATCACCAAAATGTTATTGGTTCCTGTCATGAACCTGGGTTTGGTGGTCCCAACCCAGCTCTGACACCGTGACTATTTTGGCCCATTTCACTATTCATTTTCAATCAGGCGCTTCAGGGAGCCCTGTGAGTCCTCGGCTCCCTGACAGCTCAGGCACACCACTCCTCCTGTCAGTACTGCCAGCTGATCCTCATTATTGGGTTCTCACACACTTTACACACACACACACACCTCACTTCAAACTCACATTAACACGCTCAGACACTCAATTTGTTCCAGGCTCACGTTCTCCCACACCCGGGTGGGTCTCTTCCCTCATTAGTATGATTATTACTTAAGTGCTGTTAGAGTAGAGAGATCGCCGGAGCATACACAGTAGCGGTTTCCTTTGTGTATGCAAGCCGTCATTCCCTACGGAGTACTTTCTGCATGACTAAATTAGTCTTCTCATCCACCGGACTGCACGGACTGCCCCGGATAGCTCCAGCACTGCAAGTTCATGTTTGGTTTTCTCTTCGTGCCGACTGCAGTATAGCAGCACTAGACATTCCCTCCCTCGGGCTGCTGAGCATCCAGGAGGCGTCCCTGTATGTCTGGTGGCCTTATTATCATCATTCCAACTCTCTGTATAATCGTGACTGTTTTGCTGGACTTGTTATTTGGGTTTATGTTAATAAAACGCACGAATCTACTCCTGCTCATGGGTTTTATCATCCTCCCTCACTGCGCTGCGTAATGGTGCATGAGGGTTCATAACAGAATGCTCCAGCCAGCAAGAAAAACTCAGCAGAGTAGACATATGTTTTTTCTTTTTCTTTTCACCCTCTTTTCCCTTTTCTCCCAAGCAACATGATGGTCTGGACGGATGAGGAATAGTAAGAGCACAGGACCTGCTGGAAGAGGCTCTCTTCTCCGCTCAGTGGCCACAGTCACCTGAAGATGTTCGGTGGGGCGCGGCTCGTTCGCAGAAGACATAGAGCGGCGTCACCCGATCTCGGGTGGCTCCGAGGGTGGATGACATCCTCTCCTTCCTCCTTTCCCCCACCAGACGTGGAGCCGGAGGTGGGCCTCCCCTGACATCGGAGCCAACCCCTCATCGGAAAGAAGCGCTCGCGGCAGAGGAAGACACCCTCCTCCCGTGGTTCTTCTCCCGCCCCTCTGCATCATCCCTTGAGCCTGGGCACGCTTTGTCCCCTGACGCGATGATGGAGGAGGGAGACACTGGGGTTGTGTCGCCCTAATCGACCATCGGAATCAAGGAGGAGCGCCGTGAGAAGGAGGAACAAGAGTGCGTTTCATGGGCTATGGACAGGTTTCAATCCTCCGGGCTGGAGGGCCGCCCAGGCCGCGGATGTGATGACAGAAGGAGGAGAGGACTGGCTTTGCTCGCCTCCATCGACCGTTGATCGAGGAGGAAACACTTAGTGAAGAGAGGAGATTGCCTCGGAGGCCACTGGGAAACAGTCCAGGGCCAGGAGAACAGGCAAGTCTTTCCTCATTTAACCCTCACTGGTTGATGAACAATGTTGCCTGCCTCCTGGCCAGGCAACTGAACCCTAGTTACTCCGGTTTTCTGGAGGTTCAGTACTAGGACCAGCAGTTAGGGCCCATCCCCGGCCGCCACGCCAGAGGAGCCGGTGGCGTGGAAGACGGCACATTGGGTACCGAGACTGCAATCACCATCACGCCTGCTGTGGGAACCACCGCAGCAGAGTCATCCCCCGGACCAGAACTCCAGCCTACTGGACCCCGAACATCATCGCGGCATTGTCGGAGTCCCTGGATGGCGGTGGAGCTCGAGCACAGGCAAGTAATCATTCCTGTAGTTCACCTGTCAATTATTGAGAGATCTTGTCTGGCTCTTGGGGAGGAGAGTTGGGTGCAGCCTCAGCCGCATCTGGACTCCCCTTGCTGGGCTCTGCCGCTGCCGGCAACCCTAACCTTTTCTCCTTTCCCGTCTTCTTCGAGCGCCTTCCTAGGTCGTCGGAGAGAGGTGCCGCCGCAACTGGGTTGCCCACAGATGATGAGGCAGGGCCAGCTGTCCCGGAGGAGGTCGATGGGGGTACAGCACTTGGCGGACCGATGGTACCCCACACACCCCAAGTCGTCGGAGTCCTGGACGGCGGTGGAGCCTGAGTACAGGCAAGTGTGCTCCATAATGTCTGTTATGTCTATGTAGATGTTTACACTGCCTGACTCATGGTGAGGAGGGCCCAGGGCAGGTCGCAGTAGCCCTCGGGCCACCTCACCAGGCTCTGCCGCTGCCAGCGACCTTGACTCTGTCTTTTTCTCTCTCCCTCCAGGTTTAGAGCTCCTGGCCGGGGTCGCCGGAGAGCAGACAATGCCTCCAGAGGCCGCCGAGGATCTGGATTCAGCACCGGGGGCAAGGAATAACCCTACCTCCCCCATTGGGGAGGCCACCACGGGAGTAATGAGGGTCCCCGATGGGGATCCACCGCATGGTGCAACAGTGCTCCAGCCGAAGCCCACCACGGGTGCAGCAGAGCTCCAGCCGGAGTTCACCACGGGTGCAGCAGAGCTCCAGCCGGAGTCCAACCACCGGTGCAGCAGAGCTCCAGCCGGAGTCCACCACTGGTGCAGCAGAGCCCCCAGCCAGGGACCACCACGGGTGCAGCCGCGTCCCAGACTGGGACCACCACAGGTGCAGCCACGTCTCAGCCCGGGACCATCGCGGGTGCAGCTATGTCCCAGGCCGGGACCATCGCGGGGAATACGGTCCCCCTGCTCCAAGCCTCAGAGTGCAGGGGAGCTCCTATCCTTCAGTTTGGTCACCTGCCACTAAGGTCCCCGGTGGATGGGCAACCTCTTCGCCTGCTCCTCTGGTCCTGGTGGTTCAACTATGCTGGTCGGCAACCCAAAAGACTTGGCTCTCAGGTCGGGTGGCCCAGCAGTCCAGGCAGGCCGCCTGACACTGTTCAGTGGGCCATCTGCTGGGCTTGGGACTTGGGCAGGCCACCCGATCAGTCACCCCTCACCATGCCTGGGGCCTGGGACTCTGGTCAACCCCCTGAACTTTGGACTCCTGGGGAGGAGGGTTAATGTCCTGGGGGAGGGGGGTTGTTAGAAGGGTCACTGTACTATATTTGCGTATTATTTTTTGTATTATTCACCAGTTGTTTCCCTCCTAACCTGTTTCCCCCCACCTCCCACCCTGGGTAATTGTTTGTCTCTGGGGGGGTTCCCTAGTGGGGGTTTTTTTTTTTCAGCTGGTGGTACAGGGGTGTCTAGAATCCACCCCTTGAGGGGGGACTCTGTCATGAACCTGGGTTTGGTGGTACAAACCCAGTTCTGACACCGTGACTGTTTTGGCCCGTTTCACTATTCATGTTCAATCAGGTCCTTCAGGGAGCCCTGTGGGTCCTCGGCTCCCTGACAGCTCGGGCACACCCCCTCCTCCTGTCAGTACTGCCAGCTGATCCTCATTATTGGTTCTCACACACTTATACGCACACACCTCACTCACTCCCATTCACACGCTCAGACACTCACTCATGCACACATTTTCAATTTGTTCCAGCTCATTTTCTCCCACACCGGTGATCTCTTCCCTCATTAGTTTGAGGGACTGAGTTGGGGAGGAGTCTTGAGTTGGAACTGAGTTGGAATTGAGTCTCAAGTCCAACTCTGAGTTGGAATTGAGACTCTCCAACCTCTATAAGATTCGGGAGGCTGAAGACCACCTAGATACTATAATTTTTGGGCGGACATTGGCCCCGGCGACCAACTCGCAGCTAGCAGAGATGGCTACTTACCTGGGTGAAATTAGTACATCGCCATCCACTTCCACCCCAGCTCCGGTCACCTCAGCTGTCCAGGACCCCAGCAATAAACACTGACTTCAGCTCGGAGCTAAACCCAAAGCCCCGGGTGGTTCTTCACAGCCTCAATGCGTGCCCTGGACCATGGTTGGGCCAACTAGCAAATGTCTAGCAACTGGCAAACATTGGGGATTGACCAGACATGGCCATGCCTCCTCCCTTCCCCTTTTGCTGGAAAGAGATTTGACATCCTTTCACTGGAAGATTTCCCCCCCACCTGGACGTCAGGTCTTCCCTCCCATGGCCGCCCCTCCTCCTTCAGCAGCGGCCCAAACCCGCAAGCCCCGGATTAAAACTACTTTAGGTGTGCCAAACTATACACCAGTTCCAAAAAGAAGACAGCGCATCACCCCGCCATCACTGCAACAACTATGGCAAAATTATCCACCAATTTCAGAAGCCACCGACAAAGCCCCCCCCAGACGACGCTGGTAATTGGTGATTCGATGATGAGGAATGTCAGAAGCAGGTACTGTGTCACTAAATTTTTTCCTGGAGCTAAAGTGTCAGACATTGAGGCTCTACCCCTGACCTATAAATGAAAACCCCCACGCTAAAACTGTCATTGTGCATGTTGGATGCAACAACATCCCAGATGAAGCGTCGGAGATCTTAAAGAGTGACTTCAGGAGCCTTCTGTCCACTCTTATGAACTGTGGCAGACGTGTGTTTATTTCTGGGCCATTGGCACCTTTTAGAAGAGGTTGCAGTTATTTTAGCAGAACTCTCAGCCTTAATACCTGGTTGTGTTCTACATGTCCTACTTTTAACATTGGTTTTGTAGACAATTTCAGCCTGTTTTGGAACCGCCCATCATTTATGAGACCAGATGGCATCCATCCAAATAGACTTGGTGCACGTGTTTTAAGGGACAATCTGCTCTATTCTATTCAGTGTTTTTTAGTACAGTGACTGAAATCTGGTGCGTTAACTCACCCCAAAATTCCTGGGTCTGCCAACCAGCACTTCTTTGCTTCCACTTCTCATATTATTCCTATTAATCCAAATAATTCTCACTGTTTAGATCAGTCTTCAATTCATAACCCCATAGAGATTGTGTCTGTCTCCCTTTACCCAAAACATTTTAACCCAAGACAAATACAACATAACTTGATAAATACAAGACTCTCTGCAGCTCCTCCTCATCCGCCACCCTCCAACTTAGCCCCTGTCTTCCCCATCAGAGAACCTTTGTCTACTCCCCCAAAGTTAATAAAATATAATGTATAAGCTTCCCAAAGTGATTAAACAAAAAAATTGGTAAAACTCAAATTAAACATGAAGTCTCTAAATTTAATGATTTGGCCTCTCTTCCTCCTCATAATTTAAAAATTAAATACGGTTTGTTAAATATTTGGTCTCTAACTCCCAAGTCTCTAATAGTCCATGATCTGTTAATTGATCATCAGATTGATTTAATATCCCTTACAGAAACTTGGTTAGGGCAAGATGATTATGTTGGTTTAAATGAATCAACTTCCTTCTGGTTATCTAAACTATCAAATCCCAGAAGTTCTGGTTGTGGAGGAGGAGGTAGCGGCAATTTGCCATTCTAAATTACTAGTTAATGTAAAAGCAAAAAACAGTGTTTTAATTCCTTTGAGGGCCTGGTCCTCAGTATTGGGCATGTTAGCAATCTTAGCTTAAACCCAATTTTCTTTGCCATAGTTTGCCGTCCTCCCTCAGCCTACTAAGAGTTTTTATCCAAATTTGCCGAATTCTTAGCAGATTTAGTGCTGAAATCAGATAGAATGATTATAGTAGGGGATTTTAATATACATGTTGATGTAGATAGTGACTGTTTTAATAAGGCATTTAACTACCTCCGCCAGGCCGGAGGCCAGGAGGAGGTTATGTTTTTGCCAGTGTTTGTCTGTCTGTCTGTTTGTCTGTTTGTTTGTTTGTCTGTTGGTTAGCAAGATAACTCAAAAAGTTTTGGACGGATTTCCATGAAACTTTCAGGCGTTGTTGGAAATGGTACAAGGAAGAACTGATTAAATTTTGGGGATGATCCAGATCACCGTCTGGATACAGGAATTTTTTAAAGGATTCTTTAACATTGTGAGATACGGCCATTTTCAACATGTATGCAGGGGCAATAGAGGGCGCTGGTCCTCGTTTCTGACGAACACAAAATCCGCGTTCTTAAAAGTTTGAGGCACAAAAGCACGCGGAAAACAGTCGTGGGCAGTGCCCGCCAGCGTGCCTGTGTTTGTGTACGCTAGCAAAAGCTGAGACGGGCAGCTGTCCGGCGCCGGATTATTTGGCAGAAATTCCCCGGGCAGCCATAGTGGCTGCGCAAAGACGACCTCTCTGCCGGGGAAGATTCCAAATCCTCTTTTGCCGCGGAGCGCAACCCCAATAAAACCCACGCCAACCTGTCTACCAATTTGCATCCGTCAGTGAAGCCCTGAGTGCTGCTTTCAGTGATCTATGGAAAACGCTAGCATAACCCATTGGCCTGTGGCGCGGGTACGCGGTTGTGCGATGATTGCAACCTCCGCAGCCTGGGAGTTTGGAGATGGGAGGAGATGGACACAACAGCAACACTTTGAGTTTATTACCTCCGCCAAGGAGGTAATGCTTTTACTACTGAACCACAAATCCTATCATTGTGAATCCAATTGCTAGTCATATGTTTTCATGGTCAAGGAATCTGAAAACGTACACACCAACACTGTATGGGGGGGAACTGTGGCGCTTGGCGGAGATCTGCGCTCTCCGAGTGCTTTTCTAGTTCAATATTAGACTCGATGGGGTTTTCCCAGAAAGTAGAAAATTCTACCCATTATCTCCACCACACATTGGACCTTGTTCTGACATATGGCATAGAAATAGAAAATCTGGTAATGTCTCCTCATAATCTTGTACTGTCAGACCATTGTCTGTTAACCTCTGATTTCACTCTTCCTGACTATTTGATTCCTAAAGAAAAATATTACTACAGCAGATGTCTTTCAGGTGATGTTGTTACCAAATTTATGCAGATTGTCTCCTCTATGCCATGTGTCAACACAACGGAAATAAGCGATGGAGAGCTTACTCCTTCCATAATTGATAGCATGGTTGATAGTGTTACAGCTTCTCTGCATCAGACTCTAGACTGGTGGCCCCTTTCAAAAAGGAAAAAGTCCAGATATATCTACAACCCCTTGGTTAAACAGAAACCATAGCTTAAAAACAGGAAGCCTACTCGTCAAATAGAAAGAAAATGGCATCTCTAATTTAGATGAATCTATTTAGCCTTGGAGAAATCATCTTTTAATTTATTAACAAAATCTCTTAGAAAAGCTAGAACAGATAGTTATTACTCTGCATTAATAGAAGAGAACAAGAATAATCCCAGGGGTTTCTTTTCGGCACTGTAGCCAGGCTGACAAAGAGTCAGGACTCTGTCAATCCTCAGCATTCCCCCTAGAGCTTACTAGTCAGGACTTTATGAACTTTTTCAATCAATAAAATTTCATTTATTTGGAGATAAAATCAGTCAGATTCTTCCCACCGTAAACTTAAGTACAGTAACCTACTACCAACTCCTTCAATTGATATCTGTTTGGATAAGTTTCACTCCAAATTGACCTTTTAGAGTTAGATAAAATAGTTTCCTCATCCAAGCCTTCAACTTGTCTTTTAGAACCTATTCCTACCAGGTTATTTAAAAAGAGTCTCCCCAATTATTGATAGCCGTATTCTTCAAATAATCAATTCTTCTTAAACAATAGGCCATTTTAATTCCAGCAGCTTTTAAAACTGCTGGAATTAAACCCTTACTCAAAAACCCAACACTCGATCGAGGAGTTTTAGCTAACTATCGACCAATCTCTAATCTGCCTTTCATTTCAAAAATCTTAGAAAGAGTTGTTGCTACGCAATTATTTGACCACTTGGCAGGTGGAAATGGTTTATTTGAAGAGTTTCAGTCTGGGTTCAGAATCCATCGTGTACTGAAACAGCCTTAGTGAAGGTCACTAATTGGACCTCCTTATCGCATCTGATAATGGACTTGTTTCTGTACTTGTCCTTTTAGATCTTAGTGCAGCCTTTGATACTATCGGCCATGATATTCTACTTGATAGATTTGAACACTATGTTGGACTTAATGGAACTTCGCTGCAGTGGTTTAGATCTTATTTGTCTGATAGGGCTTCAGTTTGTTTATGTCAAATAATGAGTTTTTCTTTCCAACTCTGAGCTCAGTCATGGAGTTCCACAGTGATCTGTGCTAGGCCCTACTCTTTTTTAGTTTATAATGCTTCCATTAGGCAACATCGTTAGAAAGAAACTGTATACATTTTCATTGTATGCAGATGACACACAATTATACTTGTCAGTGAAGACAGATGATAGTAATCAGTTAGCCAAGATAGACGCCTGTCTGAAGGAAATCAAAGCTTGGATGACTTGTAATTTTCTGCTATTAAATTCAGATAAGACTGAAGTCATTCTTGTTGGTCCAAAAAACCTTAGAAATACCTTTCCAAATCAAACTCTTAGTTTGGATGCGGTCACTCTTTCTCTGAATAGTTCTGTGGAGGAACCTTGGAGTTTATTTTTGATCAAGATCTTTTTTGGAATTCACATATTATATTTGTTTCTAAGACTGCCTTCTCTCATTTGTGTAATATTGACAAGATTAGGAGCATCTTGTCTCAGAATCAGAATCAGAATCAGAATCAGAATCAGAATCAGGTTTATTGCCATTGTTCATGTAGTACACAAACTAGGAATTTGTTCTCGGTATAATGCTGCAACATTAAACATGATAGGATAGAGAAATAAACTATACATGTAATAAAGTGTAGGATAAGATTAAGTGATACTGGTCAACAGTTAAATATATATTAGCCAGCAGCAGATACTGTGGAGAACTATATAGTGCAGTCGGTAATGCAGGAAAGAAAAACAGTGATGATTGACATGAGTCTGGTTGAGCTGCTGTACATGGTGCACGAGAGTCAATAAGTCACTTAGTGTTCAGCAGTCTAATGGCAGAGGGGAAGAAGCTGTTCATGTGACGGGGGGAGGTTTAGTCTGGATGGACCGAGAGTCTTTCTACAGAGGGGAGGGGGGCAAACAGTACGTGACCAGGGTGTGAGGGATCGGCTATGATCCGGCCAGCACGCCTCCGGGTCTGGAGATGTACAGATCCTGGAGAGATGGGAGCTTGCAGCCGATCACCTTCTCAGCAGTGCGCACGACGCGCTTGCCAGCCTTAGTCTGTCCCTGGCAGTGGCTCCTGCGTACCACACGGTTATGGAGGTGGTGAGGATGGACTCGATGATGGCTGTGTAGAACTGCACGAACATCTTGGTGGGTAGCTTGAGCTCCTCAGCTGCCGCAGGGAAGAACATCCTCTGCTGGCTTTTTTGATGAGTGAGCTGATGGTCAGCTCCCATTTGAGGTCCCTGGTGATGGTAGTGCCTAGGAAGCGAAGGAATCAGCAGTGGTGATGGGAGAGCCTGAGAGGGTGAGGGGGGGCAGAGGAGTAGTGACTTTCCTGAAGTCTACAATCATCTCCACTGTCTTCAGAGCGTTCAGCTGCAGGTTGTTATTGCTGCACCAGGACGCCAGCTGGGCCACCTCTCTCCTGTAGGCGGACTCGTCGCCGTTGGAGATGAGCCCGATGAGGGTGGTGTCGTCCGCAAACTTGATCAGCTTGACAGACTGGTGGCTGGAGGTATGATGTGATGCTGGGAAACTGAGCCACGCTTTTGTTAGCTCTGGATTAGATTATTGTAACTCTTTATTATCAGGTTGTCCTAAAAATATCTTTAAAAAGTCTTCAGTTGATCCAAAATGCTGCAGCAGGAGTTTTTAACAGGTACTAAGGAAAGAGAGACCACATCTCTCCGGTTCTGGCCTCCCTTCATTGGCTTCCCATAGAGTTTAGAATTAAGTTTAAAATCCTTCTTCTCACTTACAAAGGTCTTAACAATCAGGCCCCTTTTTATTTAAAAGATCTGATATTACCCTATCATCTTAACAGAGCACTACGCTCCTACTTACTTGTAATACCTAGAATCTCCAAAAGCACAATGGGAGGCAGAGCCCTTCAGCTATCAAGCTCCTTTCCTGTGGAACTCTGATTACCAATCTGGATTTGGAGTCAGGACTCGATCTCTGTTTTCAAGAATAGGGTAAAAACCTTCCTTTTCGATATAGCCTATGATTAGGGAGGGATCAATGTGTCTCTAAACATGTGTCTCCCTTAGTTCTACTGCTAACAGATTTAGACTGCCGTTTGACCTCCAATAATGTACTTGGCTTCATTCCTTAATGTTTGCTCTCTATATGCTTGTTCTCTTCATCTTCTTTATCCCTCACCCCCCAGCCAGTCGCAGCAGATGACTGCCCCTCTCTGAGCTGGTTCTGCTAGAGGTTTCTTCCTCGTAAAAGGGAGTTTTTCTCTGCCACCGTCACCAATCACTTGCTCACAGGGGATCGCCTGATTGCTGGGGTCTTTCTGCAGTTGTGGGGGTTTCCCCTACATTTGAAAGTGCTATGAGATGGCTATTATTGTGAAATGGCACTATATAAATAAAGTTGAATTGAATTGAATTGAATTGAATAGTATGATTATTACTTAAGTCTGTTAGAGTATGGAAGAGATTCGGAGGGCATTGCGCTTGGCATAAGCAGTAGCTTTTCCTTTGTGTATTGCAAGCATCATTCCCTATGGGATACTTTCTGCATGGACTTAAAATCAGTCTTCTCATCCACCGGGACTGCACAAGACTGCCCCCAGATCGCTTCCAGCACCAAAACTTCATGCTTGCCTATGTCTGTCTTCAAGCCGACCTGCAGTATAGCGGCACTAGGCATTCCCTCCCTCCGGGCTGCTGAGCATCCAGGAAGGCGTCCCTGTATGGTCTGTGTGGCCTCATTATCATCATTCCAACTCTCTGTATAAATCGTGACTGTTTGCTGGACATGTTATTTTGGGGTTTTATATTAATAAAACACACAAATCTACTCCTGCGCGTGGTTTTACCATTCCTCCCTCGGTGCGTTGCGTAATGGCGCACGAGGGTTCATAACAGGTTCCTCTCTAGGCTAAGGACCACCTCTGGTAAAACTTTCATCCAAATGCTCATTTGCACACTGTACATAGGCTTATGCCATCTCAGGTTCATATCATCTCTGATATCAATATACCACTGTCCACTATAGTTACCCAGGGAATTTTAGATTTCATTCTTCTTGTTTCCTCTAGTTATTCTGTGGTCTGGTTCTGTGTTATTACCTCATTAGTATTGTTGTGTACCTATTACCTTGGCATTCGTTTGGAGAGCAGAGTAAGAATTTCATTGCTCAGGAAATGTTGCATTTCTTAACTGTGCACATGATAATAAAGCCTTTGAATCTCGAATCTTGAATCAAATCCATCCAGTAGTTTTAGAGTATTTTTGCTAACACACTGTGAGAAGATGAGAGCCTTGGTGGAGGTATACATTCTCAGATCATCACCAAAATGTTATGGGTCCTCTCTAGCCCAAGGATCACCTCTGGTGAAAATTTCATCTAAATCCATCCTGTAGTTTTTGTGTAATCCTGCTGCACATATTCAAACAAGGTCCTTGGTGGAGGTACAGTGGATATAAAAAGTCTACACACCCTTGTTCAAATGCCAGGTTTTTGTGATGTAAAAAAATGAGACCAAGATAAATAATTTCAAAACTTTTTTCACCATTAATGTGACCTATAACTGTTACGATCCGAGTGCTGACTCTGTCCGCGCTCGGGTAGTCCGGTATTTCTCCAGTTCTACCCCATTCTGGGTCTGATCTTATGGCCTCCTCCGAGGCTTTTATTTTGACAGCGTCTTGGCAGACTTCCGGCTGTCAAAGCCCAGCTGCTCTGGGACAGCTGTATGATATTGTCATTAATTACCTTTCCCCTTTTCCTGATTGGGTTCTGTTCCCCATTTAAGGAAGCAGCTGAGGATTACTCCTCGCTGCGACCTACACCCTATGACATCGTGCACCTCAGTGTACATAGCTGGAGTTCCTACACCCAACTCCATTTTCTTCTGTGACTCTGTTCCTCATCTTCCCGTAAGTGCTAACTGCTCAGCGTAGGTTCCGTCCTCGCTGCCTTCCCTAGCCAATCTCCCGAAGTAGAGTTCTGTGTCAGAGTTTACGTGCGTGTTTTGCCCCTTGAGGCTTATTGTTTTGTCATACCTGTGTATTCATGTCCTATGTTAATAAAAACGCAAACTCATCGGTTGACTATAGCGTCTCCTTAATGGCTCGCGAAAGCCATTCATGACAATAATATTTACAACCCAACTGAAAAACAAACAAATCTTTTAAGGGGAAAAAAAAATAAACCTGTTTGCATAAATATGCACACCCTGTTATAACTAAGGATGTGGCTGTGTTCAGAATTAACCCATTCATATTCAAACTCATGTTAAATGGTAGTCAGCACACACCTGTCACCATTCAAAGTGCCTCTGATTAACTCCAAATTAAGTTCAGCTGTTCTAGTAGGCTTTTTCTGACATTTTTGTTGTCACATCTTACAGCACAAGCCATGGTGCACAGAGAGCTTCCAAAGCATCACCTGTACCATCTTGGTACAGGTCATTCACCTGGCATATGCCACTAAGGTGCCACTTTTTCCAGTATAATGGTGTTTTTCCAATAATAATCACTGGATTATACCATAAAGGTGAGTAGGATTGGCAAAGATGTGGGATCTTTAACATCCCATGTATTCTGATCCAGACCTCTTTTGAACGAGGTAAGATCAGTTTCAGGGGTCTGTGTTGAGACTGGGAAAAACTATCTATAGGAGTAAATGGAGAGCACGTTTCGGCTTCAATGGTGTGATGGCGGCTTTTATTGTGAAGTGCAGTGTGGTGACACCGACTTCCTGATGCGTCACCGCACTGTCCTATATAGTGGGGGTGAGCCCAACATAGGCACTTCCCACTTGTGCTGGATGACCTCGGAGGTGCATGGCCGTGTACTGTTCCACACTTATATATAATAAAGCTGTGTTCGACACTACCACTCTCCTCTCCGCCTCGTTCATCACCAGGTTTGTTGACATAACATTTGGCGACTGAGGATTAACATATGGAGGCATGTGTTACACCACTTCATCCCTTCCTTGAGCTCCCGGGCGAGGCCAGTGCCTTGGCCGTGTTGGTCCGAGGCCTTTCAAACTTACATCACGGCGCTGGACCTTGGGAAGCTCGATAAGATGAGGGCATGTGCGCTTCTTGTCCGCAACCTGGGCATTGAAGGCCAGTGAGTCCTGTGGACGCTCGGCGTGTCAAACTTGTTCGAGGACATTGTAGAGCTACTAGCTAGCCACTTCACCACTCCAGACAGCGTCACTGTACCGCGAATTCGCTTTTGCCAGAGACATCAACGTGTCAGTGAGTCTATGCACCAGTATGTCACTGATTTAAGGCAGCTAGCTAGCGAGTGCAGTTTTGGGGCCATTGGAAGATGAGATAGACGCGACCAGCTAGCAGAGCACATGGCAATGCTGGACTGTGAGCTAGGCTATTAATGGTGCCGAGGTTACTTAACGTTAGCTAGAGCTGTTGAGCTAGCTCTCCAATTGGAGGCCGCAGATACTGTAAGCTAGCTTTGGAGCTAAACTGGCGCCAGTCACAGAAAAGCTGCTGGAGCCACCCGCCTCAGCTAATGTTGCGGACCCGGATAGTGAGGGTAGCTTGGTTGAAGATGTGTTAGAAAACCAGTGCTGCCAGCTGAAGGTCTTCCCCGGGGGAAGAACCCCTTGTAAGGGGCTGTGGGTCCGCAACGCACCACCATAAAGCGAAAGAGTGCCCGGCAAGAGGGAAAACGTAGCAGATGTGGACACTTGAATCACTATGCCAGGGTGTGCCGCTTATCGAACCGGAGAGCCCACGGAAGAAAATCACTCTGCCAACCCCTTACATCCAGCATCTCAGTGAGCCCCAGTGCCAATGGTATACGTTTTGTGCAGTGGAGTTAGATGGTGTGGAAATACCACTGTTGCTCAACTGGCTGCATGCAGTCGATGCTGAATTGGGCCACGGTGAAGAAGTTTTTCCCCTACCACAGGATAAAGAGTAACCCGGTGCCGTTGTATGGGCTATGAGAGGTAGGCAGGCTGTGCACTGTTGGACTGTGGAGCTAACTGTTCGTTACAAGTCTGTAACAATGAGTGACTTCACTTTCCAAGTGGTGGCACACGATGATAACATCATGCGGTGTGACCTATTCTGCGGACTGGGTTTTGCCATCAAAGACGGTGCTGAGAACGAATGGTCGGGTTGTGGCCGCTGGAACCCGCCGGTTCCAGTGGTCGAAGAGGATGTGGTTTGGGACAAAGGACTAACAGACACCCTCGCTTTTGAGCTGGACCAGCCTCACTCAGGTTCGGTGCGGGAAAGTCTCAGTGCCGGCGCTCGGGAAGTTGTAGTGGGGGGTACCAAGCGTGGCGGTGGGGCACATGCACTGGCAAGTGACACCATACTAGCCCCAGATGCCTCCGGTGCTTGGCCACAGTTGGGTAGGGGGTCTGCAGCTATAACGGTGACCGCTACAATGTTTATAGAAGAGGATGGGGCCAGACCGACAAGCATGGAGTTACCGCATGCTCAGCAGCGGCAAACCAAGCTGAGTAGGGCCCCACTTAGGGTTATGGACTTGGTTTGGGTTCGGGGTGATGAACAACCACGGCGAAGATGGGCCAGATGACAGCAGCTAACATCAAGCACGTCTGTGGATAGTGGTGAAGTTGGGAGCAGTGTACTTCCGGATGTCCGATGGCTTGTCAAGGCATGCCAACCAGCTATGGCGTGTCCAGGAGGACGCTCCGGGTGGCCGTGGCGGAACAGGAGTCGGTGAAGGTGGTTTGGATCCTGTCTCCATCGTGTCCAGAAGATCAGCCATCGCTCCGGGGGCCTGCTGCCTCCAGGAGTGTGCCTGTTGAGGGGCTGCCCTGGGCCCCCCCGTGCCACTTTCACCTTTCCCACCCAAGTGACTATGCTGTGACAGCTTTGTTTATAGTTTGGTGTGTTCTTGTGTTTTATTGTGCTTAGTTTAGGAGCACAGCAGATATTTTTAGTTACAATAAAGACTTTTAGTTTGATCCAGTGGCAGAAATAATCAACTGTGCCGTGCGGGTACGTGTGGTAGTCCACCCACCGGCCCTATTTTAGGTTGTTTTGTGTGAATGTGTTAGGCCTTTGGAAATTTTAATTTATGTTAATTAATGTGTGATTCGGGTTCCAAATTGGGGTGAGTTTGAATTGTTTGAGTGGGTTTTGGACTTTGTAAAGGGGGGGAGGAATGTGATGGCGGCTCTTATTGTGAAGTGCAGTGTGGTGACGCCAACTTCCTGTCATGTCACTGCACTGCCCTATATAACAGGGTGGACCACCATAGGCACTTCCTCTTGTGCCAGATGACCTCGCAGGTGCATGCCGTGTACTGTTCCACACTTATATATAATAAAGCTGTGTTTGATGCTACCACTCTCTCTGCCTCATTCATCACCAGATTTGTGGACATAACAAATGACAACCCAATCCAGTTTACTGTGTCTGCTAACGTTTTTAGCTAATTTGGTAATTCCAAATGAAATATGATATAGCCTCAGGTTTGGTAACCCCAGGCCTCCCTTATCTTTTGGGCAGCACAGTTGGCTCATTCCAATTCTTGGTCTCTTCCCCTCCCATAAAAATTATTTAATAATGGAGTCATATTGTTTAAAAAACTGTGATCAAGGTCTATCCCATTGGCAACATAATGGTTATGTAATTGAGCTGGGGTGCAACAACCATTTTAACAACATTGATCTTGCCCCATAATGAGAGTTTTAATTTCCCACACTTACTTGCTTTTAGTTTTCTGTAATATAGGCTCGAGATGCAAACTGGAGTTGTCTTCAATGTTCCAGCTTAAATTTATATCTAAATATGACATTCCATTTGACACCCATTTGAAGTTAAAACCAGACACTGAGCTGGGATGGCATGTACCAGAAATAGACATGGCCTCTGATTCCCTCCAATTGATTTTATATCCTGATAGTTTAGAATAAAACTGAATGTTTTTTTTTTGTTGTTTTTTTTTTTGTTACTTATTTGTACCCGTAGGTAGATTTGGTTTGCAGTCTGGTGACAAGCCACCGGCTGCTGGTCACTGCGTGCGCGACCGCCCTAAACCTACATGTTTTTGGTATGCAGGAGGAAACCGGAGAAATCCCGGAGTAAACCCACACAACACAGGGAGAACATGCAAACTCCACACAGCTCACTGTTGGTCGGGGGCTGGGATCGAACCCACGATCTCACGATCCCCACGATCCCCCGGCCGAGGGTAAACTGTGCTGCTGCAGTGCTAAACCACTGCGCCACCGTGCAGCCCATGGTTATCATTAAGGGCAGCACGGTGGCGGAGTGGTTAGCACTGTGGCAGCACAGCAGCTCACCCTTGGCCAGGGGATCCTGGGTTTGATCCCAGCCCCCAACCAACAGTGATCTGTGTGGAGTGTGCATGTTCTCCCCGTATCTGCATGGGTTTACTCCGGGATTTCTCCGGTTTCCTCTCACAGGCCAAAAACATGCAAGTTAGGTTAATTGCATCAAACTGGGGATTCTAGATTGTCCTTAGGTGTGACTGTGAGAGTGAATGGTTGTCTGTCTCTCTGTGTTGGCCCTGCGATGGACTGGCGATCTGTCCAGGGTGTACCCTGCCTCTCGCCCAAAGATGCTGGGATAGGCTCCAGCCCCTCACCTGGGTGCTGCATCATTACTCATGTTGTGTGAATGACACGCTTCTGTTCCTCCTGACCTGACCTGTTTATCCCTGACCTGATCTTGTTTGTCCAGATTTGTAAGTTTTGTTACAGCCCTTAGGCTGTGTGTTATGTTTGTGTTAATAAATCATATTAAATGCTCGCTTCCCATTTGAGTCCAGCTCTCTGCCCAGCCTGGGCAAAAACCATGACATACATAAGTTACTAATACGTTATGTATATGTCCAACTCGTTATGTATACGGGATGCATATGGTCAAAAGTGAAAATGTCAGTGTATGCCAGCATTTTAGATCAATTTCTATACGTTTGGCAAATGCTGCGTAAATTGTCAAGGTGTGACAGGGCCTTAAGATGTGTATTGTTGGTCTGGCAAGAGGTGTCACTGGCATGGTAAGTACAATAGAAGGAGAACCCTGGAGTGTTAGAACCCTATTAAACAAGGTTCACTATTAAGGCATGTGTGGAAATCCCCCAGCAACAATCTACAGATGGGGAACCTTCCAGCACCAGTCTGATACTTGTACAAACTGGTTTGACGTGAGCTCCTTCCCAAAGCAGCTGATGCTCATTGAGCATTCATCAGGCACACAGCCATTTTATTTCTTCCTGCAGGTAAAAACAAGCTCAGCTCGGGTGGCTTTCATCATCCTCACAGCTCGGTCTCAGAAGAACAACATCACAGGATTTAAAAACCATGTTAAAGAGGAAACAATGAGAATCAAATGTGAGCGCTTCTTCTGTGGTATCACTTTAAAGGATAATAATCACAAACTTGATTATAGCAGTAAAAGATGGCAGAAGCTATAATTAAAGGCAAATAAAGGCAATCCTATGCTTTGTTCCTTAATAAATTGTTTCAAGTAAGTACAATGAAAAAAGGTAACAGAGACTGAACAGAAGGCTGTGAAACATTATGTCTAGGACTCTAATGCATTTAATTATAAAATAACAATGAAAGCAAAATACTACAGTGAACTCTTCCCTGCAAAGATGAAATATATGATATGCCTGGCTTTTACAGATACAAAGGAGAAAGAGGTGTAAGCTCAAAGGAGCAAAGTCTGGGATTTAGCTCAGAGTCACATGTACCACATTTGCATCATGTCATATACCAGACACACAAATGATAACTAACACAGTCTCCAGACCTCTACTATGCTGAGCTAAGGACAGTTGATTCTGGTATATACAGAGTGCCTCTCAAATCAGGTGTTAACCGTTCCTGCTTCTCGTCTCCTAACCGTGGTTGGGGGACGCAGGGGAGATCTGTCTTCTCCAGGGCCGGAGGCGCTTTTCTTCCTCCGGGGTCAACTCCCGAGTAAAACCTCACTCTTGTTAAGCAGGAGATATGGTGGTATACAGAGGCACAGGCCGTATTGCTGAAGCGCTGGGGCTTTATTCACCGACTGCACTGCTATTAACAACAATTTCTACCTGCTCCGGTCGCCTCGCTCTCTGTCTCTCATCCGCACCAAAATCACACACACCGTTCACTCGTCGGGGCCATTCCACACACACCTGGGGCGCGCCTCGGCTGCGCGCATGCACTCACTCACGTTCATGCACTGAGCTGTCCTTTCTAAACACCTGCATTAGGCACATCTTACAACACAGGGAAAGTATGAGCAGCTTTTGAAAAGCATTTTTATGGGACTGTTGGACACTCAGGCTTTAGTGGCACCTTGTCATGTATAAGTGACAGTTTATTGCTTGGGACGGATGGCTTGGATCGGGCATTTTGATGGCACGTCCACTACACAGTCATGTGAAAAAATTAGGACACCCCATTAAATATTCAGTTCTTTATTAAGAAATGTTCACATATTGATGCAGCGCGTCGTGCGCACTGCTGAGAAGGTGATCGGCCTGCAAGCTCCCATCTCTCCAGGATCTGTACATCTCCAGGACCCGGAGGCGTGCTGGCCGATCATAGCCGATCCCTCACACCCTGGTCATGTACTGTTTGCCCCCCTCCCCTCTGGTAGAAGACTTCGGTCCATCCAGACTAAAACCTCCCGTCACATGAACAGCTTCTTCCCCTCTGCCATTAGACTGCTGAACACTAGTGACTCTCGTGCACCATGTACAGCAGCTCAACCAGACTCATGTCAATCATCACTGTTTTCTTCCTGCATTACCGACTGCACTATATAGTTCTCCACAGTATCTGCTGCTGGCTAATATATATTTTAACTGTTGACCAGTATCACTTAATCTTATCCTACACTTTATTACATGTATAGTTTATTTCTCTTATCTTATCATGTTTAATGTTGCAGCATTGTACCGAGACAAATTCCTAGTTTGTGTACTACATGAACAATGGCAATAAACCTGATTCTGATTCTGATTCTGATTCTGATTCTGATCATGTTTTTATTCATCTCTGGAAAGAAGGTGATTTAATTGCAGATAAATAACAAAAATTATCCTTGTTTTATTCATTAAACAAAAGAGATCAGCAAAAAAGCATATTCTAACTGAGGAAAAAGTCAGGACACCCTACCGCCTAATAACTAGTGTTACCCCCTTTGGCTGAAATAACTCCAGTGAGTCACTTCTTGTAGCCATCTACCAGTCTCTGGCATCGGTCTGAGGAAAGTTTTCCCCACTCCTCAACGCAGAATTCTTTCAGCTGTGAGATGTTTGAGGGGTTTCTTGCATGTACAGCCCGTTTCAAGTCACCCCGCGGCATCTCAATGGGATTAAGATCTGGGCTTTGACTCGGCCATTCCAGGATTCTCCATTTCTTAGTTTTTAGCCAGTCCTTGGTGGATTTACTGGTATGCTTTGGGTCATTGTCATGTTGCAGGGTCCAATTCTGCTTCAGCTTTAATTTTTTTACAGATGCTCTCACATGGTCCTCAAGTACCCTCTGATACACAGTAGAATTCATGGTGGATTCTATGATGGTGAGCTGGCCAGCAAAGCATCCCTAAACCATGACACTTCCACCTCCATGCTTCACAGTTGGTATGAGGATATTTTCCTGGAATGCTGTATTTGGTCTACGCCAAACATGTCCTCTGTTCTGGTGTCCAAATAATTCAATTTTAGACTCATCTGTCCAAAGATCATTATTCTAGAAGTCCTGGTCTTTGTCTACATTCTCTCTGGCAAACTTCA
Source organism: Pholidichthys leucotaenia (assembly GCA_020510985.1). Classification (NCBI taxonomy): domain Eukaryota; kingdom Metazoa; phylum Chordata; class Actinopteri; order Cichliformes; family Pholidichthyidae; genus Pholidichthys; species Pholidichthys leucotaenia. The sequence continues at coordinate 51,010,614 of CM035842.1, forward strand.
GTCTGGCCTTCACGTTTCTCTTAGAGAGCAAAGGTTTCCTCCTTGCATGCCTCCTGTGTAAGTTAAACTTGTGCGGTCTCTTTCTGATTGCAGAGGCATGCACTTTCACATCAACAGTAGCAAGAGCCTGCTGTAGGTCCCATGATGACATTTTAGGGTTTTTGGAGACTTCTTTTAGCATCTTGTGGTCTGCTCTTGGGGTGAACTTGCTTGGACTGCCAGACCTGGGCATGTTAGCGTTTGTTTTGAATGTCCTCCACTTGTAGACCGTTTTCCGGACAGCTGAATGGCTGATTTCAAATTCTTTTGAGATCTTTATAAATCCCTTACCAGACTCATAAGCTGCTACAATCTTCTTTCTGAAGGCCTCAGACAGCTCTTTCGATCTCACCATGGTGTTCACTCTCACTTCAACAGTCAGGGGCACACCAAACTAAATGTCCGAGGTTTAAATAGGACAAGCCTCCTTTAAAATAGTGAATAATGATGTGATACACCTGTGTGTGATTTTAGCCATTTTAAGTGGAATAAATGTGGGGGTGTCCTAATTTATTCCTCACCAGAAATTGCATGTTTTTAGAATTACATTTTACAGAAAATTTTAAAGTCTTTTTTTCAGTTTTAATTATTTAGTTATATTACTTGACTCTCCCAGTATTGTGAAAATTGATATTAAATATCCATATGTCCAAATATGTTAAAAAAACACACAAGCTTTCATAGGGTGTTCTAATTTTTTCACATGACTGTAGCTTCCTTCTCCACTGACCTAGATGTGCTCAACTACTGTATTCTTCACCCTTTTCTCTGCACTCTGTCCATTCATGCTCATTCCCTCCGGTCTTTTACCTGACATCCAACTCCATATCATCAATAAATGTGGAAAGTTGTTGGTTTTCTTCATGATGTCCTCTTCATATGCTTGACTGGAGCAGCACTAAGCAAAAACTTCCACCATCATCCGCTTACCCTATGCTGGTTTGTGATTTACAGTATCACTGAATATCACTTTCATCCAATCATCCACAGCACATGACCGCTTTCTCTTTAGCCTACTGTAACCTTGTTTTTTTTCTGTTTACATAATAATTATGGAGGACATTTGATTTTTAACTCATTCCAGTGAAGCTGATTAGAGCTAATGCGATGGACTGTCCATCCTTTTGTCCATCCGTCTGTCTGTCCACATTTCACAGGAATCACTCCTCCTGTAATTTCCCAGTTTGGGATCAATAAAGTACATCTGTCTATGCATTTGCCTTGATGGTCACCAAACTCACTCACAACGATCCTCAGGTGGGTCTGCATAGAGGTTGTGCTCAAGGTCAGGGTAAGAATATCTCAGCGCCCAAAGGATTTTATGATGAATGAACATTTCATTCTCAACAAACTCACACACAATGATCCTCAGGTTTGCCTCCATCACGGCTGAGGTTGAGATCAAGGTTTGTCAAAGCTCATGATGATCTGGGCATTTATGATTGACTCCTCTTCATAATCATTTGCTTTTCATTTCTTTAATGGTGCATTTTTTTTTCTTCCAATGCATATTGCTTTGAGCTTTCTGTCCTGATTCTTTGACCTCATCTTTGGTGTATCTGTATTTTTCCCTTTTACAAGCTTCCTATTTTGTTTGTTTCTCATTTATGACTCAGCCTACTTATTGGATTGGTTTTTTTGAAGATGTTTTACAAAGCCAGAATGTAATTTTTATGTGTCATATCAAGTTTTTCCTACACAGTTAAGGAACTAAATCAACATCTTTTAAGAGTGGTGATCATTGGCTCCAGGCCAAGCTAGACTGAAAGCAACTTGCAGAGATCTTTGCATCAAAATAAACTCCCAGTCTGTATGTTTTTGCAGGAAGGGTTTCTGTATTATTTACGAGCAACTGATTTCTGTACAGTTAATAATACCTACAGATCCTGATTCTTGTGACAATGCATTTAGTGATATTCTTTTTACAAGATAAACATGTACAATTTGTAGAAGCACTTCACTTCAAACCAGAGTTTAAAAGTGGTGCATGATTGAAAAATGCCTAATCTGAAGCAGATTGCCTGTGCTGGACCTCCAAATATTCAAGAGTAATCATGAGTGAATATTTGAATGCACAATATTTTATAATGGGCTACTTCTCAATACAGAAGCCTTGTTTTATTTTTACTTTTAAATAATCTTAAACTTTGGGTCAGGGGCTGACAGACACTACACAATCAAATTCTCATTACTTAAATTTCACTATTCCAGTTCACTAACCTATCAGCCTGCAGTTAATGGAAATTTGAGCTGTATTGTAAGCACAGTGAGCAGGACAGTCAGTAGAGGATCCAGAGTGTATGCTGGTGTTTATTGATGTTTCATCCCATAATTGTGGCATGCTTCTTCTACAACAATGAGAGATGATGGAGAAGAGCAACCGTTGCACCAGGAGTGGCAACATCACATTGCTGAGTAGCGATTTCTAATACTGTGGTTGTGCTCAACTGGGATTTCTGCAAGTCCCCTTATGGTTTGTGAGTTGTGAAACAAGGTAGGAGTCAATCAGAAACTTTCTGCTTCACTGCCTTTGTTGGGTCATGATATATAAAAATACTGTATTAGTTTATGATACGCAAGTAGTATTTAAGGAGATAAAGTTATCATCTAATGAATCAGATGTTTTTTGCTTCCACATGTGCAACCAATCTGTTGGTTTCAGGCACGTTCACACTGGTTTTACTTTTCAAACTGGGCTTACCTGCTGTACAGTTAAAGCAGCACTATATAACGTTCTTGTTCTGGGTAGGACCACTGAAAAGACTACAACTATGGCAACTATAACCTCAGACCCAACAGCCATTCACAGGGTGCTTAGTTATTGGTGGCTACAGTTGTACCCTGTGACTGACTGAGGTCATAGTCACCATAGTTGTAGTCTCATCAGTGTTCCTACCAAAAACAGTTGCTGCAGGCAGTGCGGACCCACTTAAGCTATCAGGGAAGTGACATTCACCTGGGCAAAGGTTGCTGGACCATCATAATAATTTTGGAAACATTCTTTTAAGGTGAAAATCTTACATTGTGTTGCTGCAAGTATGGCCACAGTTATGGTGCATTCACACAAAATGCAAAGTGAATTCTTCACACAGTGCAATTACATGCAGAGTTAATGTAAACATGCGAATTAGTACATTCGGAGGGACTTAGTCGTGAAAATTAATCAGCCTTGAGAGTCTACTGTCACTGGAGTAGAAGTGTCAACACTGGAGAGTAAACTAGTTACCTCCGCCAAGGAGGTTATGCTTTCATCGGCGTTGGTTTGTCAGTTTGTTTGTTTGTTTGTTAGCAAGATAACTCAAAAAGTTATGGACAGATTTTCATGAAATTTTCAGATTGTCAGAAATGGGGTATCCTACAGATGATTACATTTTGGTGGTGATCCGGATCACCGTCTGGATCCAGGAATTTTTTAAAGGATTCTTTAACATTGCGAGATAGGGCCATTTTCAATATTTGTGCATGTAAGTCTGCCAAAAATCGTCAGAACACTTGCAAAACAAAAAAAAAAAATACAGGACAACATGCCCACAGGTTCTATAATATATCGAAGACTGATCCGGATAATGCAATAATTCCGGATACTATGATCCACAATATCAAAAAAAAAAAAAAAATAGGGGACCTTTGCAATTTTCCTCATAGGAAGAGAACAAATGAAGCTAAAATCACTCAACAAACACCATTATGTAGCCAAGACACTGTGGAATCTGTAGTGTGTCAACGGATTTGTTGTATCTTTAAAAGCTATGGAGCTACATCCAGAACAAAACCACCATTATGCGAAATGCGATTTTCCTGAATAACTACTGAACCACTAATCCTATCCATGTGAATCCAATTGCTACTCATATGTTTTCATGGTCAAGGAATCTGAAAACGTACACACAATAAATGTAGGATTAATATTTATGATGTAAAGCACTGTATGGGGGGGAACTGTGGCACTTGGCAGAGGTCTGCACTCTCCGAGTGCTTTTCTAGTTGGAAAATGAGACTGAGCTCTGCAGCTGAAACAAAGTGTTGGGAGTTTATCCACCCACATACTCCAGCTACGGATGTGTTAATGAGTACTAGCAGACCAGCACTGTAAACAAATGTCATCCAGCTGCAATTTCTGGAGAAGGCAGTGACATTTTCTCAACTGTGTACCCCACCGGATAATGTAAACCTAACCAAGACACCGTTTTTGGGATTTCTACAGCAGGTAGAAAGCAGCTACAGAAGTTATGAAGGCAACCCTGCCCCTCTGCAACTCACTCGGATGTGAATTTGCATAATTCACATTTTTGCATTGATTTTACATGCAAAAAATGAGTATTTTCACATTTGGTCTGAATGCACCTTTAGCTTGATTAGACTGTTTAATTGGAGTAGTATCAATGTCCCAGTATACTGCATGAAGTAGGTCCTACTCCACTAGGTGTTGGGCATACAATAGATGGTAGCCCTGTTCATCCTGTTAGCATTGGGCTTTTTTAAGGTTAACCTCTTACACTAGTTAGCCACTAACTCATAGCATTTTGAGCATGGAAAATGTGGATAAATTTACAGCTCTTAGCAATTCTTACATGCTATGTGCCTTAATTTTTGTACAAACAAAACAAACACTATCCCACACTTGCCATTTTTGTCTGATGCTTTATTGTTCAAATTCCAGGTCAAAGTACTGACCACATGCACAGCGCGCCGAGGGCAGGTCAGCTGCATAATATAGCATTTCCACTTCCAGTCAAAACCAAAAAAGTATATTTACTTTCTACACAGTACTTTCTTGTCAAATCAATTTATTCACTTTCACTTGTTTTACATATTGGAAATAGTGTATTGACAATTTTTTTTTAACATACAGAGTTCATGTTTCACATTTGATAATTTTTATAATCATACTGTCAGCTACTGATTGTTAGCCTGGTTAGCTTAGCATTGTTCACGTATTGTACTGATTCTAAATACCCACTGCATGACCTCAATTGAACCCGTGAAACACACTGAAACAAGTATCTGACTTTCAGTTGTTACTAGGCTTATTTTAATATTAATGTATGTGTGCATCATCCTTCTGTAATTGTTGACAGAGTTACTGTTAGGACTTAATGTTGTTTTGACTGGAAGTTGTGAACAGAGAGTGGAAGTATGTCACACTACATTGGATTAAGATGTTTACATGCTGTTGTTTGGGGATTTATTATGAAGTGCGGTGTGATGACGCTGCCTTCCTGTTGTGTCATCACACCACCCTATATTAGCGGGCAGCTGCCATGAGGGCGTCCTCTTGTCCTGGATGACTCCACTGTGGTGTATTCCATGTACTGTGTTCCTAAACCTTCAATAAAGCAGCGTTCAGTTCTACCTCTCTGTCAGTCTCAGTCATCACCAGGTTTGTGGATATAGCATTTGGCGACTGAGGATTAAACCATGGGGGCGTGCGGGGCACCTTTATGGCCATTTCTGGATTACCTAGCATCCACAGCAGTACTGTGGCAATGGTGGCTCGACACGTTGGAGGCGTACATTGCAGCGTTGGGCCTGGGTAAACCCAACACAGTAAGGAAATGAGCACTTCTTGTTCACGAACTTTGTGTAGAAGGTCAGCGAATTCTCTACATGTTAGAACCGACGAAGTCATATGAGCATGCTGTCGAGCTTCTTGCTATTTCGCCAAACACACGTCGCATGAAGCTGTGGGTTGAAATACTACTGCCGTCCAAAAGCAAGAAGCTAACTAGCACAGGGGAGCTAATGTCCCAGCTAGTAGCAACGGAGCAGTTAGCCACGGTGTAGTGTAGTTATTTTTTGTTCATATTGTGTTGTATTTGGAGCTTTTATTTGTGTGGCACGGGGTGGTGGCTCTATGTTCCAGTTCCGCCAACCCCGTGCATATAAGAAGGGCTGCAGGTGGGAGAGGTGCTCTCTTCCACCTTTACCTCTGCAGCAGGTGTATGTGTGGTCAGGTGTACTATGCCCTGTAATATAATAAACGTGTTCAGCTCCACTATTGCTCTCCTCCTTGCCTCCAGTTCCAGACATAACATTTGGCGACAAGAAGAAAAACCATGGAAGCATGTGGAGCACCATTTCGGCTATTTTTGGAGCTCCCAGGTGAGCTGCCTGTGCCATGGCCTCGGTGGTACAAAGCCTTCAAAACGTATAAGGTGGCATTGGACCTGGGAAGGATGGAGAAGCTGAGGGCACGTGCATTGCTTGTGCACAACCTGGGAATCAAGGGCCAGAGGATTTTGGGCACGCTTGGTGACGCGGACAGTTGTGAAGAAGTAGTCAAGCTAATGGCATGCCATTTCAGGGCGCCGGACAACATCATCATCCAGAGGATTAAATTCCGACAGCGCCGCCAACAGGTTGGCGAACCCATCCAGCGGTTTGTATCAGACTTGAGGCAGCTAGCCGCTGATTGTCGGTTCGGACTGTTGGAGGAAGAAATGGTTCGCAACCAGTTGGCAGAGCACACCAGCTGTGCTCCGGTCCGGTCTGGGCTGCTCACATTTCCGGGTGAGTTGGTGCTGGCCAGGGCCGTCGAGTTGGCTCTCCAGCTGGAGGCAGTGGATGGGCCAACTCGAGAGCTAAGTGAGCGCCTGTCACCACGAGAGTTGGGATCCTCCATGGCTACACAGGTAGTGGACCCGGACAGCAATGGGAGTGTCAAGGATGATGCCGGGAGTGCCAACGCTGTATGAATGAGGTCTGCCCTGGGGAAGCCCAGGTGTATGGGCTGCGGGTCCATGAAACACCGCTACAAGGCCAGAGTGTGTGTAGCAAGAGGACAGCGCAACGGCAATTGTGACCGTCTACATCACTTTGCGAGGGTGTGCCAGTCAGCGGAACAAGATAGCTCGTGCAAGAGCGCGACTCCTCCCACCCTGACGGTAATTCATACTGTGTACCCGAGTACCAGTGGGCACACACATTGCACGGTAGAGTTGGACGGAGTACCGGTACCAATGCTGATCGACACGGGGGCGGAGAGTTTGCTGCTGAACTGGGCTACAATTAGACAATGTTTTCCCCACTACAGAATTGGAGGTGACTCAGTGCCACTTTGCGGCTATGGAGGAGGACGGTTGGCCACAGTAGGTACCATCAGACTGACGGCTTGGTACAAGTCGGCGGAGATGGCCGATGTGGAATTCGTCGTGATGGTCTGCGGCATGAACATCATGGGCTGCAATCTGTTTTATGGCCTCGGGTTTTCCATTAGGAGCAGTGCTGGGGAGGAATGGTTGGGCTGTGGACTGTGGGACCGACCAGTTCCAAGAGTTCGGGACAACGCTGTGTGGGATGAACAATTGCTTGGCACACTGAGAAGTGGACAGGCTTTGTTGCGCTCAGGGTCGCCATGGGAGGCCCCAGTGCCAGTGTCCGAGTCGCCCTGGACGGGGTACCGGGTGGCACGGGGGAGAGCCTGTGGCAGCAAGCGATGCCCAATAGATGGTCCCAGGTGTTTCCGGAGCTCGGTCGTGGCGGGCCGGTGAGCACGGGGCCACATCGGTAGGATCCGCAGCAGATTTGCAAGCAGTCGGGGCAGCACCGAGTGGCACTGGGAGACACTGTAGGCCGTGCAGGGCCCCGTTTGGAGTCACGGACTGGGTTCGGGCTCTGGCGGAGGTGAGGTCCAGGTGGGTGAGAGAAAAGCGGAAGCTGAAGCGGTACCAGGGCCGGCTGCAGGTGACAGGTGAGCGGCAGGATGGTTATCTTCTGCTGTTGGGTGGCCATCCTAATGAGTTATGGCGTGCCCCGAAGAAGGCAGTTGGGCACGGCCCCAGACAATTGGAGCGCTCGGAGGTGTGGAGGAAAAGGCGCATTGGGACTGAGGCGACCAGCTGTGGCCCGGGAAGCGAGCTACCTCCAGGGGCGGACTGTCTGGTGAAGGGTCTGGGAGGGCCACAGGTCATCCTCACTGAGCCATGGATGTGTATGTGTTGGTAATATGTATTTATTGTTCTGAGATTGTTTTGGTGTTTTGTTTAAATAGGAGACATGGCAGTAATTTTTTTTCACAGGACTTCTGTATAGCATAGGCAGCAGAATAACCTGCCTTGCTGTATGGGGGGTAGGATGGCAGTCTACCCGTCCCCCCTAATTTTAGTTATTTTGTGTGAATGCCATTGGCCCCTTTTGTGATGTTTAGCGGATGATTTGGATTCCAAATTGGGGTGAGCTCATTGTATGTGTGTGTTTTGGACCTTTTCTGCGGGGGGATGTACTGTAGTTATTTATTGTTCATATGGTGTTGTATTTGGAGCTCTTATTTGTGTGGCACGGGGCGGTGGCTCCATGTTCTGGTTCCACCAACCCCGTGCGTATAAGAAGGCTGCAGGTGGGAGGAGTGCTCTCTTCCGCCTTTACTTCTGCAGCAGGTGTATGTGTGGTCAGGTGCACTTCGTCCTGTAATATAATAAACGTGTGTTCAGCTCCACTATTGCTCTCCTCCTTGACTCCAGTTCCAGACATAACATTTGGCGACGGGGCTAAATGGGTGCCAAGCACAGAAGTTACCCGGACAGATGGTGTTAGCTGGCAAGGTGAACACAGCAGCAAAGGGGGGCCCAAGCATGTAGAGAGCTCCGAGGCACAGCAGTACACTTCAGACATCGCAGGGGCAGAGCTGGACTGCTCCCATTCCCTCGCTCGGCAGGCTACAGAGGTTACGACCAAGCTGACGGGTGGAGAGTCCACTTCAACGAGTGACACTGGAGAGGCTCCAGACACCTTCCATGCCCACAACGGGGTGCAGCCGACAACAGAGATGAGGGGTGAAGGGTCCACAGCGAACACAGTGATAACGGAGCCACCGCAGTGTTACAACGGCGCCAGACAGAAGGAGAGCATAGAGTTGCCGAAAGCACAGCAGCACATCAAATCAAGTAAGGAGCCACTCCAAGTACTGGGCTGGGTTCGGGTTTGCGTCGGCTGGAGACCAAGACGGCGACCGACCGGACCGCAGCCAGCAAAACAACGGGTACCACTGAGAATCGTGGCGAAGCTGGGAACAGCATGTTTTCGGCTGACAGACAATTCGGTTCGGCATGCGAACAGACTATGGTGTGTCCGGGTGGCGACTCCAGATGGTGGGGCTCCGCAGGAGTTGGCTGCTGCAGTGTGGGACCCAGGGCCCGACATCATGAAGATTGACTCGGGGGGGCCAACAGCTCCGGGGGGTTGGCCGCCACGAGCCTGCTTCAAAGCTCTGTGGGGGAGGACACAATGAGGTCACCTCAAGAGCCCTCAGGCTGAACTGTTTCCCCCCCTGCCTGACCCACCATCCCTTTGAATGACTGTACTGACAAACTCTACATTGTTCATAGTTATGTTTGATGTTTGATTAGGAGCACGGCAGTTTTTATAGTTGTTCAATAAAGACTTTTAGCGATGTCAGTGGCAGAATAACCCACTGTGCCGTGCGGGCAGTGTAGTAGTCCACCCACCGGTCCTATTTTAGGGTTTTTTTTGTGTGAATGTGTTAGGCCTTAGTTTTGCTTTAGTTTAGTGTGTGATTAGGGTTCTAAATTAGGGTGGGTTTTATTTGAGTGAGTGGTTTTGGACCTTGTAAAGGGAGGGAGGATGTTGTGTGGGGATTTATTATGAAGTGCGGTGTGATGACGCCGCCTTCCTGTTGCATCATCACACTACCCTGTAGAGCAGTGATTCTCAACTGGTGGGTCGCAGACCTGTTTTCAGTGGGTCGCGGGCCTTTGCCTGGGCAAATAAAATAGCAAGAAATAAATCAACATAGTGTCATTCACACTCCTTAACAGTAGATGGCAGTAGGTGGCGAGCGGCACCGTATTTCGCACCATAGAAGAAGACTCGCAACGTTTGTTTGTATATGCTAATTGAGCATGGCGAAACGGACTGGATACGCGATCCCTTTGGAATCGACATGGAAAGCGTTACGCTGCCAAGCAACGAAGAGAGTCACCTGGTGGAGCTATCATGTGACCGCACGCTGAAAAAGAGGTTCACGGAGGTAAGCCCCTCGCAGTTCTGGTGCAGCACTGTGATGAGCGAGTATCCTTCTCTTGCTATTCGAGCAGTAAAAACCCTCCTACCTTTCTTACCTATCTCTGTGAGTGTGTCAGCTCTGGTTCAGTTGAAGACAAAACAGAAACAGACTGGACATTGAGCATGACCTCAGAGTCGCTTTGTCTAATATAACTCCAGACATTGAGACTCTTGTCAAGAGCAAAAAACTCCCCAGTTCTCCATTAATTCCTCAGACTCAGGTCTATGAGTCACTATTACAGGTTTTAGTGAGTGTTCCTTCATTTTCTTCAAAGCAATATACTATATCAGTAGGTAAATACTGAAAAAACGATCAGTCAATTTTGAGACTTGAATTCTTTTGAAATTGCACTTTTTGTTTAAATTTTTAATTTAAAATGCAGCTAATTCAGCATTAAAGGGAATTGTTCCCTCTGTTGTATTGCCACTTACTGGTAATTTGGTTAATCATTAAATTTGTTTTGTGTTTGTATACTGTGATATTCTGTTCTTCCACCTCATGTTCAAAAATACACATCTTTACCATTCAATAAATTTGAGAATTTGAAAATCTTTGATTTGGGTCGCGGCTTGTCACTGAGGGGTGATGGTGGGTCCCAAAAGCCAGACCAGTTGAGCAACCACTGCTGTAGAGGGTTGCCTGAGGTCACACGGGTCATGTGTCTTTTGTTTCTACTGCGCCATTTCTGGATGGCAAGGAACAGTCAAATCACCAACAGTAAACGTGAGTGTAAATCAACGAGATAAATGGCTACACACAAATTAATACCATGGTCCACTGACGAGGTGCACTTTTCTGTGCTTGGTAGCAGATTAAAGAAATCCAGAGGAAGCTGGACGGAGTGACCTGAAACGAATTCACAGCCACAGCAGAGGCAGACGGGAGGCAGAGTGGCGTAGACCCGATCATGGCATCATCATTGTTGAAAACAGTGTTAAGAGGATGGTGAGTGATGTGGATATTATGCATCTTGCCGTTATTTATCCCAGTGGTGGAAAACTCACTTTGAACAAACACCACCATTGTCTCCTGTATGCAGACATAAGCTAACTAACACCCACAGCATACATATTTTAGTAACTAATAGCGATAACTTGCCGTGATTACAATGTAGTATGGGGGACTTATTAGTGCTAACTATTATTAGCAATTATTAGCTTACCTTCATATGTGATCTAGTTCATATCCTCACGTCTTCCGCTGCTCCATGGCTTCCTTAACTCTCCAGTACGTTTCCAGTGTTTTGTCTCGTCACCTGTTAGCCTTTCTGGCCTCTCCTTTTTTGCCTTTACTCTGACAAAAAGCCAGCAAGCAGCAGGCTCGCCTCGATATCCAGCTTGTGTTTTTCTCATCACATACAAACGATGTTATGGGGAGTGTTGGGCCGCCTTGCTATAAAAATCTCAAAAGGTAGTATTCAGTCGAACACTGTGGCGAGTTGACTGAGTACGTGCTAGTGGAGTTATTATTATTCTCAACACACAGGGTCCAGGCTATTTGCCATCCAAAATGGCTGAAAAACAATGTGGCACGTGACCACTGACGTTATGTGCAATCACCCCTAGTATTGTCCCGGCTGACTCTGCTGTGGTGTGTTCCATGTACTGTGTTCTAACCTTCAATAAACCAGTGTTCAGTGCTACCTCTCCATCAGCAATCATTCATCACCAGGTTTGTGGACGTAATACATGCATTTTAAAAGTATGATTTCAGTAGAACTAACACATTAAATCACTTGTTTCTAACGTCATTAAAATACGCTGAGTGAGTTTGCTTTTCTGCCCGATTGTGACGTGTTTAATGTGCATCTTCCGCCCTCTGCAGACAAACCAAGAGCTACTACAATAAAATCAGAAAATTAACAGTCGTTTTCACATTAACCAAAACTATGGTGATGATGATTGGTGGTGGTGGGGGGTTCTCACCATGGAATTAATTAACCTGTCAAAGCATCAGAATAATTCAAAAATAATTGGCTCATACCTTGCAAATATTGTATTGCTCAATAGAGATCGCCTTTTAAATTGTAATTACCTTCTTCCTCTGTGTCCACACTGGTAGCACGTGTTTGATTTTGTGTTAAACAAGAGGCTCAATAAACCATACCTATGGTCCATATCATACAAATACTGAACAGAGAAGGGCTAGAACAATGAGATCTTTAAGTATTCCATTTTTGACACATTTTAAGCACAATTTCACCATGATTGTGACAATTAGTAATACTTTTTTGCAGATTTGATGTTATTTCCACTATAGTAGAAGTGTATCTTTCACCACTGTTCTGTTATGCATATAGTGGGAGAACTCGTAACACAATCTGAGCCATGCTCCTTTTTCTATTTTGCACAATTTTGTTTAATTTCACTTTTGTATGATTCACTTCAGGTGTTCACCTGCCCTGAAGTGTTTCACCTATTTTCTCGTTATTCGTCCTCCCCTTGTTCCCTGACGGACTGATTTGTCATCACTTCAGTTTGTCTGACCATTTTTTTTTTTTTTTTTGCCTCTGGCTGTTCATTTTAGATTTTGCTTACACTTGCTCTCATGGGTTCTCCTTTTGGGTCCCGCTGTACCTGACTGCTCATAAATGTGGACATATTCATGTGTTCTATGTAACAAAGATATCACAAGTTTTAGATACTGGAAAATGGAGCTATCACATTAAAAAAAGAAGTCTCTCCCGTGTATTTCTTGATTTTTATTCTTATCTTTTTACAGAATGCATGGCACAGACAATAAGATCTGACTAACCCAGGGGTCAACAACCTCTACAATGGAGACGACAATTGTGAGCAATTTTTGGCCAAACAAATCTGTATGGAACTGAAAAACATCCACATTTGAGACTTATAGCTAAATTCCAAGTATGGTAATTGAAGAGGTTTTTTCCATTTAATTAAAAACATTTTCTGTCATAAATCTGCAACGTTTTCTCAGGATTGTGCAGATTTTCTCATACTTATAAATTTGCTTACCACTTTCTTAATATTGCAACCTTTTATAAAATTAATTTGTGACTATTCCACTAAGTTTGCACTTTTTTAATCCTACATTTGCAGCTTTATTTTTGCAAACATGCACTCCTATAATATTGTGAATTTTCGTACTTTTCTTTCTTAGATTTGCACCTCAAATCAATTAAAGGTGGGATGCCTGATTTCCTACAGACAGAACAGGGAGGCTTTGTTTTCAAATCTCACAGCCCACAGGGCTCCCCCTATCTCCCCTTGGACATCTCTCCCAAGCCACTCATCCTTAAGACACATAAACACACACTGCCTGTAAAGAGGACATTTATACTTTCAGATGGTCCTGGCTGTGCTCTAAAAGTAGAAATGTCCTCTTTACTGGTAAGAATAGAAATCAGATTTTGCACTGGATAAATACTTTAGGTATTATGTTGATCAGCAGTTCCATCGATCGACAGCCAAGAATCAGTGAGTGTAATATAAGTAGGCTGATTGAAAAGAAGGTTAATCAGTCACTCGGAATAATGTTTTGGGTGATTGAACTTTTCTCAAAATCCTGCCCTCCCAAGACCAATAATGTTGTTTGTTTTTTGTGCTCTAATGGAAAAGACGTCTACAGGACAATCAAAACACATTTTGGTATCCTACCTTTAAATTTGTAACTTCTCATAAATTTGTCATTTTTTTTCTTGCACATTTGCAGTTTCTTTCTTGTACGTTTACATCATTTCTTGTAAATGTGTTGCAATTTTTCTATCATAAACTTAGGAAATTCTAGGGGTGTGTTTAACAAAACCCACAGCAATCCACTGTGGAATATAAAGGAGCATTCACACTGAATGCACAACGCGAATACATGTAAAGTTAATGTAAGCATGTGGAAAACATGCAAATTCTGGCATTTACGCATCCGAGGGATTTGGTAGTGATAGCTAGTCATCAGCCTTAAGATTCTGCCATCACTGGAGTGAAAGTATCAAAACTGTAAACTAGTTTGAAAATGAGACTGCCACTCACGTGCAGACAGATGGACCGGGCTGAATCAGAGTGTTGGAGTTATCCACCCACAGACTTTTGCCATGGTTGTGGTAACGAGGGCTAGCAGGTTAACAGTGTTTCATCCAGGTGAAGTTTTGGAGGAAGGGGCAACTTTTCCAGGTGAGAGCCCCATCGGATAATGTAAATCTAAACATGACGGTGTTTTGGGGATTTCCACAACAAGTAGAACACAGCTGCAGAACTTATAAAGGACACTTCACCCCTCTGCAACTCGCTCAGATGGCAAATTCATGTCTATTCACATGCTTACATTGAGTTTACATGCTATTGCGCCACATAAAAAATTTGCACATTCGTGTTTGGTCTGAATGCACCTTAAGATTTGCATGTGGCTTCAGAGATACAGTCGTGCTCGAAAGTTTGTGAACCCTTTAGAATTTTCTACATTTCTGCATAAATATGACCTTAAACATCATGAGATTTTCACACAAGTCCTAAAAGTAGATAAAGAGACCCCAGTTAAATAGATGACAAAAATATTTACTTTTTCATTTATTTATTGAGGAAATTTATCCAATATTACATATCTGTGAGTGGCAAAAGTTTGTGAACCTCTAGGATTAGCAGGTAATTTGAAGGTGAAATTAGAGTCACGTGTTTTCAAACAATGGCATGACAATCAGGTGTGAGTGACCACCCTGCTTTATTTAAAGATCTATCAAAGCGTCAACACATGTTTGTGGAAGTGTATCATGGCACGATCAAAGGAGATTTTTGCAGACCTCAGAAAAAGGGTTGTTGATGCTCATCAGGCTGGAAAAGGTTACAAAACCATCTATAAAGGGTTTGGACTCCACCAGTCCAGTAAGACAGATTGTATACAAATAGACAAAATTTAGGAGCATTGTAACCCTCCTCAGGAGTGGTCGACCAACTAAGATCAGTCCAAGAGCAAGGCGTGTATTAGTCGGCGAGGTCACAAAGGACCCAAGAGTAACTTCTAAGCAACTGAAGGCCTTTCTCGCATTGGCTACTGTTAATGCTCATGAGTCCACCATCAAGAGAACACTGAACAACAGTGGTGTGCATGCCAAGGTTGCAAAGAGAAAGCCACTGCTCTCCAAAAAGAACATGCTGCTCATCTGCAGTTTGCTAAAGATCACGTGGATAAGCCTGAAGGCTAATGAAATGACTGTTGTTGTGAAATGAGCATTATATAAATAAAGTTGAACTGAATTTTAATTGAAAGACTGGCAAAATGTCTTGTGGATGGATGAGACCAAAATAGAACTTGTTGGTTTCAGTGAGAAGTGTTATATTTGGTAGAAAGAAGACACTGAATTCCAGCATAAGAACCTTATCTCATCTGTGAAACGTGGTGTGGTGGTAGTATCATGGTTTTGGGCCTGTTTTTGCTGCATCTGGGCCAGGATGGTTTGCCATCATTCATGGAACAATAAATTCTGAATTATACCAGCCAATACTGAAGGAAAATATCAGGACATCTGTCCATGAATTGAATCTCAAGAGAAAGTGGGTCATGCAGCAAGACAACGATCCTAAGCACAAAAGTTGTTCTACCAAAGAATGTTTAAGAAGAATAAAGTTAATGTTTTGGAATGATCAAATCAAAATCCTGACCTTAATCCAACTGGGATGTTGTGGAAGAACGTGAAGCAAGCAGTTCATGTGAGGAAACCCACCAACATCCCAGAGTTGAAGCTGTTCTTGTATGGAGGAATGGGCTAAAATTCCTCCAAGCTGATCTGCAGAACTGAACAAACCGTTACTGGAAACATTAGTTGCACTTATTGCTGGCAAAAGGGGGACACACCAGATACTGAAATCAAAGGTTCAAAACTGAGTTCTCTTTATTGGGACTTGTGTGAAAATCTGATAATGTTTTAGGTCATATTTACGCAGCAATGTAGAAAATTCTAAAGCATTCATAAACTTTCAAGGACCACTGTAGATGTTTGCAGACCCCTGGGCTGATGACATACACAAAAAAGCCCAACTTTCATTAATGATTAGAAGGAGCCTTACGTTACATTACATTTTAAAGACAACAGAAACTCTGCTAGCTTCTTCTCTAGCCAGCGTAAGGAAACTTGAGCAGCACAGCCTGGCCGGGACCCAGCTGCAGGTTGGTCAGCTCCATGGTGCCGTCGGTGGGCAGGGTACTGCTGTTGGTGCTGAGGACCACCACGGCCTGCCGAGGCAGCGCATCATGGCTCAGCTGCAGCGTCGCCGCCTCCTCCATCGCCCAGTTGAAGGCAGCCAAGTAACGCACGCTCTGATCCCACACCCGCAGGTACGCCAGGGAGGAGGAGGAGTTGGAGAGGAGGATGAAGTCTCCAAACAGAAGGGAGCGCTCCTTTCCCCTCAGCTCGCTCACAGACTGGAAAAAGCTTCGGCATGACTGACGCTCGGCCCATTCCTCCTGCGCACAAAGAAATGAGACGATCAATGCTTGATAACAGCACCATTTCTAGTTTTATGGGGAGCCCTACGCAAGATTGCGTTTGGGGTCCCATAATTTTGGAACATGGAGGAGTTGAAACCCTTTAAAATGGAAAAAAAAAAATCTGTCTCCTCCAAATAAGAACATTAACAAAATAAACTTGACAATATAAACAGAAAATCTGACCAGCATTCATATGAATGTTGCAAGAAAACGCTGCAAAATTACAAAGAAAAAAGTAGTCAGTTTACAAGATAAAAGCTGCAAAATTATGAGGGGGAAAATGTGCAAATTTATGAGAAAAAAAAAGTTGAAAGTAATTTTAATTTTCCCCAAATAAAAATGTTGAGGGCAAACTTGCAGTGTGGGGGCCCCCTAGTGGCTGATGGGGCCCATAGCATTAGTGTACTCCACTTTACAGGCAGAAACAGCCCTCATCCACCAGACAGATGGCTCATAAATTTGCAACTCTTTTCTCGTAAATTTGTGAGATCTTATAGTTTTTCATCAATTCCAAAGGAAGTCCCTGGTCTCTGGCCAAATTACGGTTACTAACTTTGCACGAGAAAAGGCCACAGTGAGGAGATGGTGTTAAATAGTTGGATTTAAAAACTTTGAAGTTGGTCAAAGCTGCGAAGAGGCGGTTTCAGGTGGTGTGATGTTCATTTACCTGTGTGGTCCCATTCAACTTCTTGTCACTGTCCCAAAGCATCCTGGGAAACTTTGTACCCTTTAACAGAAACAGCCAAATGTCAAGGTCAAAATAAGTCCACAACAACATGCAGTGCTCACATGAGCCGTGTTTCCACATTTCAATTCCAGTGTTGAATATTGCTGATAAAGTTCAGTGATCTTGAAAAGAATGAACATGGATTACTATCATTGTATCAGTGACATAAAATGGTCTTCATGACGTCAACAATAGCTCCATTTCCACTGCAGGAACCCAGTTTTACAGGAACCCCATGGTGCGTGTCTCCATTACAGGAACCTCCCCACAATGGGAGTTTTCAGGAACCTGTAGGCGGCCAAAAAAAAGGCCCTAATCAGGGGTAGGTACTTCAGATTAGCTCTGAAAACTACTAGGTGGGGTTTTACAAATGACTTGATGCAGACTGCCTAAAACTCGGTGCCATGTTGTGAACAATAGGAAATAAGAAGTACGCAATTTGACCTGAAAAAGATAATAGAGAAGATCTAATGTTTCAAAATTTAGAATATAATGCTGCCGTGATAGTGGCAGATTATTCAGCATATGTGACCATGCAGTACAAACTTCCGGAGGCCATGAGCATCACAGCAGAGCGGCACGGTGCATAACACCGGCCGCTACTGCTGTGCTTTGCCAGGATGTGAACCCACACAGCCGCCCAACGGGAGACGGAGTCCCTGCTGGTGCTGTTTGCCCAGCTATGCTGTATAATCTATCAGTTCTCTGCACAGTTATTAAAAAGCAAGTTGGTCTCATTCGATCCACTCTACATTTAATTTCTGTGCAATTTCAACATATTTAAAACATATTTTATTTTGCTGCTCTTGTCATAAATGCCCTTCGGGGCAGGAAGGTGAGCCCCACGCGCTGAACTGTGAGTTTGGGTAATTTATTGAAAAAAACAACAAACATAAAATTCTACACAAAGCTCACAACACAAAGAAACAAACGAAGGAGAAAACTTACAGACTTAGTGCACCAGAGCAAGGCAGGGCTCTGGCGGAGACGAGGAGAATGTAAACCAAGACAGTGGCAATAAAAAATGAAAATAACTCCCTTAAATAGGGATCAAAACCCTTAACATAATTAATGACCCGTGTGGGTCTCTGAACGAACAGGAGAAAGCAATGACATATAATTCGGACCAGCTGGGAATAATGAGGAAGCCATCCGGGCTGGCAGCTGGCAGGAAGGACCACGCTCACGCCGAGCAAAACCCCCAGAAAGCCACTGACAGCTGTCAACCCTGAGAGACAGAACACAACAGAATACAAACATAATGATGTGACAAAAAATGGAGACAGGCAACTCAAAATACAATAAACAAACTATAATGAACGTAAACGGGAAAATAAATCATACAGAGAAACAATATAGGATAAGTGACAACTCAAAAGTGACAACACAGTACAAACAAGAAAAAAGGCAGACAACCTGAGCCTGGTGGAATCCCTCCGTGCTCACAATGTGACAACTCTGCGTCTTAGTTGAAACTGTTAAAAGATTATGTCATGAACAAATCCTCCAGAGACTGACAGTTCCTACCCCCATAATGGAGACAGGGTCAGATACATCATGTTCCTGTCCCCTAAAATTGGTTCCTGTAGTGGAAACGAGGCTAATAATATCATTAAGGTAATTTCTGGGACAGTTTATTGTCTGACAAAATTTTTAATCGTAACTTTCTCAGCTGTACTTGTAACAGTCTGCAAGATGGCAGCATCCTACTGCTCGAAGCGTGACCTCCACTCCTGGACCATGTATGGCGGTGCTGCTGCATTGTTCATCTTTATTTTTACAGGCCTTACCTCATCCATCAGACCAATCTCATCTCCGTAGTTGAAGATGGGCGTCCCGGGCAGGGTCAGCAGCAGCAGCTGGTGCAGTCTGACCAGAGCGGGCCCAACAAGTGAAGCCAGGTGGCCCTCATCCCGGCCCCCCACACTCCAGGCCAGCTTGCTCTGACTGTTGGATGAGTACAGGCGCTGGATTGTCATAGCGTACTCCGAAGCTGCCGCGCCACTGGAACTGAGAACCCTGGAGATGAGCAGGTCGACGCCGGTGGAGGCGAGCAGGGTGGAGACGTCCTCAGCAGAGGAGCGCTCTGTGACTCCAATCAAGACTCTGAAAAACACAACAGTCTGTTTTCATTTTGTTCAGGAAATCACATGAGATTTTCATTTTTTATTCCTTATCTGTAGTTGTTTTAGTGAATTTACAAGTTTATATTATTTGGATTATGTTAGAAAGTACATGTGGAAAATTTTATTTTTCTCAAACTAACACATACAGACAGAAACAGAAAAACTCCCTATGAAATGACAGTAGCCACAAACTTGCAAGAAAAAAGCTGAAAATGTAACAAAAAGATGTAAATTTATGAGAATAAAGTCTCAAATATGCAAGAAAAATGTCTGAAATTACAAGAACCACACCATCAGTGACGGAGTGGTTCATTCTGCCCTGATGAAATCACCCAGTGTTCAATCTCGACCGTTGACCTTGAGCACAGTTTAAATGCAGACCCACTGATGATCACTGTCCAATTTTTCCACACATTGGGGAAATTGACTGGGATGAGTAACGATTTTCATGCATCATAAATGCCCAGATGTCCTGACCTTTAACAGTGACCTTGACCTCAACTGGGGATGAAGATCCACCTGAGGATCATAGTGAGTTAAGTTTTGGTGACCATTGGGGTGTAAAATAGCCACACATTTCAGTCGTTTTACTCAGTATTCGGTTACTTTTTTAATATTTACTGTCACGATCTGAGCACGGGGCAATTTCACCGTGCTCTGTCTCTTTTGCCTTTTTGTTTTTCCTTATTTGTATAATACGTATTTTGGAGTTTTCTTGGCTGGTGATGTTATTTCTAGTTTGTTTTACACGTATTTGGTATTGTATGATTTATTGTCCTGGTTATGGTTCACTGTAGTTTTGTTATTTACATATTTGGGGGTTTTTTTGTTTCCACTTTACTTTTGCCAGTGTCGTCTCTTTTCTTTCTCTTTCTGGAGTTGCAGTTGTCAGGAGCACTTCCGGGCTTCTCCCTGGTTGTGGCGGTGCTCCTGTCAAACTGTCAGCTCCGTCTCCCCTCCTCATGACTCACAGCTGATTGTCATCTCCCCAGCCCGCTCATGTGAATTCACACCGGATACTTTTTGTGTTAATTGTTTATAATCCTATTTAAGAGGGCTGTTATTTTCATTTCTTGTTGCCGGAGTCCTTAAGTTTCCTTCTCTCCCATCTCCGCCAGAAACCCAGCCCTTGTTCTGGTGCGGTATCTGTAAGTTTATTTTGTATTTCGGTTGGAGCACTGTTTTGAGTCTTGTGTTTGTTTAACAAATTTCACAGAAATGAGGTCCTGCGCGTGGGTCTCACCTCTCTGCCCTGAGGGGCAATTCATGACAGAAGACTGTCCGGCCAGTTTGAGACCCAGCGGCTGCAGTGTGTGTTATTTTGCGTTGTTTACTCTCCAGCGGCAGCAGAGGCTCCCAGGTTTTCCTTATTTCTCTCCAGTTTGTTTTTTTCACCCAGGGTACCATGTCAGTCACACTGGATCTGTCAACCCTGAGTCTGAGCGAGGTGGAACGGTGGTGTATGTGCATCCTGGAGGAAATTCTTTCTAAGGCTCGTGCCTCTCGTACTCCCGAGGCAGCCCGAGAGTGTCTGGAGGGCACGGCGCAGGTAGTCAAGGCATGCCCCAGCCTGTGGGACCACCCAGAGCTCGCAGACCTACTCATTTCCATTATCACCCTACAACCTGCAAGTCACGGGCTGGGGGAATCCACTCTTCTGTCTGTGCCTCCGCCGACAAAGAGCAAACGCCCGCGGACACGGAAGCCTCCAGCCTCTCGCTGCTCTCCGGCGGCTGCTCCACCTCCTCCTCCCGAACACTGGTCCGCACCATTGGCCAAGGAGCTAAAGGAGTGCAGGCGGGCCATGTTAGCGGAGACAGAGCTCCTTCTGGAATATAATCCATGGCTTTTCCCGGATCTCACTCAACAACTGAAGCAGGTTCCACCGGAACCTCTTCCACCTCTCCGCCTCCTGTTTCCCGCCGTCGTTCAAGGAAATCCTGGGGAAGGAACGCCTCCACCTCTGGAACGCCTCCACCTCTCAGTCGGCAGTTTCTCCCCCATCGAGCCAGACAACTCCCGCAGCAATTTCCTCATCGTGTCTCTCCTCGCCGGCTGTCCCATCAGCCCACTCATTCTCCTTTGCTGCTGCAACTCCCATCTCCTCGACGTGTTCTCCCGCTGCTGGGAGCTCAGTCATTTCTTCTCCGGCTCTGTCCATTCAATTCAATTCAATTCAATTCAATTCAACTTTATTTATATAGCGCCATTTCACAACAACAGTCATCTCATAGCACTATCAACTGTAGGGGGGAACCCCCACAGTTGCAGAAAGACCCCAGCAATCAGGCGATCCCCTGTGAGCAAGCACTTGGCAACGGTGGAGAGGAAAAATTCCCTTTTAACAGGAAGAAACCTCCAGCAGAACCAGGCTCAGGGAGGGGCAGTCATCTGCTGCGACTGGCTGGGGGGTGAGGGGATAGAGAAGAAGAAAAGAACAGACATGTAGAGAGCAAACAGCACGACGGGGACTCAATCTATGGGAGAGAACAAACAGATGTTAATGACCAGCAAAAAAAAAAAAAAAAATATTTCATAGAGAGTGAGGAAAGGAGTGAGGCCCAGTGCATTACTGGAGGTCCCCCGGCTGACTAAACTTATTAGCAGCATAACTAAGGGAGGGTTCAGAAACACATGATCCCTCCCTAATTGTAGGCTATATCAAAAAGGTAGGTTTTAGCCCTATTCTTAAAAACAGAGATCGAGTCTGACTCCCGAATCCAGATTGGCAGCTGATTCCACAGGAGAGGAGCTTGATAACTGAAGGCTCTGCCTCCCATTGTACTTTTGGAGATTCTAGGTATTACAAGTAATCCTGCATTTTGGGAGCGTAGTGCTCTGTTAGGATAATACGGTAGTATCAGATCTTTTAAATAAAAAGGAGCCTGATTGTTTAGAGCTTTGTAAGTAAGAAGAAGGATTTTAAACTTAATTCTAAACTCTATGGGAAGCCAATGAAGGGAGGCCAGAACCGGAGAGATATGATCTCTCTTTCTAGTACCTGTTAAAACTCTTGCTGCAGCATTTTGGATCAGCTGAAGACTTTTTAAAGATGTTTTAGGACAGCCTGATAATAAAGAATTACAATAATCTAATCTTGAGCTAACAAAAGCGTGGATCAGTTTCTCAGCATCACTCTGAGACAAGATGCTCCTAATCTTGGCAATATTACGCAAATGATAGAAGGCAGTCTTAGAAACAAATTTAATATGTGAATTGCCATCACCGTGTCAGCAGGGGTGGCTCCTCCACATTCCACTGAGGGGCCCACATCCACAGAAGTCATGGAGAGGGTTGATTTCCACCCAGCTGCAGCAGAAGACATCGCACCCTGGGAACTCAGGCAAGTGTTTTTCAACTCTCATTCCATTAAACATGAATTATCTTGCCTGATTCCTGGTGGTGAGGCTCAGACTAGGCAGTCCTCTGAGTCCTCATATCTGCTGCAGTCATAGACTGTTCACCTGCTCTTTCCGTGTCTCCTCCTGTTCCCCTTGAGTGTCTGCCGGCCCAAGGACTGCGCCGCCAGGCTATGGAGGAGCCTACAGCCCTGAAAGACCTGGTTCCAGCCCCACAGCCATGGTTCTGACAGAGGGGAAGTGCTGCGACCAAGCTGAAGCCTGTGCCGACGATGAAGCGTCCCCTGACCTCAGCTACGCAGGAGTCAGCGCCAGCAGAGATTCGACCTCCTGAATCCACGCTGGACGAGCCACCTGCATGGGTCACGTCATCAGGGGGTCTCAAGACTGCATTGACCACCGTGCCTGCTGCAGGGGCCGCCGCAGCAGAGCCGGAGCTGGATCTCCAGAGAGCCAGACCCGAGACGTCATCACCTGGATCAATGGAGTCCTGGACGGTGGTGGAGCTCGAGCTCAGGCAAGTGCTGTCCTTTGTTTTCATTGTTTCAATTTTGGAGAGATCTTGTCGGGCTCTTGGTGGGGAGAGCCAAGTGCAGCCATCAGCTGCACCTAAGCTCACCTCGCCAGACTCCACTGCTGCCGGTGACCCTGACCCTGTTTCTCTGCCTCTCCACTGAGGGTGTGGCTCTGGCCCAGCCCGGGTCCACCGAGGGTGCGGCTCTGGCCCAGTCCGGGTCCATCGAGGGTGCGGCTCTGGCCCAGTCCGGGTCCACCATGGGTGCAGCTCTGGCCCAGTCTGGGTCCGCCGAGGGTGCAACTCTGGCCCTGTCCGCGTCCACCGAGGGTGCTGCTTTCCCATTAGTTGAGGTCGTTGCGGGTGCTCCGTTCCAGCCCGGGGCCTCCGTGGGTGCAGCTTCTCCTCAGTCCGGGTCCACCAAGGGTGCAGGTCTGGCCCAGTCAGAGTCCACAGGGGGTACAATTTTGCTCCAGCCCGGAGCCACTGGGGGTGCAACTTTGCTCCAGTCCGGAGCCACCACAGGTGCAACTTTGCTCCAGCTCGGAGCCACCATGGGTGCAACTTTGCTCCAGCCCGGAGCCACCGCGGGTGTTACTATGTCCCAGTACAGGACCACCGAAGGTGCTGCAGAGCGGTCAGATGCCGTGTTACTATGTCCCAGTACAGGACCACCGAAGGTGCTGCAGAGCGGTCAGATGCCGTCGTGGTCCCCTCTCCCCTGCCCGACACCGTCGTGGTTCCCTCTCCTCTGCCCGAGGTCATCGTGGTTCCCTCTCCTCTGCCCGAGGCCATCATGGCTCCCCCTCCTCCACCCAACATCATCATGGTTCCCCCTACTCCGCTGTCCTTTTCTTCATTGGGCCTCCCCGTGGGGGACCGTCTCTTGGGCCACCCCTTCTGTTTAGGTGTCTAAAAAACTCTGGTTGACCGCCTGATGGACTGCGCCGTTGAGTTGGGTGGCCCATATTCTCTGGCAGGCTACCCAACTCTTACCACCTTGCCGTTTGCCAGGCCTGGGAGTTTGGCTGGCCACCAGAACTGTCTAGCCCTTTGGTCCAGGGGGCCTAGGTCCCTGATTTTGTCTGGTGCGGATCCTGAGCGGGGTTTTTGTTTTTTGTTTTCTTCTAGCCTGGGTTTTGCTGAGGTGTGAGTCATGTGTCATGGGAGTTCTTACTATTTTCTCTGATTGAGGTCAAGACGCCAAGGTTTTTGTCATCCTCAAGTTGCTTGGCCGATGCATTTTTCGGTGTGTTGCGTTGGGAGTTTTCAGTGTGTGGGTTGTTGTGCCAGTCAGTGCAAGAGCCGGTCAGTGCTCATCCCGCAGACATGGCTGAACCACCGCAGCCTGTGTTTCTGGACTGGAAAAGACGGTGTCATTGGTAGTAAGATTGCAGAGGTAAACTCCAAGGATCTGACAGAAACACTGCATTTGAAAGACCTCGAGCTTGTTCAGGCCCCCTTTGAGGATGGTCCAGGTCTCAGAGCCACAAAGAAGGATAGGCAGAATTATCATGTGGAAGAGTCAGATCTTTGTCCTTTGGAGATGGTAGGTTTCTTCCAGATGCAGCATTGGGAGTGACGCGAACATTGAAGCCATGGACCCGACTCTGCAGTAGATCCCTGCTCTTGACGCTTCCTGATTTGGGAGCCGTCATGAGGATTATACAACATCAACGCCTCCCAAAACATTCTGAGCAAGCCAGCAGAGAAGCAACCCCAGTGTAAGTAACCACAATAAAAATTTGTCTCTCTGGTGCCGTTAGTGCCCCCCCCCAACCTTAACTGTAACTCCTGCCAGACCGAAAAAACTGTTGTTCCCTCAGCAGAACATGTAGGGGGATGCATTTATGCCAGGGGATACTTACATTGGTACGACAGAGGGCTCTTTTTTGTTACATTGCTACCAAGATAAAGAGCTCCTTGACGATGAAATGATGAGAGTACCAGCATTATAAATGCAGTATGCAAGCCTTTTTGTGAATTGATGACTTTTTCCTCTTTAATTTCATTTATTTTCAATTGAGGCTTTCTTAATTGTAGCTTTGCAAAGTTTTTGCTGATAATTTGCAACTTTTTTGCCAAAAATGTGACTTTTTTGAGTAACTTCACAATAAATTCATTTGTGCACATCCCTTGATTTTAATCAGATATGAAATGATTTTATGTGAACTTAGATTCTTGGAGAAAGAAAGATTTCTTATTCACCGATAACTCCATCACTGAAGCTCATTAAATGTATTGTCCCAAAAGCAAAAATAAATCCTTCTCATGTCTGGTTTCTGTGAAAGACAAACCCAAGGTCTGGTTCTAACCTCCTGTCAGGACGCTCCTTGGTGCCGTTCTGGACGATGGCTCGGATGTCATCCCACAGTGACGGTACCACGTTGGCCACGCGTTCCACCCCCAACAGCAGGACGCCATCCACCCCTTTGTCCAACCAGAACACCAGAGCAGACTGATGACACACAGGGAAAAAAAACATGAAGAATGGTTCAATTTAATCTCGAGTTTTTTTCTTCTTTAAAATTTTGACTTTGCACACATACACATACACGCGTGTGCACACACACACACACACACACACACACACACAGAGTGACAAACTTCCACTCCCTATTTACGTATATTCCATATGCTTTTGAGGTGTCTGCAAGATTTGCTGAAAATAAAAGTAAACGATGTTCATCACATCATTGATGCCTATTCACCTGTTTCTAGAAGCATGCAGGAAAAGCAATTCAAGCTCTACATACTCAATTATTTGCATAACTACAAGGTAGGGTTGCCAACTTTCTCACAGCCAAATAAGGGACAGAGAATTTTAACTACTGCTTAGTGCCACGATGTTGTGGACATTAGTGTTGTCATAACACTGGGATGATACCTTAAAAACACTGATATTCAATGTCATGTTTAATACTACAAGGGGAAAAAAACATTATACACCTAGAAATTTCAGATTTTTATTATAAGGCCCATGTGTCAACTTGCTGACAGAAGACACCAGGAAAGCTGTAGCTGATATCAACATATCTATTGGGAACAAAATGACTTCAAATATCTTGAATCAAAACATAGCATGTCTTACCTTTTTAGAAGTTCTTTCTTCTGGCCTTCTTTAATGAAAAATCCTTCATTATGTCAAGTCCAAGCTCATGAATAGTCATAATACTCTCTATGGATGGCATGCTTGATCCAGTCTACATTTTTACCAAATTTGGAGTCTACTGTCCCACGCACAAGCTGTCTGATATAACAATCACGGCCTATTTTTCCTCCCTTCACCCTTCTCCTCCAGGTGAGTGTTTTAACGGCCCACCTGTCTCCTCCATGCAGTAACTGGTAGCTCCGCCTCCACTCGATGCTCCAGCTTAGAAAAATCCTTTAGGCTTCGGGATTTTTTGAACAATTCATTTTCCCTAAGCTCTTTTCCGCTCAATAATTTTATGAGCACCGCTTTCAAACTTTTTTCCAGACATTTTGATTGCGCTAATTACTTCTTACCTCTTACTGGCGCTTGCATAGTCACATGTCAAAACAATTCTTCTGATAGGTTATTGTTACATGGTACCCACGTGAGGCACTTGTAAATGAGACCAATCAGCAGCCACACATGAATATCAAGTGATGGACATAGAATTTGACCAATTAACAACAATGACCTTTTTCATTGGCTCAAGATAGGCCCTGATCTTCGTAGGCCCCTGAGCTTCAGCCCAGCCTTGCTCGTTCATTAAGGCGGCCTTGAATATACGAGACAATGCACATCCCACTTGGGACAAACATATTTAGCCCAATAAACAGGATGTCCCGGCTAAAATGGGACAGTTGGCAACCCTACTACAAGGGTAATTAGCAGTTAGCTAGTGGAAGTTAGCAATGTGCTTACTATAGCTTTGCAACTTTGACAGGGGCAAAGGGACAGAAAGCTGCTATTATTAGCTGTGACGCAGGAAAGAGATTCAAGCTCTACATATTGAGTTATTTGCTTAACTGCAAGGGTAAGTAAGAGATAGCTAACAATAGCAAGAAGCTAACTATACCTTTGCATTTATTTACAGTGCTAGCTTGTTTTATCTGAAGCACAAATTGCACTTTACTGTACAAAATTAACTTTCTGCCCTTTTGCCCCTCTCATAGGCACAAAGCTATAGTCAACAAATTGCTAATTACCGCAAGCTAACTCTTACTTACTGTTGTAGTTATGCTACAAATAACTCAATATGTAAAGCCTGAATCTCTTTTCCTGTTTCCTTCTAGAAGAATGGGCATTAACGATACGATGGATATCATCTGCATTTATTTTCAGCAGGTTGTGCAGACACCTCAAAAAAGATAACTTTTCTTAGATGGAGATACAGATGAGATAGGAAGTGAACAGGAAACAGAACCAGAACTTAAATGCATGTGAATACCAGGTGTAAATGTATGTGGTCAAGCACCATCTGACTATATTCTGATCACAAAGAAACATTCTATTCTTCACCTTCAAATCAGTTCCGCATCGCCGCAGAGTCCGTGTGTTTGTACGCCCCTCTCCACTTGGCTCAATCAAGGACGTCCTCGGGGGTGAGGTTCACAATCTCATGTCATCCTTAATCCAGTAAAGCCACCGTTTCTTTTACCGTACTCATGGCCTCTTCCCCCTTGGACTGAGGCACAGGGCCGTCCTTGCTACCGAGTGGCATGTCCGTACCATCAGTGCCATGGCTCTCGGATCTTCCCAGTGACTGTTGCCACTTCCATGCGTTTTTGCACATCTTCATTCTTCACTCGATCACAAAGGGTCCAGCAGAGGCTCCAGCATTTGCATCTGTACAGGGATGATCACAGTCTTGCAGATCTGTGTCTTGAGGCGCACCGGCATCCAACGGTCGCGGAGGACACCAGTCACCTGTTGCTACTTGGCCCAGGCAGCGTTGACTCGGGGAGTGTGTCACCTTCACTGCTATTTAGCCGAGGTATTTGAGATGTGTATTCTTCTTTAAGGGGGCGCCATTTATATACTGACTGTTCGGTCGGTTTGGCCGATTCAACATACTCTATTTTTATGATATCCATTCTCGCCCAGCCTTGTCCCCCACTGCTGCATTTGTTGTTGTCCCAAGTGGCCTCGGTCTTCACCTCCCAGGGTCACGTCATCCGCATACAACAGCGTCCATGGGTGGAGCAGCTAGAGATTGGCCATGGCTGTGTCCATACACAGGATAAAGAGGAGGAGGGACAGGGCAGACGCCTGATGCACACCCACTGTGATGGGGAATGGCAGTCATGTTCCCCCCGGGCATCATACACTACTATTGACGCCTTGGTGCAGCATCTGTAGGCTTCAGGGACATTGTGGGATTGGAGGTCATGTGGGACTCGGTCGTAATATTCAGTGAATGTAAATTTAAGAGCTTAGTGGTCCATTGGTGTGCATTTACATAAGTCACAGTAAGTCCTCACCTTGAGTCTCTCAGCCACGTTGGTCACGCTGGAATGGGAGAACCATGGTCCAGATGACCCCCGGTAGTTTGGAGTCAGATCCAGAACTACAGAAATGCCTGCAAAAACGAGAAAAAAAAATTGGCCCAAAAACTGTTTTAATTTCAGCACTATAAAAAAAAAAAGAGGTAAATTTGTGAGGAAAAAAGGGTTATTTACAAAGTAAAATTCAAGAACATTTTTCCTTCATTGCATTTATACTTTCTTGCAAAATTCCTCATTTTGTCTTGTACATTTGGATTTTTTCCCCTCTTGAATTATTTTTTTTTTTTTTCCCATGCATTTATGTGATGTTTTTCTCAAAAAGTTACAAGATTTTGTGTAAGTTTTTCTTTTGGATCTCCTAGGGGCTTTTTTTCTGAAAATGTAAAATTTTTCACCCTGAAGCTTAAATAGTTGGGAACTTAAGACTTTTTTTCAAACATTTATATGTATAGACATTTTTTCATATACAGGCTTCACATTTTTACAGTTTATTGTGTCATGTGATGCCCACATTTATATATGCATTCATAAATTTGACTGTCATATAACTGGAAAAACAGATGTGACAAAAGTATGCATGTTCCTTACTCAAGCAAGATACTTGTTTATAAAAAAAAAAGAACTCCAGTGAAAGTAGAAGTACAGATTTCAACTTTTTTACTCAAGTAAAAGTATTAAAGTACGGGCTCAGAAATGTACTTAAGTATAAATGTAAAAAGTAGCTCTTAAAAGGATGTTTTACCGCTTGTTTTAAGCTAATAAAACCTTGTGCCATCAGTATAACCGAAGACTACACTGTAAACCCAAATGTTCAAAGTAATCAAATAGATTGAGTTGTGTAAACTCAAATATTTTAAAGTTCTACTAACTTAAATATGATGAGTTTGTGTAACATGTTTTTTCTTTTTGAGTACATTTAACTCAAACTTTTTGATTGACCTGAACTATATGTATGAATGGGCGCGTGACGTCACCCGATGAAAAAACTGCAAGGAATTGTGGGAAAGGTGGTCTGCCTGTCTTTGTTTACTAGTGAGCGATGACTGGCCAGATATGGGACATGAAAATGAGTGGTGTCTGAAGGTGGAAAGAAATATGTCTGATAAAACTATCAAAAACAAAAAAAACATGGACATAAACCGCCACAGAGGCGATGGGATTCCCCTTCTGTGTGCACTGGAAGGGAAGTCCCAGAGCGCACGTTGTTGCCTTCATTAGGCATGGATTTAAAATCAGCTGGAGACTGTAGTCCACAGAATGTTTGGTATCGTTAGATTCAGCAGCTTTTCCTCTTTCAGGTGATTGTAAAAACGTCCGGGTCAAGGCCGTATTTAGTCCTTGTTTTCATTTTGTCCCACATCCCGTTTAAATCCCTAAACAGGTTAAAAATAATTTCTAGACATTAACATTTGCTAAAATACACTTTTGTTCTTGTTTTGTAAACATTGTGGTCTAAACTTTGAGCAACAATTGAAAAAAAAAAAATCACTGTTCTGATTTAGTATGTTTTTAGCGTCTAATTATACCGGTAATTTTCTCGATGCGCCAGCGGGAGCATCGGGCTTATTATTAAATCACATTACTTGATTAGTATTTCATGTGACATTCTGTAATAATGTGTACAGTATATCCTTATCAAGCATCATATGACAAATCTGAACATAAATCAAACATTTCACCACTGGGTCTTAGAATCTCCTGTAGTTGCAGAGACACATGCTAGTGCAGAAAAGGCAAACACAAACATCTGACAGCGTGACTCCAGGCAGCTGGTCGAGATACGTGGGCCATTTCTTGTGCTCATACAGATCAATCCCATTTATTTCTTTAATTTTTTTGGAGGAGCCGCTCCTTTGATTCCTTATTTTGCTTCTCTGTATAAGGAATTTTAATTTTCTGTTTGCTGCGTTCCATCAAACGTATGTAACAGTTGCCGTAGACTACAGGTAAACAAAGAAACCAGACCACAAAAATGGCGATGACGGCCCAGAATGCAATGCAGCATGACATCACCGCCCATTCTCTATTAAGTAAACATAACTTAAATGAATAACTTAAGCACAGCTTGAAAGAAATAAGTAATTACGTATTAAAAATGATTAAATCCACTTATTTCTATTGTTTCAACATTACTGCATGTGTCTGATGTCAATAAAGTTATCATGGGTGTGGTGAGGGATGATCTGCAAGCATACAGTACAACCCGTTTATGTTAGCACTGTCAGAGTCTATATACTGTGTATATACAGTATATATATATATATATATATATATATATATATATACAGTGGTTCCAAGGTTGTCATAGCCAGGAGCGGCACTGGGGTTAAGCTCCCAGTGCTCATAAAATGCTCCTTATGGCGTGCGTCTCGAAAAGCCTCTGACAACTAAGTCCAACTCCTAGCCTGCCCGTGTGGTTTAGTCTCTAAGCCCGGCGGAACTGCTTTTACTAATAGGAGAAGGGGCGAGGGCGGATCTCTGGCGTCTTAAAACCAGATGCTTCGGGTAGATGGTGGCTCGTCAACCTGGGAAGGTAGCCCATCTAGGGGAAGGTAAACCCTGATTTCAAACCTCCGCTGCCTTGCGGCATACCCGGTTACAGGAAAGGCTTCAGGAGTCAACCCTGAGGGAAAATCCGGAGTCGGAGCCCCTAAGGCAGTTCTATGTTGTGCTCAACATCATTCTGGCAGCTCCTGCAACGGCGCTGGTGCCAAACTGTAGCAGCCCTGCTGTTCCTTTGGATTCATCAGTGACGTGGAGAGGGGGGACATGCTGCATGGGCAACATCTTGTCCTCCATATCTTCCTGCCCAGGCTTGAATCCTACCAACGCCCAACGCTGGAAGGTAGAACACCGGATCACTGGAGAGGACACTCCAGCTTCGCCTTTGGCGTAGACAAAACACGGGGAATGACAGTTACCAGTTATAAGCCACCGCTCAATTGGCGTAGAGCGTGGTGCCAGGGGTTGTTCCCGACGGTGGGAGGGATCATCGGATCTCACTGGACAGCTACCGCCCGCCTCAAGCTGGGCAGCCCCCAGCCAATAAGGTGTTGTCCCGCCACAGCTTGCTTTCCTCATTGGGTGCATGGGGATGAGGAGAAGTCCGAACAGCAGGCTGAGAACCTTCTCACCAGGCAAGACAATAAAACAAAAGAGACCAACTCTAAAACTGGGAACTTGGAACGTCCGCACTATGATGACAGGACTGGCTGCTAACCTCAAGGACATCAACGACACCAGGAAGACTGCCATCATCAATAATGAGCTGAAGAGACTGGGAGTGGATATCGCCACTCTCCAGGAAACATGGTTGGCTGACGCAGGCACACTGAGAGAGAAGGACTACACGTTCTACTGGCAGGGAAAGGGCAGTGACGAACACAGGGAACACGGAGTGGGCTTCGCAGTGAAGAACACCTTGCTGAAGATGGTGGAACCGGGCAGCACTGGCTCTGCACGACTCCTCACCCTCTGCCTGAACACCACTCAAGGCCCAGTCACCCTTGTCAGTGTGTATGCCCCAATACTGACAGCCACACCAGAGGCAAAAGACGAGTTCTACGAGAATCTCGCAACAACTGTCAGGATCATCCCCAACTCTGGACAACTCATTCTCCTTGGAGACTTCAATGCCAGAGTGGGTGCTGACCACGACTCCTGGTCCTCCTGTCTTGGACCTTTTGGCATGGGCAGAATGAACGACAATGGACAGCGGCTGCTCGAGTTCTGCACATATCACGATCTGTGCATCACAAACTCGTTCTTCAAGACCAAGCCCCAACACAAGGTTTCCTGGCAACATCCGCGCTCAAAGCACTGGCACCAGCTGGACTTGATCCTGACCAGGCGCACCTCACTGAAGAACGTGCTAATCACCCGTTCGTTCCAGAGTGCAGATTGGACACAGACCATTCATTGGTGTGTTGCAAGGTCAAGCTGCAGCTGAAGAAATTCCATCGTGCTAGACAGCCTGGAAAGGCACGGATTGACACCAGCAAGATGGCTCAACCAGAACTTGTTGAGCAGTTTGCCTCCACCTTTGAGAAGGAACTTGGTGTACCACAAGAAGTAGAATCTGCAAAGCAGAAGTGGGAAGAGCTGCGAAACACCATCCACCGCACAGCCTTGGCTACCTTTGGGAGGAAGACCTCGAAGTCACAGGACTGGTTTGTTGCCAAGTTGACCGAGATGACCCCCGTCATTGAAGCCAAGCGCTCAGCGCTTGCTGAGTACAAGAAGTACCCAAACGAGAAGAATCTCCAGATTCTCAGGGCTGCGAGAAGCAAAGTTCAGCAGACTGCTCGGCGCTGTGCCAACGAGTACTGGACTCAGCTCAGCTAAGACATTCAAACCGCTGCCATAACAGGGAACATCTGTGGTATGTACGATGGCATCAAGAAAGCACTTGGTCCGGCTCAGAGCAAGACGGCCCCCCTCAAATCCTCTACTGGGGAGATGATCACAGAAAAGAACAAGCAGATGGAGAGATGGGTGGAGCACTACTCCGACCTCTACTCCAGACAGAACACCGTGACACCGTCAGCCCTTGATGCCATCGACTGCCTGCCATCCATGGACGAACTTGACGCCGAGCCAACCATCAACGAACTCAGCAAGGCCATTGATAGCTTGGCCGCTGGCAAGGCACCTGGCAACGACGGCATACCCCCTGACCTGATCAAGCACTGCAAGACCGTCCTACTGCTGCCATTGCATGACGTCCTCTGCCAGTGTTGGAAGGAAGGTGCCGTACCACAGGACATGAGGGACGCCAAGATCATCACCGTCTACAAAAACAAAGGGGAG
The DNA here is from genome assembly GCA_020510985.1 of Pholidichthys leucotaenia. Classification (NCBI taxonomy): domain Eukaryota; kingdom Metazoa; phylum Chordata; class Actinopteri; order Cichliformes; family Pholidichthyidae; genus Pholidichthys; species Pholidichthys leucotaenia. Next base: position 51,044,122 of record CM035842.1, read on the forward strand.
AGAAGCGACTGCAACAACTACTGGGGCATCTCCCTCCTCAGCGTTGTTGGCAAAGTCTATGCACGAGTTGTTCTCGTTCGTCTACAGAAGCTTGCCGAACGTGTCTACCCCGAGTCTCAGTGTGGCTCCCGCGCTGAGCGATCGACGGTAGACATGATATTCTCCATCTGCCAACTGCAGGAGAAATGCAGAGAACAGAACATGCCCCTGTTCGTCGCCTTCATCGACCTCACCAAAGCATTCGATCTGGTCAGCAGAGAGGGCCTTTTCAAGATCCTGCCAAAGATAGGATGCCCACCAAAGTTGCAAAGCCTCATCGAATCGTTTCACACCAACATGCAGGGGATAGTGCAGCACGATGGCAACGTCTCAGAGCCATTCAACATACGCAGTGGAGTGAAACAGGGCTGTGTACTTGCGCCAACCCTCTTTGGGATTTTCTTTGCTATGCTCCTGAGGCATGCCTTCGGCACAGCAACAGAGGGAATCTACCTGCGCACAAGATCTGACGGCAGGCTTTTTAACCTCGCCCGCCTGAAAGCCAGAACCAAAGTACGCAAGGCTCTAATCAGAGACATGCTGTTCGCAGATGACGCTGCAGTCGCAACCCACACACAGCAGGAGCTTCAGACCCTGATGGACCGCTTCCCCCAGGCATGCAAGGACTTCGGGCTTACCATCAGCCTGAAGAAGACTAACGTCTTGGCGCAAGGCACGGAAGCACCACCAACCATCACCATCGATGACTACGAGCTGGAGGTCGTGAATCAGTTCACGTACTTGGGGTCCATGATCAGCAACAACCTCTCCCTTGATACAGAGATCAACAAGAGGATTGGAAAATCAGCCTTCACACTCGCTCGCCTCACCACACGAGTGTGGGAGAATCCCAAACTCTCTGTCAAGACGAAGACGGCAGTGTACAACGCCTGAGTCATCAGCACACTGCTCTATGGGAGTGAGACTTGGACAATATGCCCGGCAGGAAAAGAGACTGAACTCCTTCCACTTGCGCTGCATTCGCCACATCCTGGACATATCCTGGCAGGACAAAGTGCCCAACACAGAAGTTCTGTCCCACGCCGGCCTTCCCTCCATGTTCACTCTACTCAGGCAGTGCAGGCTCCGCTGGCTAGGCCACGTTCACCGTATGGAGGATGGCAGAATCCCCAAAGATGTCCTCTACGGAGAACTGGCAACTGGCAGGAGAGACGTTGGCCGCCCACAGCTGCGCTTTAGAGACGTCTGCAAGAGAGACATGAAGGCACTGGAGATCAACACAGAGCGCTGGGAGGACCTTGCAACGGACCGCTCCAAATGGAGAGGCACCCTGACCAGACAGCTCAAGGCGGGTGAAGAGAGACTGACTGCTGCAGCAGATGAAAAAAGGACCCGCAGGAAGAACCGCCACAGACCCAGCAGCACGGAGACCACCCACAAGTGCGACCTGTGTGACAGGGACTGCCATTCGCGCATCGGCCTGTTCAGCCACAGGCGGTGCTGTTCCAGCAGAGTAGACATTTAGGATTCTCTTCCATGGTCATCATAGACCGACGGAGGCTGACGACGATATACACTAGATTACTTTGAGTATTTTCTTGATTAATTGATTACTTTTTTGGTCCATAAAATATAAAAAATGTCTATTTCCCAAAGCCTAAACTAACATCTTCAAATATGTACTTTTTACAAATGAAACCACAAACTCACATTTGAGACACTAGAATGAGAAAATGTGGATTTTTTTTACCTCTTTAATATTGTCTCAAAATGTTATCAAAATGGCTTGTAATTAAGTTATTAGTTGGCAACCAATCAACAAATTGTTGCAGCTCTACATTTTATTTACATTTAAAGTTTTTTATACTATATATTTGAATTCTTTATAAATGTTTTTTTTAAATTTTTTTTTCTATTTAAAGGGGTCATTGACTGGAAAATAGCGTGTTTGTAGGTTTTAACTGTCTGAAATAAGTCTACTGGTCAGGTAATTATCAAAAAAAATTTCAAAACAGTCAATTCTCTTTAAACAAACGCGCGCGCACACACACACACACACACACACACACACACACACAGAGCCTTTATCTCATTTTTCCTCTCCCAAGAAATGCCAGAAATGTTTTTGACTCTTCTGGGTAACTCATACATCAATATTAGAAAAAGCCAACCCACTGTGACATAGGAGAGTTAGGCCTTGGGGCTTGCTGTAGCTTGGCCGGGGCAGGAAGTAGAGTGATGTCAGGCGGGCTACAGCTGGGAGATACATGTATATAACTGTGAATAAGGAAAATAAAGAGAGATAATGTTCAGACCAGCTCCTTTTCCGCTCTCCGTTATAGAGACATAACATTTTGGCAACGAGATGAACAATGGCAGCGTGCGCTGGACAGATGCCGTTTTTCCTGGAACACCAGGGCACGCCGGCGATTCCTTGGGCTCAGTGGAAACAGATGTTTGAAGTGTCTATTACAGCAGCGAGCCTGGGTTCTGTCAGCGAGGAGAGACGGAGGAGTTTGATGATTCAATTTCTTGGCGCCGAGGGCCAGCAGACTTTCTTCGGGCTGTGCCAGGGCAGTTCATTGGAGGACGGTCTGAAGGTAATGGGCAGCACATTCGGCGACGCTTCCACTGTCACCGAGAGACGGTGCGAGTTTTTTGGCCAACAACAGCGGACGGGTGAGTCCCTTCAGTCATTTGTGTTGGAGCCACGTAGCCTAGCAAGGAAGTGCGAGTTAGGGGCTATTGAGCATGAGCTAGTGAGGGACAAACTAGCCCAGAGCACCAATAGCACATGGCTGAAGACTATGCTAAGGGTAGCTAAAGAGCCACTGTCGCTGGAGGAAGTGCTGGACTTGATTAAGCGAAGGAAGTCTGTGGCCCTACATGAGCTAACGGCTAAGGCTAGCAAGGGGCCGACTGCGTGCCATTTCCCGCCAAGAGCGGAGGTTAGCATGCTAACTAGACGTCGAGAAAAGGTCAAGAAGAAGAAGAGGAAGAAGCGAACAAGGAACAGAGCCAAAATGCCAGTGAGGGGCCAGAGGGTGAGGGGACTAGGGGGCCCAGTCCAGGTCCACACGGCACACATGATGAAAGGCCCGCTGAAATGGTATGTGCTCCGGCTTGACAGGGTCGACGTGCGCACTGATGGTGGATTCGGGAGCCAGGAAGTCTATCCTGAGCCTACCCACGCTGCGGAGGCTGTTCCCCACGAAACAAATCAAAGATGGGGCAGTAAAACTGTTTGGTTACGGCCATGTGGAGATCGAGATGGCAGGCACAGCGGACTTCGAGGTGACTTGTGGGTCGAACAGGGTCCCCAGTTTCACCTTCCAGGTGGTGTGTTGGGGAGCTGACCTGTTGGGAGTTGACCTGCTGGGGGAATTAGGCTTCTCCATAAAGGACCCGGATGGGTCGACGGTGCTGTCCGTGGGCCTGGACTGGCACCGCTGCTGGCCTGCGTTGTTTAGGGGCCTGGGCCATATTGAAGCATTTTATCACCGTCCCCTCATCAGTGAGACCTTCACACCGAAGATCCAGCCCTTGCAACGTCTCCCATAGGCGCTGCAAGATGAGGTGTCAGAGGAACTGACCAAGCTGCTGGAGACAAGAGTCACTGAAAGGGTGGATGCGTCACTATGGATCTCCAATCTGGTGGTGGCCAGGAAGAAAGGAGGGGGTATCAGACCATGTATAGACCTCAGAGCGGTGAACAAGGCAGTCATCCCTGACAAGTACCCATTACCGACCATGGAAGAATTCACGGCGGTGTTCAGCGGGGTGCAGGTCTTCTCAAAACTGGACTTGCGCCAGGGCTACCTGCAGGTGCCACTACACCCGGACAGCAGGAATTTAACAGCCTTCGTGACCCACATGGGGGTTTTCCGCTACACTCAGAGGCCCTTCGGGCTGAGCTCAGCACCCAGTTGTTTCCAGAAGGTCATGGCGACCATGCTGACCGGCCTGAAGGGGGTAGTCATATACCTGGACAACATCGTGGTACACGGGGCATCGAGAGAAGAGCACGACACGAGGCTGGAAAGAGTGTTGGAGACACTACAGGGGCACGGGGTCACACTGAATGGCGAAAAGTGTGTCTTTGTGGCGGACGCCATGGACTTGGTGGGGTTCTGACTGACCGGGAATGGACTGAAACTGCTGTTTTCGAACGGAGAAGCGGTGCTGTGGATCGTGGACCCCTTCTCGCCAGCTGAGATTTCTTCATTCTTGGGCATGGTTAATTTCTATGGCCGGTTCATTCCCCGGTACTCAGAAACGATCGAGCCACCCTGGGCACTGCTGAAGCAAGATGCACCTTGAAACTGGACCCCGGCCTGTTCGGTGGCAGTGAGAAAGTTGAAGCAACAGCTCACCTCCCCACCGGTTTTGGCCCACTTTGACCCGAACTACCCCACCATCATGACGTGTGACACGTCCAGTTCCACCCTGGGGGCGGTTATGTCACAGGTGCAGGATGATACAGAGCATCCCGTTGCTTTTGCGTCGAGATCCCAATCAGCGGCAGAAAAGAAGTACACTGTGGATGAAAGGGAGGCACTAGCCTGTGTCTGGGCCTGCGAGAGGTGGCATACCTATCTCTATGGGCACCACTTTATGTTGAGGACGGACTACCGGGCGCTCACGACCCTACTCAAGACCTCGGGGTCAGGACACAGGCCACTGAGAATCCACAGGGGGTCAGAAAGACTGAAAGCCTACAATTTCATGACAAGGTACACACCAGGTAAAGACAACATCGTGGCAGATCTTCTGTCACGGGCCACAGCATGCACCCCGATGCCTGACCCAGGGGCGGCGGATCTCGACGAAGCGGCTCTTGACCTGGTCCACGCGCTGCACGGCGTGCTCTGGGAGATCGTGTCCCACCAGGAGCTCAGGGAGGTGTCAGAATGTGACCAGGTGATGAAAGGGCTGCGCTCGGCAATCAGAGAGGGCTGGCTGATGGGAACGCATGATGAACTGGCCCCATTCCATCGGTTTAGAGATGAGGTCAGCTGCTGGAACAACGTGTGCATGGCTAGGGGGCAATGCGCCGTCATCCCAGCAGCCCTGAGAGGACACATTCTGGCAATGCTGCATGAAGGGCACCTGGGGGTGGTTAAGGTCAAACAACACAGCAGGGATTCGGTCTGGTGGACGGGAATCGACAAGGACATTGAGGCTATAGTAAAGCATTGTGTGCCGTGCCTGGAGAGTGGGAAGACCAGAGGACCACCCCAGCCCCGCCTCTGCGACCAGTCCCGTTCCCTGGGAACAGGGACAACTGTTTTGGTGATTAGAAAAGAGAAAAGTGGACTGTGTCAAGGTGTTGTGTGTACATACGTGTTTTTAGCTATTTTGTCTGTTTGGGGGCCGAGGTCAGGGTTCAGTTGTTTTGGTGGGTGAATGTGTTAGGCCATTTTGTTATTGTTCATTGTTCCATGGGCTTAGAGAGTGTGTTGGGCGACAATTCGGGTGGGTCAATTTGTGTGCTTGACTTTTCTGGGGGGGTGGGGGGTGACATGGGGAATTGGGCCTCGGAGCTTGCCGTAGCTCAGCCGGGGCGGGGAGTAGAGTGACGTCAGGCAGGCTACGGCTGGGAGATATATACAGTAACTGTGAATAAGGAAAATAAAGAGAAATTATGTTCAGACCAGCTCCTTCTCCGCTCTCCGTTATTGAGACATAATCCTTGAGACCTGCCCACTGCTTTATTATTGGCCCACCTAGCTGTCTGTCATATAGATGGAAGGGGTGGCTAAAGGTAGCCTATTAGCCCCTGAGCTAACACTGGTACCAGGGGCTTTTATGTACAAAGGGTACGTATGCACAAAAACATGGTGTACATCCTTTTCCACAGATAATTTCAGATGTATCAAAAATGAAATGACCGTGGAAATATGCACAGCCCAACAGCGACTTCATGGCTGGCATACGTACGTTTCTACTGTTACTGGTCTGTTGGAAACACTTAATGGTGATGTCGGGAGACTGATAATGATGTGAAAATTATTGTACACATCAGAGACACATGATGAACAAACATCCAAGTGTGCGCAATTAGATGAGTGGATATAAAGGCAAGTGTAAAGAAGTGCAGAAAATGCCACTACCAACAATGGCGTCAGAATTATTAGAGAATACTCCAAATTGTGCAGTGAGAAGAGAAAGGTATTTAGAGACAGAAGATTTACTGGCTCAAGATGGTGACTGACTTGTCAGCCAGTTTAGGTTTCCACGGGCAATCCCTGTGGAATTGTGCTTAGAGCTAAGGCTGCTCTTGGAGTGAGACATGGTGAGAAGCCATGCGCTGCCCGTCCCAGTGCAGGTGCTGACAACACTGGGGTTCCTGACAACAAGGGCATTCCAGAGGGAGCTGGCAGACCGATCGGGGATTTCCCAGTCGACCCTGAGCTGAGCTATGCCAGCTGTGTGGGATGGCATTATCCGGCTGTCACCCAGGTACATCATATTCCCATACAATGCAGTTGAACAGACCAACATCAAAGTGTAATTTGCAGCGAGAGCCAGTTTTCCTAATGTAATCGGAGCTATCGACTGCACACACATTGCTATAAAATCACCTTCACAAGAGGAATATATGTATGTTAACAGGAAACATTTCCATTCTATTGTAGCGTTGACCTTGGGTTCCATTCTATAAAATCATTCTTTGCTGAAGAAAAAAAATTGTTTCAACTCAAAAGTCTGGTCATGAACTGCTTCTCTCACCCAAAGACCAGAGCTGTAACACTACCCATCGGCCATAAAGTGGAAGTTAATCCCTTCTCCAGGACTTACTCCTTCTCCCTTTTCTGCTCTTTGGCAAAGGAATGTTTCAAATGACAGATTTATGGTTGATATAATCCATACTTGGGAGTCAAGATTCCTCATTAACCAACCAGACAGTTTTACAGTGCCATCTGGTAGACGACGCAGGAATATTTAATATTTTTCTCTCTCTCTGTCTGAAATGGAATCTCTGCAGTTGTGAACAATAAATTAATTCATATTCTTTCTCTCAAGACAGCATCCGCTACTGAATACATGGTTGAACTCTGGAATGGACAACTGTGGTTTCAAATGCTATAATTGATATGATTTGATATGTGTTGTTTTATTTTCAGGAAGAAATTATTTTTTGCCTGCTTACCATCACAAATTAATGACAGTTACAATGTAGAGACATTGTATGTTCCCTTATTATTGAGTAGAATATCTTGGTCACTAAAGTTTAAGGAATTTATGCTTTATTCAGCAACATATGTGTCTTAAGGGGGCTCTCACTTCTCTTATCAAATGTCTCTCCCCCTTCTCTCTCTCTCTCTCTCTGCTCCTTGGGAGACCATAGCTGGACTTTAAAGGGCCTATATCATGCTATTTTATGCCTTTCAGAGTAAACTATATGCATGTATGTGATAGTATATTACCTTTGGTACACTGGAGAATGAATTTCTTATGAAATATGAGTTATTTTCATGAGCTACATTTCCAACCCGGAAGTAAGATGCCTCTATCTCTGAGGCTCCGCCTCTCCTTCTTGTGGCTGCCACCCATTTCATGACGATAATAAACTCCAACCATTTCTGACGAGTAGGCTCTTCTTTAGGAAGGCTGAACAAACTCCTAAATCTCTCACAGCCAAAGACACATTTACGCCGCTTAGAAGACATTGTCTTACGTAAAAAAGCAAACAGTTGTTGTCACTGAGCAGATTAGGTGCGAGAGGAACTACTTCTTCACAGCGTCAATGCCAAAGTGAAAGAGTTTTGCCGATCACCGCTCCGTTAGCTGCACGGAGAAAGTGGGTGTGTGCGTTAGCCTGGGGGCGGTGCTGGCAGCACAGGCACTTCCTGGAGTGGGCGGCTCACCCACGTTCATACGTATGAATGTGGGGACCCAATCATTATCAGGGACAGGACGGAGCAGCTCAGAGAGCAGGGTTGAGGAGGAATACTCAGAGATGCGTGAATGGAGCAAAATACCACTTTGGGGGTGTTTTTGGTGAGGAATTAACATTATAACATGCTTAAAAGCTCAAAAAAGTTGATTTTGCATGATATAGGCCCTTTAACTGACCAGTAGAGCTCCAGGCTCCCTTGCATTTCCTTTTTTAGGTCAAGTTTATGACTTCTGCTGGAAAAAGAAGCAATGTAATTGGGCCAGCTCAGGTTTCATGAAAATCAGTGAAATTCTGCCACACCCGAAAAATCTTCCCTTTGTTCAGTTTTTGGGGCGGTGGTCAAGCTGTAAGGAGCAGACTTCTCTGCTCTCCCATTTTTTCTGTCTTCCAAGTAGGCCTAGAGCCTCCAATGCTTTGTGAAAATTCTTTTTTCTTTTCTTTGAAGTTCACTTTTTCTTATTTTAATCTTTTTCTTTAAATTACCATGTAAGAAGATTTTGTTTGATTTTTTTTTAAGCTTAAATCAACTCATTTAAACCACCAACATCGGAAGAAACGGATTTGTGATATGTTTTTGCCTCAGTCTGAATTTCTAATGGGACTTTGTACAATAAACTAATTCCTTCTTCAGTGCATAAGAGAAAACCACAGCCAGCCTTTTGAAGAACCAGCCCTTTTGTGATCTTGGGAGTAGGCCATAACCGTGGTAAGGAGCACATCTGCTAGTATTCCAACAGAACCCACGCCGGTCCAGTTGAAACAGAATCCAGTGGACCGCCTGCTACCTACTGGGACACAATAATTCTGCTTGGCTGACGGTCTGTTGTTTAATTTGAACTTCTTCAGAATATTCCTGGTACAAGTTCTTTAAAATTAATTTCATGCAAACCCCCATCAGAATTTCAAAATGCATTTTGTCCTTTCATTAATTTACGTTCTTTTCAGAGTAACACCAATTTTCTATTTTTATAAATAGTTTACTCATCATTTTCTTCATAAAATTGCATCCACTTTTCTTAACCAATGCTATTTTATGGTTTTCAATTTCCAGTATACTGACAAGTTAAACTACGGTTTATTCGATTCCACAAATGTTTGATTCACAGGCTACACTCAGTAACTCAATAACAGTCTATGATGCTCATAATACATGTTGAATTCCCTGTCTCGAGTTATCCAAATGTGTTAACCTATTATGACAGTTCTTATTAAACCACTGAAAGACATATGGGAGTTACTGTTTTATTTCATGGCCATCTTCTTGATTATCAGCAGACAAGAACTCACAAGGGTTTTTTTTGAGACTGATTCATAATTGGTACAAATAAAGAAATGTTAATAAAATTGTCCTTTTGGACTGGTGCCCCAACGAGCTAATGTGCTTATAAATGAAAATAAATTTTCATCCCAACTCACATTCAACATTTACATTAATACTTGTACAACAATAAAACACCTATAAAACCCATAAATCCACTACACTATCAAAGTACAAATTATATGTGATGCGCAAATGCAACTAACAAGGCAAGGTGCCTGGTTCAACCCCACAATTCATTCACTCTAATGAACAGCATTGTTGGGAACAAACTACAAGCTGGCACTGTGTGGATAGGTGCTTCTTGGTCAGTATATTCATGTAATTGTCCTAAATAACCCACCTCATGCGCAACGCACCTGTGCACCCCCAAATGTCACCCTGGTCTTCAAGCTACAAATCAGTGGGCTCAAGTAAGTGACTTTCTTTTTTTGCTGATTAAACTAGTTTCACAGCATTCTACTAAGCCCCCAATGGTGGCCTCTGTGTGTACAGTAGTTATGTCAGTAAACACATGCGTAAATTTGAAATGCAACAGTGTCATCCTTTCCCCAGTGCATTTCTGCATTCAGTTTACAATAGTGGTGTGTGTAATCCTTGTAAGTTGTATGTAACTATAAAGGATGAGATTTGCATTTAGGACATAAAATATGTACTTGTCAAGTCTAATATGATCTGCTTTCAACTGGCAGGTGATCATGGCTACCCACTAAACAGGTTCATATTGTCTTCTTTTTCATTACCATTATCCTTTATTCAACCAGCTGATCCACCCGGCTGGTCACAAATCACATCGATCAGCTGACACTTCTGAGGACAACTGCAGACGTCAGTGGAAACATGTCAAGGTGAAATAAACATTTCCTTCTCATTCCTGTCTGAATAAAGGAAAACAGTAAACTAATCTTATAGGGCTGTGAGCAGGTTATTGAATTACCTGTATCCAGCGCTAATGCCGGACGGAGGACAACATGCCAAACAAAACGTTTTTACATACCTCTACCTCATTCAGGAGCGCCTCCAACTCAGTTTGTGAAATTCCATTAAATCCATTATTTTTTTATTGTGGATACAGGAGAATCAAACATGCGGGGCTTGTATATATCTATTTGCATATAATTGCATATTCAAATGGGGGCGTGTCAAGGGAGGAGTCCAGTATTTCCTCACATGCGTTCAATTTCAAGTAGATTGAGATGTACAAAGGAAATGTGCTTGGATTCCTGCGTATGCACTGTTTCATACATCTGGATTTTTATTTTTTATTTTTTTTTTTTTTGCTTACGGCATTTTCTTGATTTAAACGTACATCATCTTTCAGTAGGAAATCCACACAAGTCTTTGTACATGAGGCCCCAGGAGCCTCACACCAAGAGCGGCTTATATTGTTGTTTTCTTCAGCTCTTAGTCACCCTAATAGTTATCCCTGTTACCACCTGGTTCACTGTTTCACAGTTGGTGGTGTGTCTCGTGTTGCCCCAGCCCATCTCCCAGTCACTTCACCGTAATTCTGTGATGGATCACTAGCACTGACACGCTGATCACTACAACCAACTTGGCCGAGGACCCAAGGCTGCTGGCTGGAGGCTTCTGGCCCTCACGGCCAGCTCCACACCCCCCGTCCCCCCGTTCTCCAGGATATCACTCTCTGGCAACATAGGGGACCGCCTCTTGAGGGGGTGTCCCCCGACTGGCCATCAAAACAGAGCCCTTTGAGATCCCGTGGCTAAGCAGCACAGCAAGCTTCGCCTCGGCTCAGCTTCTGACCGGCAGCCTCATATCCCAAGCCAGTTCAGTCGCGGCAGCCGGGGGGCTGCCGGCGCACAGTGCTGGCAATTTGTTGTGAGTCACTGTGAGGTTGTTGGGCGGTGGGCTGAGGTGGTAAGTGGTGCGCCATTGGACTGTGGATCAGTGAACCAGAGCCACGCATCCAAGCTAGAAGGAGGCTAAAAGCTAGTCAGCTAATGGCTAACTGACATAAGAGGGAGGGTGGAGTTGAATAGTGAAGGCTGGTTCTTAACCCTTTAACCGCCCAGAATAAATGGACGGGTCGCACGCCCCCTGGTGACACAGTGCAGCAACTGCACGTGTCAACTTATTGACGTTCCCCCGGCTATACTGAGAATTTGTACTACTCTCTATTGATCTGATAGTTTAGAAGGTGGCAGACACACGCCGAAGGAATCATGGCTGACGTGGAATATAGCAAAGGAGAAATCCTCATTATTATTCTTCCTTTTTCCGCTTTGAGTTCACACACCAACGTGGATGCCGTTGTGTTTGGTCATCGCAACAGCGATGATGACAGAAACTGCATGAAACGGGAAAAATAGCCACGTGATACAAACGAAATTCACGTGGGATAATCATAAGAGTTTGTAGATGTGGTACACGGGTGTAAATTGCTAAGTAAATGTGTTACATCGAGATCGATGTAACAAAAAACTGAGCTCCCAGTACCAAGATGGCGGCGCCCATAGGCGGCATGGATTTCCACAGGAATAATGCACCAAACAGAAAAAATAGCCACGTAATACAAACGAAATTCACGTGGGGTAATCATAAAAGTTTGTAGATGTGGTACACGGTGTAAATGGCTGAGCAAACACACAAACTTTGGCTATGATGGACGAAAATGGACCGGTCACGTGGGCGGGTGAGCCCCCCTCCCGGTAACAGGTAAGAGAGAAATATGTTTTTTTGACATTTTATTCATACCCCTGTAGACAATCGACGTCAAAAAAATCGGCCCATTCTTTATGTAAATGTGTCCAAAGTCCACCTTTGACTGAGTTATGTAATTTATATAGCTGCCGTGACATTACGCAAATTAGATGCGTAAATTTATTCCTATCTGAAACTTTGGATCATATTCTACATCTTTCTAATTGACAGTAAGCCATTATCTCTTGTAACTTTCAAGTTATAGCCTTGGAAATCTGAACTATTTTATTGACAAATTTTTTAACCACTCTTGACCACTAGGGGGGGCCTTGAGTTGCCCTGCATTGCCCCAGGCACCACATGGCACCTAGGGCAGTTAAAGGGTTAAAGTGACAGGCTTTAAATCAGAGCGTTCCAAGAAACACAAGAAAAAAATACAAAACAGATTGCTTCAGTAATTTGAAAAATAAAGAAAATGTGAATAAAATATGTCACTATGGCTGTGTAGTTGTGCATGCACATGTTGGACATATGAGAGATATGCTGACAGCACATATGTGATTTAACCTCACGATGAAGGAGACGGAGAGTCTGGGACACCTGTGGAGGACAGCAAGAGAAGACAATGGGTGTGGACAGAGGACTCCCTGACCTCTGACGCTCAAGAGGAGAGAGGGGGGAGTAATGTAAATAAAGGGATTATGATGGAGATGTGTGACCTCCCCTGCGAGGGAGATTTCTGGATGTGAGAATGTATAAAGGTGAAAGCTTTGGTGTGGTTGAGCCTCTTTGTTCGCTGCTCAAGAATGAGAGCGCTTGAAATAAACTTGAATTAAATGCAATTCAGTTTCGTTATTCAAGGCTCCCCACAATTGGTGACCACGATGTTGAGAATGAACGGAGAAGGTCTCAGGGTCCCGGACTCACAGAGTTCGGTTCTGGCGAGCGCAGTGGCCGTCAAGCTGCCTGATTTCTGCAGGATAACCCACGGTCGTGGTTCCTGCAAGCGGAGTCGCAGTTCGCGCTCAGCAGGAGTAACGGTGGATTGACACTAAGTTCCACCATGTCATTGCTAAACTGGATACCCGCACAGGCTCGGTGCGTTGCAGAGCTTGGTGGAGCAGCCACCCCGACCGGCAGGTACGACAAGCTAAAATCCACCCTCGTTAAGTTTTTTCACCCCCTCAGCTGAGAGTGAGGGCGAGGAGGATCCTGTCTTTGCTAGACCAAGGAGGACACAGGCCGAGCGCCCTGATGGAGGATATGATACAGCTGAGAGGGTCAGCCAACGATGATTTCCTTTTCCAGTTCATCTTCCTCTCCAACCTCCCGACGCATGCGAGAAGCACGCTGGCCGGCAAGAAGTGTCACACCCCGGAGGAGTTTCGGGAGCTGGCCCAGGAAGCAGACGGAATTCTGGACGCCTGCGGCGGACAGGCAACCGCAGCGGCGACCCAAGACAGCGGGGAGCCAGAGGCGGCAGACCCAGGCTGGCCGACGACGGCGGCAGCACGGCCGCGACGAGGTGGAGCCAATGGTCCGGTGGCAGAGGCGAGGCCCCGACGCAGCGGAGGAGAGGATCTCTGCTTTTACCATCGGAGGTTCGCTGAAAGGTCACGCAGGTGCGTGCCACCCTGCAACTTCAAGAGTTCGGGAAACGGCAAGACCGAGTGTCGCTAGCAGCTTCGACTCTCGAGAAGGCAACAAGCTGCTCTACATCACAGATACGAGCTCGGACGAGAGTTCCTCATAGACAACCGGAGCCCAAGTGAGCTTCATCACCCCAACATATGCGGACCGGGTGGCTGGACCCCGCGGGTTAGCGGAGCTATGGCGGCAAATGGCTCGAGCTTCAACACCTACGGGAAAGGACCTTGCCTTTATGCTTACATGGCCGCACATATGAATGGACTTTTGTGATAGCGGCGGTGAGTTTCAACATGTTGGGCGCGGATTTTTTGTGCTCACACAGTTTGTTAGTTGATCTTGCTGATAGACGGCTGGTAAATGCACTATCTTTTTACTCTCTCCCCTGTTCAGCTCGAGTGTCCCCGCCACCAGTACAGACCCACGTCGCTACAGCAGGTGGTAAGTTTCACACACTCCTCACCCAATTTCCAGCACTCACTGTGCCCACTTTTTCGGCGACGGTCGCAAAACACGGGGTGGAGCATTTTATCCCTACATCTGGCCCTCCCGTGTTTGCAAAGGCTCGGCGCTTGGATGCAGTTAAGCTCGCTATAGCGCGCGAGGAGTTCGCCAGCCTAGAGAGGCTGGGCATCGTTCGTAGGTCAAAAAGCCCGTGGGCTTCACCGCTACACATGGTCCCGAAAGCCGATGGCTCCTGGAGACCGTGTGGCGATTACCGCAGACTAAACAATGCTACGGCGCACGATCGTTATCCCATCCCGCACATTCAGGATTTTTCGGTGCACCTGGCGGGGGCGCGCATTTTTTCAAAGATTGATCTGGTTCGCGGCTATCACCAAGTCCCAGTCCAACCGGGGGACATTGCTAAAACAGCGGTAATAACCCCGTTCGGACTTTTCGAATTTTTACGCATGCCGTTTGGTCTCAAAGGGGCGGTGCAAACGTTTCAGCGGATGATGGATGCCGTGTTACGCGATCTCCCTTTCGTGTTTGTGTACCTCGACGACATTTTGGTCGCGAGTACTTCAGAGGACGAACACGAAAAGCACCTCACAGCAGTTTTTAGGAGGCTGGGAGAGCACGGCTTAATAATTAACCCAACCAAGTGCCAGTTCGGCGTCGAGCAGATCGATTTTTTTGGGTCACCGCGTCTCCCCAGAGGGAGCGGTCCCGTTACCAGATAAAGTACGCGCGGTGGCGGATTTTCCCCGGCCACAAATGGTCAAATCACTGCAGGAATTCCTGGGGATGGTGAATTTTTATAACCGATTCCTGCCCCACGCAGCTCAACTCATGCAACCGTTATATGCCGCGCTCAAAAAGCAAAAACCAACCCATGCGGTCGAATGGTCTCCGGAGCGGGAGCGCGCGTTCACAGAGGTAAAAAAAAGCCTTGGCTGACGCTGCGCTCCTGGCCCACCCAGACCCAGCAGCACGTATCGCGCTGACGGCAGACGCTTCAGATTTAGCCATAGGGGCCGTTATCGAGCAACAGGTCACCGGAGTTTGGCAGCCGTTGGCCTTCTTTAGCAAATCCTTAAGCGCGGCTGAACGAAAATACAGCACGTTCGACAGAGAACTGTTGGCGCTGCATTTGGCTATTCGTCATTTCCAGTTCTGGCTGGAAGGACGGTGC
Source organism: Pholidichthys leucotaenia (assembly GCA_020510985.1). NCBI lineage: Eukaryota > Metazoa > Chordata > Actinopteri > Cichliformes > Pholidichthyidae > Pholidichthys > Pholidichthys leucotaenia. The sequence goes on from CM035842.1 coordinate 51,059,293, forward strand.
TTCACCGCTTTTGTGGACCATAAGCCATAAGCCGCTCTCACATACGCCATGGCCAAAATTTCAGACCCGTGGTCAGGCAGGCAGCAGAGGCAGCTGGCCGCGATCTCAGAATTTACCACTGACATTAGGCATGTTGCGGGCAAATTCAATGTAGTTGCAGATTGTCTCTCGCGTGCGGTCACGACTCCACCGCGCGCAGAGGCAGAACAGGCCACCGCGACCGCGCCGCAGGACAGCGGTGCGGTAGCGCGCGCAGCCCCGGTGCACGTGGGTATAGATTACGCAGCCATGGCAGCGGACCAGGGGGCAGACGCAGACGTGCGCGCGCTCCAGTCTGGACCAACAGGGTTAAGGCTGGAGAGCAAGTGTTTACAAACCGGTATGCCCCCCCGATCTGTGATGTGTCGACCGGACGCCTACGTCCGGTGGTTCCGGCCACATGGCGCCGCCGTGTTTTTGACTTGGTCCACTCGCTGGTGCACCCGGGGGTGCGCGCGTCAGTGAAAATGGTAGCGGAAAAGTTTGTTTGGCCGTGCCTGTGCAAGCACGTGAAGGAATGGGCAAAAGCCTGCATGTCCTGTCAACGGGCCAAAATCCACAAGCACACAAGAGCCCCGTTAGAACCGTTTCGCATTCCAGCCAGAAGGTTCGACCACGTGCACGTCGACCTCGTGGGCCCCCTACCGGCATCACAGGGGTTCACGCATCTTTTGACAATGGTGGACCGAACCACACGTTGGCCGGAAGTGGTCCCGCTGGCGACGACCACGGCCGCGGAGGTGGCTCGTGTTTTTTTAATGGCTTGGGTGGCGCGCTTCGGGGTTCCGTCGGACATTACGTCCGATAGAGGGCCTCAATTCGTCTCTGAGCTGTGGTCAGCGATGGCCAACGGCTTGGGAGCCAAAATTCACCGCACTACGGCTTACCACCCTCAGGCCAATGGTTTATGCAAGCGTTTTCATAGGTCTTTGAAGGCAGCACTCAGAGCGTCACTCACGGATGCAGATTGGGTAAATAAACTACCATGGGTTTTATTAGGGTTGCGTTCTGCGCCCAAAGAGGACTTAGATGCCTCCCCAGCGGAGCTGGTGTTCGCACAACCTCTTAGGCTGCCAGGCGAGTTTTTACCAGAGCACCCGGAGCCCCCACCTCTCCCTGCTCTGGGACCGTTAGTTGGCATGGAAGCAGACACGCTCCCAGGTCCGGTTCATCACGCTTTTTCACGAGTTTTCGTCCCCAAAGCTTTGAGAAATGCTGAGTTCGTTTTTGTCAGACGCGAAGCCCTAAAAGCAACACTCAAACCACCGTATGAAGGGCCATTTCGAGTGCTGGAGGCAGGTGATAAGCAATTTGTGCTAGATTTTGGAGACAGAAAAGAGACAGTCAGTATTGACAGACTAAAACCTGCTTTTGTCATGAAGGACGAATCTGTACCGGTCGCGAGGGCGCCTCGACAAGGCAGGCCCCCGCAGGGGGCAAGTAATCACTCTCTCCCTCAGTCAACAGAGCCGGAGCAGAAAGGCGCCGCAGGCAAGGCGGGGCCAACCCACAGCAGATTCGGCAGACGGTTGAAGCCCAGGCGGCACACAGACTGAATTTTTTTTTTCCACAATATCTTTATTGAGCCTTTTTTTTTTTTTTTAACAAACATGATACAAACAATCAAACACTAACACTAAAGTACTACAAAAAAAAATGCACTAAAAACACCAACAACCACCAACAAAATCAAATCTTCAACAATGCTCCTCTGTTTAGTCTAGACAATCCAATACATAAGTATACATATTATGTTCACCAGTTTGGAATTTACAAGGTCCACACACATCATTCACCTTCTTCTTCAAGAGTTATGTTTAAATTTTTTACATAATCAATAAAAGGTCTCCATATATTCTCAAACACAATTTCCTTTGATTTCAGTATATATGTTATTCTTTCTAATGGAAGGTTTGTTAACATCTGTCTTAACCACTGAGTCACATCTGGTCTATGAGTTTTTTTTCCATAATAGTGCAATACATTTTTTGGCATTAAGCAAACTGAGGTCTATGAATGTTCTTTCACTTTTATTAAAATTATGCTTTTCTGGGTACAGACCCAACAAAAACAGTTTAGGATTCAATATGATTTGTTTTGAGATTATTTTTTCAATTGTTACCCTCACCTCTTCCCAAAACATTCTTATTAATCTACATTCCCATACACAATGAAATAGGGTTCCTTTACTTTCCATGCATTTTGTGCATGTATCTGGTATATTTTTGTTATATCTATTTAACTCCTCCGGTGTAACGTACATCCGCATTAACCATTTGAAATGTATCAATTTAAGGCGTACATTTATTGATTTGGTTTGAGCTTCTGTACAAGCCAATTCCCATTGTTCCTCTGAAATTTCAGTTTGCAGATCTTCTTTCCAGTAGTTTAATCTTTTCAGTGAATTTTCACTTGAAAATAGTGTCAATGAGTTATAAAACTCTGAAATAATACCCTTTCTTTTACTATCTTTCATCATCATTTTTTCCAAGGATGAATAAATAGGTCGAGTGAGAGCTTTATTTTGATTTGATCGAATAAAGTTTCTAAGTTGAAGATATTTAAAAAAAATGTGTTCTATTGAGATTAAATTTGATCCTCAGCTCTTCAAAAGACATTATGTTATCTGCACATGGCAAATATAAATCCTGAATCTTTTGTATCCCTTTTAAATTCCATACTTTAAATACAACGTCCGCTCTCCACACAGACTGAATGTTGATGTTGATTGTGCAGTAGTCAGTAGCATGTTATTGAATTTTAGGGAATAGTCCGTTCTTCATCGTTTGGGGGGGGGGGGTTATATGGCTGTGTAGTTGTGCATGCACATGTTGGACATATGAGAGATATGCTGACAGCACATATGTGATTTAACCTCACGATGAAGGAGACGGAGAGTCTGGGACACCTGTGGAGGACAGCGAGAGAAGACAATGGGTGTGGACAGAGGACTCCCTGACCTCTAAGGCTCGAGAGGAGAGAGGGGGGAGTAATGTAAATAAAGGGATTATGATGGAGATGTGTGACCTCCCCTGCGAGGGAGATTTCTGGATGTGAGAATGTATAAAGGTGAAAACTTTGGTGTGGTTGAGCCTCTTTGTTCGCTGCTCAAGAATGAGAGCAGACTGTGGGAATGATTGCTTGAAATAAACTTGAATTAAATGCAATTCAGTTTCGTTATTCAAGGCTCCCCACATCACAAACATTTCATTAAGACGTGTGAGCTGTTAAACTGTGGGAAAAGTGCAGTCAATGACCCCTTTTTGTATTAACATTACAATGTGTTAGAGAGAGGGCAAGAAAATGTTGTTCAATAGAAGATCAATCATGAGAATAATGTGGTGATCTTAGGTGCATGGTATGTTCATATTTCATGCAGTCAAGTAACCCCAATTATTGCCATGTTTTATTCTGCTGATCTTAAATGCCTTATGTTTGTGCCACTCCACTGACTTTAATAAAGAGGGGTTACTAAAGCTAGAAGGTGTGATTTCGCCTTGTCCATTATTGTAACAACTCAGTGTCAAGAATTCTGCATCCAGACTATGAGACTGATTAAATATTGCCAATGAAATTACTAACTAATGCTTAATTCCCAAATTCTTAAGCTAAGTGTTTTCAATAGGGTCCTCATCAACCCTGTCCCAAAGATGAGTGGTGCCCCACCTAGTGTTACAAAGAGCTATTGCAAGTATTATTAATAAGTTTTAAACTTAGTTTAATAATTATTAATAATTATATTTACAAGTCCACAAAACACATGTAAACTGGTTGGGCACCAGTTTACCAGTTTACATGTGTTTTGTGGACTTGGAGAAGGCATTCGACCGCGTCCCTCGTGGTTTTTTTGTGCGAGGTGCTTCAGGAGTACGGGGTTGCACGGTGGTGCAGTGGTTAGCACTGCGGCAGCACAGTTTACCCTTGGCCGGGGGATTGTGGGGATCGTGGGATTGTGGGTTCAATCCCAGCCCCCGACCAACAGTGATCTGTGTGGAGTTTGCATGTTCTCCCCGTGTTGCGTGGGTTTACTCCGGGATTTCTCCGGTTTCCTCCCACATGCCAAAAACATGCATGTTAGGTTAATTGGCTGTTCTAAATTGTCCCTAGATATCTGTTTCCTATAGGCCCTTAGAATACAGGGTTAGTATTAATGAAAGCGCTTTGAGTGGTCTTTGTGACTAGAAAAGCGCTATATAAGTGCAGGTTAGTTAGTTAGTTAGTTAGGAGTATGGGATATCGGGCTTGTTACGAGCTATCTGGTCTCTATATGACCATTGTGAGAGTTTGGTTCATATTGCCAACACTCGGTCGGACTCATTCCCAGTGAGAGTTGGACTCCGCCAGAGCTGCCCTTTGTCACTGATCCTGTTCATAATTTCTATGGACAGGATTTCTAGGTGCAGCCAAGGATCGGAGGGTGTCATGCTTGGTGACCACAGAATCTTAACTCTGTTGTTTGCAGATGATATTGTCCTGCTGGCTTCATCCAGCAATGACCTACAGGTCTTACTGGGATGGTTTGCCGCTGAGTGTGAAGTGGCTGGAATGAGAATCAGTACCTCCAAATCTGGATCCATGGTCCTCAGCTGGAAAAAGGTGGATTGTCCTCTCTAGGTTGGGAACAAGCTCCTGCCCCAACTGGAGGAGTTTAAGTATCTCGGGGTTTTATTCACGAGTGAGGGGAGAATGGAACGAGAGATTGACAGACGGCTCGGAGCAGCATCTGCAGTGATGTGGATGTTGTACCGGTCCGTTGTGGTGAAGAGGAAGCTAAGCTCTAAGGCAAAGCTGTCGATTTACCAGTCAATCTACGTTCCTACCCTCACCTATGGTCACGAGCTTTGGGTAATGACCGAAAGAATGAGATTGCCGATACAAGCGGCTGAAATGAGCTTTCTTCATAGGATTGCTGGACTCATCCTTAGAGACAGGGTGAGGAGCTCAGTCATCCAGGAGAGGCTCAGAGTAGAACCACTGCTCCTCCACATCGAAAGGAGCCAGTTGAGGTGGTATGGGCATCTGATCAGGATGCCTCCTGGATGCCTCCCACTTGAGGTGTTTTTGGTACGTCCCATTGGGAGCAGACCCCGGGGCAGACCCAGGACTCGCTGGAGAGACTACATCTCGCAGTTGGCCTGGTAACGCCATGGTATCCTCCCTGAAGAGCTGGCGCAGGCGGCTGGGCAGAGGGAAGTCTAGGCTTCTCTGCTTGAACTGCTGCCTCCGCAACCCGGACCTCCGGAAAAGTGGTAGAAGATGGATGGATGGATGGATGGATGGATGGATGGATGGATGGAATTATATTTACAAAATGTAGGACTCAACGCTACATTTTTTGATAGAGCGATGTACAATATCAGAAGGATTTCAAGAACTGCTGTGTCATGGCTTACATGGAGACGTGGCTTACGGCGCATGACCAGGATGTGGACCTGTGGATTGACGGCTTTGGAGTCCCACTTCGCTCGGATCGGCAGGAAGAGGTAACAGGGAAACGTCAGGGGGGTGGCGTATGTTTATATATTAATAAACAGTACTGCACATCTGTCACGGTCAGAGAGCGCATCTGTACACCAGATGTGGAGCTTCTGTCCGTATCGCTACGCCCCTTTTATCTGCCCCACGAGTTCCCCCAACTTTTCATAACGACTGTGTACATTCACCCAAGAGCGGATGCTGACTCCGCCTCCAGCACAGTCTTTGATGTGGTACAGCGGTTGCAGTCCAAACTTTATCCTTGGGGATTTTAATCCTTGGGGATTTTAACCATGTTTCTTTAAAGAAGACACTTAAAAACTTTTATCAGTATGTCTCCTGCCCAACCAGGCGAAAAAAGACATTGGACCTGTGCTATGGATCCATTGAGAGGGCCTATAAATCTATTCCCCTTCGTCCTTTAGGATCCTCAGATCACAACTGTGTACATTTGCTGCCCACATATAAAACTGCTCTCAGAAGAGACAAGGCGAAGACCAGAGACATAAACATGTGGACAGAGGATTCAGTGCACTGCCTCCAGGAATGCTTTAACTGTACGGACTGGGAGGTGTTCACACTAGCCTGTGGAGAAGACTTGGACTCGTTAGTGGACGTGACATGCTCATACATGGCTTCTGTACAGACGTGATCGTTCCACGTAAACATGTCAAAATATATCCCAACAACAAGCCATGGGTTACAAAATCAGTTAAATCCTGCTTACAGAGGAAAACATTTGCCTTTAAACAGGGGGTTGTTTCTGAGCTGCAGGTTGCCACAAAAGAGCTGAAGTCCGAAATTTTAAGAGCAAAACAGAATTATAAATCAGAGTTGGAAAGCAAGATGGCAACAAAGAAACTTGGTTCAGCCTGGGCCAGTATGAAAACTATTGCAGGCCTTCAGAGCACAGAGCACAGTAATCGTGTGTTTTTAGATGGTTTTAGTTCAGACACAGAGCTGGCTAATGCTCTTAATTGTTTTTATGGTCGTTTTGACTCCTTTGATTTTAGCACAGAAACCCAAGGTTTGAAACAGAAACTCAAAGACAATCAGCACTTTAATATTGAGGTGCAGGATGTTAAAAGGGCGTTCTGTGCTGTAAAAGTAAACAAAAGTCAGGGCCCTGCTAATATATGTGGGCACTTGGTAAAGTCCTGTGCACATGAGCTGAGTCCTGTATTTCACTACATTTTCAATAAGTCCTTACAGACACAACATGTGCCTAAGATCTGGAAAGATGCTGTGGTTGTCCCCGTTCCAAAATCCAGCTGTCCTAAAACGGTAAATGATTTTAGACCAGTTGCTTTGACTTCAATTTTAATGAAAATTTTTGAAAAACTGGTCAGATTTGAGGTCCTAAAGCAGACTGAGCATGTATTGGATCCTTTGCAGTTTGCCTATAGGCCTCACAGAGGAGTGGAGGATGCCACTGTCACTCTGTTTAACATGCTTTTTAAACATCTGGATTTTAATGGGACACACGCCAGGCTTTTATTTGTGGACTTTTCTTCCGCCTTTAATACAATCCAACCTCATATTTTAGTTGAAAGGCTCCTGCAACAATTTGATTTGAGTAATAATCTGGTGGGTTGGATTCTGGATTTTTTAACCAACAGGACACAGAGAGTAAGGGTCAGTGGTCAATGGTCAATGGCACGCAGACGCGCGCGAAGCTCATCGCGCGCTCGCAGATCACATTCAACATACGGAGCGAACTTTCCCGGACTCTCTGGTTATTGTGGTTGGTGACTTTAACCAGAGCAATCTGAGCCACGATCTCCCCCGTTACAAACAGTTTATTAAATGCCCCACCAGAGGAAAGAACATGCTGGATCACTGTTACACTACAGTGAAGGACGCGTATCGCGCTGTTCCCCGCGCTGCGCTCGGACTATCTGATCACGTGATGGTCCACCTCATTCCCACTTACAGACAGAGACTGAAGCTCACTAAACCTGTTGTGAGCACTACGAAGAAATGGGACCAGTGAAGCTGAGGAGAAGCTGGAAACGTGCATGGAAATAACTGACTGGGGCATGTTTAAAGGAGCCACGCATGATCTGGATGAGTACACGGACACTGTGAACTCATATATCCACTTTTGTGAGGAGAGCATTGTTCCATCGTGCACCAGGGTGAGGTACTCAAATGACAAGCCCTGGTTCACTGCTAAGCTCAGACAGATCAGGAAGGAGAAGGAAGCAGCGTTGAAAAGTGGAGACAGGGACTGCTACAGGGAGGTTAAATATCGGTTTAACAGAGAGCTGAGGAGAGCTAAATCTGTGTATTCTGAGAGACTCCAGCAGCAGTTCACGGCTAACGACTCTGCTTCTGTGTGGAGAGGACTGAGGCAAATCACCAACTATCGGCCTCAGGCTCCTAAGGGTCAGGGTGACAAAGTCCTTTGTCAAAGACTGTCCCAACACTATGCCCGTTTTGACACCTCGTCAGCTGTGTCCAACTGCCCCCCTCCCTCCAGCTCCACAGCCTCCACGGTCCCTACTTCATCAAAGGCGCCCCCCCCCCCTCCTCCCACCCTGCCCTTGTCATCAGTGAGTAGGACGTGCTCAGACAGTTCTCCAGACTGAACCCGCACAAGGCCCCCGGTCCGGACGGCGTGTCTCCCTCCACCCTGAGACACTGTGCGAAAGAGCTGGCTCCTGTCTTCACAGACATTTTTAACACCTCCCTTAAGCTATGCCACGTGCCGACCTGCCTCAAATCTTCCACCATCATCCCTGTCCCCAAGAAGCCACGGATCACTGGACTTAATGACTACAGACCTGTAGCACTCACCTCTGTAGTCATGAAGTCCTTTGAGTGCCTGGTCCTGCCCCACCTCAAGTCCATCACCACTCCCCTCCTGGACCCGCTGCAGTTTGCCTACCGAGCCAACAGGTCTGTAGACGACGCAGTCAACCTGGCCCTCCACTCCATCCTGCAGCACCTGGACTCCCCGGGAACCTATGCCAGGATCCTGTTTGTGGACTTGAGCTCTGCATTCAACACCATCCGCCCCGCTCTGCTCCGGGACAAGCTGTCCCTGCTCAACGTGCCTGACTCCCTCTGCAGGTGGATCACCGACTTCCTGACGGACCGGAGGCAGCATGTGCGGCTGGGAAAGACTGTCTCAGACTCTGTTATCATCAGCACAGGATCACCCCAGGGCTGTGTACTTTCCCCCCTACTCTTCTCCCTTTATACCAACTCCTGCACCTCCAGCCGCCAGTCTGTCAAGCTGATCAAGTTTGCGGACGACACCACCCTCATCGGGCTCATCTCCAACGGCGACGAGTCCGCCTACAGGAGAGAGGTGACCCAGCTGGCGTCCTGGTGCAACAACAACAACCTGCAGCTGAACGCTCTGAAGACAGTGGAGATGATTGTGGACTTCAGGAAAGTCACAACCCTTCTGCCCCCCCTCACCCTCACAGGCTCTCCCATCACCACTGCAGATTCCTTCCGCTTCCTAGGCACCACCATCACCAGGGACCTCAAGTGGGAGCCAACCATCAGCTCCCTCATCAAAAAGGCCCAGCAGAGGATGTTCTTCCTGCGGCAGCTGAGGAAGCTCAAGCTACCCACCAAGATGTTAGTGCAGTTCTACACAGCCATCATCGAGTCCATCCTCACCACCTCCATAACCGTGTGGTACGCAGGAGCCACTGCCAGGGACAGACTAAGGCTGCAGCGCGTCGTGCGCACTGCTGAGAAGGTGATCGGCTGCAAGCTCCCATCTCTCCAGGATCTGTACATCTCCAGGACCTGGAGGCGTGCTGGCCAGATCATAGCCGATCCTTCACACCCTGGTCACGTACTGTTTGCCCCTCTCCCCTCAGGTAGAAGACTTCGGTCCATTCAGACTAAAACCTCCCGTCACATGAACAGCTTCTTCCCCTCTGCCATCAGACTGCTGAACACTAAGTGACTTATTGACTCTCGTGCACTATGTACAGCAGCTCAACCAGACTCATGTCAATCATCACTGTTTTCTTTTTGCATTACCGACTGCACTATGTGGTACTCCACAATATCTGCTGCTCGCTAATATTTAAAACTGCTGACTAGTATTACTCATTCTTATTCTACACTTTATTGCACGTATAGTTTTTTTATTTCTTTTATTTTATCATGTTTAATGTTGCAGCATTGCACCGAGACAAATTCCTAGTTTGTGTACTACATGAACAATGGCAATAAATCTGATTCTGATTCTGATTCTGAATGGTACATTGTCTGACCAAAAGTGTTCTTCTACTGGCTCTCCACAGGGGTGTGTGTTGTCACCACTACTCTTCATCCTGTACACAAACGTGGCGGAGCAGACATGACAACAGACACATTATAAAGTATGCTGATGATTCAGTTGTTGTCAGTCTCCTCCAGGATGGTGAGAATGGCCACGGCCCAATAGTTGATGATTTTGTTCACTGGTGTGAGGATTCCCACCTGCAGCTGCATACGACAAAAACTAAAGATATGATTATTGACTTTAGGAGGAAAACTCCCAGGCACGAAGTCACTGTACTAAAAGGCCAGACCACTGAATGTGTACAATCCTACAAATATCTTTGGACAATTATTGATAGTAATTTAAACTTTGAAGAGAACTGTGAAAAGGTGTGCAAAAAGGGTCAGCAACATTTGCATTAAGGAAACTTGCACGCTTCCAAATTGACCGAACCATAATGACAATATTTTATCGGGCTTTTATTGAACCTGTTTTATCCTTTTCTTTAGTGTCATGGTTTGGTCAGATAAAACTGAAACAGAGGAAATCCTTGGATCAGGTAGTTAGATGGTCCAATCGTTTGCTTGGTGAGTCACAGCTGAGCCTGACATCCCTGTACACCAGACAGGCACAGAGGATCGCTACCTCCATTTTAAATGATGACTCCCACCCTTTGCACTGCCGCTTTCAGCTTCTTCCCTCCAGACGGAGGTTTGCTGTCCCAAAAAGTAAAACCCAGCGCTACAAATCAGCTTTGTTCCTGCTGCTGTTAAAGAAGTGAACAAGATGTAACAATATATTGCACATAATTTAGTTACCTATTTATTAATTTTATTTTATATTTACTTATTTTTGTAGGTTTTTTATTTGGGTTCTAAATCTTTTATTGGGTTTTAGACTTTTGAGTTTTTAACCTCTTTGACTAGTCTTTAACTTTTTAATATGACCCGTCTCTCTTATCTCTTTGTTTTTTCTGTTATCTCTTTGTCCTATGTCCTGATTGGTGGAGCCTTGAGCACTTTTATCATGTTTATAGTCAGCTTCATGTGTGCCTGTGTTTGTGTTCATGTTGAATGTAACTGTGGTTTGTAAATATGGATGTCACCTGACTGCAAAACAAATCTACCTAAGGGTACAAATAAAGTTACCTGAACCTGAACCTGAGAGCATCCGCCCCACAACCGGGAGGTTGGGGTTCAAGTCCCGGCCGAGTCATACCAAAGACCATATAAAAATGGTACTTCCCGCCTTTTAACTTGGTGCTCAGCGTAATAGAATGGGGGAAGGAGAAGTTGTTTGCGGTGGCGCCTTGCATGGCAGCAACCCCTCTGATTCTACATGTGATTAACATAGTAGATAAGAGAAACATAATTTCGTTCTACTGTACATGATTGGCTATATGGACTGAATGACAATAGAGATGGCTTCTTCTTCTTTAAGTCAGTTGTACTCAGTGTATTTGAGGCAATCACTTGCCTCTTGTTTTTTTTTTGTTTTGAGTCACCTGCTTTGAGTGATACCAAATCAACATTTTTGACTTTTGTCTATTTCAAACAATGACAACAGAAGCTAATAAACATTGAGTTTTTTTTAAACCTAAAATCATGTGGTTGTGTAACTTATTTTAGCAAGTTCTGTTAAGTTACTTTTCAGAGTTCTGTTAACTTATTTCCATGGATTGAAAACTGAAAACCTTAAGTCTTATTAACTGAAAATGTTTTGAGTTTATATAACTGAAAACTTAAAATCATAGTAATTAAAAATATTTGAGTTGACTTATGAACATTTTAATTGTAATCAAAAGGTACAAGTAGCAAGTAATGATTTTAAGTTTTGAAAAACCTGTGAATTTTAGTTTATCAACTCAAAAATTTTGAGGCAATTGATTACCTCAGTTTTTTGAGTTCTGGTAACTTAATTTGGGTTTACAGTGTATTTTTAGCCATTTTAACTTAAAAAAAAAAAATAAAACTGCATTTGATCTGGGGGGAAAAAGAGCTTTCAATGTGAGCATCATATCTTCAAAGATTATGATCAATATATGACATAGGTATGCATTTAATTCAGTAAGATCCTGAGATTTTAATATCCAAATCTCAATCAATTTGTGTGAATCTGTGTACATGTTGATGTCTGTCCTCACCCCTCCTATGAGCAGCCTGGAGCAAACCCTGAAACTGCTCCGGGTTCCCCACCTCAGGGGAGATCTCCTCAAACCTGAGGCTCATGGCTTCGTCCGGCGGGGCGACGTGGATCGGCCCGATCACTAAGCCTTTCACCTTCAGCTGATACAGGCTGTCGATTTTCTGCTCGACACCTGAAAGACAGGCAAACACACGGGGAAAAAGGCTTCAATTTGGGGATTTCCTTTGTCTGCAGATGCATTTTAAGAAATTACTTGAGTTTTGTTTTTTTTTTGTTTAACACTTTCTGCATACTTTATCTAGAAACTCCATTCAGATTTTAAAATGTTCAGTTCATTTCAGACATTTATGCTACTACTTTTGGTGTTGATATATTTTCAATTAATTACAATTTCTTAAGAAGACTGAACGGGCCCTGTTAAGAGTAATAATGTGAGTTTTCCCCACTATTTTCTCTAATAATTTTTCATGATTTTCAAAAAAGTGCAAATTTTTCTGATAAATTTGTCACTTTTTTCTTATGATTTTTTTCTTCTCATAAATTTGCAGTATACTGCTTTTCTGTATTTCATTTGTCAAAACCGTGATCCCTGGACAACACAAATTAAACATAAATTATCATTTGAAATCTGCAAATCTATTGGCTGCAGCTAGAAATGGCACATCAGTAACCAGGGTTTGCTCTGGTAACATTTCTCGGTGGCGGGCCGCCTTGCCAGAAATTTCTGGGTGGTACCCCAACTGGCCCAATATTCAAGCCTCAGTTGTACAATACTTCAAATGGTAAGTTCCATATGCAACGTTACTGTGTAAAATTTTAAAAAGAAATAAATAGTATAAAATTAACATATTCCAGTATGTTTACTCCCGCCCCCCCGGAGAAAATATGTTGCCACCGCGCCAAGGTCTTTAAGCCAGAGGAAACACTGAGTAACTTTATTGTTTTTAGCCAATTTTAAACACATTAATAAATGACTACAAGTTTTAATCTCTTATTCAACATTTAAACAAACAAATGTTTGAGGGCTGCTCATTAAACATTTTCTCTGACCCACTGAAATTGCACATGTACAATAACACATACTGTATCTCTATAGGCCATGTGGTAACTTGCAGCTCTGAACTCCTAAGAGCTTCTCTTTCAGAGGTGCTAAGGTGGAGTAAGGTGTGATAATGGAGCCAGTTGAATGCAGAGTGGCCATTAGGTTCCTGCACTTGACAGGCTGCACACCACAGGAGAAGTTCAATTAGATGAATGAGACTTACGGGAAGGAAGGATTCCCGGGTTGCTCACACCTTTCCACGAGGAACGAGTCATGTTACTCCCAGGCTCTTTTGGCCATATGCTAAGAAAACCAGGAAGACTTCTTCAACAGACTAATCTAAACATGGGTCCATCACTATGATCCAGAGACTTGCGCCCAGTCAAAGCAATGGAAGCATTATGATTCACCACCTCCAAACAAGGCACGTGTCCAACCCTCGGTGGGTAAGGTCATGCTCACAGACTTTTGAGACCAGCATGGAGTATTTATGATGGATTTCCTGGCAAAGGGTACCACAATTACTGGGGCTTACTACACTTCCTTGTGGTAACGTATCGTCACTTCCTGTTTTGCTGTCTGCCTGTGTGGTTTGCTCTCCAGCTCTCGAGCCACTAGCTATGGCTACTAGCTCTCTTTCCTCTCCTCCTCTGGTGTGCTCTCTCTGTCAGATGTTTAGCTACACCTCTGCCTCTTTTAGTGATAACGGTAAATGTAATAAATGTTGTCTTTTTGAGGCGCTCGAGGCGAGGTTGTCTGATTTGGAATCCCGGCTCCGCTGCATTGAAACACCGTCTGCGCCAGTTAATCTCGACGGACGCCCCTTAGCTGCAGCGGAGCTAGCTAGCTTAGGTCCCCCTGTCACCGGTTCCCCGGCTCTCCTCTGCAGCGAGGAGACTGGGTGGGTGACGGTGAGAAGGAAGCCTAGTCGCAAAGCCCCGGTTCACCACCAACCTGTTCACGTTTCTAATCGTTTTTCCCCGCTCAGCGACACACCCGCTGAGGAAAAAACTCTGATCATTGGCGACTCTGTAGTCAGAAACGTGAACCTAGAGACTCCAGCGGCCATAGTCACATGCATTCCTGGGGCCAGAGCAGGCGACATCGAGTCAAATTTGAAAATGCTGGCTAAAAGTAACTGTAAATATTCCACAATTGTTATTCACGCCGGCATTAATGACATCCGTCTCCGGCAGTCGGAAGTCACGAAACTTAATGTAGAATCGGTGTGTGAGTTTGCAAAAACGATGTCAGCCACTGTAGTATTCTCTGGGCCCCTCCCCAATCTGACCAGTGATGACATGTTTAGTCGCTCGTCATCCTTGAACCGCTGGCTGTCTGTGTGGTGTCCTAAAAATGACGTGGGCTACATTGACAATTGGAGCTCTTTTTGGGGAAAACCTGGTCTTATGAGACGAGACAGCATTCATCCCACTTTGGATGGTGCTTCTCATTTATCTAACAATCTGGCATCTTTTTTATCCAAATTTCCAAAACCATGACTACTCAGAGTTGGGACCAGGAAGCAGAGTCGCAGTCTTACACGCCTCTCTGCAGCTCCTCTTCATCCGCCACCCCTCAGCTTAGCCCCTGTCTTCCCCATCAGAGAATCGTTGTCTGCTCCCTCCAAAGTAAATAAAAATATAATGTATAAGCATCCCAAAGTGATAAAGCAAAATATTGGTAAAACTCAAATTAAACATAAAGCCTCTAAATTGAATGATTTGGCCTCTGTTCCTCCTCATAATTTAAAAATTAAATGTGGTTTATTAAATATTAGGTCTCTAACTCCCAAGTCTCTGTTAGTCCATGATCTGTTAATTGATCATCAGATTGATTTAATTTCCCTTACAGAGACTTGGTTAGGACAAGAGGATTATGTTGGTTTAAATGAATCAACTCCCTCTGGTTATTTAAACTGTCAAAATCCCAGAAGTTCTGGTCGTGGAGGAGGAGTAGCATCAATTTACCATTCCAAATTACTAGTTAATGTAAAGCAAAAAACATGTTATAATTCCTTTGAGGGCCTGGTCCTCAGCATTGGACACTTTAGCAATTCCAGGTTAAACCCAATTTTATTTGCCATAGTTTATCGTCCCCCATCAACCTATTCAGAATTTTTATCCGAATTTCCTGATTTCTTAGCTGATTTAGTGCTGAAATCTGATAGAATAATTATAGTAGGGGACTTTAATATACATGTGGATGTAGATAGTGACTGCCTTAATGTGGCTTTTAATTCAATATTAGACTCGATTGGGTTTTCTCAGAAAGTAGGAAATTCTACTCATTACCTCCACCATACATTGGACCTTGTTCTGACATATGGCATAGAAATAGAAAATCTGGTAGTGTCTCCTCATAACCCTGTACTGTCAGACCATTGTCTGTTAACCTTTGATTTTACTATTTCTGACTATTTGGCTCCTAAAGAAAAATATTATCACAGTAGATGCCTCTCAGATGATGCTGTTTCCAAATTTATGCAGATTGTTTCCTCTATGCCATGTGTCAACACAACGGAAATAAGCTATAGACAGCTTGCTCCTTCTGTAATTGATAACATGGTGGATAGTGTTTCAGCTTCTCTGCATCAGGCTCTAGACTTGGTGGCCCCCTTAAAAAAGAAAAAGTCTAATCAGAGATTTTTAACTCCTTGGTTCAACACAGAAACTCGTAGCTTAAAACAGAAGACTCGTCAATTAGAAAGAAAATGGCGCTCTACTAATTTAGATGAAATCTATTTAGCTTGGAGAAATCATCTTTTAATTTATAAAAAATCTCTTAGAAAAGCTAGAACGAGTTATTACTCTGCATTAATAGAAGAGAACAAGAATAATCCCAGGTTTCTTTTCAGTACTGTAGCCAGGTTGACAAAGAGTCAGGACTCTGTCAATCCTAGCATCCCCTTAGAGCTTACTAGTCAGGACTTTATGAACTTTTTCAATAATAAAATTTCATCCATCAGAGATAAAATCAATCAGATTCTTCCCACAGTTAACTTAAATACTGTAACTACTACAACTCCTTCTATTGATGTCTGTCTTGATGAGTTTACTCCAATCGACCTTTGTGAGTTAGACAAAATAGTTTCCTCATCCAAACCTTCAACTTGTCTTTTAGACCCTATTCCTACCAGGTTATTTAAAGAAGTCTTCCCACTTATTGGTAGCTTTATTCTTCATATAATCAATTCTTCATTAACTTTAGGCCATGTACCGCAGGCTTTTAAAACGGCTGTAATTAAACCCTTACTCAAAAAGCCAACGCTAGATCCAGGAGCTTTAGCTAACTATAGACCAATCTCTAATCTCCCTTTCATTTCAAAAATCTTAGAAAGAGTTGTTGCTATGCA
The DNA here is from genome assembly GCA_020510985.1 of Pholidichthys leucotaenia. NCBI lineage: Eukaryota > Metazoa > Chordata > Actinopteri > Cichliformes > Pholidichthyidae > Pholidichthys > Pholidichthys leucotaenia. The sequence goes on from CM035842.1 coordinate 51,075,583, forward strand.
ATTATTTGACCACCTGCAGGGAAATGGTTTATTTGAGGAGTTTCAATCTGGGTTTAGAATCCATCATAGCACTGAAACAGCCTTAGCGAAGGTCACTAACGACCTCCTCATTGCATCTGATAATGGACTAGTTTCTGTACTTGTCCTTTTAGATCTTAGTGCAGCTTTTGATACTATTGATCATAATATTCTACTTGATAGATTAGAACACTATGTTGGACTTAATGGAACTTCGTTACAGTGGTTTAGATCTTATTTATCTGATAGGTTCCAGTTTGTTCATGTAAATGATGAGTTTTCTCTCAGCTCAAAGCTTAGTCATGGAGTTCCACAGGGATCTGTGCTTGGCCCTACTCTTTTTAGTTTATATATGCTTCCGTTAGGCAACATTATTAGAAAGCACTGTATACATTTTCACTGTTATGCAGATGACACACAATTATACCTGTCAATGAAGCCAGATGATACTAATCAATTAGCCAAGTTAGAAGCCTGTCTTAAGGAAATCAAAGTTTGGATGACTTGTAATTTCCTGCTATTAAATTCAGATAAGACTGAAGTCATTCTTGTTGGTCCAAAAAACCTTAGAAATTCCTTTCCAAATCAAACTTTCAGTTTGGATGCAGTTACTCTTTCTCTTAATAGCTCTGTGAGGAACCTTGGAGTTATTTTTGATCAGGATTTGTCCTTCAATTCACATATTAAATTTGTTTCTAAGACTGCCTTCTATCATTTGCGTAATATTGCCAAGATTAGGAGCATCTTGTCTCAGAGTGATGCTGAGAAGCTGATCCACGCTTTTGTTAGCTCGAGATTAGATTATTGTAATTCTTTATTATCAGGTTGTCCTAAAACATCTTTAAAAAGTCTTCAGCTGATCCAAAATGCTGCAGCAAGAGTTTTAACAGGTACTAGAAAGAGAGATCATATCTCTCCGGTTCTGGCCTCCCTTCATTGGCTTCCCATAGAGTTTAGAATTAAGTTTAAAATCCTTCTTCTTACTTACAAAGCTCTAAACAATCAGGCTCCTTTTTATTTAAAAGATCTGATACTACCGTATCATCCTAACAGAGCACTACGCTCCCAAAATGCAGGTTTACTTGTAATACCTAGAATCTCCAAAAGTACAATGGGAGGCAGAGCCTTTAGTTATCAAGCTCCTCTCCTGTGGAATCAGCTGCCAATCTGGATTCGGGAGTCAGACTCGATCTCTGTTTTTAAGAATAGGGCTAAAACCTACCTTTTTGATATAGCCTACAATTAGGGAGGGATCATGTGTTTTCTGAACCCTCCCTTAGTTATGCTGCTAATAGGTTTAGTCAGCCGGGGGACCTCCAGTAATGCACTGGGCCTCACTCCTTTCCTCACTCTCTATGAAATTTTTTTTTTTTTGCTGGTCATTAACATTTGTTTGTTCTCTCCCATAGATTGAGTCCCCATCGTGCTGTTTGCTCTCTACATGTCTGTTCTTTTCTTCTTCTCTATCCCCTCACCCCCCAGCCAGTCGCAGCAGATGACTGCCCCTCCCTGAGCCTGGTTCTGCTGGAGGTTTCTTCCTGTTAAAAGGGAGTTTTTCCTCTCCACCGTCGCCAAGTGCTTGCTCACAGGGGATCGACTGATTGCTGGGGTCGCCTGATTGCTGGGGTCTTTCTGCAACTGTGGGGGTCCTCCCTACAGTTGATAGTGCTATGAGATGACTGTTGTTGTGAAATGGCGCTATATAAATAAAGTTGAATTGAATTGAATTGAATTAAATAAATAAAGTTGAATTCACTGCTGCAGAAATTGTGGAAGGCCATCAAAACCAAGAGGTGTAGCATGCTGACCAAAGGTGTCCGCCTCCTGCAAGTCAATGACCCAGTTCGCAACTCACACATTGTCGAGATGGATGCACAGTCTTGTGGCTATGAAATCCTTCCTCTCCCCCTTTACTCTCCTGACCCCACACCATCTGACTTCCTCCTCTTTCCAAGCATGAAGTCATTTTTGAAGGGTAACTACTTCCAAGATGATGAAATGCTGATTTCCAAGATGAAGTTGTGGTTTCTGATGCAACCTGCAAACTTCTACAGGCAAGGTCTCCACTGCTGCATAAAGCGATGGGAGAAGTGTGTGATCCTTGGTGGTACCTGCAGAGAAAGACTAATATCTGTGCCAAGTCTGGTTTCTCTCACTCCATGGGAAATGAGTCAGGGGAAATCTTTAATGAGCAGCCTTTGTAAGTGTACATTTTAAAGGACACAAATACACTTTTTCCCTTCTGACCAACGAAATGTGAGTAAAACAGACAACAACAACTCACAGCATCACACAGACTCAGGAACAGAGTTTGGAGCTTTCTAAAGTCTGAGTCATGTTGTGCAGGACATGAAACCTGCTTCCTGATGAGGAGGAGCAGAAGAAGCTTTATTTTCTTCAGACTTCTCCTTCTGCTCATTTGGAACAAAGTGCAAACTTTCATTTGTTAGTTTACAGCAGACATGGCATCAGCAGAATGTCTGAGTCAGACTCTTTAAACTGAACATTTAGGTTTCAAAGTATGGAAGGTTTTCATTGGTCGGGGGTTACAAACATAATTATTTTTAAAAAAGTAGCTGCATCATTGATAATTTTATTTCCATCCATCCATTTTCATCCATTGGAACTTCAAATGTGTTTGCTTTAGTTTGACAATAAAACAATATATATTTTTGGTATGCTGTTTTGTTTCTTGTTACAGTCAAAACCAGATATTTATTATTCAACAGGGAGGTAAGCTCACCCTTCAGGTTCTGAAGATTGCTGAAGGCCTTGACGTTGCCGATCTGGTACAGCGGGCCGTTGTTCCACCAGTTGGTGACCGGCAGGTCTCTGCAGCGGGGGGCCTGCACGATGATGAGGACAGCCCCCACCAGCATTCCCACCCAGCCGAGCCAGAACACCACCAGCAGCGCCCAGCGGGTTCTCACCCAGCTACAAATCAGGAATATAAAGTGTGTCGGCTCATTAGCTGAACAAGATGATGATGGAAACATGAGGTGGAATCCTGAGCTAGAGTCTACAGTTGGAGTGTTTAGATGAGCTACCTCCACCAAGGAAATTATGTGGTGGCCTTGGGTTGTATGGAGTTAGATTTGTGCCAAAAATTATGGGGTAGAAAAAGAATATGCACACATGCCATTTGATTGAGAAAAAAATCTAATTTTTGTATGCAAACATTCTAATTTCAGTGAATGAATATTAATCACTTTGTACCCAAATATTCAATTATCCAGATGTTCTTTCACTACATTGGTACTGAGTTTTCAGAAATGATATTTTGATATGTGGCTTTTCCTTCAATCCTGTTTTAGGAAAGATAAGTAAAAAATGTCAAAATCTAGATGAAAAACGGGTAAAGTTACAAGAAAAACAATGCAAATTGATGATAAAAAAAAGCCACTGATTTACACTAATACATTTGCAAATATACGAGAAAAAAAAATTATATAAAGAAATTGAAAATTCATGAGGGAAAAAAATCTTAAATTTACAAGCTGGAAAGTAATATATTGACAAGTAGAAGTCACTAATATATCAGAGAAGTCACATTTGTTAAGAAAAAAATGAGACATTTTATAAAAGAAAGTTCCAAATCACAAGCTTCTGATAAGACATGGATGCTGTAGCAGTCGACAGAGGGAGACGAAACAATCCAGAATATAGGTGCAGGCGGCATGCATCAGGTTCCAGCCAGATGTCAGCTTCAAGGTTTTGTACTGTTTAACTACAGCATTTAAATTCTAAGGTGTGCTACACCAGTGTTTTTCAACCAGGGTTCCCTGCAACATTCAGGTTTCTATGGGAAAGTTTCTAGTTTGACTTCTTAACTGGTCCAAAAAATTGCAAACAATTTGCCATTGCGGTGCATGGGTGCTTACTGAACCGATCAAAACAGACGGATATTTTTTTGATCATTTTAACAACTGTTCACTACCAATATCTGTAGCTGATTCATGCTTAATTACAATCAATTTCAATGAATAACCTACGTAGGTTGAGTTCATTTTATTTTCACATGAAAATTTTTGAAAATATGGTGCAGAAAACTTCATTTTTAGAGCATAAAGACACATGATGCAAAGGCTGATGGACTTTTCATCAAGACGATTTTTGGTACCACAACAGAACAGCATGAAATTTGGTGTGATTCTTTAGAATACTGCTGTGACTGTGAAGTTTTCAGTAAGATTGGATCACTACATTAGAAGATAAATCAGAAAATACAGTTTTCAATGGCCTACAAAATCAAAAGGATTGATATTTTTTGATCATTTTAACAACTTTTATCAATATCTGCAGATGATTCATGCTGGACAAAAGTTGTGGAATATTTCAGAGACTAGAATGAATAGTATATACACGTGCATGCCCATAGAAACCAAGTATAAGCAAGTATTTCTGCATGCCTGTAGAAAGCAGGTATAAGCAAGGGTGTAAACAAGCACGTCAGCACTCCTTCAGTGATGCCTGCCTTTGATTTTTGATGGTGTCATAGTGAGTCCTATGATCTGTGATGATGTCATAGGGAGTCATGATCGTGAGTCATGCCCGCGTTTGATCTTGGAAGCTGTCCTATGATTTTTGATGATGGCATAGCGAGTCCTATGATGCCTGCATTTGATCCTGGTTTAAATTAGTGTGTCCTATTCTTAATCGGGTGATGATATCTCTTCTTTGGTGAGTGATGGTGTATGTGACATCATAAAGACATCAAGGCAGGCATCATAGGACCTCATGCCTACATCATAGGTAGCCAGTCCTATTGTGTATATGACGACATTGCGAGTCCTATGTTGCCTGATATCATAGAATCATCATAGGACATCATGCAGACATCATAGGCTGTCCTATGATGTGCTCTAATCGTGCCACACAGACATGCTGTACTGCTTTGAATGGGTGTGGTTTAAAGTAGTGTGCTACTGTTAATCGGGTGATGAGTAAGATTTCCAGATTTACACAAAAACTGCTTTGAATGGGTGTACTTTAAAGTGCTATGTCCTATTGTGTATATGACAGCATCGTCCTTTTGTCTATATGATGGCATGACATCATAAAGACATCAAGGCATAATGACATCATAGGAGCATCATAGGCTGTCCTATGATGTCCTATGATCGTGACAGACAGACAGACAGACAGACAGACAGACAGACAGACACACACACACACACACACACACACACAGGTTTCTTGAATTTATAGAGTGATGAAAGAACTCTGAATCTAGGCCCAGCAGTTCTGGAGATATTGACAAAAAATGTAAAACTGATTATTATAGCGCCACCTATGGGTGCAGTGTCTTGATTGTGGGTCTCTGACCAGACTGTAACATTTCATGTTTCTACATACCACAACTTTTGCTGCACGTGGATTTTTGGGAGAAAAATTAGAAGAAAAAGAAGGAGATCCATGCTACTTGGACCCCTAACTATTCTGATATTTACTTTGGATTACTACCGAATATCTGGAGCCCAAAAGTGGTATTCAGGTCAGTCCTAATTTAGGGCTGTCACTCAGCACCTCCACTGTCTCCATGCTCAGTCATGTGTGCACCACATTACTGTGGTGCCACAATACCAGTACCAATACCAGTTGGAGACCTAACATTCAAATTGCCTTTTGGCACAAAGTGTTGCTGTTTACATAGTTGAAAATTGGGGCACAGATGTAATGTGGTGCCAAGTGGAGTGAACATACAGACAGCAGAAGTAATGAGAAAGCAGTCGTGACACCATGAGAGAGACCACTAGGGCCGTACCAAAATATTCTATTATGTGTCACCATGGGTTGAGATGCCGTCTCGGCACTCAGCCCATGTTTTCCCTCATCCCTGCTTCCCATTGAGCAGCGTCTCAGCTGGCCCCCAGCTGGCAGCATTATGGACGGCTGGGGCCAATTAGTCTTCATCAGCTGGGGCGCTGCCAATGAGGATAAATAGGAGCAGCCTCGATGACTCGGGGCTGCGACATAAACACATTGCTAAGCTGGAGCCCCTTCGTCTGGTGTCAGCTTATACTCCTCTTGCAGCATTCCTGTGTTTGTATCCCGCTGTGAGGATGTACGTCTTGCTACCCCCACGTCCGGTACGAGCTGCTTACCTCTGCGCTGTGCAACCTGTGAGTGTACGTCTGCATGAGTATCTGTGCTCTCCTCATCCCTTCCCCTTTACCCTGAATAAAATATCACGACTCACTGGCTTGTCCCTGGCTCTGATTGCCCGGCTCCCTAGAGCCGGATATGACAGTATGTCGCAGCCAGAAGAGTTGCCGGCGGCCGTGGGTCGCTGTGGAAATGTACCTTTCTGTCCGGGTGTCAGCGCTGCTAGCATGCCGTTTCCCAGGAGTCACTTCCGGCGCCAGGGCGACGAGCTGAGGTCCATCTCGGAGGCTGTCGACGGGACGCTCTTCACCCTGCACGACGCCTCCAACGCGAGACGCTGGCATCCGGGCCGTGCTGAGGAACTCCTGGACTGTCACCCTCACTCTCTGTACCATCTGGAGGACAGTGCCAGGATAGACGCTGCAGGTACACAGCGAGAGAAGCTCCACGGGGTGGATGGAAATCCCGGCAGGGAGTCGAAGTGGGCGACGTCTTTCCCCGCTTCGGAGTCCCGTTCCTGCCGCCATTCCAGTCCGGGAGTTCGCGCCAACCAGAGGACTTCCCCCGACCTGCGCCACGTCACTCGGGATTCCCTTCAAGGAGCCACAGCTGACAGCAGTTATGTCCGGGGTCGAGGGGCTGTCGCGAGCTCTACTGTGTTTCCTGTCACCACCTTCAGGCATGTGGCGGCGGCAGTGAGGTTGATGGAGAGGACTTCAGGGCTACGAAGCTTTCCCGTGCTCGGCGCCTTCCTCGCCTCGATCTCTGATCTGGAGCGGCGAATCCTGGGTTTCCCCCTCGCTTTGTTCCCCGGGAATAGCCGCCATCACATCGCCGAGTCACCTCTGCACGAACCTCGTCCGGATCCAGTTCTGAGCCATCGTCAGGACAGTTCCTCCCACGCAGCTGTCACCTCTTCGCCTCGTTTGTGTGGAGATTCTACAGCCCCGTTCCCTGAGCCTCATTTCCCCGCTGTCATTCCTGGACATTCGGGCTGGCTCACCCTGGCTGTTTCCCCCTCCTCCTCGACGCGCTTCCTGACTGCTGTGCGTGCCTGGAATTCCGGCCTGGTGAGCTCTCTGCTGGAGACAACGCGAGCGATCCTCAGACGAACTCCCGGGGGGTCCTCCGTTATCGCCGGGCGGGGAGAGGAAGAAGCAGAATCCACTACAGCAGGCGATACTCAACCTCCAGGGGGCAGGCAAGTCATTGTTTTTTCACACCTGCTTAATGATTTGCTCTGTCACATCCCTGGAGGAGAAGTTCAGGGTTCGCAGCTCCCTGAACTCTCCCCACCTGCTGTAACTTGTATTCCTAATCCCGCATCCTCTGTGTCTCTCTCCGCCGAGCGGTCCCCGGCTCCGGGTCAACGTGGTGGGATATGGAGAGGGCCTGTGGTTCCGCAGCTACATTGCGGACGGAGGAGGGGGACTGACTGCTGCGTGGAGTCTACGCCGACGACTGAGCGTCCCCGGGTCTCCACGGAGGAGCGGTTCGGTCCAGCGGGACGAGATTCTTCTGGCTTCACGCCGAGTGGATCGTCGGCGGGGTCACCGGAGCTGGAGGGATCTCAAGCTGCGCTGACCATCGTGCTGGCTGCGGGGCCCGACGCGGCTAGATGGGAGCCTGACAACGACCTCCTGACGACGGATCCTGGATCTTCGCAGTCCTGGACGGCGTCAGAACCCGAGATCAGGCGAGTGCTCTCCTTTCTTTTCTCTCTTTTTATCCTCGAGCACTACAGCCTATCTCCAGGGGAGACGAGCAGGGTGCAGCCGTCCGCTGCGTCTGAGCTCGTCTCGCCGGGTTCTGGCGCTGCCAGTGATCCTGATCCCGGTTCTGTTTTCTCTTCTGAGCCTTCTTCCAGGGTCACCGGCAAGGAGTTGCTGTTCCTCGTGGTGCTGGAGGGTCCGGGTTCAACGTTGGAGGTCGGTTCTGGTGCAGTATCCAACGTGGGTTCGCCTGAGGCCCGATCGGGGTCCGACGTGGGTGCTGCCCCAGTATTGTCCAGGTCCGGTGAGGAGGTGGCCGTTTTCCTGCGGCCTGACGCCCGCCGCCCTCGTCATCGGCTCTCCCCTGAGCCTCTTCCACCGGGATCCGCTCTGATCCTTCGCCCGTCTCAACGGTCCTGGTGGTTGAGTGGTGCGGGTCGACGACCCGACCCACAGAACTTTCGGTTCGGTGATCTGGTTCCCCCCACTGGTCTGTGTTTCCCTCTGGGCAGCCTGGTTCGGCTGCCGGTGGACTGGATTCCTGGGATCTGGGTCCAGAGTTCGCTGTCCGAACACTTCTCTTTCCCTGATTCGCCAGCTGGACGATGGGCGGGGAGATCTCCGGAGCCATCTCGGCCATTTTTGGACTCTGCCTGCCATTCACCTCGGGTGTCACTTTTTCTTTTGTTATTAAGGTCACTCGGGTGTAATGTTTTGTCCTGTTGGTGGATTCGTTTTTATAGTGCTGTGTTTTCCATCGCTCATGCTCAGCATTTTACTTTTTGTGCCATGTTTTTAGCCTCGTTTTTTGTATTGTAGAGTTATGTTTTGTTTTCCGTAACACCATGCTCTGCAGTTATCCATTTATTCCAGTCACTTTCATTTCTTTAGGTGACTGGGTATTTATATATTCGTGTGTGTGGGTTTTTCTTTGCCTGCACTCAGTATTTCTTTTTTGTCCTGTTGGTTCATTAGAGTCATGTGCTTTGTTTTCTGTAACACCATGCTCTATAATTGTCATTTGTTCCAGTCACCCTCACTTTTCTTGGTGACTGTGTGTATGTACTTAAATTAGCGCTGTGTATAGGTTCCCCTTTATTTAACCGTACTCAGCATTTTTTGCCCTGTACCTTTTTGGTAGTTCTTTTTTCCTTGCTCTGGGTCACGCATGGTTGGTACTCTCTGGGTAGTATGTAACCGGCGTGCTGACCCAGTTCTTCTCCCCATCTGTACCTGGGTTAATTATTCTGTTTTGTCAGTATTGTATTTGGGTTTTTCTTTCCCGCTACCCTACATTGCCCCATTGGTGTTGTCCTTCCCTTGGCTTCTTCCCCTCCGGTCCGCCTCCCTTCCTCCCACCCTAGGTGGGGGGGGGGGGGGGCTGGGATGTTCCTGGTCGTTCAGGAGCCCGACCTTGAGGGAGGGGCTCTGTCACCATGGGTTGAGATGCCGTCTCGGCACTCAGCCCATGTTTTCCCTCATCCCTGCTTCCCATTGAGCAGCGTCTCAGCTGGCCCCCAGCTGGCAGCATTATGGACGGCTGGGGCCAATTAGTCTTCATCAGCTGGGGCGCTGCCAATGAGGATAAATAGGAGCAGCCTCGATGACTCGGGGCTGCGACATAAACACATTGCTAAGCTGGAGCCCCTTCGTCTGGTGTCAGCTTATACTCTTGCAGCATTCCTGTGTTTGTATCCCGCTGTGAGGATGTACGTCTTGCTACCCCCACGTCCGGTACGAGCTGCTTACCTCTGCGCTGTGCAACCTGTGAGTGTACGTCTGCATGAGTATCTGTGCTCTCCTCATCCCTTCCCCTTTACCCTGAATAAAATATCACGACTCACTGGCTTGTCCCTGGCTCTGATTGCCCGGCTCCCTAGAGCCGGATATGACATTATGCAGATATTCATTTGTTACTCTGGTATTCAGATTTTGCATTTGATATTCAGATCCATCCATCCATTTTCTACCACTTTTCCGGAGGGCCGGGTCGCTGAGGCAGCAACTCCAGCAGAGAAGCCCAGACTTCCCTCTCCCCGGCCACCTGCTCCAGCTCTTCAGAGAGGATACCAAGACGTTCCCAGGCCAGCTGGGAGATGTTGTCTCTCCAGTGTGTCCTGGATCTGCCCTGGGGTCTCCTCCCAGTGGGACATGCCCAAACCACCTCAACTGGCTCCTTTCGATATGGAGGAGCAGTGGTTCTACTCTGAGCCTCTCCCAGATGACTGAGATATTAAGCTATTTTTACTAACTACATGATCTCAGTAAAGGAAAATAGGATATGCCAAATACATTCTGTCCATAAATTATTTAATTCACAACCTTTGCATTTCTTTAATTTATTTGCAGTCAAAAAGATCTGCAGGCAGGGGGTGGGGGGATTTTGGAGCCTACCACTATAACTGACAGGTGTAAATGAGCATCAATTAAAGCTTGAAAACAAAACACCCCCTATGACTTGGCACTCTTAATATTTATCATTAGTTGATAGTTTAATTTAACATTTTGTTATATTAACATCTGTTAATTACATTGATGAATTCATGGAACTCCAACTATGAAATGGCAATTGGACATGTAAAAAACTAAGGGATGAGTGGAATATTGGCATGATCACTTGGAAATACTGAGAACCCAGACTGGTACTGAGGACACCCCAAGAGGCAACACATCAGTGATGTGCAGTCAGGGGAGCCAGAGCCTCATCTGTTATCATGAAAAAATTTTAAAAAAGAATTGTAATTGGCATCAAACTGGGGATTCTAAATTGTCCTTAGGTATGACTGTGAGAGTGAATGGAAGAAGATGGATGGATGGATGGATAAATACTAGTGCATACCCGTGCATGCCCGTAGAAACCCGTGCATGCCCGTAGAGGGGATACCTTGGAATAGAATTCTTGCCAGTTACAGGACAGTTGGTATAGCAACACAGCACTAAGTGGCAATCACGTGATGGCGTTTGTATGTAGCAAAACATAAAAATCACACAAAATATGCCCTGCCATCTGGGGCTGTTTGCCCCTGCTAACTTGTTACTTCTTCTCCTGCCTGTCACTGTTCTGTGTTATGTTGCTTACCTGTGTCTACATACAGTATATGTTGTGTAGGGAGTCATGTGCTCTGTCTATGTGCCGTCATACAGACATCATCTGGTGGGTCTCCTTCTTCGTTCAAACCACTAAGGGTCTCCTCCTGTCTCAGATGGCGGTGTTGTTCACAGTCATGCCTGCAGCATACTGGTGGAATCTGAGGCGTTTCATGTTCACGGCATCCTTTCGGACGTGCAGCAGTTCTCCTCATTCTATTGCTCTCCATTAGGTGGGTCTTCTTCTTCTTCATTCAGACCACTGGTTGAGGGATAGGTGCGTCGTAATTCCAGTTCATGGGCACGATCCTGAAAAAGTGGCTTTCGACCCTGTTCAGGAAGGCCCGTGCATGCCCGTAGAAACCAAGAAACCGGAGCACCCGGAGAAAATCAGCGCTGTGCTTGGCATTTTACACATTTGTAGTGTACACTGACATTCGTCAAGGTTACACATTTGCCGTCATGTAGGCATGGCGAGTCGTCCTATGATGCCTGAGTTCATAGGACACGCTATGATGACGAGGCAGAGATCATACGCCGTCCTATGATGTCCTAGAAATGTGCTTTAAAGTCTGTCGTACCCTATGCTGGTGAAGGGTGTCCTCCTGTCTCAGACGGGTGCGATGTACTGCTGGAACCTCAGGTGTTTCATCTTCATGGCATCTTTTCTGACGTGCAGCAGTTGTCGTCATTCTATTGCTCTCTATCTGGTGGGTCTTCTTCTTCTTCTTCTTCTTCTTCTTCGTTGAGACCACTGGTTGAGGGATAGGTGTGTCATAATTCCAGTTCATGGACAGGATCATGAAAATAGATCTGAGCAAAAAGAGGCTTTCTGGCATGGACTCGCTGTATGACATCATAAAGACATAAAGGCAGCCTTGATGTATACGACATCATAAAGACATGTTGCCTGATGTCTGTCACTGTATATGACATCATAAAGACATGAAGCTCCCTTCATGTCTTTATGATGTCATATACAGTGACACATTTGTCTATGTGCCATCATATAGGCGTCACAAGTCGTCCTATGATGCCTGAGTTCATGGTCTATATGACATCATAAAGACACATTTGTCTATGTGTCCTATGATGCCTGAGTTCATAGGACGTCCTATGATGTTCAGGCAGAGACCATAGGCCGCCCTATGATGTCCTATGAACGTGACAGACAGACAGACAGACAGACACACACACACACACACAGATTCTTCTTCAAACAGTCAAACTCCACTGAGAGATAAATCTGGCAACTTCTTCTCCTCTCGGTTACTCACGTTCTTGTACCCCTTGTAGATTTCATGGCTATGAATTAAATTATATCACTCTATAAAAGCAAGAAATCTCTGTGTGTGACACACAGAGATTTCTTGCTTTTCTTGCTTAAGTGATGATATTATCTGTCCAGTAATTTGTCTTGTAGGTCTAAATAATTTCTGAATGATTCCAATCATGTCCACAATATTTACATAGTTAAGTTTGTTGAATCTGCACATTTCCTGTTCAAATACAAGGGAGAGAGGCCAGGTGAAGCAGCAACAAACGTAGCCTCAAAAGGATTGCACAATCCTTCAGAGTCCGGTTAGAGCTCATGCAAGATGTGCGTTCCTGGTGACTACTCTTGTGTATAGGGCTGTCTACACATCTGGGTACTTTACGTGAACGCGCAAAGTGTGGAGGTTACAAAAATGGGCAGTTTACCATTGAAACAATGCGGAATATCAATATTATGACGAGCTTTCACTGTAAGATTGGATCAGATATGATCAAAAACTTTAAATTTGTGATCTCAAAAAGTGTCCCTACCGTCTACCAGCCAGTATGTGAAAGAATGATTCAACATTCATCTTTCATAAGATGGTGATGGCTACATGAGCCAGCTGCTCATGTAGCTACTACATAGCCTCAGCTGCTTCAACGCTGAGGCTATGGTAAAATCAGAAAGTCGAGTACTCCTTTTGTGCTTCTATTTTATACAGACTGAAAATGGAAGATTTTATAGCTAAACTTAAAAAATTCTCAAAATTGGACTTTCAGTCAAAGCTGGCAGTAATCTCAATTGAGACAGAGACTTTTAAAGCTAAAAGAAGACAAAAAGGACTTTTACAACAAAGTCACTGAGATTGTTGTCCAGAGGGACAGGCGGGTGGATTTCATTTACAAGTAAACGTAAGACCATGCATACTTTGTTTATATACTTGGATTTGTATTGAATCGTGGAGCTACAAGGTGCACAGCAAATACGCTCTCTGAGCCACTATAATTTTAGTTCTTCCTTGGCCAGGAACAAGTAGTATATAATCAATGCTGGGCCCCCAAAATTTGTCTGTAAAATAACTTAATACATTTTATTTGTGTAGCCAAGGGTCTCTGCACTTTGTTTATATTCAGGAGAGTTGAATGAAATGAAAATATGGAGGCATGGAGTTAGTCAGCAGAACTTTAACTGCCTTTCTGCAAAACAAAAGCAACTGGTGTACTTATGGCAAGCTGTGGAGGAAAAATAAGTTCAGGTGAGATGCGACGAGCTGGCAGGTTGCAGTTTTATTTTCCTCCAACATCATGAGACATACTGTAGCGCTGTGCGCTGTGTTGTGCTGTGTGTGCTGTGTTGTGCTGCGCTGTGCTATTGGAGCATGTATAGCAAGCTCTTTTATACAAAGAGAGAGAATGCATGGCACATTTGCATATTGATATACATATCAGTCAATACATATCAATCGCGTGACCAACTGGTGCCCGGACTTCCTCTCCTTAATCCAGGGATGTATAACAATAGTCCATTGTTCTGATTGTCTCCTAGGGGCTCTCTGTCCATATGCAAATTGTCCTCTGCTTAGTGCAGGCTAGCTGAGTGTGAGGATTGAATGTCCATGTAGATTGTGGTGGGTCACCACAGGGCTCCCCCCAGAACACTCAGCAGGGGTTGTGACACCGGGGGACGGGGGAGGGGTGGAAAAAAAAACAGTGTGCTCCACTCCGAGTTCCAGCACGTTGAACGGCCGTGGATTGTGGGCGCACGGGCCGGTGTGTTTCGTGCGTAATGGAACAAGACGGTGATCGGCCGGCTTTAGGGAGTCAGGTGTGGGAAAAGAGCTGTGCAGAAGGAGGGGGAGGGGGGTGGGAGTAAGTGAGTGCCGGCCCGGGACATCAAAGATGTCTGGGCTGCGCAAAAATTGCGTGTGGATCCGCGATGGTGAGGGACTTTCCCGTTAAACCTGGCGGAGATCCACAGCGGCTGTGAAAAAAAATTATTAAATTAAGTCACTGACTCCTCGTGCGGGTCCAGTCCAACGAGGATCTGGGGAAGGCGAGCGGCCAAATTCCCCGAGGATGCGTAGCGGCTGTGAAAAAACTGAAGCTGTGTGAGGAACTTAGGAGTTTGGCTTTAGGTGCGGGAGCAGCCATAAAGTCATCGGGGAAAGCAATCGGCTAAATTCCCCTTGTGTGCCGTGGCTGAGAAACCCATGCAAAGTCCTGTGTGCGGGCTGTACATCTGCTTCAGGTGCATGAGCAGCCCTGAAGGTTCCGAGGGTAGCGATCGGCCGTTTTTCTCAGGCATGTGCAGCGGCGGAGGACGATGTTTCAGTCTGTGGAGCTGGTTCGTCTCTGTGCGTGGTGTGCGCTTGGCACTGTGACCACTTAGCTGGCAGCTGCGCTGTCCTCATAATCCTGCGGTGTGCGTGCGGGGCTTCTGTGCGCGGGAGGTCTGCTGTCGTGTGAGTCAGGGTCGGGGAGCTTGGTGGGAATCAACGCAGTCGGCATTGATGATTTCCACGTTCAAGCTGCTTCCTTCGTTTTGCTCATGTCGCGGTTCATGGTACATGTTGGTCCAAGCGCTGCCCACTCCAGGGCATGCGCTCCAGTGAGGATGAAGAGGTTGCAGGTGTTCTCTGGTCCTCTGCTGTCCACAGCGCGGTGAGAGGGAGCAGACGGTCATTCTCTCTCGTCAGGCCACCAGTGTAGAGGGATCAGATCAGGAGAGGGGCGCACCATGACATGTGCTGGGGATTCCCGTCTGGGTGATCTTCGGGGTGTTCGCCTCGTGTTCCATTCTTCGTCAAGGGTCACCAGTGTGGAGGAACAAATAAGT
Organism: Pholidichthys leucotaenia; assembly: GCA_020510985.1. Classification (NCBI taxonomy): domain Eukaryota; kingdom Metazoa; phylum Chordata; class Actinopteri; order Cichliformes; family Pholidichthyidae; genus Pholidichthys; species Pholidichthys leucotaenia. The sequence goes on from CM035842.1 coordinate 51,090,598, forward strand.
TCAGGTGAGATGCGACGAGCTGGCAGGCTGCAGAGTTTTATTTTCCTCCAACATCATGAGACACACTGTAGCGCTGTGTTGTGCTGTGTGTGCTGTGTTGTGCTGCACTGTGCTATACATGTTATACAAAGAGAGAGAATGCATGGAACATTTGCATATTGATATACATATCAGTCAATACATATCAATCGCCTGACCAACTGGCGCCCGGACTTCCTCTCCTTAATCCGGGGATGTATAACAATAGTCCATTGTTCTGATTGTCTCCTAGGGGCTCTTTGTCCATATGCAAATTGTCCTCTGCTTAGTGCAGGCTAGCTGAGTGTGAGGATTGAATGTCAATGTAGATTGTGGTGGGTCACAACAAAGCTGTTTTAACATTTAATAGCTAGCCTGGATATGTATTGTAGAGCTCAATAATTCAGTTTTTCCTAGTAAAAATGAACATTTCAGATATCCACAATGAAATTCTTCCTCTCTACAATGATCTTTTCAGATAGCTGACATTATTCTTCCTAGGAGAAAGACGTCACTTTCCCCTTCATGTGTATTGGGTTTTCATTTCCAGGTACATTCTTTACATTCTTCCTATCTAGAATGAACATTCTGGATATCTGAAATAGAATTCTTACTAAGATAAACTTTTATTTCAGATATCTACAATCCAATTGTTACTAATCATAATTTTCATTTTAGATATATGGAATGTTTTTTTTCATTGTAGATATCTGAAATGTTCATTTTTACTAGGAAAAATGGAATTACTGATCTCTGCAATACATATCCAGGCTAGCTATTAAATGTTAAAACTGTTTGCCATAGTGTACTACTATTTCTGCTTCTTCTCTTCACAATAAAAAGTCTAGACATGCATTACAGAACTGAACTTAAATTCACTGCGGATTCTATTAAGAGGTAATTCAGTAAAATGCATTAATTGTTTTGTTAATAAATTAGTTACATAATCAGATTTTATAATGTACAATTAGCAGATCATAAAACATGCAAACTTTCAAATGAAATTAAATTCAAGCTTATGCTGTTGGGTTCATATTGTAGCGAACTCAATATGAGCACCCTACTTGGCTTGCCAAGTGGGTTGACCCTATTGGCGACACAGGTAGGGTGCGGGACTCCGGAGCGGGAGGCGTGAGTTCAAATCTGCCGGTGGGACGTCGCCATGTCGAGCAGCACGTTACAATATATTTGTAAATCTGACTTTGAAGGAGTCAGAGCCTCAACACCCACAAGCATCACTGCATCACCGTTTTGTTCTCGACAGACTTAAAATCTTGTTCAGTATTAAGGCACAATTAACTCCATAGATTTGTACCGTAGGCCAAAATTTTAAGCAGGAATACTCAAAAAGGTGGAGATGGATTTGCATGAAAAAGTGTATGATGCACAGGTTAATTTCGTAAAGAGCTATCCTATTATACACTTATATGGCGCATGGGAGCGGCCCAGGCGGGATTACGCCCTCACCACCACGGATGCTGGCGGCCTCATAAACCGGCCGCACCCCGTCTCATCCACCCGTGTGTCTCCGCGCACTCACCCAGGGGTCCCCGCCACCCTCAGCAGCTCATCTTTGGTCAGCCCGGTGAATGTCACCTCCTCTGGCTCATCGACGATTTTCAACTTCACCAAGCCGTTATTCTCCGCCATCACCTCCAGCCCGTTAGGAGATGTAGCCTCTCCTCCTCCTCCTCCTCCTCCTGCGGTCATCGGCTGCTTCTCCTGCTCGTCCTGGTCCAGATCCGCCTCGCTCACATCGGCCTCGGTGGCTTCAGCATCCGCGGGGACCTGAGTGGTGTCCGCCGGCTGCTGCTCAGCACCTCCGTCCGGAGCCTCCTTCATGTCCAAGGTGGTCTCCTTCGTGTTCATCACGACGATAAACGCTGATTCTCGCGTGTGCTGATTCTCAGGGACAGTCTGCGGTCAGATCCCGGTGTCCTGATGTCCGTCCGCCGGTGGGTCTGTAAAGGCGCTAATGGTGCTTTCAGGAGCAGTCGGACTTTGGAGCGATTCATGAGATAAGTGGGTAGAATAGCTAGTTGTAAAAGTACATTTTTTTTTCTTCTTCTTCACCGTACTCAAGTAAGTATTATACAATAAAACTGCTCAGTTAAAGTAGTTTTGTGAAAAAAGTACATGTTCTTGAGTAAATGTAACTCCACATAACCTTCCTCTTCGAATCACATATTAATTATATTAAAGGTAAAGTTTCCAAATCAATTGCAATATTACACAGAGTGAAATATTTGCTGAATCAACCCACACTATACACCTTGTATCATTCATTAATACTCCCATACATGACATATTGTAATGAAGTATGGGGAAATACATATAAAACAAACATATATCCACTCTTTATGCTTCAAAAGAGAGCTATTAGAATAATAAACAAAGCAGCTTACAGGGAACCAACAAACCCACTTTTTCTTAAACAAAAAACTCTCAAGTTGAAAGATCTGGTTGACTTTAAAACCGCGATAATAATGTTCAAAGTGAAGAATTTATCACTGCCCGCAAATATCCAAAAGTTGTTCAAACAAGGGAGAAACGATATCACTTCAGAGGAACATGTATATTTCAAAAGCCTACAGTGAGAACAACCACCAAGCAACACTGTATTTCAGTGCAAGGAGTCAGATTATGGAACGATTATGGACCTGAATTAAAATCATGTACAACGCTTGGACAATTTAAACAAAAACTAAAGGAAGAAATACTCCAAACATATTTACAAGACGACATGTAAACTCACATAAGGATTGACATTTCCAGCCTGTGTTGTGTTGTAGCTTAGTTTTTTTTTTGTTTTTGTTTTTTCTCTCTGTGACATTCTGTCTTAGATTTGTCTTGAATAGTAACCGCTTAACTTAGCTTAGCTTAGTTTTCTTTTTCTTTTTTTTTTCTCTCAGTCACACTTTGTCTTAGCTTTGTTCTAAATTGTAATCACTCTTGTCTTGTTTACTATTTTTTCTTTGAATTCTTGGATGGAATATGGGTGGGCAATATAAGCTGCGGCTTCAGCCATCACCCATTTCGGATAACTCACGTGGAATTGTTTAGTAGAAGGAGTCTTTGTCTAATTTGACCTTGTTGTTATATTATACAGTTTCTTTTAACCTGTACTGTATTATCCGAAATAAATTCATTCATTCATTCAAAAAAAAACAAAAAAAACAATTTACCTAATCGGCTGCTCCAGCACATTTGAGTTCATTCATTCATTCATCTTCTTCCGCTTAATCCTTTTCGGGTCGCGGGGGGGCTGGAGCATGTCCCGGCATCTTTTCGGCGACAGGCAGGGTACACCCTGGACAGATCGCCAGTCCATCGCAGGGCCAACACAGAGACAGACAACCATTCACTCTCACAGTCATACCTAAGGACAATTAGAATCCCCAGTTTTGATGCCAGTTAACCTAACTTGCCGCCACCTAACTCCGCCACCGCGCCGCCCACATTTGAGCTAGCTGACTCAAATGTTAAATTAGTCTTTAGTCCAGGGATCATCTGTAACTTCCACTTTCAAAACAGCCATTTTGAACAATCTGTTGGCCGAAATATTTGCATGGAGACGGGTAACATACAGTGTGCAATTCTCTTTTTGTTTCCATATTTCTGTGTACTGACATAACGCACGGCTCAGGAGACGCACACACACAGGCTCAGAGTAGTTCAAATAGTTTATTAACAACGGGCGTGAATGAGTGCGTGTCTGCGGGGTGTAAATGTGTTGGTGGCGGTGTCCGCTTCAGACACAGAGGCAGGTGACCGTACAGCCGGGCAACCCTATGGAGAAGACACAGGGAGAGGGTGACAGGCATACACCAACACAGGAGGGATTATGGCAAGAGAAGGACTTACTTGGATGACAGGTCAGCTGGCACAGCAAGGGACGAAACCCGGGAGACAGCCACCTGGAGAGCTCGGTGCAACAGCGAGGAATGGGCGTTGGAGAGAAGACGTCCGCCGCCGCCGGGAAATCCACCTGTGCACAGGGGAGCAGACTGGAGAGAGAAGGTAAGGCTTCTTACCCAAATAATTGCGCTGAAGATAGTAGATGACTCACAACGGTGAGGAACGAAGTCTGACGGCTTCAGGCCGAGCCTCCGGGCGAGGCGGCTTTTCTCCTTCGCCGCTGATGAGGATCAGGTGTGTGAGCAGGTGGCGCCGCTGATGAACGGCGCGGCGTGACAGTACTCCCCCCTCTAGCAGCGCCTCCTGGCGATGGCTTATCCGGGTGCGCTCGGTGGAAGTCCGCGATGAGCGATGGGTCCAACACAAACGACGAGGGTACCCACTGTCGATGCTCGGGCCCATAGCCCTCCCAGTCCACCAAGTACTGCAACCCACGACCCCGGCGTCGAGAGTCCAGGATGGAAGCGACAGACCAGGCCGGATGGCCATCAATCATCCGGGGCGCGGGTTGCGCAGCAGGAGGGGGGCAAAGGGGGTCGGTGACTGCCAGCTTCACCTTCGACACGTGGAAGGTGGGATGGATGCGGAGGGAGGGGGGAATAGCCACGCGCACAGCCACCGGGTTGATGATCCGGGTGATGGGATAGGGACCCATGAAGCGCTGTGCCAGCTTTCTCCTCTCACCTTTTAGGGTGACGTCCTGGGTGGAAACGTAGACACGTTGCCCAACTCTGTACGCCGGGGCAGGTCTTCTATGCCGGTCCGCCACAGTCCTGTTGCGCTCCGCTGTGCGTAAAAGCGCCTTGCGCGCGGCAGCCCAGATGGAGCGGAACTGCCTGAGATGTGCTCTAACCGAGGGGACGGTCACCTCACTCTCCTGCTCTGGAAAGAGCGGGGGGTCGTAACCCAGGGACGCCTTGAATGGAGACATCCCCGTAGCAGAAGAGCGAGCGGTATTATGAGCATACTCGACCCAGGCGAGATGGTTGCTCCAGGACGTTGGTTTAGATGAGGTCACACAGCGGAGCGCAGCCTCCAGCTCCTGGTTGGTCCGCTCACACTGCCCGTTGGACTGGGGGTGATGGCCGGAGGAGAGGCTCACCTTGGCTCCGATGGCGTTACAGAACGACCTCCAAACCTCGGATGAAAATTGGGGACCCCGGTCCGAGACCACGTCCACCGGAATCCCGTGCAGCCTGACCACGTGTTGGACAAGGAGACCCGCCGTCTCCAGGGCAGTAGGGAGACCTCGCAGGGGGACGAAGTGCGCCGCCTTGGAGAAACGGTCCACGATGGTCAGGATGGAGTCAAAGGAGTTGGAAACGGGGAGACCGGTGACGAAATCCAACGCGATGTGCGACCAGGGCCTGCCAGGAACGGGCAGGGGCTGGAGCAGACCCGCTGGAGGGGCGTTTCCCGACTTGCAGGTGGCACAGATAGGGCAAGCCCGGGCGTAGCGGGCCGCGTCCCTCCGCAGGCCTGGCCACCAAAAGGACCGTTGGAGGAGGTTGATCATCCGGGAGGTGCCGGGATGACAGGTGAGCCGGGAGGTGTGGAGCCAGTGAATGACCTCTCCTCGGACCGCAGATGGCACGAACAGTCTTCCCTCCGGTCCGCCGCCAGGATCAGGTTCCACCTCCTGCGCCTTCCGGATCTTGCTCTTGATGTCCCAAGAGATGGCACCCACGACGCACGACCTGGGCAGGATGGTGTGGGGCGTCTCCTCAGCCCCCACGGGGGTAAACTGCCTAGAGAGGGCATCAGGCAGGCCGTTCTTGGAGCCTGGCCTGAAGGTGATGGTAAAATGGAACCTGGCGAAGAACAAAGACCAGCGCGCCTGGCGGGCGTTCAGGCGCTTGGCAGATCGTAAATATTCTAAGTTCTTGTGGTCCGTCAGGACCACGAACGGCAGGTCCGCCCCCTCTAGCCAGTGGCGCCACTCCTGTAAGGCGAGTTTGATGGCCAGGAGCTCCCTGTCCCCCACATCGTAGTTCCTCTCCGCCGGGGACAAGCGCTGGGAGAAGAAGGCACAGGGTCGTTTGGCGCCATCGTCCGGTGACCGCTGGGATAGAACTGCTCCCACTCCCGTGTCCGAGGCATCCACCTCCACTATGCACTGCAGCGCGGGGTCGACCTGGCGAAGAACCCGGGAGGAGGAGAATTCCGCCTTCAGCGCCTTAAAGGCAGCAGCGACCTCCTCTGTCCACCGGAAAGGGACCTTCGGGGACGTGAGGCGGGTCAGCGGTCCGACGATCGAGCTGAAGTTGGGCACAAAGCGGCGGTAGAAATTGGCGAAGCCAACAAATTGTTGCACCTGCTTCCGGGATGCGGGAGTAGGCCACTCCACCACCGCCTTCACCTTCTCTGGGTCTGGAAGCACCTGGTCTTGAGAGATGATAAATCCCAGGAAGGATGTGGTCCTAGCGTAGAATTCGCACTTCTCAGCCTTCACGTAGAGCCGATTCTCCAGCAGTCTTTGGAGGACCCGCCTCACATGGACCTGGTGCTCGTCCCTGGACCTGGAGAAGATAAGGATGTCGTCCAGGTAGACGAACACGAAGAGGCCGATGAAATCCCGGAGGACATCGTTGATGAGGCGCTGAAAGACGGCAGGAGCGTTGGTTAACCCGAACGGCATGACTAGGTATTCAAAGTGGCCGTTCGGGGTACGGAAGGCTGTCTTCCACTCATCTCCCTCCCGGATCCTGACGAGGTGGTAAGCGCTGCGTAGATCCAGCTTGGTAAACCAGGTCGCCCCCTGGAGGGAGTGGAAGGCAGTGTCCATGAGGGGCAGGGTGTAACGGTCCCTCTCAGTGATGTCGTTGAGCGCACGGTAGTCTATGCAGGGGCGGAGGGACCCGTCCTTTTTCCCGACGAAGAAGAACCCTGCCCCCACGGGTGACGACGATGGGCGAATTATCCCAGCGCTCAGTGATTCCTTCAGGTAGGTGTTCATTGTCTCCTTCTCTGGCGCAGACAGGCTGTAGAGCCGACCAGAAGGTAAGGGGGCCCCCTGGCGGAGGTTGATGGCACAGTCATAGGGCCGATGAGGGGGAAGAGACATAGCTTTCGCCTTGCTGAACACCATACCCAGGTCGTGAAACTCCGGAGGCACCAGAGACAGGTCCGGGGGTGCTGCGTCCGCCACAGGGGGGGAAGCGGACGGGGAGCAGGCAGCGGACTGAAGGCAGGTGCCCATACAAAACGTGCTCCATGCCGCTACCCCAGCTGACTTCCAGTCCAGGACAGGGTTGTGGAGGCGTAGCCAGGGATACCCCAGGATGACGGGCGACACAGAGTTGGGCAGGACGTAGAAAACCATCTCCTCCCGGTGGTTCCCTGAGATGATGACCGGGACGGGGACGGTCTGATGTGAGACTCTCCCAAGGGAGGCACGAGAGAGATTGACCAGGGAGATGGGGTTTCTCAGTGCCTGACAGCGGATGCCCAATCGGGTTGCCAGGCTTTGTGAAATGAAGCTGCCTTCTGCGCCCGAATCCACCAGTGCGTGGGTGAGATGCCCAGTGGGGTTGTGGCAGAAACGGATGGGCAGCTTCAATTGGGTGAGGGGATTTGGCCGATTGACGTCCGTGAGGCCCCCTACAGTGACTCGCGGACCCCGCCGTTTGGCTTCAGCGGACAAAGCTCCACCGTGTGCTGATTGTCTCCGCAATACATGCAGAGACCCAACTCACGGCGGCGTTGTCTCTCTGCCGGGGAGAGCTTTGTCCAGCCCGTCACCATCGGCTCCGACTCCTCGGGGCGCGATGGTGGCGGCGTCGCCAGGGGGCGAACTTGGGGCAGGCGCAGCGAGGCTCCCCGAGGGCGAGAAGTAGACGACTTCCGTCCTGAGGAGCGCTCGCGCAGCCTGTTGTCCAAGCTAATGGCTAGTGAGGTTAGCTCCGCTAGCGTTCCGGGGACATCCCGTCCAGCCAGTTCATCCCTCAGATCGTCATTGAGGCTGCGGAGGAACAGGCCACAGAGGGAACGTTCGTCCCAGCCCAATTCCTCCGCTGCTACCCGGTAGTCGATAGCATAGTCCGCGGCTGACCGGCTTCCCTGCTGGAGAGCGAGAAGCCGATCGACCTGGACCGTCTCGGTGCGAGAATGGTCGAACACCTCCAGGAAGCGCCTCACGAACTCGGCATAGGTGAGGGTGGCATAACTGGGTCTCGCCATTATAGCGTAGGCCCAGGTTAAAGCGCGCCCCTCCAGAAGGTTACCTATGTAGCCGATTCGGCTGTGATCTGAGGGAAAGTCCCCGGGCACACGGTCGAACACGGACTCACACTGCATCACAAACCCCCGCGCTCCGCCGAGCTTTCCGCTAAAGCGAGCGGGGGTCGGAATTGGTGTGAGACGGGCCGGTGCCACTGGAGCTGGCTGAACGGCCGCAGGAACAGCAGGAGCTGCGCCACCCTGGGGAGCCGGGGGGAACGGCTGCTGGGGGTCCAGACGGTCCAATCGGTTTGTTATTGCAACTAATTGGTTCAGGATCACCTGTTGTTGATAAGCGATCTGATCTACTCGAACCTCGAGAGTGGTAAGACGGTGTGCGAGCCCGCCGTCTGCCGAGCCGCTCTGCTGAAGCCGTACTGACATAACGCACGGCTCAGGAGACGCACACACACAGGCTCAGAGTAGTTCAAATAGTTTATTAACAACGGGCGTGAATGAGTGCGTGTCTGCGGGGTGTAAATGTGTTGGTGGCGGTGTCCGCTTCAGACACAGAGGCAGGTGACCGTACAGCCGGGCAACCCTATGGAGAAGACACAGGGAGAGGGTGACAGGCATACACCAACACAGGAGGGATTATGGCAAGAGAAGGACTTACTTGGATGACAGGTCAGCTGGCACAGCAAGGGACGAAACCCGGGAGACAGCCACCTGGAGAGCTCGGTGCAACAGCGAGGAATGGGCGTTGGAGAGAAGACGTCCGCCGCCGCCGGGAAATCCACCTGTGCACAGGGGAGCAGACTGGAGAGAGAAGGTAAGGCTTCTTACCCAAATAATTGCGCTGAAGATAGTAGATGACTCACAACGGTGAGGAACGAAGTCTGACGGCTTCAGGCCGAGCCTCCGGGCGAGGCGGCTTTTCTCCTTCGCCGCTGATGAGGATCAGGTGTGTGAGCAGGTGGCGCCGCTGATGAACGGCGCGGCGTGACATGTACGACATAAGTTGTTTTTTTTTAAAACAACAAAAACTGGCTTATCAATATTAGAGGGGAGTTTTTTTTAAACCCATTATTATTTAAGGAATTCTTTTCTCATAAATGTGTACTTTTCATTTAAATGTTTTTCTCTCATAAATTTGCACACTGTTATTGTAAAAATTTCAACTGTTTTCTCGTAAATGTAAGCTATTACATTTCCCCTTGTAAACATGCAGGTTTTTTTCCTCTTAAATTAGCACCTTCTATTGTAAACTTAACCTTTTTAATGCAAATTTGAGTCTTCAGTAGCTTATAGACATGTATGTTTATAATGAGTTGGCCTGAAGCGGCATGAAATAAAGCAGCGTTGTTGAAGGTTTTAAGTAGAGTTTTATTGAATCATACCGCCATCACAAGCTCCGCTCCCGGCGCCGTGCATACGCGCTGGGAGCGAGCCCAGAGGCTCTCAGCAGAGAGACACAATGTGCGTGTCAGCGCAGCAGTTGCAGAGTGAGTGAATGAGAGAGAGTGAGAGGATGAGCATGGGTTACAGTGCAGTATATATACCCAACTACAACAATGCATAAAAGAGCATTCCCCAGCGGTTGGTATGATCAAAGAGATTGCAGAACAGGCATGAGACATTTGCATTTGAGAGACATATTGATCTCGGTCTCTAGGTCACAGTAAGGACAGGACGCATGAACACAATGCATGAAAGGCACATTAACGTCACAGAAGTGAGCCAGAAGAAGCGGGGCTGCCTGTAGACATTAATACACACATTCCACTGTTCTGTTAATTGCTCTAGCCGAGCGCTGTGTCTGTCCAGTCTGTTGTGGGGGTTACACCAACCCGCCACAGGCCATTAAATAATTTTCTTGATTCACTGTCTGGGAGTCTCAACAATCTAGAGTAAGACATTAGTAGTAAGAATAATCATATTCTTTGTGATGGTTGAAAACAGGACCCAAATGCAAGACTGGAAGTTGAACTGTTTTTATTGAGCTGTCAACCCAAGACAAGGTTCCAAGGTTGTCATAGCCAGGAGCGGCACTGGGGTTAAGCTCCCAGTGCTCATAAAATGCTCCTTATGGCGTGCGTCTCGAAAAGCCTCTGGCAACTAAGTCCAACTCCTAGCCTGCCCGTGTGGTTTAGTCTCTAAGCCCGGCGGAACTGCTTTTACTAATAGGAGAAGGGGCGAGGGCGGATCTCTGGCGCCTTAAAACCAGATGCTCCGGGTAGATGGTGGCTCGTCAACCTGAGAAAGTAGCCCATCTAGGGGAAGGTAAACCCTGATTTCAAACCTCTGCTGCCTTGCGGCATACCCGGTCACGGGAAAGGCTTCGGGAGTCAACCCTGAGGAAAAATCCGGAGTCGGAGCCCCTAAGGCAGTTCTATGTTGTGCTCAACATCATTCTGGCAGCTCCTGCAACGGCGCTGGTGCCAAACTGTAGCAGCCCTGCTGTTCCTTTGGATTCATCAGTGACGTGGAGAGGGGGGACATGCTGCATGGGCAACATCTTGTCCTCCATATCTTCCTGCCCAGGCTTGAATCCTACCAACGCCCAACGCTGGAAGGTAGAACACCGGATCACTGGAGAGGACACTCCAGCTTCGCCTTTGGCGTAGACAAAACACGGGGAATGACAGTTACCGGTTATAAGCCACTGCTCAATTGGCGTAGAGCGTGGCGCCAGGGGTTGTTCCCGACGGTGGGAGGGATCATCAGATCTCACTGGACAGCTACCGCCCGCCTCAAGCTGGGCAGCCCCCAGCCAATAAGGTGTTGTCCCGCCACAGCTTGCTTTCCTCATTGGGTGCATGGGGATAAGGAGAAATCCAAACAGCAGGCTGAGAACCTTCGCACCAGGCAAGACAATAAAACAAAAGAGACCAACTCTAAAACTGGGAACTTGGAACGTCCGCACTATGATGACAGGACTGGCTGCTAACCTCAAGGACATCAACGACACCAGGAAGACTGCCATCATCAATAATGAGCTGAAGAGACTGGGAGTGGATATCGCCACTCTCCAGGAAACACGGTTAGCTGATGCAGGCACACTGAGAGAGAAGGACTACACGTTCTACTGGCAGGGAAAGGGCAGTGACGAACACAGGGAACACGGAGTGGGCTTCGCAGTGAAGAACACTTTGCTGAAGATGGTGGAACCGGGCAGCACTGGCTCTGCACGACTCCTCACCCTCCGCCTGAACACCACTCAAGGCCCAGTCACCCTCGTCAGTGTGTATGCCCCAACACAGACAGCCACACCAGAGGCAAAAGACGAGTTCTACGAGAATCTCACAACAACTGTCAGGATCATCCCCAACTCTGAACAACTCATTCTCCTTGGAGACTTCAATGCCAGAGTGGGTGCTGACCACGACTCCTGGCCCTCCTGTCTTGGACCTTTTGGCGTGGGCAGAATGAACGACAACGGACAGCGGCTGCTGGAGTTCTGCACATATCACGATCTGTGCATCACAAACTCGTTCTTCAAGACCAAGCCCCAACACAAGGTTTCCTGGCAACATCCGCGCTCAAAGCACTGGCACCAGCTAGACTTGATCCTGACCAGGCGCACCTCACTGAAGAACGTGCTAATCACCCGTTCGTTCCAGAGTGCAGATTGCGACACAGACCATTCATTGGTGTGTTGCAAGGTCAAGCTGCAGCTGAAGAAATTCCATCGTGCTAGACAACCTGGAAAGGCACGGATTGACACCAGCAAGATGGCCCAACCAGAACTTGTTGAGCAGTTTGCCTCCACCTTTGAGAAGGAACTTGGTGTACCACAAGGAGGAGAATCTGCAAAGCAGAAGTGGGAAGAGCTGCGAAACACCATCCACCGCACAGCCTTGGCTACCTTTGGGAGGAAGACCTCGAAGTCACAGGACTGGTTTGATGCCAAGTTGACCGAGATGACCCCCGTCATTGAAGCCAAGCGCTCAGCACTTGCTGAGTACAAGAAGTACCCAAACGAGAAGAATCTCCAGATTCTCAGGGCTGCGAGAAGCAAAGTTCAGCAGACTGCTCGGCGCTGTGCCAACGAGTACTGGACTCAGCTCAGCCAAGACATTCAAACCGCTGCCATAACAGGGAACATCCGTGGTATGTACGATGGCATCAAGAAAGCACTTGGTCCAGCTCAGAGCAAGACGGCCCCCCTCAAATCTTCCACTGGGGAGATGATCACAGAGAAGAACAAGCAGATGGAGAGATGGGTGGAACACTACTCCGACCACTACTCTAGACAGAACACCGTGACACCGTCAGCCCTTGATGCCATCGACTGCCTGCCATCCATGGACGAACTTGACGCCGAGCCAACCATCGACGAACTCAGTAAGGCCATTGATAGCTTGGCCGCTGGCAAGGCACCCGGCAACGACGGCATACCCCCTGACCTGATCAAGCACTGCAAGACCGCCCTACTGCTGCCATTGCATGACGTCCTCTGCCAGTGCTGGAAGGAAGGTGCCGTACCACAGGACATGAGGGACGCCAAGATCATCACCCTCTACAAAAACAAAGGGGAGAGAAGCGACTGCAACAACTACAGGGGCATTTCCCTCCTCAGCGTTGTTGGCAAAGTCTACGCACGAGTTGTTCTCGTTCGTCTACAGAAGCTTGCCGAACGTGTCTACCCCGAGTCTCAGTGTGGCTTCCGCGCTGAGCGATCGACGGTAGACATGATATTCTCCATCCGCCAACTCCAGGAGAAATGCAGAGAACAGAACATGCCTCTGTACGTCGCTTTCATCGACCTCACCAAAGCGTTCAATCTGGTCAGCAGAGAGGGCCTTTTCAAGATCCTGCCAAAGATAGGATGCCCACCAAAGTTGCAAAGCTTCATCGAATCGTTTCACACCAACATGCAGGGGATAGTGCAGCATGATGGCAACGTCTCAGAGCCATTCAACATACGCAGCGGAGTGAAACAGGGCTGTGTACTTGCGCCAACCCTCTTTGGGATTTTCTTTGCTATGCTCCTGAGACATGCCTTCAGCACAGCAACAGAGGGAATCTACCTGCACACAAGATCTGACGGCAGGCTTTTCAACCTTGCCCGCCTGAAAGCCAGAACCAAAGTACGCGAGTCTCTAATCAGAGACATGCTGTTCGCAGACAACGCTGCAGTCGCAACCCACACACAGCAGGAGCTTCAGACCCTGATGGACCGCTTCTCCCAGGCATGCAAGGACTTCGGGCTTACCATCAGCCTGAAGAAGACTAACGTCTTGGCGCAAGGCACGGAAGCACCACCAACCATCACCATTGATGACTACAAGCTGGAGGTCGTGAATCAGTTCACGTACCTGGGGTCCACGATCAGCAACAACCTCTCCCTTGATACAGAGATCAACAAGAGGATTGGAAAATCAGCCTTCACACTCGCTCGCCTCACCACACGAGTGTGGGAGAATCCCAAACTCTCTGTCAAGACGAAGATGGCAGTGTACAACGCCTGCGTCATCAGCACACTGCTCTATGGGAGTGAGACGTGGACAACATACGCCCGGCAGGAAAAGAGACTGAACTCCTTCCACTTGCGCTGCATTCGCCACATCCTGGACATATCCTGGCAGGACAAAGTGCCCAACACAGAAGTTCTGTCCCGCGCCGACCTTCCCTCCATGTTCACTCTACTCAGGCAGCGCAGGCTCCGCTGGCTAGGCCACGTTCACTGTATGGAGGATGGCAGAATCCCCAAAGACGTCCTCTATGGAGAACTGGCAACTGGCAGGAGAGACGTTGGCCGCCCACAGCTGCGCTTTAGAGACGTCTGCAAGAGAGACATGAAGGCCCTGGATATCAACACAGAGCGCTGGGAGGACCTCTCAACGGACCGCTCCAAATGGAGAGGCACCCTGACCAGACAGCTCAAGGCGGGTGAAGAGAGACTGACTGCTGCAGCAGATGAAAAAAGGACCCGCAGGAAGAACCGCCACAGACCCAGCAGCACGGAGACCACCCACAAGTGTGACCTGTGTGACAGGGACTGTCATTCGCGCATCGGCCTGTTCAGCCACAGGCGGTGCTGTTCCAGCAGAGTAGACGTTTAGGATTCTCTTCCATGGTCATCATAGACCGATGGAGGCTGACGACAACCCAAGACACAGCTCGAGGGCTGAAACTAAAAACTAGACATGGCTAGGCAAAAAGCTAGGCAAAGCAAAAACACAAAACTGGACAAGGCAAAGGCAAGGCTAGACTCGAAGTGTGTGATTCACGCCATATGACACACAAAGAACCCGTCCAAGACAAAGACAGACATGAACTTAGGCTGCATTCAGAAGAGGATAGTCCAGGGGTCTTGGTTTGATTGGGCAGGTAATGCTGAGAATTTTCACACCTTCGTTTGGTTTGGTTTGCATTCACACTTGTTATGTCTAAAATGCCTTAACCCCCAGTTCTTTTCTACGAAGGCCAAATAACCAGACTGAGAGATGAAGTATACTTTCACTTATTTTACTGAAAGTGAGATATGGATTACAAGCAGCGCTGGAACACAACTCTTTAGGAAAATACCCCGAGAGAGTGTTACCCAAAAAGTGAGCCCTATAGTTTTTATAAAGCTTAACCACTCCCTCGTGCAAGAGGGAGGGGTTTTACCTCATTGTATCAATACATTTCCGCTTATGTGGCAGCTTGGCTGTGTGCAGAACTGATTCTAACTGATTTCAGCAAATGAATTATAGGGTGTAAACTAAACTCTGCAGTGTAGCGTGTGAAGCAAGCAGATAAAGAAGCGTGAGAAAGACAGAGCAATCATGTCATTTTACCGACAATTCTCCCTGTTGAGGTGTCCTATTAGGGCACCTCACTATCTGTCTGTCTATTTATCTATAACCTAAACTTAGGTTTTTGCGTCTCCCCCTGTTGAGATGGGTCTAAACCCATCTCATAATCCTATTCTATCCCGTGTGTAGTGTTTCTAAAGTTCTATATGTGGGTGACGCCCCCTTTCCGGCAGTCATTTGGACCTGCCTCCCCTCAGGTTGCCATTTCTCCAGAGGTCATCGGGTGTGGTGCAGACATTATGAGTCAATATAGCTAACAATCCTATATGTGTAAAATATATTCAAAACTAAGCTATCTTCATCTATGCATATACTGTATATGAATATATGTGAAGATGCATATATGCATATATGAATATATGCATATATGAATACATTCATATACATGCATCTATCCATGTCTATGTCATGCATCTATTCATATCCATCCATCTTCCTCCGCTTAATCCTTTTCGGGTCGTGGGGGGGCTGGAGCCTATCCCAGCATCTTTGGGTGAGAGGCAGAGTATTCTTTCATTAATCATTTATCACAAAGGAAACCTGTAGGGCAGAGGCACAGCAGAGCAAAATCTAACACCATGTGAATGTGCATTGTAGACCCTATTGCAGACCCTAAACTATCTCCTCATCGTCTTCTAGATCCCCATCTAGGTTCAGTCGTGGCACAACCTCGTCATCGTCCTGGCAATAGGAGAGCAGGAGGGCAGCTTCCTGGACCCCTTGATATGGAGGCGGATCCTTGGAAGAGAAGGCCACTAAAATAGATCTTTCTTTTATTTTTTATTTTTATTCTTTTATTCTTTAATCATGGGAATACAACAACATACACAAAAAAACAAATATCAATAAACTAATATTATACTTATAAGGGCTCCTTAAATTATTTTCCCCATTTTAGTTGGTTTGATAATATATTATCAAACCAACTACCTACAAGATTATCAATGCCAGATTAAGCTTTATTGAGCCTTTAGCTCTTACAAAAATTTTCATTTTTCTAAAATTTAAGCTATACTTTATAATAATTTTATTAAAAATATCCAACTTATGGATTTTATAACTATTTTAGCAAGTTGATTGATTAATTATGCAAAAGGTTTTCTTTTTCTAAACATTAATTGTGCTATATAATAATCAACCAGATCCCGCAATTTCAATAACTTTAAATTTGTAAACAATAAATTAATATGTTCAAGACACCCGACTTTGTGTATAACATGGACAGCCCTTTTTGTAATGTTAGCAATGAATTAAGTGTGCTTTTATAATTGTTACCCCAGGCCTCTATACAATAGGTCAAGTATGGAAGTACCAATGAGCAATACAAGATATAAAGTGATTTGTAATCTAGGACTTGCTTAATTTTATTTATGATTGCAATATTTTTTGCAACTTTGTTTTGTATTTATCTGACGTGTGTTTTCCAACTACTTTTATCACCTAGTGTTACCTTGTAATAGAAATTCACTAATTATGCATTTATCTGTTGAGATCACATATTTTATAAGTGTGTGTGGGTGTGTTACAACGTATAACTGTAACTTTTATCCATATATGAACTGTTTTAATATGCTATAATATATATATATATTATATACGTATATACAAGCTGTTTGATATGTCCATTATACGTATACTGCTCAAAAAAATTAAAGGAACACTTTTTAATCTGAGTAAGCTGGACTAGCCTGCCACAATTTCTTCACTTTAAGTTTTGGAGTGTTTTCATTTCCATCAAAAGACGTGGCATCTTTTCATTCTTAACACATTATCCAGTCCATATCAGTGTACTGTAGATATCCAGCTTTTTATTTCCCATTAAAATCTGATGCGTTTTCAAAGTGTTCCTTTAATTTTTTTGAGCAGTATATTTTGTATTCCAAAATGAAGTTTTATGTCACACTGACCGGCTAAAGAGTTTCATGCTCTCACTCCCTCCTCCCTTTTCTCCTGTCCTGGGAATAAACTGCTTGATGGCTTTGAAGCCCTGTGGCTTTATCTTATGATGTCTCCAAGTTATGTCTCCAAGTTTGCATAGAGACTCCTACTATTAATATGTATTACTGTCAATGTCTGATCCGGATTCATAATTCCATTTAATTGTTGATCATAATTAGCACACTTATTGTTAATATACAGTTATTAAAATAGTTATTGTCTGAGTCAATATCTCCTAAAATGTCTTGTGGTTGCTGTTCAGTATTAACAAAGGTTTCAGCTTCAATTTGCTCTAATACACTTCCATTATTAAAAAAGGAAAAAGAAAAAAAGAAGAAACACTAAGGAAAAAAGAACACAAAAATCTCCACTCATAATCTTACTGCACTATTATTCGTACATCAGAACTAAGGTTTAAATTTATCTAATTCCTCCATTTCTCTAATCATTACCTTACATTTCTTTGTCCATGTTGACTGTATTTTCCCCTGTTTTCTGAGAGCCCTTTTAAATTTCAAAAATTTTATGAAGTGTATGTTTATGTTATCATATGTCTTTTTGCATCTGATTAGAATTTTAGCGTTACAAAGGTAATGAATCACGGACTTCTGCCAATGTCCGAGTTCCTGGAGGCACTGTGCACTTGATACAGTGAGACTTGTGCCAGTACCCACTTAATTTTTTGTAAAGCAATTTTAATAAATGTAAAAATCTGTATTGTCTTTGTAGTAGATTCTAAATCAAGTCCCACAGTAAACATAAATTCAGCACAAGTTGGACTTTCCTTAAACATTTGGAACTTTTCTCATAGTTTTGCATGGTTTTCTTCCTTATCAGTTTACCTTGTTCCTTATAGACATATTTCCTTTACAGTAATCTACAGATATTTCCTTAAATATCTGGAAATTTATTGATGTAACTTTTAACTTCTCCTATTGAATGTTGTGATTTCATTACCAAGCGGTTTCATTTGTATTTTTCTCTTCATTATTGATCATCTATTGGTAATTTTTATGTATTATCTATTTTTCTGAGGATTGCTAATTATTTTTGCTAATTAATTTCTTTGATACCCCCTTTTTGATGCATGGAGACGCACATGCAGCAAAGTTACAGGGTATTTGCTTGATGGGTAGTATCTTTTACTGGAAGGAAGCGTGTTACCACTTTTATGTGTTGCACAGTTAATTTAGATGAAAATTTGTGGGTAGTACAGCTCCTTCAAAATGAGATTTCAATAATCATGGCTTCTTTTGTGACGTCTCTTGAACTAATTTAAAAATTCCATTTAAGAAAAATAAAATAGCTG
The DNA here is from genome assembly GCA_020510985.1 of Pholidichthys leucotaenia. Taxonomy (NCBI): domain Eukaryota; kingdom Metazoa; phylum Chordata; class Actinopteri; order Cichliformes; family Pholidichthyidae; genus Pholidichthys; species Pholidichthys leucotaenia. The sequence goes on from CM035842.1 coordinate 51,108,745, forward strand.
TCTGTGCAGATTTGATATGATTAAGCATTGATAAGGTCAGTTTGTCCAGTTGAACACAGATAGGTTGAATTTGTATAAATGAATAAAGATTGTGTCACACTCTTTCAGTCAATGGAAAGGTGGGCATATTGCCTAATTAGAATTTGGTTTAATTTTGTACAAGGAATGCCTCATTTTATACATTCCTTGGTAAATTATGGGGTGGAATGTAGCCCCAAGGCCCAGCTTGGCCACGGCTGAGCATCGGGAAAACACATTCCTTTTTACTGTCACATTTCTGAAATATGATGCTGTCACACCATTATGTGGTGAGTAACATCAGATGTATCCTGCAGTGCAAAATCATATAAACATTATATTTGTAAAATCAAAGTCATTTAAATCATTATACTTTATGTCATTTACAATGTCATACAAAGTCATACTTAGCTTCAAAAAATGCTTATCAATTTAGGGGTCTTTCTCCTGTGGTCAGTCAATGTCAATGTCGCCCCTTCCAGTCAATGAATGTCAATTATTGTTTTTTATTATTTTATTACATATTGCATATGTCACCAAAAATTTATTAAATTGAAAGGTAATGATGATGTTATGATTCCTTGTTAATTTGGCAAGTCTAATTCCTGGTGAAAGCTAAAATAAAGAAAAAAAAATTTGTGAATGCTTTTCCCTTTCCTTTTGGAAAACAAAGAATAAAGAATAGCAGAAAAACCTTTAAATCACACCTAAAGCTTCCACAATTTAAATGTGAGTTCGCTACTCACAACAAGTGCTCGCTAAATATTCTGTGAATCAATTAAGGTTTTACCAATTGACATGGGTAATCACTTAGTTTAAGATTATATTCAAGCAAAACAATATCCTATATTAAAAGTCTTAGACCAGTGCAGCATTTAGAATTAGTAACTGTAGGTGTAAACCTAATCTCTGTTTTCAGGAATTTTATGGCACAGGACCACAATCTGTGGCCTGTTTGTGTTTTTTTTCTTTGAAAGCTGATTCTGTCTATTCTTATCTAGGTCAGACTGACACAACTCACTAATCAGTGTCAGTTTACCATTGAAATTGAATTCCCTTTCTCCATTTTATCAGAATTCTTGTGCTATTTCTATCTTTTCTGTTCATAAATTTACCATCTCCCTATAATAAAAACTTCATCATCATCTTGCTATGTTCTTTAGGAGGGAAAAAGTCACAGCATGGACTGTCTCAGATCCTGCTCTCGCGTTTTCCCCTTCCTTTTTTTTTTAACATGATCAGGCCTAGGGTCAAAATGTAAATAAGATTGCATATGTCATTTATTAAAAGGTAAATATTGTATTATTTAAACAAAGCAACAATATAACATGCAATTACCAAGACCTCTATTTGATAATCCATAGTCTCTGGCAAATCATATGCACAAACACATTAATTGTCAATCTCTTTTGAACCTCTATGCTTTAAATCATGTAATATAGGGTATACATAAAGCCTTCAGTGATTAGGCATTATTAAGTGACATCATAATATTGTAATATTCAATTAATTTCATCATTGTCAAGCTGGTAACATTGATTAAGATGTAAACATTTGCACTTAACTTAGTGTTCTATGTGCCTGTGATCACGTTGAGGGAGGCTCGGACAGCTGTGTTAGTCCTGTGTCATTTTTCCCTGTAAAGTGCATCTGTTATGCTTCAGTCAAAGAAAACAAAGGTCAGTGATACGTCAAAAAATTGCTTTAAAAAATATATAAATAATTTATCACGTACACAACATTACTTAAAAACCCGCAAAGTTAGATTGAAAAAGTAAAACCCCAAAACTTTGTAAAAATACCCATATTTAGATTACTTCTCTTTCACTCCCGTCACACAGCCTGTGTTTTTTTTTCTCTTTTTTCTAAAGCAACCACACACCACACAAACACAGAATTGCTTCTCTCTCTCTTATCTCCACAAGGTCGAAGCAGCATGAAGGTCCTTCCAGAAAGACAAAACAACCCAACCTGCAATAATCCATGTAAACGGCTTTGTCTAATTTATTTGGTAGGGGGCCCCCCATATTGCCAAACAAGCCATCTCTTTGTAACCATTTTACCCATGTTTTAAGCTGTTTTCACTCTTCATTTAGTTTCTCCCGACGCACAGTGGCTAAACACTTCCTCCATTTCATTTATAGCATAACCCAGACTACCCAATGGATATTCAGAGCTGCGTTTATCATTATCCATTTTACCATTGTCTTTATCATTTATCCAGTTTTGTTGCCATTTTAATCCAACCGTCTTTAAATGTTATAGTCTAATATCAATATCTTATAGCATAGAATGAAATTATTATTATGATCTTATTTATTTCCACTTCCTCACAACAATACTGCCTCACACATCACTGTGTTTTTTACTATAATTAGTTTATTTATATTATTATATATTACCTATGAACCGATCGTCCCGATCGGGTTACTTAAAACTTATGTGTTTATTTCACACACAGTAGGTCCCTATCTAATGCGGTAAGACCAACTATATTTTAGAAACGCGCTCGTTGCAATTTCTCTAGGAGTTACAACCTTTTGGTCTGAGCTAGATACGCTAGGGGTGCCAACCTTCTCCTTTTTGAAATCAAGCAATGATTTCAAGGGGTTATAACCTTTTGGCCAAGCTATGCATTAGCCGGGTATCACTTCTTTCAAGGACCCTATAGGATTTTTTTTTTTTTGTTATTTTCTTATGTCCGCTCGACCTTTTTAGGTGGCCCTATAGGATTTTTTTTTTGTCTTTTTCTTATGTCCACCTTGGGATTTAAACCTTTTACCCAGACTATGCAATGCTCAACGGGGCAACACTTCTTTTTCGGTGGCCCTACAGGATTTTTATCTTTTTTATACAGTGGGGCAAAAAAGTATTTAGTCAGTCACCAATTGTGCAAGTTCTCCCACTTAAAAGATGAGAGAGGTCTCCAATTTTCATCATAGGTATACCTCAACTATGAGAGACAAAATGAGGAAAAAAAATCCAGAAAATCACATTGTCTGATTTTTAAAGAATTTATTTGCAAATTATGGTGGAAAATAAGTATTTGGTCACCTACAAACAAGCAAGATTTCTGGCTCTCACAGACCTGTAACTTCTTCTTTAAGCAGCTTCTCTGTCCTCCACTTGTTACCTGTATTAATGGCACCTGTTTGAACTCATTATCAGTATAAAAGACACCTGTCCACAACCTCAAACAGTCAGACTCCAAACTCCACTATGGCCAAAACCAAAGAGCTGTCAAAGGACACCAGAAACAAAATTGTAGACCTGCACCAGGCTGGGAAGACTGAATCTGCAATAGGTAAGCAGCTTGGTGTGAAAAAATCAACTGTGGGAGCAATTATTAGAAGATGGAAGACATACAAGACCACTGATAATCTCCCTCGATCTGGGGCTCCACGCAAGATCTCACCCCGTGGGGTTAAAATGATCACAAGAACGGTGAGCAAGAATCCCAGAACCACACGGGGGGACCTAGTGAATGACCTGCAGAGAGCTGGGACCAAAGTAACAAAGGCTACATCAGTAACACACTACGCCACCAGGGACTCAAATCCTGCAGTGCCAGACGTGTCCCCCTGCTTAAGCCAGTACATGTCCAGGCCCGTCTGAAGTTTGCTAGAGAGCATTTGGATGATCCAGAAGAGGAATGGGAGAATGTCATATGGTCAGATGAAACCAAAATAGAACTTTTTGGTAAAAATTCAACTTGTCGTGTTTGGAGGAGAAAGAACACCATACCTACTGTGAAGCATGGCACCATACCTACTGTGAAGCATGGGGGTGGAAACATCGTGCTTTGGGGCTGTTTTTCTGCAAAGGGACCAGGACGACTGATCCGTGTAAAGGAAAGAATGAATGGGACCATGTATCATGAGATTTTGAGTGAAAACCTCCTTCCATCAGCAAGGGCATTGAAGATGAAACGTGGCTGGGTCTTTCAGCATGACAGTGATCCCAAACACACCGCCCGGGCAATGAAGGAGTGGCTTCGTAAGAAGCATTTCAAGGTCCTGGAGTGGCCTAGCCAGTCTCCAGATCTCAACCCCATAGAAAATCTTTGGAGGGAGTTGAAAGTCTGTGTTAACTGAGGCGAAAACACCGCGGCTGCCGGGCTGGAGTAAGGCGGAGGACAAAAAATATAAGGTACAGACCCTCCCTTCCATCTGTTGTCATGGGAAATGTACGGTCGATACTGGGAAAGTTAGATGAGCTAGCGGCTATCTCCCGTTATGATAGCACATACCGGGAGTGCTCTCTCCTTTTGTTTACTGAGACGTGGCTAACTGAACTAGCAGCAGATGCTAACATTGAGCTGGAGGGTTTTCACATGATACGAGCTGACCGAACACCAGACAGTGGCAAAACTAGGGGCGGTGGAGTGATAATGTATGTTAACAACAACTGGTGCAGACCGGGACATATCACTGTTAAACAACGACACTGCAGCAAAGACATTGAGTTGCTAGCTGTTAGCATGAGGCCTACATATCTCCCGAGAGAACACTCACACGTGATCTGCATTGTTGTTTATGCAAATCCGACGGCGAACGCTGGGACAGCGCGTGACGTCATCCATTCAGTAACCAGCAGGCTGCAGACAGAACACCCAGATGCCCTTCTCCTCATCTCAGGCGATTTCAACCATGTTTCACTATCTCCCATTCTACCCACGTTCACCCAGTATGTCACATGCCACACTAGAGACAATAAAACACTGGATTTATTCTACGCAAACACTAAGGAGGCGTACACCTCATCACAACTCCCCCCACTCGGGAGATCGGATCACAACTTGGTTCATCTCCGGCCGGTGTACAAACCCCTAGTGCACAGACAACCTCCGGCCATGCACACTGTGGAGTTATGGTCTGAGGAGACAATGGACACTCTAAAGGACTGTTTTGAAGCCACCGCCTGGAAGCAGCTCTGCGATCCACATGGTGAGGACATCGATGGCCTCATTCACACCTTCACGGGCTATCTCAGCTTCTGTGTGGACAAATCCGTTCCCACCAAGACCATACGGCGTCACTCAAACAACAAACCCTGGATCAACCCTGAGATAAAAACACTTCTGAGAGAGAAGAAGAGGATCTTCAGGTCGGGGAACAGGGAGATGCTGAAGTCCGTACAGAGGGAGCTGAGGAGAAAGATCAGAGAAGGCAAGGACAGCTTCAGGAAGAAGATGGAGGACAAGCTGCAACAGAGCGACATCAGCGGGGTCTGGAGAAACCTCAAAACCATCTCGGGGCTCCAGAATACCTCCCCCCAGGCCACGGGGGGCAGGGAGTGGGCGAACAACCTGAATCTGTTTTTCAATAGATTTGACCAACCGCCCTCCCCCCTGTCTGCACAACAACCACTGCTGCCTCTAAAGAAATCAAGTCCTGCTGCCCACTCCCCACTCCACCAACACCCCCCCACTCCCAACACACAGCCCCCCATCCTGACCCTGACCGAGACCCAGGTGAGGACGGAGCTGAGGAAGATCAAAGCGAGGAAGGCGCCGGGACCGGACGGCATCAGCGCAAAGCTCCTCAAGTCCTGTGCAGACCAGCTGTGTGGGATTGTGACGTATATCTTCAACATGAGCCTGAAACTGGGGAGGGTACCACAGCTGTGGAAAACATCTTGTGTGGTACCTGTACCAAAAACTTCCCACCCCAAAGACCTGAACAGCTACAGACCGGTGGCCTTGACGTCCCACTTGATGAAGACCCTGGAGAGACTGCTCCTTGCTCACCTCCGCCCCCTGGTGGAACCAGCGAGGGATCCACTCCAGTTCGCCTACCAGCATGGCATTGGGGTGGAGGATGCGGTGATCTTCCTCCTTCACCGTTCTCTGTCCCACCTGGAGAAGCCCGGGAATATGGTGAGGATCATGTTCTTTGACTTCTCCAGTGCTTTCAACACCATCCAACCGATGATCCTGAAGGACAAGCTGCTGCGAGCAGGGGTGGACCAGCACCTGTCATCATGGATCCTGGACTACCTCACGAACCGGCCTCAGTTTGTAAGAACCCGGGACTGTGTTTCCGACACGATCATCAGTAGCACGGGGGCCCCCCAGGGAACGGTGCTGGCTCCCTTCCTGTTCACTCTTTATACTGCAGACTTCTCACACAACACAACACACTGCCATCTACAGAAGTTCTCTGATGACTCTGCGATCGTTGGCCTCATCTCCAATGGAGATGAAGCTGAGTACAGAGGGCTTATCCAGGACTTCGTGGACTGGTGCCATCGGAACTGCCTCCAGATCAACGCGAGGAAAACTAAGGAGCTGGTGGTGGACTGCCGCAGGCATGGGCAGCCCCTCACAGCACCAGTAAATATACAGGGAACAGACATCGAGATGGTGACATCCTATAAGTACCTGGGTGTTCATCTGAACAATAAACTAGACTGGTCACACAATACTGACGCACTCTACAAGAAGGGACAGCGCAGGCTGTTCCTGCTGAGGAGACTCAGGTCTTTTGGTGTACAAGGGGCGCTGCTGAAGTCATTCTATGACACGGTGGTGGCATCAGCCATCACTTTTGGAGTGGTCTGCTGGGGCAGTGGCATTACTGCAGCCGATAGGAAGAGACTGAACAAACTGATTAAGAAAGCTAGCTCTGTCCTGGGGCAGCGCCTTGATCTGATGGAGGAGATAGGAGAGAGAAGGACGGTGGCTAAACTGTCATCTCTGCTGGAGTCCGAGTTCCACCCTATGCAGGACATACTGGATGCACTGAGGAGCTCATTTAGCAGCAGACTACATCATCCCAGGTGCACAACCGAGAGGTTTCGTAGGTCCTTCCTACCAACGGCTGTCAGACTGTACAACCTAAGCAGGGCTGCTCGCAGAGATAGCAAAAAGACGTAACAAACTAATAGTTTTTTGAATGCAAAAGATGCAATAGACTTACACAATGGTCCCCTCCGGCATACAACTAGGAACATACCGGTCGCTATGGAGGGTGAGAATATGTATGGGCACATAATCATACCATGTAGGATAACTAAGTAGACGGTTATGCTGTTTCATCCCATCTAGCAACAATGCTCTGCACTGTGTGTGTTTATATATTTACATATTTATTCCATCTAGCTACAATGCTCCGCACTGTGTGTTTATATACTTGCATATTTATTCCACCTAGCTGCAATGCTCCGTACTGTGTGTTCACACTGGCTTTTCCCTGCACTGTGTGTTCATATACTCATATATTTATTCCATCCAGCTACAATGCTCTGCACTGTGTGTCTGTGTGTGTGTGTGTATATATTTATTTTATAGTAATATGTACATATGTATATTAGCCGCTCTTGCTTGCTTGTTTTTTTCTTGCCTTCTGATTGTTGCTCTGAGTGTTGCTATCCCTGTGCTGTTGCAATCCTGGAATTTCCCCGTTGTGGGACTAATAAAGGCTTATCTTATCTTATCTTATCTTAACAGTGTGTGAAAACCTTGTGAAGACTTACAGAAAATGTTTGACCTCTGTCATTGCCAACAAAGGGTATATAACAAAGTATTGAGAAGAACTTTTGTTTTTGACCAAATACATATTTTCCACCATAATTTGCAAATAAATTCTTTAAAAATCAGACAATGTGATTTTCTAGATTTTTTTTTTCTCATTTTGTCTCTCATAGTTGAGGTATACCTATGATGAAAATTGGAGACCTCTCTCATCTTTTAAGTTGGGAGAATGTGCACAATTGGTGGCTGACTAAATACTTTTTTACCCCACTGTATGTCCACCGGACTTTCAGGGAAGTATTAACGCGACTGACTCATCCCTCGGGGTCAAAATCGTTTGGAGATTTCCTCATCAAACTCAGTAAATATATTTCTTAAAACAACATATCATGAATTCAAGACCATATCTCAGTTTCATTCCACAAATAAAATCACATGTGCATGAATATTTAATCTCTGCAGAAAGGGCTGTCCCCAAAGGGACAGGCAGAAATTTATTGAAAAAGGTTTTCTGCTCACCTCTTATCATGTTGCGGCCACCAGTCTGTAGAGAAAAAACCTTCACGCCGTTTACAAAACTAAAACTAAAATTTAGCCTCGTACCGGGGTGGAAACACAAAATTGTTACGTCTAAAATGCCTTAACCCCCAGTTCTTTTCTACGAAGGCCAAATAACCAGACTGAGAGATGAAGTATACTTTCACTTATTTTACTGAACGTGAGATATAAGATAAGATAAGATAAGATAAGATAAGCCTTTATTAGTCCCACAACGGGGCAATTCCAGGATTGCAACAGCACAGGGATAGCAACACTCAGAGCAACAATCAGAAGGCAAGAAAAAAAAAAACAAAAAACAAAAAAACAAGCAAGCAAGAGCAGCTAATATACATATGTACATATTACTATAAAATATATATATACACACACACACACAGACACACAGTGCAGAGCATTGTAGCTGGATGGAATAAATATATGAATATATGAACACAGTGCAGAGCATTGTAGCTAGATGGAATAAATATGTAAATATATAAACACCCACAGTACGGAGCATTGCAGCTAGGTGGAATAAATATGCAAGTATATAAACACACAGTGCGGAGCAATGTAGCTAGATGGAATAATATGTAGATATATAAAAACACAGTGCTGAGCATTGTAGCTAGATGGAATAAATATGTAAATATATAAACACACACAGTGCAGAGCATTGTTGCTAGATGGGATGAAACAGCATAACCGTCTACTTAGTTATCCTACATGGTATGATTATGTGCCCATACATATTCTCACCCTCCATAGCGACCGATATGTTCCTAGTTGTATGCCGGAGAGGACCATTGTGTAAGTCTATTGCATCTTTTGCATCCAAAAAACTATTAGTTTGTTACGTCTTTTTGCTATCTCTGCGAGCAGCCCTGCTTAGGTTGTACAGTCTGACAGCCGTTGGTAGGAAGGACCTACGAAACCTCTCGGTTGTGCACCTGGGATGATGTAGTCTGCTGCTAAATGAGCTCCTCAGTGCATCCAGTATGTCCTGCATAGGGTGGAACTCGGACTCCAGCAGAGATGACAGTTTAGCCACCGTCCTTCTCTCTCCTATCTCCTCCATCGGATCAAGGCGCTGCCCCAGGACAGAGCTAGCTTTCTTAATTAGTTTGTTCAGTCTCTTCCTATTGGCTGCAGTAATGCCACTGCCCCAGCAGACCACTCCAAAAGTGATGGCTGATGCCACCACCGTGTCATAGAATGACTTCAGCAGCGCCCCTTGTACACCAAAAGACCTGAGTCTCCTCAGCAGGAACAGCCTGCGCTGTCCCTTCTTGTAGAGTGCGTCAGTATTGTGTGACCAGTCTAGTTTATTGTTCAGATGAACACCCAGGTACTTATAGGATGTCACCATCTCGATGTCTGTTCCCTGTATATTTACTGGTGCTGTGAGGGGTTGCCCATGCCTGCGGCAGTCCACCACCAGCTCCTTAGTTTTCCTCGCGTTGATCTGGAGGCAGTTCCGATGGCACCAGTCCACGAAGTCCTGGATAAGCCCTCTGTACTCAGCTTCATCTCCGTTGGAGATGAGACCAACGATCGCAGAGTCATCAGAGAACTTCTGTAGATGGCAGTGTGTTGTGTTGTGTGAGAAGTCCGCAGTATAAAGAGTGAACAGGAAGGGAGCCAGCACCGTTCCCTGGGGGGCCCCCGTGCTACTGATGATCGTGTCGGAAACACAGTCCCGGGTTCTCACAAACTGAGGCCGGTTCGTGAGGTAGTCCAGGATCCATGATGACAGGTGCTGGTCCACCCCTGCGCGCAGCAGCTTGTCCTTCAGGATCATCGGTTGGATGGTGTTGAAAGCACTGGAGAAGTCAAAGAACATGATCCTCACCATATTCCCGGGCTTCTCCAGGTGGGACAGAGAACGGTGAAGGAGGAAGATCACCGCATCCTCCACCCCAATGCCATGCTGGTAGGCGAACTGGAGTGGATCCATCGCTGGTTCCACCAGGGGGCGGAGATGAGCAAGGAGCAGTCTCTCCAGGGTCTTCATCAAGTGGGACATCAAGGCCACCGGTCTGTAGCTGTTCAGGTCTTTGGGGTGGGAAGTTTTTGGTACAGGTACCACACAAGATGTTTTCCACAGCTGTGGTACCCTCCCCAGTTTCAGGCTCATGTTGAAGATATACGTCACAATCCCACACAGCTGGTCTGCACAGGACTTGAGGAGCTTTGCGCTGATGCCGTCCGGTCCTGACGCCTTCCTCGCCTTGATCTTCCTCAGCTCCGTCCTCACCTGGGTCTTGGTCAGGGTCAGGATGGGGGGCTGTGTGTTGGGAGTGGGGGGGGGGGGGTGTCGGTGGAGTGGGGAGTGAGCAGCAGGACTTGATTTCTTAGAGGCAGCTGTGGTTGTTGTTCAGACAGGGGGGAGGGCGGTTGGTCAAATCTATTGAAAAACAGATTCAGGTTGTTCGCCCACTCCCTGCCCCCCCGTGGCCTGGGGGGAGGTATTCTGGAGCCCCGAGATGGTTTTGAGGTTTCTCCAGACCCCGCTGATGTCGCTCTGTTGCAGCTTGTCCTCCATCTTCTTCCTGAAGCTGTCCTTGCCTTCTCTGATCTTTCTCCTCAGCTCCCTCTGTACGGACTTCAGCATCTCCCTGTTCCCCGACCTGAAGATCCTCTTCTTCTCTCTCAGAAGTGTTTTTATCTCAGGGTTGATCCAGGGTTTGTTGTTTGAGTGACGCCGTATGGTCTTGGTGGGAACGGATTTGTCCACACAGAAGCTGAGGTAGCCCGTGAAGGTGTGAATGAGGCCATCGATGTCCTCACCATGTGGATCGCAGAGCTGCTTCCAGGCGGTGGCTTCAAAACAGTCCTTTAGAGTGTCCATTGTCTCCTCAGACCATAACTCCACAGTGTGCATGGCCAGAGGTTGTCTGTGCACTAGGGGTTTGTACACCGGCCGGAGATGAACCAAGTTGTGATCCGATCTCCCGAGTGGGGGGAGTGGTGATGAGGTGTACGCCTCCTTAGTGTTTGCGTAGAATAAATCCAGTGTTTAATTGTCTCTAGTGTGGCATGTGACATACTGGGTGAACGTGGGTAGAATGGGAGACAGTGAAACGTGGTTGAAATCGCCTGAGATGAGGAGAAGAGCATCTGGGTGTTCTGTCTGCAGCCTGCTGGTTACTGAATGGATGACGTCACGCGCTGTCCCAGCGTTCGCCGTCGGATTTGCATAAACAACAATGCAGATCACGTGTGAGTGTTCTCTCGGGAGATATGTAGGCCTCATGCTAACAGCTAGCAACTCAATGTCTTTGCTGCAGTGTCGTTGTTTAACAGTGATATGTCCCGGTCTGCACCAGTTGTTGTTAACATACATTATCACTCCACCGCCCCTAGCTTTGCCACTGTCCGGTGTTCGGTCAGCTCGTGTCATGTGAAAACCCTCCAGCTCAATGTTAGCATCTGCTGCTAGTTCAGTTAGCCACGTCTCAGTAAACAAAAGGAGAGAGCACTCCCGGTAAGTGCTATCATAACGGGAGATAGCCGCTAGCTCATCTAACTTTCCCAGTATCGACCGTACATTTCCCATGACAACAGATGGAAGGGAGGGTCTGTACCTTATATTTTTTGTCCTCCGCCTTACTCCAGCCCGGCAGCCACGACGCTTTCGCCTCAGTTCTCTCGGTTTATGGATTATAAGCAGCGCTGGAACACAACTCTTTAGGAAAATATCCCGAGAGAGTGTTACCCAAAAAGTGAGCCCTATAGCTTTTATAAAGCTTAACCACTCCCTTGTGCAAGAGGGAGAGGTTTTACCTCATTGTATCAATACATTTCCGCTTATGTGGCAGCTCGGCTGTGTGCAGAACTGATTCTGATTTCAGCAAATGAATTATAGGGTGTAAACTAAACTCTGCAGTGTAGCGTGTGAAGCAAGCAGATAAAGAAGCATGAGAAAGACAGAGCAATCATGTCATTTTACCAACACACTGCAGCGGACCTAACTGTCTGGACAATGTCATGCAGTTACAACAACTGCTCGTTTGGGGCACTGTAGCCGAAACCACCACTGACTAGGAAGAAAAAATCTCGGCGAAGCAAAATCCGACTCATCGATTGGCCAGAACCAAAAACAGAAATCCGTTCCCTTCAGCTGGGTTGTCTGTCAGCTATAAATGACACATCTTTTAACTTTTCTCCTCAGCTTTCTCCAGTAAAAGGATTTCTCAGATTTGCATGGTTGTCTTTATTATTTTCTGCCCAAAATGTACTACGGTAAAAACCACTTCTTCTTCTCAGACTACATGTTGCTATGGTTACACAAACACCGAGGGGCACTTCCGCCCTTTGGTCCACTGGATAGTCCGTTTGGATTCACACTGCAAGTAAAGCGCACCAGACTTCGTTTGCAAGTGAACTGAGACCCCCATTTTCAGGTGGACCAGACTTCACTTGCTTGATGCTCACCAGAGTTCCAATGCACATTCAGACTGCACCAAAAAAAACCCGAACTATCCATGGATAGTCCTTTGGTCCGGACCAAACAGTGGCCGTCTGAATGCGCCTTTAAATAAGATGAGGGGTCAAGACAACACAGAACAGGCGGGGAGACTAATCACTACTGACAACAGACACATGGGGAAAACAGTGTTAACGGGTATGGAAACAGGACGAGCTGGGATGAACAGACAGACAAGGACAGAGGATACACATGAGACACGCACAACGGACCAGGGGAGACATGACCACAAAACAGAATATGACAGACAAGGACAAGAATAAAACAGAGACCGCGATGACAATGACAAGGCAGGAACTGTCAAGGCGTGGTTTGGGCCCATGTCCTTGCCTTGTTTCATAGTTTATTTTTCCTTGTCACCAGGACATGGGCCCAGCCCATGACCTCATTTTGAGTTTAGTTTTATCATGTTTCTCTGTGTTTTCTTTCATCCATGCTTTGTATTGTTACTTTTCCCTCTCTTAGCCTAGTTCTATTTGGTCTTTATGTTTATTATTATTATTACGATGGTCTTGATTGTGGTGTTGTCTTAAGTCATCGTCTTGGTCTTGTCTTCCCTGGTCCTTTATTCTTGTCTTGTGCATGCCCTCTGCTTTTGTTTACCCTTTGTTCCTCGTCCCCCGTGTTTTCTGTACCTGTAGCCATTCCCTGCTGTTTCTGATTGCCCCGATTGTTCCCACCTGTTCTGTGTTACCTTGATTACCACCTGTCTATATATGCCTGTGTCAGTCTTTGTCAGGTGTTGCGTCCTCGTCAGTGTTTGCGCGTTACGGTACTTTCTGTCTTGCATTGTCCAGTTTCCTAGCCTGTGAATTTTATTGTACCTTTTTCTGCTTTATTTTGTATTCCAGCTCCTGAGCTGAGTGTTGGTTTTGAATTAATAAATCTGCAAACTGTCTGTCACACGTTTGGGTCCTGTTTACCACACCACATCATGACAGGAACAATATAAGAGAAACCAAGATAATAATAATAATAATAATAATAATAATAATAATAAATAATAATAATAATAATAGCCGACAACGAACAGAGCAGGGGCAAAAACTATGGAACATAAATAGGGACATAACAATAATAATGATAATAATAATCAGAACTAAGGACAAGACAGGAAAAAATATAAAAAGACAACATTCATTCATTCATTCATCTTCTTCCACTTAATCCTTTTCGGGTCGCGGGGGGGCTGGAGCCTATCCCAGCATCTTTGGGCAAGAAGCAGGGTACACCCTGGACAGATCGCCAGTCCATCGCAGAGCTAACACAGAGAGACAGACAACCTTTCACTCTCATAGTCATACCTAAGGACAATTTAGAATCCCCAGTTTTGATGCCAATTAACCTAACTTGCATGTTTTTGGCATGTGGGAGGAAACCGGAGAAATCCCAGAGTAAACCCACGCAGACACAGGGAGAACATGCAAACTCCACACAGATCACTGTTGGTCGGGGGCTGGGATCGAACCCAGGATCCCCCGGCCAAGGGTGAGTTGCTGTGCTGCCACAGTGCTAACCACTCAGCCACCGCGCCGCCCATGATCATAAAAATAACACAAAACAGGAACGGAACCAAGGTGATAATCAAAACAAACAGAATAATAACAAAACCCAACTTAAAGCAAGGATCATGGGCTGAGCCCATGTGCTGGTGACAAAGAATAATAAACTAGAGCACAGGGAGAGGACAAGGGCCCAACCCATGTACTGACACTTTGGCCGCTGTCTCCATCTCACCTTATCCCTTGCATCTTCTTCTGTAATATCAACCCTCTGTCATGGTCCGAGTGCTGACTCTGTCCACACTCGGGTTGTCCGGTATTTCTCCGTTCTCTTCCCAGGTTTACCATTTGGCCTCCGGGCTTTTATTGTGACAGCGTCTCGGCGGGGCTTCCGGCTGTCAGAGGCGAGCTCCGCAGTGACAGCTGGAATTCATTCAGCTGATGATGACCTCATCAGCTGATTAATCTGTTGGCCCTATTTAAGGGAGCAGCTCAGGTTACTCCGGGCTGCGACCTCGTCAAACATTCCCTCGTCAAAACTCCATCTCAGATTCCTGATACGTTCCACTCTCAGTAAGTGTATTTCCTCGTAGTCTGTGTTCTTATTTCCAAGTGTATATTTCGTGTTTTTGCCCCACGAGGCTCATTATTTTGTCATTTGTCTTTCTGTTAATAAAACATGCAAACTCATCGGCTGGATATCGGCGTCTTATTGATGGCTCATGAGGGCCATCATTGACAGTAGGTCGCAGCCAGAAGGAGACGCCGGTCACCGTGGGTTTGTTTTTGGGCTTGTTGTTTTTCCCTGTTTTCTGTGTACCAGCGTGTTGGAGATGGCGTCGCCGGGAAAGGGCTACTCTTTAGACTTGGGCTACAGACTGATTGTATTCCTGATAGATCTAGATGGCCTGCTCTCCCACGCTCGCAGCAGCATCACTTCCGACGACACACACTAGTACTTGGACCTTGCAGAGGTGGCTATTAACCGCAATCCTCACCACACCAACTATGCCGAGGTAAGGAAGAGGATGGTGGAGATTTCGGCTCTCCGGGAGAAGACCCGTGGACCGGAGGGGAACTCCAGCAGGAAGCCCAGGGTGAGGCATTCTCGTTCCTCGCCTCGGGATCCAGTTCCTGTCACCCATCCAGCCCAGGAGTTCACATCACCCAAGGGTCATTCCCAGCGGAGAATGACGTCAGCCAGGATTCCCTCAGAGGACACGCAGTGGACAGCTGTGATCCTCCAGGACTGTGTGGCTGCAGCTTGCTCTGCTTCCCATCCATCTGAAATCATAAAGCATGTGACGGCGGCAGTTAGACTGGTGGAGCTCAGTCCGGAGCTCCATAATTATCCCAAATACGCCGAATTGCTGGCTTCTGTCTCTGCGCAGCAGTGGCGGTTCCCTGACCTCACCTTTGCCTCGTCCTCTGCCAGTAAACATCGTCACAATGCCCGTGGTAAGCCTCAGTGAGAACCCCATCCGGATCCAGTTCCGGGTCACCGAAGGAACTCTGCCTCCCAGCCAGCTGTTGCTCCTGCGTCACAACAGGAGGAAAATACAACCGCCTCCTGGTCATCTGTCCCTGCTGTTCCGTCAGCTCCTCGTTCCCGGATCACCTCGGCTGTTCCTCCCTCCTCCTCGATGCTCCCCCCAACTGCTGTGAGCTCCACGAGTCCGCCTCCGGCTGCCCCCATTCGTGATCCGGTGCGAGCGGCTCCTCTTCATCTTCCCAGGGGGCCCTCCGTCTCCATCCAGCGGGGGAAGGGAAGAACCAAGCCCACTGCAGCAGGTTCCATCGGTCCTCAGTGGATCAGGCAAGGGTCTCTTCATTCTTTTCCTTCACTGAGTGAATTGCCTTGTTTGATCCCTGGGGGTGGAGTTCAGGGTTCACCATCCCCCGAGCTCCCTCCGCCTGCTGCAGTGATTAATTATGAACCTGCTACCTTTGTGTCTCCTTCCCCTGAGCATTTCTCAGTGCCAGGACTACGCCATCAGATGAGGAGGGAGCCTGCGGGCTTGGAGAGCCTGGTTCCAGCCCCGCAGCCACAACACGGGCAGAGGAGGATGGCGGACTGCAAATTGGAGCCTGCGCTGACAAGCAAGCATCCCCAGGTCTCCACGGAGGGACAGTCCGACCCGGCAGGTCACGGATCCCCTGCCACCACGCCATGCAGGCTTTTGGCGTGGACGTCAGTGTCAGAGAATCCCCGGACTGTGGACACCATCGTGCCGGCTGCGGAGCCCGCCGCAGTCGAGTGGAAACCAGAACTGGACCTTCAGCGCACTGAACCTGGATCGACGGAGTCCTGGGCTGCGGTAGAGCCCGAGATTAGGCAAGTGCTCTATTTTGTCTTCCTTTCTTCTATCCTGGAGTGTTTTTGCCTGTCTCTCGGGGAGACGAGCCAGGCGCTGCCGTCCACGGCGTCCGAGCTTGTCTCGCTGGGCTCTGCCGCTGCCGGTGATTCTGATCCCGGTTTTCTTCTCTCCTCTGAGCCTTCTCCCAGGGTCACCGGTGACGAGTCCATTCCAATCGTCGCCTTGGAGGTTCTGGGTTCGTGTCTGGAGGTCATCCCTGGTGCTGTGCCGGCCCAGTCGGGGCCCGTCATGGGTATTGCTCTGGCCCAGTCGGGGCCCGTCGTGGGTGCAGCACAGTCCCGCTTGGGATCCAACGAAAGCGCAGCGCCAGTCCGTGTGGGGTTCGGAGCAGGAGCTGCAGATCCTCCGCCAATTGATGCCGGACTGGTCCCTCGTCCTTTCCCCAGTCCCTTTTCCCTTCCATCGGGGGCCGCTGGGATTCCCCGTTATTGGCTCGGCTCTCTCTCGCTATCCCTCTTAATAGGGAGGCCGTCTCCGAGTTCTCCCCTGCGGTCCTGTTGGCGGATGACGCAGGTCGGCCGCCTGGAAGATTGCTTCGCCCATTTGGCGTTCTGGGTCGGCCGCCGAACAAACTGGACTTTTTGTTCGGCGACCTGGTCCGGCTGCCAGAGGTACTGTTTCTCCGGGCCTGGGACTGGGGTAGGCCGCCTGAACTTGTCCTTTTTTCCCTGCCAGCGATCTGGACGCTGGATGCTAGTAGACCTCCCGATCTAATTGTTTTTGTGCTATTGTGCTCTGCCTGCCGTCATCCTCGTGGGTTTTTTTTTTCCCCTTCCCACTCCTCTGAAATATTAGAGATGCTCTTGTGTTTTGTTATTCGGACTATATTGAACTGTGTATATCGCCGCCCTGTAGCGTGTGGTTTTTTTTTCCTCCTCTCTTGCGTTGTTGTTATTTATACGACTTTGAACTGTATTTATCGCTGCTCTGTAGCGTGAGGGTTTTTTTTTCTCTCTCTGGTATTATGGGGTATGCTGCATTTTTGTGCCTATATTTGAGTTTCCTGGTTCCTCTGTGGTTGTGAAATGTTTTTTTTTTTTTCCTTGCCCATGACGTTATGGGATTGATTATGGTGTACTGTTTGTAGCCGTTTTGAGGGGTTTTTTTTCTTTGTGTCTCCTCCTCATGGGTTTTGGTGCCGTGTATGTGCCTGTATTTTTGGCTTTTGTATTCCCTACCATGCTCAGATTGTTGTAACCTGCTTTTTTTTTTCTTTCTCTGTTATTATGCTGGTTGGTTCTTGCCTTCCGAGCCTGTTCCCCCACCACCCTCCCTGGGGCGGTCCTGTTGACCTTCTGGGTGGGGGTGGGGGGGCTTTGATGTTACGTGACGCCTGGAATTTGCCTCGTGAACGGGGAGTACTGTCATGGTCCGAGCGCAGACTCTGTCCGCGCTCGGGTTGTCCGGTATTTCTCCATTCTCTTCCCAGGTTTACCATTTGGCCTCCAGGCTTTTATTGTGACAGCGTCTTGGCGGGGCTTCCGGCTGTCAGAGCCGAGCTCCGCAGTAACAACTGGAATTCATTCAGCTGACGACGACCTCATCAGCTGATTAATCTGTTGGCCCTATTTAAGGGAGCAGCTCAGGTTACTCCGGGTTGCAACCTCATCAAACATTCCCTCGTCAAAACTCCGTCTCAGATTCCTGATACGTTCTACTCTCAGTAAGTGTATTTCTTCGTAGTCTGTGTTCTTATTTCCAAGTGTATATTTCGACCGCAGAGGCCTCCTCAACCGCCTCCTTGTCATCGCAGAAGAAATACTTCCCGAATCACAGTGCGGTTTCCGATCTTCTCGCGGGACAATAGACATGATCTTCTGTGCCCAACAACTGCAGGAGAAATGTCAAGAACAGCAACAGCCACTTATGCTCATCTTCTGGGACCTAAAGAAAGCCTTTGATAAGGTCCCACGGCCAGCTATGTGGGCAGTCTTGGCAAGATTTGGCTGCCCAGATGACTTCATTATGCTGATCCGCTCACTTCATGATGGAATGGTGGGCAGAGTATGCCATCAAAAATCTCTCTCTGACCCTTTTCCCATAACAGGAGGACTCAAGCAAGGCTGCGTTCTAGCCCCAACCTGCTTCTCACTGTACCTGGCAGCAATGCTCAATGAAATCCCACCAGACACCCCTTCCATTGATGTACGATATCGCATGGACGGAGGCCTCTTCAATCTCAGTCGACTCCGAGCAAAAACAAGAACGTTAACTACCACAGTCCACAAGCTGCAGTATGCAGATGACAACGCTACCCCTGGCTTAACTGCTGAAGATCTACAGAGGACGGCTGACCTCTACAATAATGCTTATGAGCGTTGTGGAATGGAGGTGAATACTGACAAGACCAAAGTCCTCATCCAACCACCCCCAGGCTGCATGCTCCTTGACACAATCATCACTATTGATGAAAAGTCTCTGGAAAAAGCAGATCATTTCTGTTATCTAGGAAGCATTCTATCAAAGACACCTGCATGCGATCAGGACATGGAGAATCGCGTTAGGGCAGCTCACTCTGCTTTTGGACGTCTTAATCGTCAAGTCTTCAACAACCACGCACTGACTATCAAAACAAAGATCATGGTTTTCAGGGCTGTAGTTCTGTCTACCCTTCTCTATGCCTGCGAGACCTGGACTCTCTACCGTCGCCAAATCAAACGTCTTGAGCACTTCCAACAGCTGAAGCTTAGACAAATCCTTAAAACCAAATGGACAGACCGGGTAACAAACACCTAAGTTCTCGCCCGCGCTGCACTACCTAGTGTTGAAGCTACCATTATTCAGCACCGTCTCCGCTGGGCAGGCCATGTCCAACGAATGGACTCAAATCGTCTACCGAAAATTCTGCTCTATGGAGAACTCACCTCAGGATCAAGACCACTAGGCAGACCAAAGCTGCGCTATAAAGACCAACTAAAGTCCACCTTGTCCCAAACCAACATCCACAGATGGGAACACCGAGCAAAGGAGAGAATGGTATGGAGAGAAGCTATCCGCAATGGCACTATAGCCTTTGAGAGAAACAGATGTGCATTTGAGGAGGAGAAGCGAAGAAGAAGGAAGGAGCACTTGCAGCAGCTGTGGCCTCCACCGTCACTTCCCTGCGGTCTCTGCCCACGCCTCTTCCATCACCGGCTCGGGCTACAGAGCCACATCCATCACAAGCACAAGTTATTTCTGGAACGGGAGCAACCCTATGCTCAAACACGAGCTGGAGCCGACGATGACGATATTTTGTGTTTTTGCCCCACGAGGCTCATTATTTTGTTGTTTGTCTTTCTGTTAATAAAACATGCAAACTCATCACATTCTGTGTCCTTCATCACATCTATGAATCTTCTGTGGTCTTCCTCTTTTCCTCCTGTCTGGCAACATCCTTCATCCAACATATCCACTATCCCTCCTCTGCACATGTCCAAACCATCTCAGCCTTGCTTCTCCATCTCCAAACCGCTCAACCTGAGCTGTCCCTCAGATATAGTAATTTTAACCTGTCCCTCCTAGTCACTCCCAATGGGAATCTTAGCATCAACTGTGCCACCCCCAGTTCTGCCTCCTGTCTTTTTGTCCATGCCACTGTCTCCAAACCATACATCACTACAGGTCTTACTACCGTCTTGTAAACCTTCCCTTTCACTCTAGCTGCTACTATCTTTCTGCCACAAATCACCTGACACTTGTCACCACCCTGCACTCTCTTCTTCACCTCTCTTGTACACTGTCCATTGGATGGTTGACCCCAGGTATTTAAACTCATCTACCTTCACTATTTCCACTCCTTGCATCTTTACTATTTCACCCACCTCCCTCTCATTCACACTCACATGTTCTGTCTTGCTTTTATTGACTTTCGGTTATATTGTGGAGGAATAAGTTCAGGAGAGATATGACGAGCTGGAAGGTTGCAGAGTTTTATTTCCTTCATCAAAATGAAACATACTTGTAGTGCTGTGCACTACAGCGGTTCACTGTGCTGTGTGTGCGCTGTGTCTTGTTGCTGAGGCATGTATCGTCAGCTCTTTTATATGTTATACAAACGGAGAGAATGCATGGCACATTAGCATATTGATATACATATCAGTCAATACATATGATTAGCATGACCACTGGCGCTCGGACGTCTTCTCCTTAATCCGGGGATGTATAAACAATAGTCCATTGTTCTGGTTGTTCCCCCAGGGGCTCTCTGTCCGTATGTGAATGGTCCTCTGCTTCTTCCGGACCTTCTGAGTGTGAGGATGAATGTCCCTGTAGATTGTGTTGGGTCACCACAGGGCTCCCCCCTAGAACACTCAGAAGGGGCTGTGACCCCCACCCCCCACCCCACTCCGTCATTTGGGCTCCAGCTCCAGTAGAACTGTTGGAGGACATGTCAGTCTGTGGGGGGACGGGGGAGGGGTGGAAAAAAACAGTGTGCTCCGCTCCGGGTTCCAGCACGTTGAACGGCCGTGGATCGTGGGTGCACGGGCCAGTGCTCTTCGTGCGTAATGGAACAAAATGGCGATCAGCCGGCTTTAGGGAGTGAGGTGCAGGAAGAGCGCTGTGGAGGAGGAGGGGGAGGGGGTGGGAGTAAGTGAGTGCCGGCCCGGAACATCAAAGGTGTCTGGGCCGCGCAAAAATTGCGTGTGGATCCGAGATGGTGAGGGACTTTCCCGGTCACCCTGGCGGTGATCCACGGCAGCTGTGAAAAAAAAAGAAGTCTCTGATTCCTCGCACGGCTCGGTCCAGCGAGGATGGGGGGAAGGCAAATGGCCAAATTCCCCGAGGATGCGTAGCAGCTGTGAAACAACTGCAGCTGTGTGAGGGACTTGGCGGTTTGGCTTTCAGTGCAGATGCAGCCCTAAAGCCATCGGGGACAGCAATTGGCTAATCTCCCGGTGTGCGCTGTGGCTGAGAAACCTATACAATGTCCTGTGTGCGGGCTGCACGTCTGCTTCAGGTGCGTGAGCAGCCCTGAAGGTTCCGAGGGTGGCGATCGGCCATGTTTCTAGGGCATGTGCAGTGGCAGAGGACAATATATCAGTCTGTGGAGCCGGTTTATCTCTGTGTGTGGTGCACTTGGCGCCTTGACCACAAGCTGGCAGTTGCACTGTCCTCGTAATCCTGTGGTGTGCGTCCGGGGCTTCTGTGCACGGGAGGTCCGCTGTCGTGTGAGTCAGGGTCAGGGAGCTTGGTGGAAATCAACGCAGTCATTGCCGATGTCCTTCCCCGTTCAGGCTGCTTCCTTCGGTTCGCTCATGTCGCCGTTCATGGTGCGTGTTGGTCCCAGCGCTGTGCTCCGGAGCGCGTGCTCTGGTGAGGGTGAAGAGGTTGCAGGCGTTCTCTGGTCCTCTGTGTCCACAGCGCGGTGAGAGGGAGCAGACGGTCATTCTGTCTCGTCAGGTCACCAGTGTGAAGGGAAAAGATCAGGCGAAGGGCGCACCATGACGCGTGCTGGGGCGTCCCGTCTGGGTCATCTCCGGGGTGTTCGCCTCGTGTTCCATTCTTCATCAAGGGTCACCATTGTGGAGGAATAAGTTCAGGTGAGATATGATGAGCTGGAAGGTTGCAGAGTTTTATTTCCTCCATCAAAATGAGACGCACTTGTAGCGCTGTGCGCTACAGTGGTCTACTGTGCTGTGTGTGCTGTGTCATGTTGTTGAGGCATGTATCATCAGCTCTTTTATATGTTATACAAACGGAGAGAATGCATGGCACATTAGCATATTGATATACATATCAGTCAATACATATGATTAGCCTGACCAACTGGTGCCCGGACGTCTTCTCCTTAATCCGGGGATGTATAAACAATAGTCCATTGTTCTGGTTGTTCCCCCAGGGGCTCTCTGTCCGTATGTGAATGGTCCTCTGCTTCTTCCAGACCTTCTGAGTGTGAGGATGAATGCCCTGTAGATTGTGGTGGGTCACCACAATATAATGTTATAACACCAGTATACGGCACGGACGTAATGACGCAGGCATGGGTGACGTCATCACGCCATGCCTATAATAAGAGACTGATGGCGGTAGTCCATGTCTTTGGTGCTCCACCTCTAGCCAACACAGCCTGTACCCCTGCACTGCTAGCATAGTTAGCTACTGTTTAGCTTGTTCCATGTCCTACCAGCTCTCTTCAATAAAGGCACTGTTCAACACAGTCATTGTCTCCGATGTCTAGGGTTGCCAACTTTCTCACAGCCAAATAAGGGACACAGGGTTTTAACTATTGCTTGGTGCCATGATGTTGTGTACATTAGTGTTGTCATAATACTAGGATTTTTTTTTTACCTTGATAATACCTTAAAAATACTAATATTCAATGTTTTGTGTAATACTGTTGTGTTGAACCCTTATTTGTGTGACACGGGTGGTGGCTCCACCTTTCCGGTTCCGCAACCACCCAGGGTATAAGAGAGCATTGAGCGGAAGGGGCGGTCTCTTGGCCACCTCTCTGCCTGGCAGGTACGCTTGTATACTGTGGAGTGTCTACTAATAAATGTGTGTCCAGTTCAACACCTGGTCTCATCCTTGACTCCTACTACCAACATAACATTTGGTGAAGAGGATAAAAGGTATGGACACGTGTGTGACATCTATTCGGCCATTTCTGGAGCTTCCCGATGAGCTGCCCGTCCCTTGGGCGAGATGGTTTGCCACGTTTCAGACATACTCGGTAGCGCTGGACCATGGAAGGCTGGAGAAGTTGAGGGCACGTGCACTGTTGGTTCATAATTTGGGAATGGAATGACAGTGTATTTTGAGTACTTTGGGCAAATGCGATAGCTTTGAAGAAGCGGTGGAGATGGACAGGGTGACAGTGCCATTGCTGATTGACACGGGAGCGATGGGCTTCGTGTTGAATTGGGCAACTGTGAGGAATTTTTTTTCCCACATTATAGGATTGGAGGTGATCCGGTGCCGCTTTGTGGTTATGGTGGAGGGAGATTGACCACAGTGGGAATGGTGAGACTGATGGCTCGGTACAAGTCGGCGGAGGTGTGTAACCTTAAGTTCACAGTGACTGCTCGTGGAGACAATATAATGGGATGTGATTTGTTTTATGGCCTAGGCTTCACCATCAAGAGCGGTACTGGAGAAGAGTGGTTGGGCTGCAGCTTGTGGGACCGGCCGGTCCCAAGAACAATGGATGGAGCTGTGTGGAACGAGAACTTGCCTGGCACCCTGGAGAGTGAGCAGGACCAACCCCACCCAGGGCCATCGCAGGAGGGTTCCTGTGCCAGAGCCCAAGTAGCCCTGGATGAGGGAACAGCATGGCAGGACGCCTGTGACGGCAGGTGGCGCTGAGTGGCTGACTCCATCTGTTGGCTGGAAGGGGCCAGAGAACATTAAGTTACAACAGCGAGGGTGACAGCGGAGAAAAAAGCGGTTGGGGCAGGACTGGCTGGCACAGTAAAACGACGTGCCAAACAGAAACACTATAAGCCGAGTAGGGCCCCTCTGGGAGTCGCAGATGTGGTCTGGGCCCGGGATGAGGCACAGTCGCAGAGGATTCGGGCCAAGCGTTGGACGGAAGAGCACCAGGGGCGACTACAGGTGGTAGCAGTACCGGAAGATGCCTATCTCCAGGTGTCAAATGGCTCATGGAGGCATCCAAATGAGCTGTGGTGCACCCGGGAGGAGATTGGTGGGCTTGGGCCTGAACAAGGGACATCCCCAGTGGTGGTGAAGAGGAGGCGCACCGGGGTCGGATCAGCCAGTGGTGACCCGAGGGGTGGTTCTTCCCCTGGGGCAGATTGATGGTTGGACAGTTTGTTGAGAAAAGATGGGGGGGGGCGGGGGTCATGGGTATGTTCTTATTGTTTGATTTGTTTGTGATGTTCTAAATCGTTAAAAAAGAAAAACTCTTAAACCTACTGGTTGGCTATGCTCATGGGGATTAATTTAATTTGATGTTTAGGCTAAGACACGGCGGTATTTTGTGTTGAATTGTTTATTGTGAATATAAGCAGCAGAATAATCTGCTTTACCGTGTGGGGTGAGATGGCGGTCTACCAATCTCCCCGAGTGTAGTCCCTTTAATTTGACTGTGTTAGGCCACTTATATTATGTTACTATTCTTAGGGTGTGTTTCGGGTTCCAAATTGGGGTGGTTTCGAATTCTGTGTGTGGCCTTATGGCTTTTTGTGAGGTGGGGGGGGGGGTATTGTATTGGAGTTTGGACCCTTATTTGTGTGACACAGGTGGTGGCACACCACCTTTCCGATTTCGCCACTACCCAGGGTATAAGAGATCAATGAGTGGGAGGGGCGGTTTCTTGTGGTACAGTACCTGCTTCTGACGTTCCTCATAATCGATTCACCAATTACCAGCGTCGTCTGTGGGGGTTTTGTTGGTGGATTCTGATGTGGAGAATAACTTTGTCGAGGGTGTTGTTGTTGTGAAGGCGGGGGATGCGCCCCCTTCTATTTGGAGCTGGTGTGTAATTTGGCACACCTAGAGTTGTCTTAGTCCGGGGTTTGCGGACCTGAGCTGCTGCTGAAGGAGAGGAAGGAGGAGGAGGGGCGGCTACGGGTGGACGGCCAGTGTTCAGGTGGGGAAAATCCTCCAGAGAAAGGATGTCGAATCTGTTATCCAGGAGCAGGGGAAGAGAAGAGGTGCGACCCTGTCTGGCAGACCGACAATGATTGCCAGCTGGTCCAACCAAGGTCCAGGGCGCACATTGAGTATGAGAAGTACCGACTGGGGCTTTGGGATTAGCCCCGAGATGAAGCCAGTGTTGACTGCTGTGGTCCTGGACATTGGAAGAAGCCAGAACTGGAGAAGGAGTGGAAGTGGACGGAGAAGCGCTGACCTCCCCCAGGTAGGTAGCCGTCTCTGCCAACTGCGAATTGGTTGCTGGAGCCATTGTTCGCCCGAGTATAATGGTGTCAAGATGTTCCTCAGCCTCCCGAATCTTGTAGAGGTTGGCAAGTCTCACTTCCGGCTCAGAAACCTTAATAAGAAGGGACACACAACGGATACACATCGGGGATGGAGCCATGGCGTTCCAGGCAATGAGGTGGATAGCCAGCAGCCAGCCAAAAACAGCTAAAACAGCTAAAAACAAGTTAGCTAAAAACAGCTAAAAAGGCTAAAAACAGGTTAGCAGGTAGCCTAGCCCGGTAAAAACAGCCCAGCCGGGGGTCCGACCACCCATGTGTCCGATCGGGCTTTTCAGTGAGGCAGTCACTGAAAAGGCAAAGAGATGGTCTCTGGCCATTTCTTTGCCTGGCGGGTACGCTTGTATACTGTGGAGGGTCTACTAATAACTGTGTGTCCAGTTCAACACCTGGCCTCGTCCTTGGCTCCTACAACTGTCATAACAAATACTACAATGAAAAAAAAAAAACCCACACTGTATATCTAGAAATTTCAGATTTTACAGAATACAGAATCTTAGTTTAAAAATATGCAATAGCTATGTTTTTAATAATGGATTGCATTTATATAGCACTTTTCATGACACCCAAAGACACTTTACAATGAATCTATTATTCATTCACTCCACAGACAATGATAGTGGCAAGCTACCTCTGTAGCCACAGCTGCCCTGGGGAAGACTGACGGAAACACTCTTGAGCCACTATGGCCTCCTTTTTGTTTCTCTTTGAGAAATAATGCAACTTTGAGCTAGAAAACAACTACACTGCAAAAAGTCAAATACAGTATAAGCAAAATGAAATAAAGTCTGTTTATGCTTGTTTTTTGTCTGACAAGACACTGTATTTATTCTTGCTGTGTAGTTTGTTGCATCATCAGCTGGATCCCAATTTATAAAATTATTCTTTGCTGAGGAGAAATTGTTTCAACCAAGACCGGAGCTGTGAAGCCCTATGCCATTGGCCATAAAGTAGATAAGTTACTCCCTGCAAAAGACCTGGTGTAGAGGATGACTTTCACAAACGAGACTGAGTTTATTTCTCAGGAAAGGTTTATTGTGAGTCTACATCCTCTATCAAGCAAAGTATCTCAGCAAAGAGGCAGAACAATCATTCATCACAGCTCTTATACTCTCCAGAGACACAAAACCCCCAACATCAAATATCACATCCCCAACCCACAGTCCTTCAGTAAACATATAGCCTCCGAGGCTCCTTGGCGTCTCCATTGTCTCTCAACTCCTCAGCCTCCGGGGCTCCTGCTGGGACATTCTCTCTGACTTCCCGTCTCTCAAGAAACCACTTCACACCTCCCGAGGTCTCCGCCGGGTCAGGTCTTCTTGGCCGTTTAGACGTGAAGCTTCCAGAGTATGCACCGTCATGCCTACTAAATATATGTGAGGGAAAATGCATACCATACATGCATACCATATATGCGCCCTAAATGCGCGCCATACTGGAGTCATTTCCTCTACAATCCATTTGCCACAAGAATGCCACTGACAGGTTTACAATGATGTTCCACAGACTCTTGACCAGTAAGATTCCTCTCATGAAAACTCAAAAGTCCAACATTGCCCTCCAGTGGATAACATAGGAATATTTTCCCTGATGACTGAATGTTTTCTCCGAAGTTTAAACTATGAATTGTGAACAATGAAATAACTTGTCATTCTTCACAGACAACAGCAGCTGAAGATATGGCTGGATCCTGTGATGGACAATTATGATTTGAAATACTTTTATTGATATGATTTGGTATGTGTTTCTTTATTTTCAGGAAGAATTAATTTTACAGACCTATTATAAAGAAATTATTACATTTACAATGAAGACACACTGTTCCTTTATTGTTAAAGCAGAATATCTTACTCATTAAGGATTTAAAGAATGTATGCTTTAATAGGCAGCATACTGTATATGTTTTAGGATGATTTCACTTCTCATATGAAATCCTCTCTTCTTCTCTGTGGGAAGCTCACATTTCAAAACTGTGAACTGACCAATCAGCTTCCAAGCCTCCATGCATCTCCTTTTTGAAAACTTTACAACCCTTTGGTTGAAACATAGAAACTCAGTGCAATTGTTCAGAAGTTTACACTAATGGGCAGATCCAATCCTAATCTTTGAATGTAATTGGTCAAGCTCAGTTGTCATTCAAAAGTACTAGGCCACCCTGCTACACCTAGCAAGTTGGAAAGCTTTCCTTTGTCCCCAGTTGAGTCTTGCAAAGTCAGGGGGAAAGTCATGTTCTGTCCCCCTTCCTAAGTAGGCCCAGAGCGTAAGCTCTGCGCAATTTTTTCCTTTTTCTTTTCCTTTAAAATTCACCTTT
Source organism: Pholidichthys leucotaenia (assembly GCA_020510985.1). Taxonomy (NCBI): domain Eukaryota; kingdom Metazoa; phylum Chordata; class Actinopteri; order Cichliformes; family Pholidichthyidae; genus Pholidichthys; species Pholidichthys leucotaenia. Next base: position 51,136,339 of record CM035842.1, read on the forward strand.
TCCTATTTTACTCCTTTTTTTCCTTAAATTACTATGCTAAAAAGATTTTGTTTGATTTTCACCAAGCTTAAGTCAACTTTGTTCTGACCACAACACATCGGAAGAAATGGATTTGTGGTTTGTTTGTTTTGGGGTTTTTTTGTGGTTTTTTTGTGGTTTGTTTTTTTTATCTATCATTTGATTTTCTGATCAGACTTTGAATGATAAATATTATCTGGAATGTCAAATTCCTTTTTTCTGTGCATAAACAGACATCGACCATTGTGATGAGCATCCAGCTTCTGTGGTTGTGACCCAAAGGAGCAGTGCCCATATTGTGTTGAGACAGAACCTGCCTGCCCTTTTCTCTCAACTTCATCAACACACATCCATCTGGACCAAGGTTGGTACCGGAAGGCCTGCTACCACCAGGAGACACAATCTGACTGCTGTGCTGAAGGTCTGTTGTCCATATCAAATTTAATTCTTTAGAATATTTCTTGTATAAGTTCTATAAACCTAGTGTCTTCAAACTCCTTTCAGAACTTCAAATACATTTATCTTTTCATTAATCTCCATTCCTTTTCAGAGTAACACAAATTTTCTTTTTTATAAAATAGTTCATTCATCATTGTTTTCATAAAATTGTCTGTTTTTCTTAGCCAATGCTATTTTATGGTTTCTCATTTTCCATTACAGTGCCAGTTTAAGCTATGTTTTTCTTTAGTTCCACAAATGTTTGATAAAACAAATTATGCTCAATAATCCACATTAAACCTTATAAGGTTTAGGTTACTTTATTTGTACCCATAGGTAGATTTGTTTTGCAGTCAGGTGACATCCATATTTACAAACCACAATTACATTCAACATGAACACAAACACAGGCACACATGAAGCTGACTATAAACACGATAAAAGTACTCAAGGCTCCACCAATCAGGACATAGGACAAAGAGATAAGAGAACAAACAAAGAGACAAGAGAGAAGGGTCATATTAAAAAGTTAAAGACTAGTCAAAGAGGTTAAAAACTCAAAAGTCTAAAACCCAATAAAAGATTTAGAACCCAAATAAAAAACCTACAAAAATAAGTAAATATAAAATCCAATTAATAAATAGGTAACTAAATTATGCGCAATATATTGTTACATCTTGTTCAACTCTTTGACAGCAGCAGGAACAAAGCTGGTTTTGTAGCGCTGGGTTTTACTTTTTGGGACAGCAAACCTCCGTCTGGAGGGAAGCTGAAAGTGGCAGTGCAAAGGGTGGGAGTCATCATTTAAAATAGAGGTAGCGATCCTCTGTACCTGTCTGGTGTACAGGGATGTCAGGCTCAGCTGTGACTCACCAAGCAAACGACTGGACCATCTAACTACCTGATCCAAAGATTTCCCCTGTTTCAGTTTTATCTGACCAAACCATGACACTAAAGAAAAGGATAAAACAGATTCAATAAAAGCCTGATAAAACATTGTCATTATGGTTCAGTCAATTTGGAAGCGTGCAAGTTTCCTTAAACAATGCAAATGTTGCTGACCCTTCTTGCACACCCTTTCACAGTTCTCTTCAAAGTTTAAATTACTATCAATAATTGTCCCAAGATATTTGTAGGATTGCACACATTCAGTGGTCTGGCCAGTGACTTTGTGACAGTGACTTTGTGCTTGGGAGTTTTCCTCCTAAAGTCAATAATCATATCTTTAGTTTTTGTCGTATTCAGCTGCAGGTAGGAATCCTCACACCAGTGAACAAAATCATCAACTACTGGGCCGTGGCCACTCTCACCATCCTGGAGGAGACTGACAATAACTGAATCATCAGCATATTTTATAATGTGTCTGTTGTCATGTCTGCTCCGACACATGTTTGTGTACAGGGTGAAGAGTAGTGGTGACAACACACACCCCTGAGGAGAGCCAGTAGAAGAATACTTTTGGTCAGACAATGTACCATTGACCCTTACTCTCTGTGTCCTGTTGGTTAAAAAATCCAGAATCCAACCCACCAGATTATTACTCAAATCAAATTGTTGCAGGAGCCTTTCAACTAAAATATGAGGTTGGATTGTACTAAAGGCGGAAGAAAAGTCCACAAATAAAAAGCCTGGTGTGGCGGGTTTGGGAAAACCCCCACAACAGACTAAGGACAGACAGCTCGCTACTCCTGGTTTTTTCCGCTGCACTGCTGCGATGTAATGTGCCTTTCATGCATTGTATTCATGCGTCCTGTCCTTACTGTGACCTAGAGACATGCCCATACCAACTGCTGTGAAATACTCTTTCATGTATTGTTCTAACTGGGTATATATGCTGCACATTCTGTAACTCAAACTCTCTCACTTCTACTGCTGCTGCTGGACACACACACTCTGTGTCCCTTTGCTGGAGAGCCTCCGAGCCGCCCATAGGGCGAGCTTCGTGACGGCGGTATGATTTAATAAACTCTGCTTAAGACCTTCAGCAATGCTGCTATATTTCATGCCGCCGCACTGGTGACCCCGATAGAAAGCACAAGTTTTGTGCAAAGCAACCTTCTGGTCTGGACAGCTACACTGGTGACCCGTTCTTCATGATGAGATCTGCACGTCTGAGATCTGCTCATCCACGCTGGACCGGCCGCGCTCGCAGCTCCTCCACACGAGAGCGCATACACCTCGTCCCCTCTCCACGACGGCGACCTCCAGGGCCGGCGGAGAACGCAACGCGTGGACCTGAACGCACCACGGCCGAGCGGTGACAAAGATCGTCTCCTCCCTCTCACCGCTCCAACGCATCTGCACGAGCCCAAGGGACAAAGATCGTCTATTCCCTCTCACCGCTCCAACGCACCATGGCCAATCTGCAGCCACAGCTCAACTTGGATATTATCGGCGCCGTCTGCGCTGATCTCCACCAAGATTCTGGACCCTGACTCGCCCCTCCAGCGGCCCACCCACGCATGGAACCCCCGCACACGCACCGGGGAGATACGAGGACGGCGCACCACGCACGGGACGCATTCGGCTCCACAGACCGCCAGCATCCCTCGCCGCTCCTTCATGGCCACGAGACGAGTCAGAGACAAATTTTTCTTCTTGTGATCTCCGCACGTGCAACGGGACAGCCCCTCGACGTCGCGGAACAACAAGCAATTTTTGCGCGGCCCGGACGATTTAGCCGTCCCCAGCCGGCACTTACTACCCCCCACCCCTCTCCACCTTCGCCGGCACAGAGCTTTCCCTGCTCGCTACCAAGCTGCACTATCGAGGTCTCGGCCCCCTGCTGAGCCCTCTGGGGGGTTGCGTGTGGCGGGTTTGGGAAAACCCCCACAACAGACTAAGGACAGACAGCTCGCTACTCCTGGTTTTTTCCGCTGCACTGCTGCGATGTAATGTGCCTTTCATGCATTGTATTCATGCGTCCTGTCCTTACTGTGACCTAGAGACATGCCCATACCAACTGCTGTGAAATGCTCTTTCATGTATTGTTGTAACTGGGTATATATGCTGCACACTCTGTAACTCAAACTCTCTCACTTCTACTGCTGCTGCTGGACACACACACTCTGTGTCCCTTTGCTGGAGAGCCTCCAAGCCGCCCATAGGGCGAGCTTCGTGACGGCGGTATGATTTAATAAACTCTGCTTAAAACCTTCAGCAACGCTGCTTTATTTCATGCCGCCGCACTGGCATGTATCCCGTTAAAATCCAGATGTTTAAAAAGCATGTTAAACAGAGTGACAGTGGCATCCTCCACTCCTCTGTGAGGCCTATAGGCAAACTGCAAAGAATCCAGTGCATGCTCAGTCTGCTTTAGGACCTCAAATCTGACCAGTTTTTCAAAAATTTTCATTAAAATTGAAGTCAAAGCAACTGGTCTAAAATCATTTACCGTTTTAGGACAGCTGGATTTTGGAACAGGGACAACCACAGCATCTTTCCAGATCTTAGGCACATGTGTCTGAAAGGACTTATTAAAAATATAGCGAAACACAGGACCCAGTTCATGTGCACAGGACTTTACCAAGTGCCCACATACGTACAGTTGTGTTCAAAATAATAGCAGTGTGTTGAAAAATGTGAATAAACGACAAAATTCTTCAAATAAATTGTATTTGAATGAACACAAATGCATTGGGGACACTGCACATTCTATTTCAAAGCAAGAAAGTTGGAAAAAGTAATTGAATTTGATAATATTTTACAGAAAGTCAAGAAATATAATGTTAAAAAAAATAGCAGTGTTGACATCTGTCTTTAGTGTGTTTGGGGTCATTGTCTTGTTGAAACACCCATTTCAAAGGCATTTCCTCTTCAGCATACGGCAACATGACTTCTTCCAGTATTCTGATATACTCAAACTGATCCATGATCCCTGGTATACGATGAATAGGACCAACACCATAGTACGAGAAACATCCCCATATCATAAACATCCCCATATCATGATGCTTGCGCCACCATGCTTCACCGTCTTCACTGTGTACTGTGGCTTGAATTCAGTGTTTGCAGGACGTCTGACAAACTGTCTGTGGCCGTTAGACCCAAAAAGAACAATCTTACTCTCATCAGTCCACAAAATATTACGCCATTTCTTTTTAGGCCTGTCAATGCAAATTGTAACCGCTTCAGCACATGTCTTTTTTTTTACGATGGGACTTTGCGGGGGCTTCTTGCTGGTAGCTTGGCTTCACATAGACGTCGTCTGATTGTTACAGTACTCACAGGCAACCTTAGATCTTCTTTGATCCTCCTGGAGCTGATCATTGGCTGAGCCTTTGCCAGTTTGGTTATTCTCCGATCCATTCGAATAGTCATTTTTCTTTTTCTTCCTCGCCTTTCTAGTTTTGGCTGCCATTTTAAAGCGTTTGATATCATTTTAGCTGAACAGCCTATCATTTTCTGCACTTCTTTATAGGTTTTCCCCTCTTTTATTAATTTCTTAATCAAAGAACGCTCTTCTTCTGAACAGTGTCTTGAACGACCCATTTTACTCTGTTTTTCAAGGACAAATGCACAGCCAGCATATGCAGCGTCAGTTGCCTTGATCCTTAAATAAGGGCCACCTGTTTAACACCTATTTTTTTTCACAGAATCAATGACCTCACTAAGTGAACTCAGCACTGCTATTTTTTTGAACACGCCCCTTTCAGTTAACCTCTTGCGCTCCGTTGTACCGCGGACGGGCAAGTCTCTGCATCCTAGAGTGCACGAGGGCGCTCTTGTGCGCTCTAGGACGCATGATGGAGATTGTGATGTAGGTGGTGTATGGCGTCCAAGCACGCACTGAAAATAAAAGCTGCAGACACAGTCGCGAACAGATTAGTTCATCTGATTGACCTCTCATTCGACTAATAAGAGCCTTGAATTGGGTTTCTGAAACCTTGAAGAACCAATGACTGAAAACCTAGCCAGAAGGACCCGCCTCCCAACGCTGTGAATGCAGTGAGCCAATTGAAGCAGAGAAGTTCGCAAGCTGTTTTTTTTAAGGCTGGGTGAAGACTGGCTGCTGCAGCAGATCAAAAAAGGACCCGCAGGAAGAACCCCACAGACCCAGCAGCACGGAGACCATCCACAAATGCAAGCTGTGTGACAGGGAGTGCCATTCGCGCATCGGCATGTTCGGCCACAGGCGGTGCTTATTTTGTTTTGGTTCCAGCAGAGTAGACGTTATGGTTTCTTCCATGGTCATAGACCGATGGAGGCTGACGACGAAGGCTGAGTGACACACACGCCTTCGCCAGTCTTTTTTTAATTACTACTGTTATTTGTTTTGAAAAATCGTTCGCCAAAAACCGCAATCATGGAAGCACAAAACTGCAATAATGGAATTATGTTTTGATCGGGTCGTGAGACCAGAACCACGAGCCGACCAGCGTTGCGTTCGTCTGACAGTGAGGAAGAGAAGTTCGCCAGGACTCTGCTGCTGTGAAGAGGTAAGGTGTTATAAGCTAAATTATTATTTATCCCTGAAAATTGTAATCAAAAATGACTTTTGACCGATTGGTAAATTACAACTGTGCAGCGCACGAAGTCTGAAGTTCGTGTGCCGCGGTACAAGGGGTTGTTCGCCGCGTCCAGACCGTGAACGCCCCCCCCCCCGCTATTCTTCTGTAGCGAGGGGGGGGGAAGCCGCGGTGACTGCGCTGCTGTCCCACATCGCCACATGAGGCTAATCCGTTGTGTAGCAATGGCCGATGTCCATCCTCTGTAGCGAGGGGGGGGGACAAACCCCCCCCCCCCACACACACACACAGACAGCCCTGAGTGTGACCTTTCATTAGAGCCCAAAATGAAGCTTCTACATTAAAGCATTCAAAAGTTACAGACGTTTTTCCAAACTGTGCCATTTGGCACAGTTCCAAAACACCTGGGAACTACCTGAGTAAAAAGCTGTGTAATATATTTATTTTTTGTGGTATTGTTACAAAATTTGGACCTCAGCTGGATAACACTTGGTTCTACATTTCTGTTGCATTTTCCAGCCCGGATCTGAAGCTGTGTGTTATTTGCAAGCATTTGTATCCAAAAAAACACCCAGGCCAAATTTATTTTCTTCAAGTTCACTATGTTTAGATGACTGTAACTCAGTGGCCGGAGCACTTAGAGAGATTATGACTATTTTGCCAAAAAATTCAAAGTGTTTTCTTTTAAATGAGACCAACCCCATGAAGATGCTGCAAAGGGTTGAAGAACAGCTTTCGATTTACTTTGGGCACATTATTTTTTTGGCGTTTTTAGGAAAATTGACCGGAGTGCAAGGGGTTAATGATTCAGTTTCACAGAATCAGCAGCACGCATGTCATGCCTGTTGGGTCTGTTGGTTTTCTATACCTTTACTAAACCTTTTAGAAACTTACTTGCAGTGTAGAAGTTGAAATTCGAACAAAAACAGTGATTTATCTTGCTAGTGATGTGGGACTGCTATTATTTTGAACACAACTGTATATCATCAGGGCCCTGATTTTTGTTCACTTTTACAGCACAGAACGCCCTTTTAACATCCTGCACCTCAATATTAAAGTGCTGATTGTCTTTGAGTTTCTGTTTCAAATCTTGGGTTTCTGTGCTAAAATCAAAGGAATCAAAACGACCATAGAAACAAGAACATTAGCAAGCTCTGAGTCTGAGTTAAAACCATCTAAAAACACACGATTACTGCGCTCTGTGCTCTGAAGGCCTGCAATAGTTTTCATACTCGCCCAGGTTGAACCAAGCTTCTTTGTTGCCATCTTGCTTTCCAACTCTGATTTATAATTCTGTTTTGCTCTTAAAATTTCGGCCTTCAGCTCTTTTGTGGCAACCTGCAGCTCAGAAACAACCCCTCTGTAAGCAGGATTTAACTGATTTTGTAACCCATGGCTTGTTGTTGGAATATATTTTGACACGCTTACGTGGAACGATCATGTCCCTGCAGAAAGCCATGTATGAGCATGTCATGTCCACTAAAGAGTCCAAATCTTCTCCGCAGTCTAGCATGAACACATCCCAGTCCGTACAGTTAAAGCATTCCTGGAGGCAGTGCACTGAATCCTCTGTGCACACGTCTATGTCTCTGGGCTTTGCCTTGTCTCTTTTGAGAGCAGTTTTATATGTGGGCAGCAAATGTACACAGTTGTGATCTGAGGATCCGAAAAGAGGAAGGGAAAGAGATTTAAAGGCCCTCTCTATGGATCCATAGCACAGGTCCAATGTCTTTTTTCGCCTGGTTGGGCAGGAGACATACTGATAAAAGTTTTTAAGTGTCTTCTTTAGAGACACATGGTTAAAATCCCCAAGGATAAAATTTGGAGCCTCTGGGGAAATTGACTGTAACCGCTGTACCACATCAAAGACGGTGCTGGAGGCGGAGGCAGCATCCGCTCTCGGGTGAATGTACACAGTCGTTATGAAAAGTTGGGGGAACTCGCGGGGCAGATAAAAAGGGCGTAGTGACACGGACAGAAGCTTCACATCTGGTGTACAGATGGGCTCTCTGACCGTGACAGATGTACAGTACTGTTTATTAATATATAAACATACGCCGAACCCCTGATGTTTCCCCGTTACCTCTTCTTGCCGATCCAAGCGAAGTGGGGCTCCAAAGCTGTCAGTCCACAGGTCCGGGTCCCGGTCATGCGCCGTAAGCCACGTCTCCGTGTAAGCCATGACACAGCAGTTCTTGAAATTCTTCTGATATCGTACATTTCCTTGAATTTCATCCACTTTATTTCTCAGGGATTGTACATTCCCCATAATAATGGAAGGAAGAGGAATGCTGTTAAGCTGACGCCTCCTCAGGTTTAATCTTACGCCTCCATGCTTTCCGCGTTTCCTCCTCTTGTCTCTCTTTTCATTGCTGTGTCCATGAAAATCTCTTAAAATAAAGTCCGGCAGTTGCGGCACAGACTCAAACACAGATGCTGCATTATCCATGTTTAAATGCAGTAACATATCTCTGTAATACTGCGTTCTTCCCGGCATGATCGCGATCGCGCTTACCTCCAAGACAAAGAGCCGGTAAGAAAGAAACGACCATACTGATGGAACCAGGGAGCTCTTCGTTTTATAGTCCACAAACATTCAAGGACAAAAACAGCACAGAGAATTACGTTAAAACACATTAAAGTGCATAAAAACAGAGACAAAGACGTCGAACTTTTTTCACCCGCTGCCAGTCGCTGCACATGTGCCCCATGTCTTTTAAGTCCAACTCACGAATATCATCATACTTCTGTGGAGGCTTGCTTGATCCAGTCTACTTTTTACTAGTGATGTTATGCTCGACGCCGCCCGCTTGACACTGACTCGAGCAATATAATGCGAAAGTGTCATGAGCAGAGTGTTGAGCACTGTGTCAACATGCCCAGTTACATGACCGTAGCAAGCGAGGCCTCACTGTGTCGGTCACGTCACATAACTTGAGGGCTCGCGGGAAGTTTGAGAGGGAATTATCTTTATTTTGTTTGCTTTGTATTGTTTGTTCCTGCCATCCAATTTTGAATAGACCTCGGATGGCCAAATGCTCAAAAGAAAAGTATTTTTTTCAGGTTTTTCAACTCTGATGCAGTTCTGACAGTCAGTCTTTATTAGATGTTTCATAATACTGTGTCGCTCATGAAGCAATTGTCTCAAAGTTGCTCATTGTTTCATGAGGCCTTTCCCAGAGATGAACGTGTTTTTGTGTGAAATGTGCATATCTACCCCAGAACAACAGCAAAAGACCCTGTGAAGATGCTGAATGAAGCTTGTTCTTCTTTTAGATTTGATTGGCGGTTGGCAACCAGCTCACAAGAGGATTACCGCCACTGACTAGATTATCATTACTCTATATCTTTGTATAAGGAGTTCTTATAAAGAGATCTGAACAACTCCTTATGTGTGAAAAAATTATTCGTCCTTGGACTGGACTGTGTCCTAAATAAGAGTGTCATTATCCACAGTGATACACTTGCACTGACATGGGCTGAAAGGCTTCTTCCTTCTTAGATAGATAGATAGATAGATAGATAGATAGATAATTTTATTGTGTCGTCCTATGTTCATGATCATGTCAGGTCAGGCATTGGTTTGCTTGCTACCAGATAACCATGAAAACTGGTACTACCCATCTCATGGGTCAGGCCGTCGGCGACTCAACCGGCAACCCTTCCGAGGGTGTGGAGGGTGAAAGTGGGCATCCTGGCAGAACTAAAAACAATATCTGTCACACGTCTGTGGTAGACCACTCCCAGTTACACGGGGTGAGACTGGACATCCTGGCAGATAAGCACATCTGCCACAAGGTCTGTGGTGGACTTTTGCCAGTCGGTGTATCGTGACATGCACTACACAAAGAGCAGAGATAAACAAAGCTATCATCAGGTCAGTCACTGCAACAGATACTGGAGTCAGTTTGTCTTGGCCTGTCCTTGCCACTGATAATACCACTATCTGCCAAGAATGTGCCACTAGTCCAGCAAAAGCTAACGGTACTCAAATACTTTGCAAGCAGTTTCATGAAATGGTCAGTCAGAAAGCAACTCATACCGGCTCGGACTTCGCCTGGGTTAACAAGGCCAGGTGTTCCTGGCAGCGGACGGTGAAGGACAGAGCTGCGTGGAGGAGTCTGATCAGACCTAAATGAAACAGTCATTGTCGCCCCCGACAGAGTGCTATGATGATGATGATGATGGTTTTAACATCACTACTTTTTCCCAAGTTCGGAGTCCACTGTCCCATGCACAGCTGTCTGATGTAAGCAATCATGGCCTTTCTTCTCCCTTCTCCTCCAGGTGAAAGCTTTAACGGCCCACCTACCTCCTCCTTGCGTAATTAGCAGCCTCCCCTACTCAATGCTCCAGCTTAGAAAAATCCTTTACACTTTGGCAAATTTTGAGCATGTGGAGAGTGCAAATAAAGGAACCAGACTTGCACAGCAGACGAACTTTATTTCTCTCTCTCACTTCATTCTTACACAGGAAAAGAATATCTCAATACACCAGGGTCTCTCCTTTTATATCACTCCATTCCTTCCCCCTGCTGCCTGAAATTTGCATCACAATACATTCACACATTCACCCCTTACTGTCCCCACATCTACTCCTTCCTGCTGCATTATCATAACTTCTCCCATTACAATATATACTGTCCTCCTCCGTTTAATCCCCCACACTCTACCAGCAGAGGGACTATTCCCCTCCCCTCTGCTTCCAGTCTGAGATCAATATCCCAGCGTGGGTTCCCTACACTGTCCCCCCCAGAGTCTCAGACTGAGTTTCAACCCTCACGTCCTTTTGGCTTCAGTCTCCTCCCATATCTGCTGTAACGAGGGTTCTTCGACTCCGCAGCGCTGCTGTGCCAGTGGGGGGCTCGTGGGGGTGTGTCTGCCTGCGGGTGGGCAATGGCGAGGGGGGGGGATATTCGACTTGCCCGTGTGGCTGCTCTGATGAATCTTCTACCTGGGGAGTTCTCAGTGGGGGTCTTCCACGCCGAGAAGCCCAAGCCAACATCACTTGCTTGTCCGCCACCACAAAGGCGGGCTTAAGTCTGTCTATACATATTTTCTCCCGACGACCCCCCAAGTCTAACAAAAAATGTCTGTCCCCTGGTTCCAGCACTCTGAATGGGCCATCGTAGGGTGGGCGCAATGGGGGACAGTGGGCATCGTGCCTGACAAACACGAATGCTGCGTTCTTCAAAGTTTTTGGCACAAAAGCGCATGGAAAACAGTGGTGGCCCGGGCCCGGTAGCGTGCCTGTGTCTGCGCTATGCTGCGAACGCTGAGACAGATAGTTGTCCGGCACGGGATTATCTGGTAAAAATTCCCCGGGGAGCTGCAGTGGCTGAGAAAAAACAAGCTCTGCCGGGGAAGCCTCCAAATCCTCTTTTGGTGTGGAATGCAACCCTAACAGAACCCACGGCAACAAGTCTACCCAATTTGCATCCGTAAGCGAAGCCCTGAGCGCTGCTTTCAGCGACCTATGGAAACGCTCACATAACCCATTGGCCTGTGGGTTGTACGCGGTTGTGCGATGCATTGCTACCCCCAGGCTACAGGGCCATCGTGGCCCAGAGGTCGGAAACAAACTGAGGGCCCCTATCAGATGTGATGTCCGACGGGATGCCAAAACGTGCCACCCATGTTGTCAAAAAGGCGCGCGCCACGTCCGCGGTTGCTGCTAGCGGGACTTCTTCTGGCCAGCGTGTGGTGTGGTCCACCACTGTCAGAAGGTGCGTGAACCCCTGCGATGGCTGGAGGGGGCCCACAAGGTCCATGTGAACATGGTTGAACCTCTTAGCTGGTATACGAAATGGCTCCAAAGGGGCCTTCATGTGTCTGTGTACTTTGGCTCATTGGCATGCTACGCAGGCTGCAGCCCACTCTTTCACTTGTTTGCACAGGCCTGGCCATACGAACTTCGCTCCCACCATTCTGACTGACGCGCGCACTCCTGGGTGTGCCACAGCGTGAACTGACTCAAACACTCGGCGGCGCCAAGCAACTGGGACCACCGGGCGCAGGCGTCCCGTGGAGACGTCACAAACTGGGAGGGGGGGGGGGGGAGGGAGGCTGCCGTCTTGCAGTACTCTGCTCTCCAGCCTTATCCCTGTTGGTCCAGACTGGAGCGCGCACACGTCCGCATTGCCCATCTGCTCTGCGGCCATGGCTGTATAATCTATCCCTATGCAGACTGGGGCCACTACTGCGCGCAAGAGGCAGTCCACCACCACATTCAGTTTACCTGCCACATGCTGAATATTGGTCGTAAACTCCGAGATCATGGCTAGCTGCCTCTGCTGCCGGCCCAACCATGGTTCTGAAACCTTGGCCATCACGTACGTTAGCAGCTTGTGGTCCACGAACGCAGTGAAGCTGCGCTCTTCCAGCCAGAACTGGAAGTGGCGTATGGCCAGGTGGAGAGCCAGCAACTCTGTCAAACACGCTGTATTTACGCTCACTGTCGCGCAAAGCCCTGCTGAAAAAAGCGAGCGGCTGCCAAGAGCCGGCGACACAATGCTCCACGACGGCCCCTATGGCCACGTCCGAGGCGTCGGTAGTGAGCGCTATCCGGGCCGCTGGGTCCGGGTGCTCCAAGAGTGCGGTGTTTGCCAGGGCTGTTTTAACCTCAGAGAATGCCTGCTCCCGCTCCGGAGTCCAGTTGACTCTGTGCACCGGCTTCCGTTTCTTGAGCGCGGCATACAATGACTGCATGAGCTGAGCTGCGCGGGGAAGGAACCGGTTATAAAAGTTAACCATCCCCAAAAACTCTTGCAGTGCCCTGACCGTCTGAGGCCGGGGAAAATTCTCCACGGCGCGCACCTTGTTGCGCAAGGGTATCGCTCCCTCCGGTGAGATGCGGTGCCCCAAAAAGTCAATCCCCATCACGCCGAACTGGCATTTCGCCGGGTTGATTATTAACCCGTGCTTCTCCAACCTCCAGAAAACCGTCCTGAGGTGGGTTACGTGTTCGTCCTCGGACGCGCTGGCCACCAGGATGTCATCCAGGTAGACAAACACAAACAGCAGATCAAGTAACACCGCATCCATCATGCGTTGGAATGTTTGTGTCGCGCCTTTTAATCCGAAGGGCATGCGTAAAAACTCAAACAAGCCAAACGGAATTATTACCACTGTTTTGGGTTTGTCCTCTGCGCGCACTGGGACCTGGTGGTAACCGCGGACCAGGTCTATTTTAGAAAAAATGCGTGCCCCGACAAGGTGAACGGAAAAATCCTGAATATGGGGAATCGGGTAGCGGTCATGCGCTGTGGAGTTATTCAATCTGTGGAAATCTCTGCACAGTCGCCACGATCCCTCGGCCTTAGGGACTATGTGTAGTGGGGATGCCCATGGGCTGTTTGAGAGCCTGATGATGCCCAACCTTTCCAAGTTGGCAAACTCCTCGCACGCTATGGCCAGTTTAGCTGCGTCCAGGCGCCAAGGTCGTGCGAAAACGGGCGGCCCAGTGGTGGTGATAAAGTGTTCCTCCCCGTGTTTAGCGATGGCCGCCGAAAACATCGGGACCGTGAGTGCTGGGAACTGAGTGAGCAGTGTGTGGAACTTATCGCCTGGAGCTGTGACGTTGGCTAGTGTTGTTGGCCCAGCCCCTCGAGCTGTACAGGGGAGAGAATCAAAAGACATTGCATTAACCAGGCGTCTGTTAGCAACATTGACTAGCAACCCGTGTGCACACAGAAAATCAACTCCCAAGATTGGGAAACTGCATGCCGCTATGACGAATGTCCACTCGTACATACAGCTGTGTAGGGATACAGTCAGTGTCCTCTCACCAAAAGTCCTAATGTCTGAGCCATTTACGGCTATCAGCTTGGGGCCGCTAGCTCCCGCTAGCTAGTCGGCGTAGGACGGCAGGATGAGGCTCTTTTGGGAGCTGGTGTCTATGAGGAACCGTCTCCCCGAGCGCGAGTCCATCACGTAGAGCAGCTTGTTTTCTTCACCGGCAGTCGCAGTTGCTACTGACTGCCGGCCTTGGCATTTCCCGAACGCTTGAATTGGCATGGTGGCACACATCTGCATGTGTTCTTTCCAAAACGGCGGTGGTAGGAGCACAGCGTGTCTCTCTGGCGCTTTCTGGCCCTGCTGCCGCTACCGTCGCCAGCTCCTCGCCTCCGCTGGTCGTCTCGCTGGGTTCTGACGCCGCCGCGTTCACTGTGAGGGCTCTGGTGGTGAGGATGATCCGATCTGCCTCCTGGGCTAGCGCACGGTAGCCGCGTGCAGCCAGCAATGGCGAGCTGGCCAGGACCGCTCTTGCCTCTGTTGGGAGGTTCCGGAGGAAAAGGTGGGCAAACAGAAAATGCCCGTCGTCCGTGCCCATCAACGCCAACATCTTCTCCATCACTTCGACCGCCGACCCATCTCCTAACTCGGAGCGCCTCAGGAGCCTCTTTGCTCTCTCACAGTCCGAGAGTGTGTAACGCCGGGTCAGCGCGGCCTTGAGAGCCCCGTATTTATCGTGGGCTGGAGGCTGTTGGAGCAGGCTTGCTACTTGCTGAGTCGTGCGAGCATCCAGCGCTGCAATCACATAGTAATATCTGGTGTCATCTGCTGTTATTCCCCAGAGGGTGAACTGAGCCTCGGTGTGGAGGAACCAAGACCACGGGTCGTGCAGCCAAAAGTCCGGTAGTTTGACCGAAACAGCGCACGCGTTGCTGGGGCTTTCCGTCTGGGCCGTCTCTGGGATGCTTGCCTTGTTGCTGGGGCTTCCCGTTGGGGCCAACTCCGGGGTTCTTGCCTCGTGTTCCATAATTCGTCAAGGATCACCAGTGTGGAGAGTGCAAATAAAGGAACCAGACTTGCACAGCAGATGAACTTTATTTCTCTCTCTCACTTCATTCTTACACAGAAAAAGAATATCTCAGTACACCAGGGTCTCTCTTTTTATATCACTCCATTCCTTCCCCCTGCTGCCTGAAATTTGCATCACAGTACATTCACACATCCACCCCTTACTGTCCCCGCAGCTACTCCTTCCTGCTGCATTACCATAACTTCTCCCATTACAATATGTACAGTCCTCCTCCGTTTAATCCCCCACGCTCTACCGGCAGAGGGACTATTCCCCTCCCCTCTGCTTCCAGTCTGAGATGAATATCCCAGCGTGGGTTCCCTACAAGCAATTTGTTTTTCCTAAGCTCTTTTCCTCTCAATAATTTTATGAGTGCCGCTTTCAAACTCTTTTCTGGACATTTTGACCGAGCTAATTACTTCTTATGTCTTACTGGTGCTTGCATAGTCACATGTCAAAACAATTCCTCTGATAGGCTATTGGTACCTGTGTGGGACGCCGAAGTGGTGGCCTAGTTGGTAGAACATCCGCCCCACAACCGGGAGGTCGTGGATTCAAATCCTGGCCAAAGACCATATAAAAATGGACTTTCCGCCTTCTAGCTCGGTGCTCAGCATAATAGAAGGGGGAAAGGAAAGTTAATGCACAGAGCTTCCAGAGAACTGACCCCCTTCCCCCACTGTAGCTTTCACTACCTACAGTAGTTGTGTGGCCTAGGGTCAGTGAAACGGAGATAGGCCCCGTGTCCCACATGCTGTGAAAGGGATTAACTTAACCCACATGAGGCACTTGTAAATTAGACCAATCAGCAGCCACACATGAATATCAAGTGATGGACATAAAATTTAACCAATTAACAACAATGTGATCTTTTTCATTGGCTCATGATAGGCCCTAATCTTCATAGGCCCCTGGGCTTCAGCCCAACCTAGTCCGTTCATTAAGGCGGCCTTAAATATACAGGACAACACACGTTCCACTCGGGACAAACATATTTAGCCAAATAAATGGGACGTCCTGGCTAAACCGGGACAGGTGGCAACCCTACCGCTGTCCCTCATTCACAGACACAACAATAGCAACGAGGATGACCCACACAATACCGAGCATAATGGAGACAGCTGCTACATTTTGCCGATAGGAGAATGGTCTGAAGATTCAAGCCCTGCCAACGCCGACGGGGCGGGAGAGACGACCCAGCAGTACGTCGCAAACCTCGACTGTCTGGCGAGCACGTGCAAGTTTGAGCAGCTAGACGACAGAATGGTGTAGGACCAGTTAGCGGAGCACACCTACAACCTGCAGCTGCACTTCGCAGCAGTCAGCTGGCACTTCTGATGAAGGCTGCAGTGGACAGTTGAAACATGTGAAGGTAAAAACACCTTTCTATCCTTGTTTTTAATAAGAAAAACAAAAGGCTAATAATTAAAAAGATAAAATGAACCTATTCCAGCTACTGTTTAGCCTGTTCCACGTGCTACCAGCCCTCTTCAATAAAGGCATCGTTCAGCATAGTCGTCTCCACTATCCCTCATTCACACTTTTAATTTCTCTTCCCTCCAGTGCATACCGCCACCTCTCCAGATTATCTTCCTTCTGCTCCCTACATCAAAGTCTATGAAGACTCCTGCCTGACCTAGTCTGTGAGCCTGTACATCACCATAGCAAACAAGAAAGCTCAGGGCTGATCCCTGTTAATAATAATAGGAAGAAGGAGGAAGGTGCAGTTCATCCTCATGTTTTTATTGTGTATTGTGAGTGTTGGAGAACCAGCTGACTCAGCAGCTAGACAAACAACAGACCTAGAATCCCTTCAACATAAAAACAGGCTTTGCAGAATTAAGGGGTAGGGGTGGGATTAATGGCAGAACTAACCACCCAGTGCTCATCAGTGACCCATTTAAAACTTGGAATGGAATTTTTTTTTAAATTAATTAAGTTTTAGGGGGTGAACATGTTTTCAGTGTCACAGTTAAATGACAAACTATCACAGCACAACTTGACTAAAAACCACAGAGTAAGGTATACTAAACAAAAAACATGCTACTAAACAGAAAACTGGACAAGAATTCACGTTAAAGTTACTATTCAAAATTTAAGTGTATAATACAGATTTTTTTTTTTAAACTTGGTATTTGTATGCAGTGCCGTCTGTGGAGTCAATCACCGATGTCAGCTTAGGTCTGTGCCTTTGCCCTTTTTAGTCTTTCTTTAAAGAACAATGTCTTGAAACATTTCAGTAATTTTCCTCCTGAATTTCTTAATAGACATCCTCAAATGTGCTAAATTGCCCCCATCCTAACTTTTTTGTATGTGTGTGTTTTGGAGATGTGTTGCAGGCCTGAGATGCATGAATGGATAAATAAAGTTGACCAGCAAAAATATATTTTGAGTTCATACTATCTGCAATGGAAAACATAAAGAATCACTACATTTTTAAACTGGAATTTCCTATATTGTCCAAACTTCTCTGACATGGTTTGGAGTTAACATCTCCAAACAAATAAATAAAAATCTTGCCTCACCTTGTTACAAAAAGAGCAAGAAGTCCAAATCCAGCCAGTATCTCTCATAAAGCTTTTGCATATTTCCTCAAATTTTCAGCTTTTCCAAATAAGAATTTTTTGCCCCCATTATGTCATAGTAGTTGCATTACAAAAACAATTCTTGATTAGCTTTCAGTAACACTAATTTACACCAATATTCCTTGAAAAAGGTATATTTTGATTATTTTATAGGGTGGGTAGGCAGTTATTAGTTCTGAGCTGATTTTCTTCATATTTTAGAGAGTGCATAATGGTGCAGCATCTTAGACTAGAACAAAGAACAGAGTTTCCCAGAGTTTCCCTTGGAGATAACAGGGAGGTGTGAAGGACGAATGCAGTATGATCTTTTGTGCGTCAGACGAATGCAGAGTGATCTTTTGTGTATCAGAGGCTGCTAGGAAGATGTTAGGGGATTAAGGAAGTGAATGCAATGTGACCTTTGATGTGTAGAAACTGCTGGAAGAAGGCCTGAGTATTTAAGGGAAGAGTCTTATCTGAGATGCCCTCTTTTCTGACTATGCTCATGTGTGAGAATGTGTAATAAACTGTCTGCTTCAAATCCGCCTTGTTATTGACACACTCCACACTGGTGACCCAAGACGAATCATGCAACACGACGAAAGATCCCCGGAGCCAGCCTCGTTGGGAGCCCCCAGCCAAGCATACGCTGTTACAATCCAGCTACCGGATTTTTGGCAGCACAATCCGCGCTCCTGGTTCCACCTAGTCAAGGCGCAGTTCGTCCTCCGGGGGATATCGGCGGATGACACGAAATTCTACCATGTGGTCGCAAAGCTCGACACCCACACGACTCAGCATGTGGAGAGCCTGCTGGACCTTTCTTCTTCCGGCATTCAGAGAGAGCAGACGCTTTTCTCCCTCCTAATCCTCTCCCTTCTGATCCCAGCTTGCAATGTTGCGTTTTTGTCTGTGTTTAGTCGCTCTTCTTCTGCTGAATCTTAATCTAAATGGAAATTATGGATCTGGAAAGCGGCTTAAATGTGATTGTCACCACTTTAAAAGAAGATCGGGTCAGGGGGGACCCAAGGGGAAGACTCATGGACATTGGGAACTCATGCGTCTGTATGATTCGACTGGAGATGCATTAGACATCTATTGGCTATGATCACAGGACTTCTACTTTGGCTTTTGGAGTTTCCTGATGTTCAGAAATTGAGGAAGGTGGAGAGCTGTTCAAATGCGGACCCAGGCAAGCTCCTTCACCAAATTCGACCAGTTTTAAGCCTGTACATGGAAATTATGAAGCACAGAATTGCATGAGAGAGGAAAATTATATTCTCTGAGTGCACTGTGCAGATTTGACCTTGTCTTTTTTGGTGCCCTGTTTACATTCCTCCTCGATGAAGATAAGGTGGAAGGAGCGGCTCTGCTAACCCAAACAATCGACAATCAATTGCTGTTGTTTCAGCAGACTGGACTCTTCAAGGACAGTGTTACCATGTGTCTTCAAACTCTGCCATCTGCAAGCACGAGAGAGAGAGACTCTGGACTTGCTTATAGATCACATGATTTTAACATCCAGCCACTGCCAGGAGGCGCCCTCTGCTGTTCACTAGCAACTGACACACCCACACTACACACTGCATACAACATCACATGACTGATACATACACTGACACATATACACACACACTGTCTCTCTCAACTTTTGTTTTTGTGTGATCTATTGTCTGCCAATTGTGCATTGGAGAGTTTTTTTCTATGTAATCACAATTTTGGTCATAAAATGAGCTTTATTTTGATTAACAATGCTTTTTTCTCTCTGCCCATTGTGTCACTTCCCTTTCCCCTCATTCCCTTCTTTACCCTCTACTGCTGACAGGCGCCTCCATGGCTGCCGCGTCATTGAGATGCGCTTATTCAGCGCGCCCAATGTCAAGTCAAATTCCTCGTATGTTTATGGTTTTTTTATGTTAACATGCTTGGCAATAAAGCTTTCTGATTCTGATCAGCCACCAACCAGCGACAAGTACGGCGCGTTGAAGGCTGCACTCATCCAGCACTACACACTCTCGGTTGAGGAGAGAGCAGAGAGACTCCTGACGCGGACCGGGTTAGGAGATGGGTCGGCTATTGACCTGATGGAGAAAATGCTGAGGTTGAAGGGCTCGGACGACAACCACTTCATTTTTACCCACCTCTTCCTCCGGAACCTTCCGTCAGCGACGAGAGCGACCCTGGCCAATTCGCCATTGCTGGCCGAGCGGGACTATCGTGCGCTGGCCCGAGAGGCACACCGGATCATCATGGCCAGCAGAGACCTCACGACCACAGCGGCGGCGATGGAGATCAGCGCGGTGGCCGGAGGAGGCGAGAAGCCATTGACGGCAGTAGCAGAACCACCGACGACGACGGCGGCGGGGACCAAGGAACGCGGAGGAGACATCCTTTGTTTCTACCACCGCCGCTTTGCAGAGAAGGCACGCAAATGTATACCACCGTGCCAGTTCAAGCGCTCGGGAAACGCCAAGACCGGGGGGGGTCAGTAGCAGCTGCGGTCCTCGGGGAGGAGAACAAACTGCTCTACTTGACGGACGCACGCTTGGGGAGGCATTTCCTCGTGGACACCGGCGCCCAGTTGAGTTTCATCATGCCGTCCTACGCCGACCGGCTGGCAGGTTCCAGCGGCCCCGAGATGGCAGCAGCAAACGGCTCGGAGATTAAGACCTTGGTGAGAGGACTCTACTTCTGTCTCTACACGGCCGTGCATTTGAGTGGACTTTTGTCATAGCAGCATTGAATTTCAATATATTGGGGGCTGATTTTTTGTGCTCACATGGTTTGTTGGTTGATGTCACTAACAGGCGCCTGGTTAATGCACTGTCTTTTGATTCTATTCCTTGTACAGCTCGAGCGTCCTGGCCAACAGCACAAGCCAATGTCACAGCTGCATGCGGTAAGTTCCACACACTGCTCACTCAGTTCCCAGCACTCACGGTCCCCACATTTTCGGCAGCCGTCGCTAAACACGGGGTGGAGCATTTTATCACCACCACCGGGCCGCCCGTTTTTGCAAAACCTTGGCGCTTGGACGCAGCTAAACTGGCCATAGTGCGCAAGGAGTTCGCCAACCTGGAGAGGTTGGGCATCATCAGGTGTTCAAACAGCCCATGGGCTTCCCCGCTACACATGGTCCCTAAAGCTGACGGTTCGTGGCGACCTTGCGGGGATTTCCACAGGTTGAACAACGCCACAGCGCACGACCGCTACCCAATTCTTCACATCCAGGATTTTTCCGTTCGCTTGGCAGGAGCGCGCGTTTTTTCTAAAATAGGCTTGGTCCATGGTTACCACCAAGTCCCAGTGTGCGCTGAGGACATACCCAAAACAGCGGTGATAACTCCGTTTGGTTTATTCAAGTTTTTGAGCATGCCATTCGGGCTTAAAGGGGCTGCACAGACGTTCCAACACATGATGGACGCAGTGCTGCGCGATCTCCCTTTCGTGTTCGTCTACTTGGATGATATTTTGGTAACCAGCGCGTCCGAAGACGAACACAAAACCCACCTAACGGCAGTTTTCCGGAGGTTGGGAGAGCACCGTTTAGTAATCAACCCAGCGAAGTGTCAGTTCGGGGTGACGCAGATTGATTTTTTGGGGCACCGCGTCTCTCCCGAAGGAGCGGTTCCGCTGCCTGACAAAGTGCGCGTGGTAGCAGATTTTCCCCGGCCGCAAACGGTCAGGGCTTTACAGGAGTTTTTGGGAATGGTGAATTTTTATAACTGTTTCCTTCCCCGAGCAGCGCAGCTCATGCAGCCACTGTACACCACGCTCAAAAAACAGAAACCCGCGAATAAGATCGAATGGTCCCCGGAGCGAGAGCGAGCGTTCTCGGAAGTCAAAGCAGCCCTGGCAAATGCTGCGTTGTTGGCACATCCAGACCCAACGGCCCGCATAGCGCTCACTACTGACGCGTCAGATGTGGCCATAGGGGCGGTCGTGGAGCAGCGTGTAGCCGGGGCTTGGCAGCCGCTCGCCTTTTTTTAGCAGGACTTTGCGCGATAGTGAACGTAAATACAGCGCGTTCGACAGGGAGTTACTGGCTCTCCACTTGGCCATTCGCCATTTCCAGTTCTGGCTGGAAGGGCGCCATTTCACCGCGTTCGTTGACCACAAGCTGCTAACATTCGCAATGGCCAAGGTTTCAGAACCGTGGTCGGGCCGTCAACAGAGACAGCTGGCAGCGATCTCAGAGTTTACTACCGATATTCAGCATGTGTCGGGTAAACTGAATGTAGTGGCAGACTGCCTCTCCCGCGCCGTGGCTGCCCCGGTCCGCGTGGGGATAGATTACACAGCCATGGCCGCGGAGCAGGTTAGTGACGTGGATGTGCGCGCGCGCTCCAGTCTGGACTAACAGGGTTAAGGCTGGAGAGCAGGGTGCTGCAAGACAGTATGCCTCCCCTAATCTGTGATGTCTCCACGGGGCGACCGCGTCCCATGGTACCGGCCGCGTGGCGCCGCCGCGTTTTTGACTCTATTCATTCTTTGGCGCACCCGGGAGTGCGTGCGTCGGTCAAAATGGTAGGAGAGAAATTTGTGTGGCCAAGCCTTCGCAAACAAGTGAAAGAGTGGGCAGCAGCCTGCATGGCGTGCCAACGAGCCAAAGTACACAGACACACGAAAGCTCCTTTGGAGCCGTTTCACATCCCGGCTAAGAGGTTCGACCATGTTCACGTGGACCTTGTGGGCCCCCTCCCACCATCACAGGGGTGCATGCACCTTCTGACAATGGTGGACCGCACCACGCGCTGGCCGGAAGTGGTCCCACTGGCGGCTACCACGGCCGAGGAGGTGGCGTGCGCGTTCTTAACAGCATGGGTGGCACGTTTTGGAGTCCCGTCGGACATTACGTCCGACAGAGGCCCTCAATTTGTTTCCGAACTTTGGTCAACAATGGCCCGCAGCCTGGGTGTCACAATTGACCGCACTACCGCGTACAATCCACAGGCTAATGGGTTATGCGAACGTTTTCATAGGTCATTGAAAGCGGCTCTCAGGGCGTCACTGACGGATGCAAATTGGGTAGACAAGCTACTGTGGGTTTTATTGGGGTTACGTTCTGCGCCTAAAGAGGATTTGGAAGCTTCCCCAGCTGAACTCGTTTTTGTGCAGCCACTTCGGCTGCCCGGGGAATTTCTCCCAGATAATCCTGCGCCGGGCAGCTCCCCGTCTCAGCTGTTGCAGCGTAGCATAGACACAAGCACACTGCCGGGCCCTGTTCACCACAGTTTTCCGCGCGTTTTTGTGCCTAAAACTTTGAAAAACGCGGAGTTCGTTTTTGTCAGACACGATGCACATCTACCCCCACTGCGCCCACCTTATGATGGACCGTTCAGAGTGCTGGAAACAGGGGACATGTGGTCTATATTAATCATATATTCCATAACCTACATATGTTGAAGCATGTGAGAATGTTTGGTGATTACATATGTAAGGCGACTTCACACCTCAGAACAGGACAAAGAGTCTCAACCGTCAGTGAAGATCAAAGAGCTTCCCAGGCACTGCGGTGGAGACCGGAGGAGCTGCCCTGACCCCCCAGGGCCATGAGGAGGAGTACGAAGACAACGGGGGGATTAAGATAATGAGGGATGTCAGCTTTTGATATGCGTATCTTTTGTTATGTGCAAGTATAAGTTCATAGAGCGGAAGGTGTTCGGTCTCTTTCTTTCTTCTGCTGCTGCACTAGGATGAGACTTGCTAGAGGAGCTGATAATAAACTTTGGTTTATATATCACATCGCCTCGTTCTTCCAAGCTCTTCTACAGACAAGCATTTTTTGCTGGATTTTGGGGGGTAGGAGGGAAAGAATTGGCATAGACAGACTCAAGCCCGCTTTTGTTGTGGCGGACAAGCAAGTGCTGTTGGCAAGGGCCCCTCGGCGTGGAAGACCCCCGCGGGGAGCTTCCCAGAGAAAAGATTCCCCAGAGCACCCACAGGCACAGACTTTTACCCCTCAATCATCAGCCCCCCAGCATGACAGCGCCGCGGAGGCAGTGAATCCTGGTTACAGCAGATACGGGAGAAGACTGAAGCCCAAGCAGCATGTGGATTGATGTTTAATGATTTTACCACAGCTTATGGACTGTCATTCTATTGTTCTATTCAAGACGCTCGGTGGGGGGGGGGGGGGTTGTTTAGAGATGTGCATAATGGTGTAGCATCTTAGACTAGAACAAAGAACACAGTTTCCCAGAGTTTCCCTTGGAGATAACAGGGAGGTGTGAAGGACGAATGCAGTATGATCTTGTGTGTCAGACGAATGCAGAGTGATCTTTTGTATATCAGAGGCTGCTAGGAGGATGTTAAGGGATTAAGGAAGTGAATGCAATGTGACCTTTGATGTGTAGAAACTGCTGGAAGAAGGCCTGAGTATTTAAGGGAAGAGTCTTGTCTGAGATGCCCTCTTTTCTGACTATGCTCATGTGTGAGAATGTGTAATAAACCGTCTGCTTCAAATCCGCTTCATTATTGACACACTCCACAATATTTAATTTTTTTTTTGGGGGGGGGTCTGTGAATCAGTTTGTCAGATATTGCAGTCTTGTCATATGGGGTTCCTCAAGGCTCAATTTTAGGTCCCATTTTATTTTCCATATACTTGCCTCCACTCGGTCAGTTAATTGCTACCTCCAGTGGTATTTCTAATCACTTTATGCTGATAGGTTCCAAGGTTGTCATAGCCAGGAGCGGTACTGGGGTTAAGCTCCCAGTGCTCATAAAATGCTCCTTACGGCGTGCGTCTCGAAAAACCTCTGACAACTAAGTCCAACTCCTAGCCTGCCCGTGTGGTTTAGTCTCTAAGCCCGGCGGAACTGCTTTTACTAATAGGAGAAGGGGCGAGGGCGGATCTCTGGCGCCTTAAAACCAGATGCTTCGGGTAGATGGTGGCTCGTCAACCTGGGAAGGTAGCCCATCTAGGGGAAGGTAAACCCTGATTTCAAACCTCCGCTGCCTTGCGGCACACCCGGTCACGGGAAAGGCTTCGGGAGTCAACCCTGAGGAAAAATCCGGAGTCGGAGCCCCTAAGGCAGTTCTCTGTTGTGCTCAACATCGTTCTGGCAGCTCCTGCGACGGCGCTGGTGCCAAACTATAGCAGCCCTGCTGTTCCTTTGGATTCATCAGTGACGTGGAGAGGGGGGACATGCTGCATGGGTAACATCTTGTCCTCCATATCTTCCTGCCCAGGCTTGAATCCTACCAACGCCCAATGCTGGAAGGTAGAACACCGGTGCGCATCAGCCTGTTCAGCCACAGGCGGTGCTGTTCCAGCAGAGTAGACGTTTAGGATTCTCTTCCATGGTCATCATAGACCGACGGAGGCCGACGACATGCTGATATTCAGCTGTATTTTTCTTTTAGACCTCAAGAACTCCATGAACATTGTTTTAGCAGCTGCATAACAGCTCTCAAGAACTGGCTATCTGCAAACAATTAAAGTTAAATGATGATAAAACAGAATAATTATCATTCCTGATGGTCAGATCCCTAAAATTCTCTCAGGCCACTCAATCAAGACTTCTGTACGTAAGCTTGGTGTCGTTCTTGACAGCTCTGCCTCTGGATGCTCATGTAAATCAACTCACTCCTCATTTTTCCATTTGAGAAACATTGCCAAATCAAGAGGCATGGTGTCTTAAGATTGAATTGGAGATGGTTATCAATGCTTTATTTTCATTTAGATCTTATAATTCACTTTTAGTGATCTTAAAACTTATTTAGATTGACCTCACGATCATAGGACAGCCTGTATGATGTCTGCATCATAGGACATCAAACCTGCCTTCATGGCTTGTCAGATACATCAAGCCTGCCTTCATGTCTTTATAAGACAAGATAAGATAAGCCTTTATTAGTCCCACAACGGGGAAATTCCAGGATTGCAACAGCACAGGGATAGCAACACTCAGAGCAACAATCAGAAGGCAAGAAAAAAACACAAAAAAAAAACAAAAAAAAAAAAACAAGCAAGCAAGAGCAAGATATGTCATATACAGTGATGCCTGCCTGACAGTGTATGATATGATGCTGTCCTTGATGTCTTTATATTATATACAGTGAACATGAGGACTCGCGATGCCGTCATATATACAATAGGACACAGCACTTTAAACCACACCCATTCAAAGCAGTAAATCTGGAAATCTTAAAAAAAAAAAAAAAATCACTCGATAAATTAAGAAATCTGTCAGTGTGTGTGTAAATCTAGAAATTCTTACACCCATTCGAAGCAGTACATCATCGCTATGTCATCATCACAGATCATAGGACATCTTCAAAGATCAAACGCAGGCATGACTCATGATCAGAGCACTCGCTATGACATCATCAAAGATCAGAGGACTCACTAAGACACCATCAAAGATCAAAGGCAGGCATCACTGAATGACTTCTGACGTGCTTGCTTACACCCTTGCTTATACCCGCTTTCTACGGGCATGCAGAAATACTTCTTATACTTGGTTTCTATGGGCATGCACGGGTATGTACTAGTTTAACTAAAGCTAACAAGAAGTCTCACATCAGCCCTATTTTATCAGGTCTTCACTGGCTCCCTGTCAATTTTAGAATTCAGTTTAAAATCCGAGTTTTAACTTTTAGTCTTGTGTGGTCTACACATCTCTACATTGTAGACCTCATTCAGCCATGCTCTTCCTCCCAGCCCCTCTGATCAGCTTTTATTAGGCGGTACCCCTGACTTATTTTAAACACGCATGTCGATCAAGCGTTTAAAGCTGTGGAACTCTCTATCCCCTTCAGTCCATTTGACAGACTGCGGTAACTTTTAGGTCAAACTTGATTTTGTCTTTCATTTTATTTGCTTTATTTTACTGTATTTATTTGTAACTATGTTTTATCACTGAAATGTTTATTCTGTTAATCTACAAAATCTTTTTGATTTTGTGCGTGATAACATGCAAAGCACTTTGTGACTTCCGTCTGTGAAAGGTGGTATAAAAATGAAGTTATTATTTTGGTACATTTCCCACATATTTTTGATTTGGAGTGGAAGAAGCAGCGCCGACTGTTAAAGCAGAATTAATAAAAGACAGAAGACTACAGTCACTTATAAAAAGTCAATTTGTTTTTACATTTTAACAACAACCAACATAGAAGTCAGGGAGAACTGGGAAGGAGTGAGGAGCTAATGGTCATAAATAAACAATTCAGAAATTTCAGCTAAATAAATACACAGCGAGGGTGGGGCGCGGCTGCAGCAACCTAAGGTGTATTGTCAACAGCTGACCTCCATTCACCAACACACACACATTATCATTGAATGACTGCAGCCCAAAAAAACAAAAAACAAACTGAAGCATTGGGGAGGGGAGAAAATAACGGTCATCAAAAAACAAAAAGTTCAAAATTACAAATCATCAGAGGCAGTAGGGGCTCAGACTCAAATGTGCAGCTTTGTGCCCCTCCTTTTTGCAGTTTCACTGTATCTGAAGACAAATCTTTTGCCCAGCTGGATGTCTTATAATTTTTTTTAGACAGTTAAGAATGGCAGGACAAACTAAACTACTGAAAATACCATCCCGTGTTTAAAACGAAAAAAGAAACTTGACAGGTGGAGGGGGGCGGGGGAAGGCACAAGGCCTTGTTTTGTAATTGTCAAGTCAATTTTTTTTAATACAACAGTTCCGACCGAACAATCCGATTTGAGAATAGGGATTCCAAGAATTACTATATTCCTTGATAATCACACCCGGATGTTTCACCAAATGTGTGTCACTTTGCTTATTTTGATAATTTTTAATTAAAGTTAACATCTGTGGCTTCTTGTGTGAGAAATATAATTGTGTTGATACCTTAATTTCTACAGTGAGGCACTGTTTGAAGAGACAAGGGACAGTCGTAACCCAGACCTCTCTGACCCAGAAGTAGGTGGCGGTAATGCATCTGTAAGCTGGTTGCCAACCGCCAATCAAATGTAAAAGTAGTAGTAGTCCCACCCTTGTCAACATCTGGCATATTTTACACCCGTTTAAAAAAAACAGACAAGCTAGAGCTGGATTTATTGTCTTGATTAGCAAACCATAATACCATTGTGGTGATGGACCCTTTATTTAATCTGAAGATCTTAACAGTGAGCAAAGTCTGCCAAAGCCAAATTGCTAGCATGCCACTTGCACAACCTCACGGACACCCACAAACCTACCTACTCAACAAGTGACCAGTATGTATTGAAAACAATGACACTGTTTACATGTGTGTGAAATGACAATAGACGTATTCCTTTCTGCAGCGTGCTCATTGAGATGCTGAGCAACAGTTAACTGGTTACATTTAGAAGGGACTTTTTTTCCCCTCAGCAGCATAAAATAACTGGATAAAAAGATATTTTGTCCTGTATTGCTGTTATTTAATAAACTGCTTGTGGAATTGTTGTATGAAAGCAGTATTACACTCAAGGTCATGTGGTATCATGAATATAGTAGTAACGGATGACTGGCTGTATGGACTGAATGACAGAGATTGCTTCTTCTTCTGTGCTCATGTCTTCGGCCCTCTGCTTCGCTTTGGACCTACGACGAATCACATTCAATGATTACCGCACTCCCTCTCATTTAATACTGCTTAATTATATAGCACATTTCATAGGACAAGCATAGACTCAATGTGCAACTGGAACTCTGAAATAATTCACATCATTATGGAAGTCTGCAAATGCAAAAATTAAATCAAGAATCAACTTTATTATTAGAAGCATTTGATCAAAAACCTTTAGTTTTGCTCATTCTAGGTCAGGCATATTGAAAGACGTGAGATACAGCTTCTTTGTCAGAAATTAGGGGGAGGGGAATAAATAAATAAATAAAATGAGGTGTGTATCCTGTTATTGTTTTTGTGGGACAGGTGAATTCAGCAAAATGGGTTTTTCTTTTACAAAAAAACTGTTTATATT
Source organism: Pholidichthys leucotaenia (assembly GCA_020510985.1). Taxonomy (NCBI): domain Eukaryota; kingdom Metazoa; phylum Chordata; class Actinopteri; order Cichliformes; family Pholidichthyidae; genus Pholidichthys; species Pholidichthys leucotaenia. Next base: position 51,164,544 of record CM035842.1, read on the forward strand.
TTAAATTGCCAAATACAGATTTGTTAAACGTGTGTACAAAAAGCAGATGACTTAAATATGCTTTAATTTTGACAGCCTTAGACTTTTTTACAAGCCTGAGCCCATGCTGCTGCTCTGCTCCAGTTAAACCAGCTGCACTGTTCCAAAACGTTTCGATTCAAATGGTAAATCTATTCCCTGAGCAAATATCAACAGCCCAATTTGACTTTTTTTTTCATAACCATCAGTGCAAAGCTGAAGCTGCTTTTAGTGGTTTTTGTTTTTCTGGTCAGTCAGAGAGCATTGTCGCCCCCGAAAGACTGCTATGATGATGATGATGGATTACAGGAAATGCCTGCAGGACCCTACTGTCCTACACTTCACCTGGAATGTGTCTGTCCATCCCACAGATAAGAAGAAATGTCCTGAATGTTCGGAAGTTAGCTACGTTTTTATGAACTTATAGCAGCTGCAATATTGTTTAAAAGGTTTAAGACAGAAACTTTTATCTGCTGGGAAGGAGGGTCAAAAAAACAAAAAACAAAACAAAAAACAAAAAAACTGTTCCAACACTGTGGAGCTTCAACTACATTTAATATAAAATTAACATTTGGCTCCTTTTGAATGCTTCTGTGTGTGGTCTGTGTTGGACAGTGGTGAGGTCACGGGGTTGTGTTTGGTTCAGTGTCTGGAGCGTTTGGGGGGTGGGGCAGAGCTGTATTCCAATAAGCCAAGTCTGCTGAGCTCGGAGTGGAAGAACTGCTGCAGACGCACCCCGGCCTTGGCCTCGGTGGTGTTCTGAGGGTTGTACTGGAGGCAGTTGGAAAACATCAGCTCCACGTCTGAGATGTATTCCCCTGCAGGTACATGGGGTGGGTGGGGTTCAGAGTCAATTTGCAATGAGTAGTTGATAAGTTTCCATCACATGAATTAAACTCTCAGGAGATAGTCTGATTCCTCCTCACCTGCTGTCTGGTATTCATAGTTGTTGACCCTCTCTCTGATTGTGCACAGAGCGATGGGCTTCGTGATGATGTCGTAGTAGTCGGGAACCTACACACAGGCAGACACATGGGTACATTACTGAATGTAGCAGCATATTTGGTTACTAAGAATCTGAAGCAAATCACACCTTTTTAAAAAAGTACCATATTGTTCATTTTTCCAGGGATTATTTTTAAGTTCTGACATCTTCAACATGCAGGATATGTAGACTTCTTACTGTTGAATCATAGACCAGTGTCCAAACTGAGGTTAAATGAGGTTTGCAGATCTTTTGATGTTGCTCTGGGTTTGTTTCTCATCTGTTTTTGAATTTCTTTAGATCATGGCATGATGTGTTGCTTTTTTAAGTCTTTTAAGCTACTTCACTTTGTCAGACAGGTTCTATTAAGTGATTTCTTGATTTAACAGGGCTGGCAGTAATCGGACCTGGGTGTGGCTAGTGAAAAAAAACTCTGCTTTCAAAAAATGTGGTTAATCAAAGTTAATTCATAATGTAATGGGGGTAATATTTTTTCTACATAGGGCCAGGTAGGCTTAGATAACTTTTCCCCCATTAAAATGAAATCATTTCATTTAATACAAGAGCACTTTTTTTCCCCCCTTGTCCTGTCAAGCAGCTAGGTGAACAGAGCAGAAATCTGCTTCCCTCATTGTGCCAAACATATTTACTTTGCCGAAAGGAGCTTCATACAGTACATTGTTTATAAACTCCTCCTGTAATAACTTTTAATACTTTAAATTGTTTTACCCATGAAGGACCAACATCTAATGAGTTCAGTAAACGATTTACTCTTGACCATGTAAACAGAGGGTCTGTTTACATGGTCAAGTAATATTGTCATCCGATATACACATTACACATACACATATTGTCACAAGTAATATTGTCATCCGATATACAGTGGTGTGAAAAAGTGGACCTGCCTCTTCCAGTTGTGACATGTAGGGTGAGGACGCACAGGTGAAGGCTTCCAGTTCATTTTTTGCTATCTTCCCTTTTAAAACCATCTTTCTGCGAGAATTTCGACATACTCATCACTGCTTGATTTAGTTAAGCCTACTCCTTATAAAATGAGAAACTCTAAGAACACAAAATCAGTGAAAAGCGGACAAACTCTGGCCACTCGTGCTGCAACGAAGCTAGCATCCTTTGCTAACAACTCTCCGACAACTGCAAAAACTTCCGCAATCTCCGAAGAGCCAGCTCCAGCTGCGGTGGTGGCCATCAATCAACTGTCAGCTGAATTCGCAAAACAGAGAACCTCACTCAAGGAAGATGTCTCCTTTCTGATTCAAGAAGCCATTAACCACTACAAGCTTCACTGGACTCACTACAGACAACAATGAACACTCTTCAGAACCGTCTCATCTCTGGAGTCTGTAGCTGGTGACAACTTTGAATGGTTCACGGCAGCGGAGTCCACCATCAAAACGTTCCAGAACCAAAATCAGTCACTTCTGGACCAGATCGATGACCTTGAGAACCGCTCACGGAGAGCCAATCTCCGTATATTAAATATCCCTGAAGGCAGTGAGGACGGCAAGGACCCCACTAAAGTTCATATCGGAGGTACTGATGCAAGCCATGGGTCCTGATGTTTTTCCTGCACACCTGAACTGGAGAGAACCCACCGGATCCCGACCTCCAGATCCGGCCAGAGATCATCCCCTTGCACGTTCCTGGTGTGCTTCTCCAGATTCCAACAGAAAGAAGCTGCGCTGGACCAGAAATCACGAGCTTAAATACCAAGGTGCCACTCTGAGGGTCTTATCAGGATGTCAGCACAGCGCTCGCTAAAAACAGGGCCACATTTAACAGCGTTAAACAAGCCCTGTACCAGAGGAACGATTTCACCTGCTGTACCCGGCCCGGCTGCGGGTCATGTGCGGAGACGACGTGCTCACCTTAGGCTCACCCAATGAAGCTCAGAAGTTCCAAGTTCAGAGGTTCGGCAAGAAGTAGGACTACATCTGCCAAGTTTTGGTGTGTACAGCCTGGAAATGATTAATCATCTGAAACTCAAAGACGTGTACATTCACTGATTTAATCTACTTTGTTAGCCAGCGGTCCTCGGACCCAAGGTATGGACACTTACTGATGTTATTGCTGGGTTAGCCAGTACTTTGTTGTATACAAGTACTGTACATATCCTTCCACCAAACAGACCACATCTGTTGCCCTTCAAGGTTTCTGATTTGTATATTTTCATATACAGTACATATGTGTGTATGTGTATATGTATATATGCTCATCTGTTTCATAGAGGTTATATTATTCTGCTATTTTATTTTAGTTTCTACCTTAGTGTTAACAGACTTTAACACATCACCAGTAGCTGGGAGCCTTCATGGGCAGAAGTATCAAGAGAATGTATTAACACAAGTTTTTGGAAATAGTGTTTGGCCTGCAGCTTGCCTCAGAGAGAGGGACAAGTATAGGCTTAGTTTTAGTTTCTGTTCTGTTTCTGTCACGTATGTGGGACAGGGTTAGGGAAGGTGACGCCACCACAGTTTTGCAACATATGCCTTTGTTCACTTTAGAGAAGAAACGAACAAAGCTGTGCACCTTATCACAATCGTTGCCTATTTCATTTCTACTTATTTTTTTCAATTCACTCTATAGTTAAACATGGAGCAAGGTATTGCTGCAAAGAGGGCTGATATACAATTCATTAGTTGGAATGTAAAAGGTTTAAATGGACCTGTTAAAAGAGCCAGAATATTCAGTCATCTTAAGTACTTAAAATATGATGACGCATTTCTTCAGGAAACCCACCTGCAGGTCAAACATCAAGTCAGACTTAGAAAAGGATGGGTGGGTAATGTATTCTATTCTAATCTTAATTCTAAAACATGTGGAACTGCCATACTGATTCATAAAAAAATCCAGTTTAACGTAAACACTTATCTCAGATCCACAAGGAAGATTTGTAATGGTCTCTGGGCTCCTCAACCATAAGCCTGTGGTTTTGGTTAATATCTATGCCCCAAATTGGGATGATGATAAATTTATGAGGAAAATAGTCTCAATTCCTGATCTGAACTCACAACAATTGATTTTTGCTGGTGATTTAAACTGCGTCATAAATCCAACACTAGACCGTTCTAATCCCAAATCTATAAATCTTTCCAAAAAAGCCAAGCTACTGTCAGATTTCATGGACCAGATAGGAAGTGTTGATCCTTGGCGTTTTTTATTTCCGCAAAGTAAATCCTTCTCTTTTTTTTTTTTAACTCTGTACATCACTCATATAGTAGAACAGATTATTTCTTTGACCGGGCTCTTCTCCCCTTTGTCACAAAAGCTGAATACTCAACTATAACTGAATCAGATCACGCCCCTGTACTATTAGATCTTGCATTTCCGCTTTACAATTTGGAACGCCCCTTTTGAAAATTAGACAAGAGGTCTTTTGGCTGATGCGGCCTTTTGCGAAATGATATCCCAAAAAATTGATGACTATTGAATTCAACAAAAAAGATAAAATTTCCCCTTCCCTCCTCTGGGAAACACTAAAAGCTGTTATCAGGGGTGAGATTATAGCCTAATCTGCTAAGATAAATAAGACAAAAAGAATTAAACAAGAGGAACTCATTAAATCAATATCCATGGTGGATGATCAGAACTCCGTTTCTCCCTCCCCTGAACTCTATAAAAGAAAGTTGGACCTCCAAACACATTATAATTTATCATCAACGGAAAAGACGGGGTTATGGCTAAGAACATGGCGACAAAGCTGGTCGTTTGTTAGCACATCAACTCAAGTGCTGCTCAGTCTCTCAACAGATTCCTCAAATACGGAAAGATAATGGGGAACTTAACTATTGACCCAGAAGAAATTAATGAAACATTCACTTCGTTTTATTCAAATCTATATACGTCAGAGATGACAAGTGACAGTACAAACATGGAGCACTTCTTTAATAATCTCCGGGCTCCTTCTATAAATACATTACATAAAACTGAGACTGAGCTTCCATTAAAACGTATAGGCGCCCGGCCCCAATGGGTACCCTACAGAGTTCTTTAAAAAGTTCTCTAATAAATTCCATTATTTTACTTGATATGTTTAATGACTCTTTGTCCCATGGGTCACTTCCATTGACACTGACTGAAGCATCAATTACTCTCTTGCTTAAATCAGGTAAAGATAACACAGAATGCGGCTCATATCGACCCATCTCCCTCCTAAACAGTGACTTGAAGATCTAAGCCAAAGCCTTTGCCTTACGCCTAGAAACTACAATGTATGATGTGATTTCAGCTGACCAGACTGGTTTTATTTTGGGATGTCATTCATTTACAAATATTCGCCAGCTTCTTAATGTTATTCACTCGCCTGGGTCCAGTGTAGTACCTCAGGTGGTTATTGCACTGGACGCAGAAAAAGCATTTGACAGGGTAGAATGGGGATATTTATTTGCATGTTTAAAGAAATTCGGTTATGGCCCTAACTTCATCTCATGGATTAAACTCTTATATGCCTCACCCAAAGCCTCTGTAATTACAAATGGTAAGTGTTCACAGTATTTCCAGCTGTCAAGGGGCACCCGTGAGGGATGCCCTATCAGCCCATTACTATTCACCCTGGCCATAGAACCTTTATCCATTACACTCAAATCATTGCCATCAATAAGTGGAATTTACTGGCGGGGGGGGAGAGACAGAGTATCTCTATACGCGGACGATTTATTAATGTACGTATCAGACCCCATTTTTAGTGCTCCTCATATTATCCAGGCTTTGAATAGATTTGGCACATTTTCTGGATATAAACTGAACTTTAGCAAAAGCGAATGTTATCCTCTTAATGATCTGGCTCTTCAAATACAGGACAATGCCCTACCGTTCCAAATGTCCAGAAATGGCTTTAAATACTTGGGCATTAATATCACAAGGGCTTTATCAGGAAAACTTCTGTCTGCTATTTGAGAAAGTCAAGTTAGACCTGAAGAAATGGGAAGTACTTCACCTATCCTTAGCAGGAAAAGTGAATTGCATCAAAATAATGTACTTCCCAAATTTCTTTATCTGTTTCAGTGTATCCCACTTTATCTCCCTAAATCTTTCTTTAAATCCATTGATAAAGTCCTTATTTCATTTATATGGGATGGGAAGAACCCTAGAGCACAGCTAGAACTGTTACAGCAGCCTAAAATGCAAGGTGGCTTAGTGCTTCCAAATTTTTGTTATTTTTGTAAATTATTATTGGGCTTCAAACATTCAGAAAATCATGCATTGGCTTCACTCTCCTGGTACAGACTGGTGTCATTCTGAAGCTGCAGCTTGCATTTCAACATCTCTTAGAGCCCTGGTTACCTCCAGTCTTCCCCTCTCCATCTCACAATATACTAATAATCATGTGACAAATACCCTTAAAATATGGTTTCAATTTAGAACTTTGGGTTCAAAAATCTTCTTCATCCAAGTCCTATACACAATAACCACCTTTTCCCCCCAGCTAGATTAGACTTTGAATTTACTCTTTGGCAAAGACAAGGCATTTATAAATTTAAAGATTTGTATATAAACAATATTTTTGCAAGCTTTGAAGATTTATCTCAAAAATTTGGCCTTCCTCGGTCCAGCTTATTTCGATATTTCCAAGTTCACCACTTCCTTCAGTATCATGATCCCAACTTTCCATATACATCATTAATTTCTGGCTTAGACGATCTGTTTGAAAATCCTTTCAACTCTAAAAGACTCATTTCAAGAATTAATAACTGTATAACTTCTTTTAAAAACACAGCCCTTGAAAAGGTCAGGGCAGACTGGGTGGATGAACTGGGAGGCGACTTGGAGGAGGACATTTGGGACAGCGCTCTACAAAGAGTGAATGACAGTACTACCTCTCCCAAATTAAGCATAATACAATTCAAGATTTTGCATCGCATCCATTTCTCTAAAGCAAGACTGGCTAAAATATATCCTAACATAGATGCAAGCTGTGACAGGTGTCGAAACATTCCCGCTGACTTAACCCATATGTTTTGGTCATGCCCAGCCCCGACAATGTACTGGTCTACAATTTTTAAAACATTGTCAGGGGCACTTAATATTTCTCTCCAACCCAGTGCAGCAATGGCTATATTTGGTACTACAGACAGAAGACATTCTACAATGAGGACAAGACATAAAAACATAATTGCTTTTACAATGCTGCTTGCACGGAGAAGAATATTATTACATTGAAAAGGGCAGCGCGGTGGCGGAGTGGTTAGCACTGCGGCAGCACAGCAACTCACCCTTGGCCGGGGGATCCTGGGTTCGAGCCCAGCCCCCAACCAACAGTGATCTGTGTGGAGTTTGCATGTTCTCCCCGTGTCTGCATGGGTTTACTCCGGGATTTCTCCGGTTTCCTCCCACATGCCAAAAACATGCAAGTTAGGTTAATTGGCATCAATTGGGGATTCTAAATTATTCTTAGGTATGAATGTGAGAGTGAGTGGTTGTCTGTCTCTCTGTGTTGGCCCTGCAATGGACTGGCGATCTGTCCAGGGTGTACCCTGCCTCTCGCCCAAAGATGCTGGAATAGCCCCCCCCCCCCCCCGTGACCCAAAAAGGATTAAGCGGAAGAAGATGGATGGATGGACGGAAATCTAAAAACCCACCAAACGTGTCTCTGTGGATTAGTGACCTAATGCAATTTATACAGTTAGAGAAAACAAAATACACTCTCAGGGGATCCAGGGAAAAATTCTTTTCTGTGTGGGACCCAGTGTTGACATATTTGAATAAACTTAAAAAACCATGCCCACTTAGCAGCCTTTGTGCATTTGCACTTTTTTTTTTTTTTTTTTTTTTTTTTTTTGTTACTTATTTGTACCCGTAGGTAGATTTGGTTTGCAGTCTGGTGACAAGCCACCGGCTGCTGGTCGCTGCGTGCGCGAGCGCCCTAAACCTACATGTTTTTGATATGCGGGAGGAAACCGGAGAAATCCCGGAGTAAACCCACGCAACACGGGGAGAACATGCAAACTCCACACAGCTCACTGTTGGTCGGGGGCTGGGATCGAACCCACGATCTCATGATCCCCGCGATCCCCCAGCCGAGCGTAAAACTGTGCTGTCACAGTGCTAAACCACTGCGCCACCGTGCAGCCCATAACTTGTGTTATTTGTCCATGTGAACCATAGTGTATAGCGCACAGCTTCAGCAGTGGTGAACCTATATATATGTTTTCCTTTTTTTTTTTTTTTTTTTTGAGTGGTGTCCTGCATGTTCTTGGAGGGGAGGGGGTGGGGGATGGAATTATTGGGGGGGGGGGGGGTAATGATAATGTGAGCATTGTTCTGAGGGACTTCTACGATTGTTACTGTATGTGTATATACACACACCCTGTAATATTGATGTTCAATTAAAAAAAAAAACTTGGAAAAAAAAAATAGGACCTGCCTGACAAAGCGAAGTAGACCAAAAGATCCTCAAAAGCTTGACATCATGCTGCGATCCAAAGAAATTCAGGAACAAATGAGAAAGTAATTGCGATCTATCAGTCTGGAAAAGGTTATAAAGCCATTTCTAAACCTTTGAGGCTCCAGTGAACCACAGTGAGAGCCATTATCCACAAATGGTGAAAACATGGGACAGTGGTGAACCTTCTCAGGAGTGGCCAGCCAACTAAAATTACCCCAAGAGCGCCGAGAAGACTCATTTAAGAGGTCACAAAAGACCCCACAACAACATCCAAAGAACGGCAGGCCTCACTTGCTCCAGTTAAGGTCAGTGTTCATGACTCCACCATAAGAAAGAGACTAGGCAAAAATGACCTGCATGGCAGAGTTCCAAGACAAAAACCACTGCTGAGCGAAAAGAACATAAAGGCTCGTCTCAGTTTTGCCAGAAAAACTCTGTGGACTGACTTTACAAAAGCTGAACTTTTTGGAAGGTGTGTGTCCCATTACATCTGGCGTAAAAGTAACAGCATTTTCGAAAAAGAACATCATACCAACAGTAAAATATGGTGGTGGTAGTATGATGATCTGGGGCTGTTTTGCTGCTTCAGGACCTGGAAGACTTGCTGTGGTAAATGGAACCATGAATTCTGCTGTCTACCAAAAAGTCCTGAAGGAGAATGTATGCCCATCTGTTTGTGACCTCAAGCTGAAGCGCACTTTGATTCTGCAGCAGGACAATGATCCAAAACCCACCAAAAAGTCCACCTCTGAATGGCTTAAGAAAAACAAAATGAAGACTTTGGAGTGGCCAGGTCAAAGTCCTGACCTGAATCTGATTGAGATGCTGTGGCATGACCTTAAAAAGGTGGTTCATGCTCGAAAACCCTCCAATGTGGCTGAATTACAACAATTCTGCAAAGATGAGTGGGCCAAAATTCCTCCACAGCACTGTAAAAGACTCATTGCCAGTTATCGCAAACGCTTGATTGCAGTTGTTGCTGCTAAGGGTGGCCCAAACAGTTATTAGGTTTAGAGGGCAATCACTTCCCCCCCCCCCCACACAGGGCCATGTAGGTTTGAATTTTTTTCCCCTTAATAATAAACACCATTTAAAAAACTGCATTTTGTGTTTACTTGTGTTATCTTTGTCTAATAAACATACAAAAAAAGAGAAATCAGGAAGGGGGCAAACGCTTTTTCACACCACTGTATATCACATTACACAGCCCTAGTTGTTGTCATCCTTTACTTCCATGTGAATTTGACTGTTGGGTGATGGTGATGAGAGTAGAGAAAGGGAGAACTAGCAGTTGCACAAACCACAGCAGCAGAAAGGATATTCTACCACACCACCACCATAGTCTGTTGTGGGCGACAATGACTGTTTCATTTAGGTCTGATCAGATTCCTCCACACAGCTCTGTCCTTAGCCTTCCGCTGCCAGGAACTCCTGTCTATGTCCAACTTCTTCAAGTTTTTTTTTTTTTTTACAGTGTCTTTAAATCTGAGCCTTGGTCTACCCTGATTGCGTTTGCCCTCACATAACTGAGTAGAGTAACTGCCGAGGGAGACACTTGTGGTCCATCCTCTCAACATGTCCAAGCCATCTCAGGTTCATCTGTATTAGCATGTCCTCCACTGATGGTAGACCAGCTCGTTTCAACACTTCTATGTTGGTTATCTTGTCTATCCATGAGATGTTCATTATGGCTCGAAGGTGTCTCATCACGTATGCGTGGAGTTTCTTCACTTGCACTCTGTAGACAGTCCAAGTTTCAGCACTGTACAATAGAGTAGCCAGTACTGTCGCTCTGTACACTTTGCATTTCACACGGCACACACGTCGATTGTTCCAGAGTCTCTCCCTCAAGTTTCCAAACACAGCGCTCGCTCTTCCTATTCTGAGAGATAGTTCATCCTCCAGCCTAGCATTCTCTGAAACAGTACTCCTAGGTACTTGAAAGTCCTGCACTTGACTAGTGGCTCTGTACCAATGCTGATCTCTTCTGGTACTGATTCTGATAATTGGAACTTTGGTGGTTGATAAAGGCACTCTGTCTTCTTGATGTTGATTTGGAGGCTGAATTGGCTAGCTGCTCTTGCAAATTTCTCCACTAAAGATTGCATATCTTCCACGTTGTGTGCAACTAGAGCACTGTCGTCGGCAAAGAGCATTTCTCTTACTACCTTTATCGATGTCTTACTCTTGGCTTTAAACTGTGCTACAGACTGGGTTGAAATGAGACTACAGCAAATTGTGTGAAAACCAGAAAACATGTTTCAATTTTATTTACCTCCCGCTGTACATAAACTTTTGCTGGACAACATAATCAAGAACAAACAGCATATATGTACCTGAGTTCTGGACACCAGTTTCATGAAGGGCCAGCTGTCTTCATGTCTGACCAGATTTACGGTCAGCTGCTCACAGGCTGACAGCTCGTGCACTCCCTGGTTTCTTCCAGAGGACCGTCGACTGGAAGAAGAGGAGGCCGTTGCGGGGGATGACTGAGAGAGGATGAGGTTGGGCGGTTTAGGAGTAGGCTCTGGGGGTGCAGAGAAGAGATGATGTTAATGACCCATGTCCTGTTTGTTAAACACCTTCTTTAATTGCTGGGATGGCTGCTAATTGGTTGTTTTCATACTGGCATGTGTTTACAGTTGTTGGCAGAGCCTTTCCGAACTGATGTATGACCTTTTCCCCCTACCCACTACTTGATTAAACAACTGTCAGCATGTGCCACTTGGCTGCTTACCTGCTGACTTTCTCTTGCGAGATTCATTCTGACCAACTGAAGTTTTGGTGTTGGCGCTTGGTGCCAGGATCTCGTGGCTCAGACGGGCACTGTTTCGACTCCCAGAACGGGGAGCTTTCCCTCCAGATGCAGAATTTGCCTTCACGGCTGGAGGTGAGGTCTTTTTCCCTGAGGACCTGTGATTGGACAGAGTCGGTGAAACAGGGCAGGTCTGGACTAAATCAGGACTAAAGTAATATGGAATAAATTAAGATTAAATGGGGTGCAACTGTACACAAAAATTCCGGTTCACATGTACCATGGTTGAAAGCCATGGATCAGTTCCTTTTCAGTACAGCTAGGGGAAAGAATGCAAAACATGAAATTGCTTGTCTTGTGTTGTGTTTTGTTTTTTAAACATTTTTAATATTTTACATGAAACATAAATTTAGGGTTGCCCCAAATACTAGTCTGGAGGCTCTGGAGCAAATACTCTAATATGCTGTATTTTGCTCCCTCAGTGGACTGTATCAGCATCAATGTTTTTCTAATAAATCTGGAACATTTTCATGTAAATTTGCAACTTTTTTCTCATATTTGCAGGTTTTCTTGTAAATTTGAGACCTTTTTTCTCAGTTTTCTTAAAAATGCCATTTCTTTGGTAAATTAAAATTTCCCTAATTTGCAGCTTCTCATATTTTCTCCTCATTTGTCACTAAATTTCAGCCTTACATATACATATACATATATATATATATTTACCCATTTATGCAACTTCGTGACTTGTGTAAATTTTGCTTATTTTTCTTGTGATTTTAAAAAAAAAAAAAGTAATTAATTTTGATTTTTGCATACTTTATATTAATCCCAGGGGAAATTCAGGGCATCCACCTAGATGATGAGGCACCAATCCCTTCACCATTCACACACACATTCACACCTAGGGCCACTTCAGGGTCTCCAATTAACCTAACCTGCATGTTTTTGGCCTGTGGGAGGAAACCGGAGTACCTGGAGTAAACCCACGCAGACACAGGGAGAACATGCAAAGTCCACACAAAGGGGTCACTGATGGTCAGGAGGTGGGACTGAACCTGTGACCTTCTTACTGTTGCCACAGTGCTAACCACTGTACCACCGAGCTGCCCCCTTTTTTCACAAATCTGGTAAAAGATTAGTTTACCTTGATTAAAATTAAACAGGAAGGATAAAAGACAATACTGAAACCCAAATATAAATGTAATGAAGAAATATGCGGATAATTAAATATTTGGATTTAACCCTACATAATACAAATATACTGTATAAATGAATGGCTAGGCCAGGGATGGGCAACTGGTGGCCTGTGGCCCTGACGTCATCCACTGCGGCCTGCCAGTCCATTTCCAAAAATCAATTATTTATTTATATCTCGTTTGAACATACATGTATTTAAACTGCATTCTTAAATGCAAATAATAGAGTCCGCCAGCAGAGGGAGTGCTAATCGCAACCTAGGTGCTAGTGGTTGAGCAGAGATGGAGGGAGCAGTGTGCCCTGTCTTTTAAGGTATGTATATGTTGCATGCTGAGACTGCATTAATAGGCTGTCCCCAGCAGTCAATATAATGTATGCTGCTTTTAAACAACAACAGGGCAGCTTGGTGGCGCAGTGGTTAGCACTGTGGCAGCACAGTAAGAAGATCGTGGGTTCGATCGCACCCCCTGACCATTAGTGACCCTTCTGTGTGGAGTTTGCATGTTCTCCCCGTGTCTGCGTGGGCTTACCCTGGGTACTCCGGTTTCCTCCCACAGGCTAAAAACATGCAAGTCAGGTTAACTGGAGACTATGAAGTGGCCCTAGCTGTGAATGTGTGTGTGAATGGTGAAGAGATTGGTGCCACCCCGTGGCTGCCTCATCCATCCACGTGGATGTCCTGAATTTCCCTCTGGGATTAATAAAGTATACAAATAAATAAATGCTACAGCTCCTCACTGAGGAGTATTTACAATAACAAGTTTCAAACTGAAAGGAAAATTTATATATACATATATATAAACAGCAAATTTATGACAGAAAAACTCACTAATTTAGGAAAAAAAAAAAACAATACAACTAAAACGTTATAAATTTTTAAATATAATGATGCAAATTTATCAGTAGATGCTTGAACATCTAATACCAAAATAAAATATAGATTTGCAAAAAAGTAAATGGCATTCACTTATACAGTGCATTGTACTCATGTCTGGATGACCAAAGTGCTTTAGAGACCCTGCTACATCCACACACTAATGGCAGCAGAGCTGCCATACACAGGTACTGGCCTGGCCCACCACGAGCAACTGGGGGTTCAGTGTCTTGCTCAAGGACACCTCGACATGCAGACTGAGCAGGAATCAAACCCCTCACCCTCCGATCAGTAGTCGGCCACACTACCCCTGTGCCACAGCCGCCCCCAATTTAAACCAGAAATGTAGCATATTTATCAGTAAAACTATTTTTACTTTAATCATTTTCTTCAAATAAGCCTATTTCAATCTTGCTTTTGATTAGTTTCCCATTCTAATTGTCTTAATTTATGATTTTAAACCTATTTTATGTCACAATTACTTATCTTACTGTGAATTATTAATGCTTATGAATATGTCTGTTTGACTGTATTTATAAGTGTTGTTTTATCCTTCTAGTTATCAGCAAATTATTTTCTTATTTATCAGTGACTTTTTTTTTTTTTTTTTTTTTTTTAATCATTCTATCCAAGCTCCTGCATTTCTTCATGGAGTAAGTAAAGTAAGTAAAATTTATTTATATAGCACTTCTCACAGAAAGAATCACAAAGTGCTTCACAATAAAACACACAATCAAAAATACAACAATAAAAGTATTAAAAACAAGTATAAAGACATTAAAAACATAAAAACCATAATCCATAATCAAACTAAAAAGCCTGTTTAAACAGGAGTGTCTTCAGCTGGTTTTTAAAAGCATCAACAAAGTCTACTGAGAGCAAAGACAGTGGTAGAGCATTCCACAATTTTGGTGCCACTGCCTGAAAGGCTCCATCACAGGGGTGTCCAAACTTTTTGCAAAGAGGGCCAGATTTGGTCAGGTGAAAATGTATGGGGGCCGACCAGTCAGCCTGACATTCCTCGAACCATTACCATTGTAAATTACCATGTAAATATGTAACTATATCACTTTGCTGTCTGCAGCTAAGCTGACATTGCAAATGAGAATCTGTTGTCAATTGCATTACCAGGATAGTTAAAGGTTAAAATAATAATAAATTACATACAAATTGTAGCCCGTGTATTTGTGACCACATATGTTTAAGCATAAAGTAGATGCTGAGATTACATATGGTGATTGACCTCACGACCGAAGGAGACAATAGGTCTGGACCACCTGCGGGGAACAACAAGAGGACGGGGGAACGATGAAAGGACTTCCCGACCCCCGGGAGACAGGTGGAGAACTGAATGTCTGGAAGGGGAAGAAATGTCATTAGAGGGTTTTGACGGGGATACGTGATTCTTCCTTTGTGTGAAAAGCCTTTGTGTGAAATGGTATAAATGTGAAACTTGGATGTAGCTCAGCCTCTTTGCTCATGTGAGAGAGAAGGCTGGGGACGTGATGCTTGAATAAACCTGAATCAAAAGCAATTCAGCCTCTTTATTCCACGCTCCCCACATTGGTGACCCAGTGACGTGGAGAATGCCTGGAGAGGGTCTCCGCGTTCCGGACTTGCTGGAGTCTGCCCTAGCAAGCGCCGTAGCCGTCAGACTGCCAGAATTCTGGCAGGACAACCCGCAGTCGTGGTTCCTACAAGCGGAGTCACAGTTCGCGCTCGCAGGGGTAACGGCGGATGACACTAAGTTCCACCATGTCATCGCTAGGCTCGACAACCGCACGGCTCGGTGCGTGCGGAGCTTGGTACAGCAGCCACCCGCCAGCGACAGATACGGCAGGTTGAAAGCTGCCCTCACCAAGTTTTTCATGCCCCCAGCCGAAGAGAGGGCTAGGAGGCTCCTGGCTTTGCTCGACCAAGGGGGACACAGGCCAGGTACCCTGATGGAGGACATGCTGCAGCTGAGGGGGTCAGACGACGATAATTTCCTCTTCAAGTACATCTTCCTAACTAACCTCCCGACGCACATGAGGGGAACGCTGTCCATCGTACGTTGTGAGACCCAGGAGGATTTCCGGGAGCTGGCCCAGGAGGCAGAGAGGCTCCTGCACGCCTGCGGCGAGCAGACGGCTGCAGCGGCGACCCAAGGCAGCGGTGAGCCAGAGGCAGCAGACCCAATCCTACCAACAACGGCAGCGGCGCGGCCTCGACGCGGTGGAGGTGATGGTTCAGTGGCAGAGGCGCGCCCCCGACGCAGCGGAGGAGATGATCTCTGTTTTTATCATCGGAGGTTTGCCGAGAGGGCACGCAGGTGTGTGCCGCTATGCAGCTTCAGGAGTTCGGGAAACGGCAAGACCGAGGGTTGTTAGCAGCTTCGACTCTCGGCGAAAACAACAAGCTGCTCTACATTAGAGATGCGGGCTCCGGGCGGGAGTTCCTCATAGACACCGCAGCCCAAGTGAGCTTCATCACCCCAACCTACGCTGACCGGTTGGCTGGGCCCTGTGGTAGCGGAGCAACGGCGGCAAACGGCTCGAGCATCAACACCTACGGGAAAAGGACTTTGTCTTTATGCTTACATGGCCGCACGTATGAATGGACTTTTGTCATAGCGGCGGTGAGTTTCAACATGTTAGGTGCTGATTTTCTGTGCTCACATGGCCTGTTAGTTGATCTTGCCAATAGGCGGCTAGTAAATGCACTCTCTTTTTACTCTCTCCCCTGTTCAGCTCGAGTGTCCCTGCCACCAGTACAGACCAACGTCGCCACAGCAGGTGGTAAGTTCCACACACTCCTCACCCAGTTCCCAGCACTCACTGTACCCACTTTTTCAGCAACGGTCGCGAAACACGGGGTGGAGCATTTTATAACTACAGCTGCCCCTCCCCCCCCCGTCTTCGCAAAGGCTCGGCGCTTCGATGCTGCCAAGCTATCCATAGCGCGCGAGGAGTTCGCCAGCCTAGAGAGGCTGGGCATCATTCGCCGTTCGAAAAGCCCATGGGCTTCGCCGCTGCATATGGTCCCGAAGGCCGACGGCTCCTGGAGACCATGCGGCGATTACCGCAGGCTGAACAACGCCACAGCACACGATCGCTACCCCATCCCACACATCCAGGATTTTTCAGTACATTTGGCGGGGGCACGTATTTTTTCCAAAATAGACCTGGTTCGCGGCTACCATCAGGTTCCAGTCCGACCTGAGGACATTCCTAAAACAGCGGTAATAACCCTGTTCGGACTTTTTGAGTTTCTACGCATGCCGTTTGGTCTTAAAGGAGCGGCGCAAACATTCCAACAGATGATGGACGCCATGTTACGCGATCTCCCGTTCGTGTACCTCGACGACATTTTGGTCGCCAGTAATTCAGAGGAAGAACACGAAAAACACCTCACTGTGGTTTTTAGGAGGTTGGGAGAGCACGGCTTAATAATTAACCCAGCCAAGTGCCAGTTCGGCGTCGCGCAGATCGATTTTTTGGGCCACCGCGTTTCCCCAGAAGGGGCAGTTCCGTTACCGGATAAGGTGCGCGCAGTAGCAGATTTCCCCCGACCACAAACGGTCAAGTCACTGCAGGAATTTTTAGGGATGGTGAATTTTTATAACCGTTTCCTGCCCCACGCAGCGCAGCACATGCAGCTATTATACGCCGCGCTCAAAAAACAAAAACCATCCAATACCACCGAGTGGTCCTCAGAGCGGGAGCACGCGTTCACGGAGATTAAAAAAAAAAAAAAAAAAAGCCTTGGCTGACGCTGCGCTCCTAGCTCATCCTGACCCATCGGCACGTATCGCGCTAACAACCGACGCATCAGACGTGGCCATAGGGGCCGTAATAGAGCAGCATGTTGCCGGAGTTTGGCAGCCACTGGCTTTTTTCAGCAAATCCTTGAGCGAGGCCGAGCGAAAATACAGCGGGTTTGACAGGGAGCTGTTGGCGCTTCATTTGGCCATTCGCCATTTCCAGTTCTGGCTGGAAGGGCGTCGGTTCACCGCTTTCGTAGACCACAAGCAGCTCACGTACGTGATGTCCAAAATTTCAGATCCGTGGTCGGGCCGGCAGCAGAGGCAGCTGGCTGCAATTTCGGAATTTACCACTGACATTCGGCATGTAGCGGGTAAACTCAATGTAGTAGCAGACTGCCTCTCGTGCGCGGTCACGGCACCGGCGCGAGCAGAAGCAGAGAATACCACCGCGACCACGCAGCAAGGTAGCCGCGTGGGAGCGCGCGCGGCCCCAGTTCACGTGGGGATAGATTACGCAGCCATGGCAGCGGAGCAGGGTGCAGATGCGGACGTGCGCGCGCGCGCTCCAGTCTGGACCAACAGGGTTAAGGCTGGAGAGCAGATGTTTGCAAACCGGTACGCCCCCCCCCCCTAATCTGCGATGTGTCGACCGGGCGCCCACGCCCGGTGGTCCCGGCCATGTGGCGCCGCCGTGTTTTTGACTCGGTCCACTCCCTGGCACACCCGGGAGTGCGAGCTTCGGTGAAAATGGTAGCGGAAAAGTTTGTTTGGCCGAGCCTGTGCAAGCACGTGAAAGAGTGGGCAAAAGCCTGCATGTCCTGTCAGTGGGCCAAAATTCACAAGCACACAAAAAGCCCTTTAGAACCGTTTCGCATTCCGGCCAGAAGATTCGATCACGTGCACGTCGACCTTGTGGGCCCCCTACCGTTGTCGCAGGGGTTCACACATCTTTTGACAATGGTGGACCGAACCACACGTTGGCCAGAAGTGGTCCCACTGGCATCGACCACGGCCGCGGAGGTGGCTTGCGTTTTTTTTAACGGCCTGGGTAGCGCGTTTTGGGGTTCTGTCGGATATTACGTCCGATAGAGGGCCTCAATTTGTCTCCGAGCTTTGGTCGGCGATGGCCAGCGGCTTAGGAGCGAAAATTCACCGCACTACTGCTTATCATCCTCAGGCTAATGGTTTATGCGAGCGTTTTCATAGGTCTTTGAAGGCAGCCCTCAGAGCGTCACTCACGGATGCAGATTGGGTAAACAAACTATCATGGGTTTTATTAGGGTTGCGTTCTGCGCCCAAGGAGGATTTAGATGCCTCCCCAGCAGAGTTAGTGTTCGCACAACCTCTCAGGCTGCCAGGCGAGTTTTTACCAGAGCACCCGGAGCCGGCCCCCCTCCCGGCCCTTGGGCTGCTAATCGGCACAGGAGCGGACATGCTCCCGGGCCCCGTTCATCACGCTTTTCCGCGCGTTTTCGTTCCCAAAGCTCTAAAAAATGCTGAGTTCGTTTTTGTCAGGCACGAGGCTCTAAGATCAACCCTCAGACCGCCATACGATGGGCCATATAGAGTGCTGGAGACAGGTGATAAGCATTTTGTGCTAGATTTGGGAGACAGAAAAGAGACTGTATTGACAGACTGAAACCTGCTTTTGTGATGAATGACGAGTCTGTACAGGTAGCGAGGGCACCTCGACGCGGCAGACCCCCCAGGGGTAGCGTCCCGGAGCCCCCGCAGGGGTCGGATAACCACTCTCTTCCTCAATCAACAGATCCCTTGCAGAAGGACGCCGCAGGGAAGGCGAGGCCGACTCACAGCAGATTCGGAAGGCGGTTGAAGCCCAGGCGGCGCACAGTCTTGAGTGTTTGATGTTAGATGTACTGCATGTTCACTGAAAATTGAGAATTGAATGTATTGTCCATTCGTCGTCGTTTGGGGGGGGTTATGTAGCCCGTGTATTTGTGACCACATATGTTTAAGCATAAAGTAGATGCTGAGATTACATATGGTGATTGACCTCACGACCGAAGGAGACAATAGGTCTGGACCACCTGCGGGGAACAACAAGAGGACGGGGGAACGATGAAAGGACTTCCCGACCCCCGGGAGACAGGTGGAGAACTGAATGTCTGGAAGGGGAAGAAATGTCAATAGAGGGTTTTGACGGGGATACGCGATTCTTCCTTTGTGTGAAAAGCCTTTGTGTGAAATGGTATAAATGTGAAGCTTGGATGTAGCTCAGCCTCTTTGCTCGTGTGAGAGAGAAGGCTGGGGACGTGATGCTTGAATAAACCTGAATCAAAAGCAATTCAGCCTCTTTAATCCACGCTCCCCACATAAATAAACTATTTTATGAAATTTGACTGAATATTTTTAGAAACGTGTATTTATTGATTTTGTTTCAACAAATCACATCCCAGTGCATTTTGACAAACAACAGTATAGTCAAATTAAATGACAGAAATTTGACAAAACTGTGGTCTGATCATCACAAAAAATCAATTCACTGAGACTTTGGAATTTATTCTCCTCAGAAGAATAAAAAAAATGCACCTGCATTAATGGGAAGGGTGACACTGGTGTTTCGACTGCAGTAAGCAGGCCAGGTCTGGCTCAAAAGCAGTGGTTTTGATGCGCAAGATGTCACGCAATTCATAACCGAGAACGTCTTCTCGCACATGTCGAGCCAAACAAGCTCAGCATTTTCTTAGCAAATGTTCGAATCTCTTGGAACCTGTCTTTGTCCAGCTGGCGGTAAAACTCGACGAGAGGGAGTTGTTGGTGGCGACCGTGACACACCGCGTCACACTGCAGCTCAATGAGCTCCAGCTGCAGGTGGTCTGGAGCGTCATTAGGATCCACGGAAAAAGGAGTGAGAAAAAAGTGTGATCTCCTTTTCAATAGCTGCAAAATTCCTGAAACGCTGTTGAAACTCCTCAGTCAGAGATGAGATGTTTTCTGCATACCTCCTCATTTGCGCACTGATATTGTTTTCTGGAAAACTGGTCATCATTTCCTGCAGTGATGGGAAATGTGTGGTATTGGGCTGCGTTTGTGACAGGTGCCTTTGGAAAAGTAGCAGCTTTGTCCAAAAAGCTTTTATGTATGAATACAGTTGGCTCACCACTGCATTCTGCCTCTGAAGGCTCATGTTCAGCGCATTCAGATGTCGTGTTATGTCAACTAAAAATCCAAAATCAGCCAGCCAAACAGGATCGCAGAGTTCCGGCATCGGTTATCCCTTTTGTGCCAAGAATTGTCTGATTTCCTTTCTAAGAGAAGAATCACTGCAGTGCAGATCCCCGACTGAGCCATCTACTGCCACCCTCTGGTGAAATATAAAATTGGTGTTTTTGGTATGTGTGTATCGTTTACTGTGGGGAAACTGTGCTGGTGGGCCACATATTATTGATTTTATGACGGGACGCTTCGGGCCGGTGGAAATTTGGACACGGGCTGGATTTGACCCGGGGGCCGGACTTTGGGCATGCCTGCTCTATCACCTCGAGTTTTAAAATGGGTTCGAGGGACAGCCAGTAAAAGTTGATCCGAGGATCTCAAAGACCATGAGGGGTTATACACTTTAAGCAGTTCAGTGATGTATTTAGGGACCTGGTCATGAACAGCTCTAAAACACAAGAACTAAAATTTTAAACTGAATCCTAAAACCAACTGGGAGCCAGTGAAGTGCTGCTAAAATCGGTGTAATGTGAGCCCTTTTCTTAGTGTGAGTTAAAAGTCTAGCAGCCAAATTTTGAACAACCTGGAGGTGTTGAAGATGCTTTTGGCTCAGACAGGTAAAAAGACTATTACAATAGTCTGAGCGAGAAGAAATAAAAGCATGTATAATCATCTCAAGTTCCACCTTCAACACCAGGGTTCTCAACTTAGAAATATTCTTCAGATGGAAGAAACAATTTCTAACGGATTGATTAATGTGGTGCTCAAGAGACGGAGTCAAAACTAAAACCAAGATTCCGAAGTCTAACCTGGACAGAGGAACCTAGGGTACCCATGTGGTGCTTAATAAGTGGAATCATATTTTCAGGAGCGATAATTAATGTCTCTGTCTTGTCTGAGTTAAGCTGTAAAAAGTTTGCACTTAACCACTGTTTGATGTTAGACAAGCAGTTAACGATGACAGCATGTGAAACTCAGACTCTTTAAAAGAGCAATACAACTGAATATCGTCAGCGTAAAGATGATAATATCTTTAAACTGGCTAATTATCCGTCCCAGTGGAAAAATGTATATTAGAAATAAAATGGGTCCTAGAACTGAGCCTTGTGGTACCCTATATGAATACTGTGCCATTTCAGAAAAGATCTGATTCACGGACATGTTAAAGGTTCTTCCAGTGAGGTACGATGAGAACCATTTTAAAACAGAACTACATAGCCCTAGCTCTTTGAGTCTGTTGATCATTATACAGTGATCAACAGTATCAAAGGCAGAAGAAAGACACAGTTCTGGTTTTATTGGATATTTACCAGTGTCAGCCACCATCATAATGTCACTGGTAACTCTGACTAAAGCAGTTTCATGGAGAGCCCTCCCACGGGGAATTGTGCCCGTTTTCTGGCTGCAGGGAGCTGGCCTGTGATTTCCCTGGTCTACCCGGCTGAGAGGATTGTACACTGCGGCACCACACCTGCAGTGTTGACACCTCGGGTTGGACTTGGGCGGTCTCAGAAGTGGTGTTCCTGTAGGCGTGGACTTGGCACCTTCCCTGCTGTTGATGGCTCCCTAGTGATGGTGCTTCCACACTTGGATTCTTGGTGTCCAGCCATAAGCTTTACACTGACAAAAGTTCCTTTGTGTGTGTGTTTTTGTGTGTGTGTGTGTGTGTGTGGGGGGGGGGGGGTTAATTGTGCTTTATTTCAATGCGTGAAGCACTTTGTGTTGCATCTTTTTGTATCAAAAATGCTATATAAATAAAGCTTTGATTTGATTCTGATATTTTAAAAACATTTTTCTTTATCATATTTCCTTTTCTTCTTGGCTTTTTTGTAAATTACCATCTGGAATTTCTCGTTGCTCATCCATCTATAAATTCAAGATCTCTCTGTGTTCCTCAGATATCTCTCAAACCTTTCGTCAGACTGACCTAAGATTTTAAACATGCTTTGCTGAAGCTACGAGGGTGTGCATCCCCGAATATGGAGTTGCTCAGTCAAAATATGTAATTTTTATCAATAGAAGTTTAGCCACCACTGTGTGACCGCTCTATGTCTTCATCCCCTGGCTTCAAGAAGTGTTGGCGGGGTTTCGGATCGACTTCGTGCTCACTGGACAATACGCCACATCACGGCCATGCTGACTGGACAATACGCGCCGGCATCACAACCATGCCGATTGGATAACACAGCATCACGACTTGTCAGTCACCACAACGCTTTGCAAACAAAGATTTTAGAAGTGCTTTGCTTCTGAGGTTAAGAGGGTGTGCATTAACAAGTATGGAACCGCTCAGTCAAAATATATACCATAAAGCTGCATATTCGCCACAGACAATGGGGGGGGGGGGGGGGGGGCTGCCGGGGACCCATGCATCCACGAGTATGGAGCCGCTACATACCATAAAGTCACGTAGGTCTAATGAATATATTCGCCATAGAGAACACAGGGTGCCGGGGGGGGGGGGGGGGGGGGGGGGGGGGGGGGGAGTACATGCTGCCAGGGACCCGTGGTGGTGCAATGACATCACTGGCACACGGGTCAGACAGCAGCCGAGACGCCCGTTAACTGGCCAACACCGGTGTCCCACCGTGCGCTCCACGAACATTCAGGGGGAGGCACGCTCAGCCTGCCCGGTCAGTGGTACACGAAAGTCCCGACTGCTGCTTCATTGTGGAGCGGAATGACCAGATCAACTGCGTATTACATGCGGACACATGTTTGACTAAATGACAGCAAGACGTAAAAATGTCCAAATAACGAAATAAATCATTTTTATTAAACTACATACAGACAAATGGGCAACACTGATGCACAATTTTGCAGCCAAATGGGTCATTCTGCTGTGTGTGAGAGACACTGGTGAAGGGATTGCCGCCGTATGTGGATGCCCTGAATTTCCCTCTGGTGATCAATAAAGTATACAAGATACAAATACAAAACAAAAAAAAATAATAATAATGCTTGGTGTTTTGTACTTATAATATTGCTAAAATATAAAAGGATGCACTACAATGGGTCTCAAATATCTGTTAATGTGTCCTGTTATAGTGTTGCAAGAGTTTGACGACAGACTATAAACTACACATATAAATTAAATTATAATGGTGACTGACCAACTCCCATTCCCCAAAGCGCAACATACATTTATGAATGTAAGTCATAAAAGATCACACAAATAAGTGATCTGACAAAAGAATAAACAAGCGGTTCTTAAACAGTGACTAATATTAGATGTCCCATTCATTTTCAATTATTCTGTAATTAATAGTCACACAATCAAATAAATCTTAGTGTTCACTCCCTTTTATATTTGTCAAAATCTAACATGTGATTGCCTACATACAGGCTACACCTCTGTATTCCACTTTCAAACACAGCCTACGTTTGGGCCTGTAAAGCCTGATTGGGATACCTGTTTCAGACAGGAATACTTGCTTTCTATGGGTACGCACTAGTCACTCTGATGGAGAGAGTTTTAAAAATTAGGTCATGATATAATTTTATCAGTAATTTTAATTCTAATGACAAAACAGTTTTATTTTCATTTGCATATTCAGTTGTAATTGTGAAACTTTTGACTTTAAAGAAAATCCCCCCTCCCCCCCCCCCCCCCAAAAAAAATTAAGGTTTACATGTAAATCTGGGCCTTGGGAAGTGAGGAAAAAAATTTGTGGCCCCCACTACCACCAGTTGCCCATTCTTGCTTTAAGGTGCACGGCAGAGACTCACTTTGAGGCTGATGAGTTTTTCCCTGACGAGGCTGTGGCATTCTTGGGTGTGGTCTGCTGACTTTTTGGCATGGCTTGGGAGTTCTTGCCTTTCGTGGGCGGAGCCTGGCTCTTCTTATTGCTGCAGAGTTTCAGAGGAAAAGCTGCAGGTTGGAACTGATTTCAGAGCTGACCGACCAGACAGACATCGCCAACACTTACCTCACAACCACATCCTCCTCCTCTTCTTCAGACTCCTCCTCAGTCTCTTCCTCTTCCTCCTCTGACTCTTCGTCATCCTCTTCCTGTTCGTCATCCTCCTCTTCATCATCGATAGAGGAGCGCTGACGGGATGGGAGGCGGCTTGATCTTTGTTTGGGTCGACAGTCTGGACAGAACCAATCGCCTTCTGGAACCGACTGAGACAGATGAAGGCAGTTAATTCACTGAAATGTCAACAAATATTCTGAATTTATGACCATTTAAAAAGATAGACCTTATAAACCTAAAATAAAATGAGGTTGGGGTCATTTGGATCCACATTTAGATGAGATTTGGGCCAAATCAGGATAGCGGCAAAAATTTATAGTTTTAAATATTTGTCCATCACAGTCTTGGCAAAGTGTCGGCAACTAGGAAAGAAACATTTTCACATGCACGCTTCAGTCAAGGGAATCATTAACATCAGGCACAAAAGTTTCAACAGGGATGTGTTTCTTCAGGAACTATTAGCGGTGATAAGAGTAGTTCATCTACCTTGAGGCGGGGCCTCAGACAGTGGGTGTGGTGTCCTCGATCACAGCCATCACACAGCAGCATGTTGTCAGCATCTCCTTTACGTCTACAGATGCGACAGCGGGCATTGAGGATGGAGCGAGACCAGAGGATGCTTCGCTCCAGACTTGACAGGTGAATAAACACCTAAAAAAACAAATTGCACCCCGACAATTAGGTGGCTCATGCTGTAATATTAACGCTTGCTGGGTTTAACTTGCTTCCTGTCTCAAAAACCCTCCCTCCCTGCCACATTTGAAGCAGTTTCCATTTAAAACAATGAAACCCCAGTTAGCGTCAGTGTCCTCCAGGGTAATGTCAGAATCACAACTCCGTCAAAGCTTAAGATAATGCTATGTACAGTATTTTTATTTTGGAAATTATACTGCACCTGACCTGCCATACAGTTTCTCTGAGTACCTCACAGTGTAATGCATATTTCTGACTTATAAGGGAGCATTCACACGGCCACTGTTTGGTCCGGACTAGAGGACCAAAGAGTGTATTCCACGGATAGTTTGTTTCGTTTCATGCCATCTGAACGCACGTGGAACTCTGGTACAGCACCAAACAAGGGAAGTGTGGTCCCCCTGAAAACGGAGGGTCGTGGTTCGCTTGCAGACAAAGTCTGGTGCACTTCACTTGCCATGTGAATGCAAACGGAGTATCCAGTGGACCAAAGTGGATGTGCCCCTCGGCGTTTGTGTGACCACAGCAACACGTAGTGAGAAGAGAAGAAATGGTGTTTACCATAAAGGTGCCTTCACATGAAACGCAAACGGGCAAATTTTTCACGCAGCACGATTACATTATAACTCAATGTAAATCGAATACATGAAAAGACATGAATTCACCGTCTGGGTGAGATGCAGACAGGCGAAGTTGCCACTCACCTGAAAAAGTTGTCCCTGCCTTGAAAACTTGATGTGTGTTTCTGTTGCTAGCCCTGTTAGCACATCCGTGGCAGGAATCCGTGAGTAAATAAATCCAACATCCCGATTCAGCTGAAGAGCTCCCGGTCCTTCTGCCTCCATTTTGGGTAAAAAAAAAAAAAAAACAACCCAATAAAGATAACCGTGCGGATCCAAGAAATACTTTAACCAGAGAAAGCAGAGGAGAAAAGTTAAAAAAAAATGTCTTGTGGACAGACTTGGAGTAATGAGGAGATGCAGGCTCTGATAGATATTTGGTTTGAGGACTAGATTTCTCAGCTGCTGTGGCTACACACAAGAATACCTATGTTTTTAAAACGTTTAGCGACATGATGGCAGCACGAGGGGTTGTCAAACAACCCAGTTGAAGGGAACGGCATTTTGCCGAGAATTGCTTGCTTGCCGAGAATAGCATCCCATCATCACAAGCAGGTGTTTAGTGTTAGTCAAAGACAGTACAACTTTGAAAAAGTGATTACCCTTTTTTTCCAATAATGCACAAATGCAAAATCTCAACTTTGAAGGTTGCAAAACATGGAGTTAGATCACTATGATTTCTAACCCTCTCTGAAACACTAAAACATCTGGCGAATAAACATAATTTAAAGATAATTTACAAGAAGTAATAATTTTTACTTCTAAAAATGTATAATGGGTACTTCTAAAAATGCACGAATGATTACAAGCCTGGCTGTAGTGTTATATTTTATAGTTTTGGTGGATGGGATGCAATTCTTGGCAAGCGAACAATTCTCGGCATAACACCAGATTTCCCTTTTCGGTCCTGGACAATCGAGCCGAATTTCTCTTCTTCGTCGAGATTTTTTCTTCCTGGTCAGTGGTGGTTTCGGCTACAGCGCCACAAACGAGCAGCTGCTGTAACTGCGTGATGTTGTCTAAACAGTGTGGTCAGCTTGAGTGAAGTGCAGTGTGAATGCGAACCAAACCAAACGAAGGTGTGAAAATTCTCGCCATTCTCCACCGAGTCGAACCAAACCCCCCGGACTATCCTGGTGTGAATGCAGCCTTATTTAATGTTCAGCTACCAGGAACATTCTTCCATAACAAGTTAAATAACAAATACTCTTTGAGGAGAAGGAAAGAAGCCACGATTCATCCAAACAAAGCTTCAGATGTGCTTACATGACATCAGCCAACCTCAAAATGGAAAAGAGTAGAAATGAAGCTAACACACTGAGGCAAAGAGCATAGACTTTGAACTGCTGTCAGCCTTCATTTTCTCCAGTTTTTATTCTTTAGCTTGGCACACAATCATTGTTACATCGACATTTCCATGTAACATGAAGGCCTGGCTAAATTTTATAAAATTCAAAAAACAAAACAAAAACAGGACAGCATCAAGCCTCCCAAAAATATGTGGGGAAAAGTGTTATGGTCTGACAAAACCAAAGTTGAACTTTTTGAAAAACACTTCCAAAAGGTACGTTTGGCTCAAAAACAACAGCATCAACAAAAGGGCAGGGTGGAGGTAGCATCATGCCATCCTTTAGACTTATGCAATCATGGCAACTTTATGGTATTTTTTTAAGCATTAAATCTTCAGTATTATCTTTTTCTAGTCAAATTTGTCCATGGACTCGGAGGTGCTGATTCTCATCCCAGCCACTTCACACTTGGTAGCAAACTGTCCCAATAAGACCTGTAGGTCATTGCTGAATGAAGCCAACGGGATGACATCATCTGCCAACAGCAGAGATGAGATCCTGTGGTCACCAAGCATGACACCCTCCGTTCCCTGGCTGCACCTAGAAATCCTGTCCATAAAAATTATGAACAGGATCGGTGACAAAGG
The DNA here is from genome assembly GCA_020510985.1 of Pholidichthys leucotaenia. Classification (NCBI taxonomy): domain Eukaryota; kingdom Metazoa; phylum Chordata; class Actinopteri; order Cichliformes; family Pholidichthyidae; genus Pholidichthys; species Pholidichthys leucotaenia. Next base: position 51,191,923 of record CM035842.1, read on the forward strand.
GCAGCCCTGGCGGAGTTCAGCTCTCACTGGGAATGAGTCCGAGTTGAGTGTTGGCAATACGAACCAATTTCACAATGATCGTATAGAGGATGGACAGCTCATAGCAACAAGCCCAATACCCCATACTCCTGAAGCACCCCCACAAAAAACCATGAGGGACACGGTCGAATGCCTTCTCCAAGTCCACAAAACACATGGAGGAGTTTCAGTATCTTGGGGTATTATTCACGAGTGAGGGGAGAATGGAGTGAGAGATTGACAGACAGATCGGAGCAGCACGTGCAGTGATGCGGACGTTGTACCGGTCTGTCGTGATGAAGGAGCTGAGCTCTAAGGCAAAGCTGTCAATTTACCAGTCAATCTACACTCACCGGCCACTTTATTAGGTACACCTGTCCAACTGCTCGTTAACACTTAATTTCTAATCAGCCAATCACATGGCGGCAACTCAGTGCATTTAGGCATGTAGACATGGTCAAGACAATCTCCTGCAGTTCAAACCGAGCATCAGTATGGGGAAGAAAGGTGATTTGAGTGACTTTGAACATGGCATGGTTGTTGGTGCCAGAAGGGCTGGTCTGAGTATTTCAGAAACTGCTGATCTACTGGGATTTTCACGCACAACCATCTCTAGGGTTTACAGAGAATGGTCCGAAAAAGAAAAAATATCCAGTGAGCGGCAGTTCTGTGGGCGGAAATGCCTTGTTGATGCCAGAGGTCAGAGGAGAATGGCCAGACTGGTTCGAGCTGATAGAAAGGCAACAGTGACTCAAATAACCACCCGTTACAACCAAGGTAGGCAGAAGAGCATCTCTGAACGCACAGTACGTCGAACTTTGAGGCAGATGGGCTACAGCAGCAGAAGACCACGCCGGGTGCCACTCCTTTCAGCTAAGAACAGGAAACTGAGGCTACAATTTGCACAAGCTCATCGAAATTGGACAATAGAAGATTGGAAAAACGTTGCCTGGTCTGATGAGTCTCGATTTCTGCTGCGACATTCGGATGGTAGGGTCAGAATTTGGCGTCAACAACATGAAAGCATGGATCCATCCTGTCTTGTATCAATGGTTCAGGCTGGTGGTGGTGGTGTAATGGTGTGGGGAATATTTTCTTGGCACTCTTGGTACCAATTGAGCATCGTTGCAACGCTACAGCCTACCTGAGTATTGTTGCTGACCATGTCCATCCCTTTATGACCACAATGTACCCAACTTCTGATGGCTACTTTCAGCAGGATAATGCGCCATGTCATAAAGCTGGAATCATCTCAGACTGGTTTCTTGAACATGACAATGAGTTCACTGTACTCAAATGGCCTCCACAGTCACCAGATCTCAATCCAATAGAGCATCTTTGGGATGTGGTGGAACGGGAGATTCGCATCATGGATGTGCAGCCGACAAATCTGCGCCAACTGTGTGATGCCATCATGTCAATATGGACCAAACTCTCTGAGGAATGCTTCCAGCACCTTGTTGAATCGAGGCAGTTCTGAAGGCAAAAGGGGGTCCAACCCGTTACTAGCATGGTGTACCTAATAAAGTGGCCGGTGAGTGTATGTTCCTACCCTCATTTATGGTCATGAGCTTTGGGTAATGACCAAAAGAATGAGATCGCAGATACAAGCGGCTGAAATGAGCCTTCTCTGTAGGATTGCTGGACTCACCCCTACAGATAGGGTGAGGAGTAGGGGTGTGCCATATTGTATCGTTCACGATAATACTGGTATAAATTTTCATAACTGTGTAAAAATGAATATCACGATATTTGGGGTCTGCTGCATGATGTCACACCTCATAGAAACGGCAAAACAAACATAGCAGCGGGAAATTGCAGCTCTGAAGTCAGACCGTCATTGTCTACTGCTGATACCTTAACTACATTTCCTGATAATTGGTCTAATTTTCTGGTCACCCTGTCTCCTGTCCAGCTCAGAGTCAGTGAAGCAGCGCACTAACGTGTTCTACCTTCACCCGGAGTCTCCAGTTGAGTGGAAATATTTAAGTTTCACTTTCTGTTCAAACTGCTGTCATGTTAAAAAAACAAACAAACGGTGCAGCAGTTCTGCCTGCATTTTTTCCACATGTTAATACCACTGGAGTGGTATTAACGTTGGACAATGTGCCACTCGAAGTGGCTGTATTTTACTTCCATTTTTACTAAACCATCCGAAGAGAGAGAAACAAAAAAACAAAACAAAACATCTATTCAGTGCAAAGAAAGCCAAAAGCCCCACGACAGGTCCATGCAATGGGAGCAGGTAAAGTGATTCAGCATAAAACCTGATGTCTGTGTGCAGTAAAGATGTAACGATTTATATTACTTGTAATATTTGATACAGCACTTTAAAAAAAAAAAAAATAAAAACTGAATCTGAGCTGCTGTTAAAGTGGAGAAATAAGAGTTTTTGTTTCGTTTTTCCTGAATATGTTGAAGGTAAATAATGCTGGCCTGTGAAACTGTCCTTTTTGCATAAATTTAAAAGAAGAAAACTGCATTCTGCAATATCACTAAAAATATAATTATTGTGAAAATTCACAGAAATATCACGATATCATTTTTAGGTCATATTGCCCACCCCTAGTGAGGAGCTCAGTCATCCGGGGGAGGCTCAGAGTAGAACCGCTGCTCCTCCACATTGGAAACCCCGCAAACACTTCTAGAACCCAGAGCATGAGGAGACAGAGCGGTGGCTCAACTTTTATTGATAAAAATTACATATTTTGACTGAACAACTCCATACTCTGGGATGCACACCCTTGTAACCTCAACAAAGCACTTCTAAAATCTGAGGCCAGTCTGATGAATGGTTCGAGAGATATTAGATGAGACGGCATACATCCCACTTTGGATGGTGTGTCTCTTATCAAATAATCTGGCATCATTTTTATCCAAATTTCCAAAACCTTGACAACTCAGATTGGGACCAGGAAGCAGAGTTGCAGTCTTAAACACCTCTCTGCAGTTCCTCTTCATCCACCACCCCTCAACTTAGCCCGTCTTCCCCATTAGAGAATCATTGTCTGCTCCCTCCAAAGTAAATAAAAATATAATGTATAAGCATCCCAAAGTGATTAAACAAAAAAGTTGGTAAAACTCAAATTAAACATGAAGCCTCTAAATTTAATGACTTGGCCTCTGTTCCTCTTCATAATTTAAAAATTAAATGTAGTTTGTTAAACATTAGGTCTCTAACTCCCAAGGCTGTGCTAGTCCATGATCTGTTGAACTCTGTTCAACTTCCCTAAAAACGCCTAAAAAATAACATGTCCAAAGTAAATCAAAAGCTGCTCTTCAACCCTTTGCAGCATCTTCATGGGGTTAGTCTCATTTAAAAGAAAACGCTCTGATTTTTTTGGCAAAACAGTCATAATCTCTCTAAGTGCTCCAGCCACTGATTAACAAGAAAGTTTGCCTGGGTGTTTTTTTTTTTAGATACAAATGCTTGCAAATAACATACAGCTGTCAGATACTGGGTGGAAAACACAACAGAAATAGAGAACCAAGTGTTTTCAAGCTCAGGTCAAAATTTTGTAAAAAATGCCACAAAAAATGAATATATTACACAGCTTTTTTCACAGGTAACAAGGCTGTGTCTGTACTGGAAGACCAGAAATACAGTTTTTTTTTCAGTGCGCACTGAGACGCACTAAGATGCAGAGACGTGACCGCCCGCGGAATTCATAGAGTTCAAGGGGTTAATTGATCATCGGATTGATTTAATATCCCTTACAGAGACTTGGTTAGGACGAAAGGATTATGATGGTTTAAATGAATCAACTCCCTCTGGTTATTTAAACTGTCAAAATCCCAGAAGTTCTGGTCGTGGAGGAGGAGTAGCAACAATTTACCATTCCAAATTACTAGTTAAAGGAATTAAAACATGTTTTTTGCTTTACATTGAGAGCCTGGTTCTCAGTATTGTGCATTTTAGCAATTTTAGGTTAAACCCAATTTTATTTGCCATAGTTTGTTCTCCCGCAGCCTACTAAGAATTTTTTATCCAAATTTGCCGAATTCTTAGCAGATTTAGTGCTGAAATCAGATAGAATAATTATAGAAGGGGACGTTAATATGAATGTAGATGTAGATAGTGATGGCCTTAATATGACATTTAATTCAATATTAGATTTGATGGGGTTTTCTCAGAAAGTAGGATTCTACCCATTATCTCCAACATACGTTGGACCTTGTTCTGACATACGGCATAGAAATAGAAAATCTGGTAGTGTCTCCTCATAACCCAGTACCGTCAGACCATTGTCTGTTAACCTTTGATTTTAATATTATTGAGAAGAAAATAGAAAGTGGATTATTGATAAATGACATACAGTAAGTGACCATCTGCCAGTCTTTGCACTTATCCATGGCCACACGGGGGCCAATACAGAAAAAATTTTAAAATCTTTTAGACACAAATCACAAAATGCAATCAGTTCTTTTAAAGAAGACCTGCTGAAGCAAGACTGGACAAAAGTCTATGAATCAGATGTAAATGAAGCCCACGATACATTCATGAACACTGTAACCGCTCTTTATGAAAAAAAACTGTCCATTAATATGGAAAAAGCTTAAACAGAAATTTGTCGACAAGCCATGGTTAACCAAGGGATTACAAAAAGCATGTAAAAAGAAAAATTCACTATATAAAGTTTTTCTAAAGAAAAGGACAAAAGAAGCAAAGCAGTGGTATAAAACATACAAAAATAAGTTAATATATATATATAATGAGATGTAGTAAAAGAGACTATTACAGTAAAGAACTGGAGAAAAACAGAGATAACACTAAAAATACATGGACAATACTTAACAATATTTTTGGAAATAAAAACAAATACAAGCTACCCAATCATTCATTCATTCATCTTCTTCCACTTAATCCTTTTCGGGTTGCGGGGGGGCTGGAGCTTATCCCAGCATCTTTGGGCGAGGGGCAGGGTACACCCTGGACAGATCGCCAGTCTATCGCAGGGCAAACACAGAGACAGACAATCATTCACTCTCAAAGTCATACCTAAGGACAATTTAGAATCCCCAGTTTGATGCCAATTAACCTAACTTGCATGTTTTTGGTATGTGGGAGGAAACCGGAGAAATCTCTCCCAAGTCTGGTGTGAGTAAACTCACACCAGACTTGGGGAGAACATGCAAACTCCACACAGATCACTGTTGGTTGGGGGCTGGGATCAAACCCAGGATCCCCCGGCCAAGGGTGAGTTGCTGTGCTGCTGCAGTGCTAACTACTCCGATACCATGCCGCCCGCTACCCAACCAATCTTTAAAAAAAAAAAAAAAAAAAAAAAAAAAAAAAAAAAGAGTGAAAGCAGTCTCACCTGCAGAGGAATTTAATAAATTTTTTGTTAACATTGGTCCTAATTTGGCACGAGAAATACCCATTATGGCACCTATAGGTGATACAATAAAAGTAAAAACACTGCTATAGAACACTTCCGGTTATGGCTGCCACGTGGGACGGATGTGTCTCACTCTGCTCTGCTCCTGGAGAAAAAAAATCGGCAAATAACTCTCTCATTTGGGACAGAACGTATCCCAGCGTCTGGGCGAGGATATGTCGGCGAAGCCTAAGGCTGGAAAACCAGGTAAAGGAAAAAGCGAGCCGCCGAAACAGTCCAAATTAACGGACTTTCAGGTCTGTGACGCAGCAAATAAAACTCCATATATGGCGGAGGAGGCTGGCAACGGTGCGATGTCTGCGGGGAGAGGCGCAGATGCGCTGATGGCTGCCATGAGTTCAATGAGAGCGGACTTTTCCTCTAGATTTGATGGGATTATGACAGCGTTGGAAGGAATAAGAAAGGAATTGGGTGACTGTGTAGAACGAACGGCGCAGATGGAGCTCCGTCTCGCTAGTGCTGAAGATGACGTCACCCGTCTTCAATTAAAGGTGCGCACTTTGGAAAAAATAAATAAATCTCTGGAAGATAATATTTTGGATTGAGGCTGGTGGGTCTTCCAGAGGAATCAGAAGGTCGGGACGTATGTTCCTTTCTGGAAAAGTGGATTCCGGAGGTGCTGGGCAGCGAGGAGTTGCAATCAGCAGTGGTTCTGGAAAATGCACATCGTATTGGCCCACGGGGAGATAAGGGACCGCCGAGGACCTTAATTATGAAGTTTCTTAGCAACAGAGACAAGATGAAGATCTTCAACGCTGCACGAGCTAAAGGAGAGAGTAAACACCAGGACCAGCAGGTGCGGTTCTACCCAGATTTGGCCACAGGAATCCAACAATTGAGGAAGCAGTTTGATCCCATACGTAAGGAGCTGCGCAACCTTGGGATTCGTCATGGTGTAATCTATCCTGCGAGACTGCTGACCACGTATGAGGGCAGAACCCACATCTTCAAGACCCCAGAGGAGGCGCAGGAGTTCATCAAGAAGATCAAAGAAGAAGAAGAGACTGGTGGGAGCTAAGCATGAACAAAATATAAGGTAGAATAATTAAGCATTTGCACAGGCATCTGACTGACTTGAAGTAAATAGTAAGTTTACAAAATATAGATTGTATTATATATTTAAAAAAAAAAAAAAAAAAAAAAAAAAACTATGATGTACAAAGTTGTTAAAAATTTTGGAGTTAAGTTGGAAAACTACAGAGGAGAGTTAATGTTACGTCATTAAAAGCAGTAGAGTTAGGGTGATTGGGAGGATGAAGAAGGAGTGGCTTAGGCTGTTCCCCGTGGGTGTGGAGCGGTCGATGGCTATATCGGGAGACGGAATTTTTCTTTTGATTTTGGGGGGTTTCCCACAAGTGTGGGAAGGGGAAATTTGTTTGTGTGTAGTTTGTAGGATGAATGTTCAACCACTCATGTTTTTGCTTCTCTGTATGAGCATGTTTACACTGCAAGGTAATCCCAAACTCTCTATTGATCATAAACCAAAGTGTTAATCTTAATTTAACTTCATGGAATTGCAGAGGTCTACAAAATTTAAAAAAACTTAAACAAGTTATGAATAAAATAAAAGACATGGGTTCAAAAATTGTGTTTTTACAAGAAACTCATTTAATAGAGGAGGATATAAAAAGAATTAGGAGTAGATGGCAAGGAAGTGTCTTCACCTCATCATTCTCATCCCGGGCCAGGGGAGTTATGACTCTCATACATAAATCAGTTCCTTTTCAAGTGAAAAATGTAATTGGAGACAAATTTGGAAGATATGTAATCATTCAAGGTTCTTTGCTATTAGAAAATATAAATCTTGTGAACTTATATGGTCCCAATATAGATGATCAGAAGTTCTTTGCTAATTTATTTCTTATCTTATCATCACTTACAGGGCAACATATAATAGCAGGGGATTTTAATTGTACATTGAATCCAGGTATAGATAGATCAACAGGACTGGATTGCACGCACACTGGATGTAGGATGACTATTAATCATTTTATGAAAGAATTGAGATTGTTAGATATATGGAGAGAAATGAAACCACAAGTTAAAGCCTATTCTTGTTATTCCAGTACCTACAAGACATTCTCACGTATTGATTATTTTTTGATTTCCACAGAATTAAGGTCCAAGATTCAAAACTGCTTTTATGATAACATCGTGATCTCTGATCATGCACCCTGTTGTCTAATATATGTAGATAAAAAATTGACAAAGGAATCAGGTAGATGGCAATTTCAGCATAAATGGCTTCAGGATGAGGAATTTGTCAAGTATATAGAAAAACAGATAGACGAGTTCTTTGACATCAATACTACACAAACATCAGCATGTGTAAAGTGGGAGGCTTTCAAAGCTTTTATTAGGGGACATATTATTAGTTATACAGGATCAAAATCTAAGAAGACTCGAGAGGAGAGAGCTAAATTGGAACATAAAATAAAAAGTCTTCAGGAATAAGTGTATGCAGGAAGTGACCCAAGGTTGGAGAATGAATTACTGATTTTGAGAGCTGAATACGACAAAAAATCAGCGAATAGAGCTGCCTCGAGTCTTCTAAGATTGAAACAATCTTTTTATGAACAAGGTGAAAAATCAGGAAAATTATTAGCATGGCAGATTAAACAATTGGAAATTAAAACACCAATTACCAGTATTATAAGTAACAGACAGGTAGTTATAGATCCTTTAGAAATTAACAGAGCCTTTAGAGATTACTATGAAAAATTATATGATATCAAAAATGAATCTGATTTAACAAAACTAAATGGGTTTTTGAACGAACTATCTATACCGTGTATTCCAAATGAAAACAGGGAGATATTGGAGTCTAAAATTAGTCAAGAAGAAGTTGGGCTAGCCATTGATAATATGAAATCAGGAAAAAGTGCAGGACCAGATGGTCTTCCAGTTGACCTTTATAAAAAATTTAAGAATAAATTAATAAAACCTTTTTTGGAAATGGTTTTAGAAGCATTTCAAAATAATAATTTACCATCATACATAAATAATGCCTTAATTATACTGCTGCCAAAACCAGGTAAGCCCTCTAATAAATGTGAAAATATGAGACCAATAAGCCTATTAAACGCCGACCTTAAGATAATCTGTAAAATTTTAGCAAGACGAATACAAGAAATTTTACCAAATATTATTAATCGAGATCAGAATGGCTTTATAAAGGGTAGACAAGGCTTCCATAATGTAAGAAGACTATTTAATATTATTTATTTTAATAAAGAAGCACCGGATACAGCTCTCCTATCACTGGACGCCGAAAAGGCCTTTGATAGAGTTGAATGGCCCTTTCTTTTTGAAGTCCTACAAAGGTTTGGACTTGGAAATAATTTCATAAAATGGGTTCAAATAATATACAATAATGCTACAGCAGAAATCCTAACAAATAACAATATTTCAAAACCAATAAAAATCAATAGAGGATGTCGACAAGGCTGTCCACTTTCACCTTTACTGTTTACTATGGCAATTGAACCTTTAGCGATAGCGACACGTTTACATTCACAAATATATGGAATTAAAGTTGGACCAACAGAACATAAAATCTCCCTGTACGCCGATGACATAATTTTGTTTATGTCGAATCTAAAAAAATCAATTCCAACCTTGTTGAATTTAATAAAGAATTTTGGGGAAATATCAGGATATAAAATAAATAAAACTAAATCTTCAATATTAATGCTAAATGAGACCCAGAGAAATTACCCAGCCCCTGAGGTAAATCAATTCAATGTTGTAAATCAGTTTAAATATTTAGGAATCCAAATTGTGCCTAAGCTAGAATCAGTCGCCAGTGTCAACTATGAAGCCTTAATGTCAGATATCAATGAGTTAACTCAGAGATGGATGTCACTACCAGTGTCGATGATCGGGAGAATCAATATACTTAAGTAATATTTTACCTAAAATACTTTATTTCAATACATTCCCTTATCACCACCTTTAGATCTATTCTCAAGAATAAAAAAAAAGTTAGTGGAATTTATATGGAACAACAGGAGGGCTAGATTACGTCTGTCTTTATTATATTTACCATTTGATCGTGGAGGTCTGAAATGTCCAAATTTTATGTTGTATTATTGGTCGGCACAACTGAGGTCTATGACATATTATTTTTCATCAAATGATCTCCCTCACTGGACTGAAATGGAATCATACAATTTACCTTTACCTCTTCCCACATTCATATACTCAGATTTGGCAAAAAAATTACAAAAACAAGTTAAAAATCCATTTGTAAAGCATATGATCAAAATATGGTGTGAAGCTAAAAACTATTTAAAAGAACCACAGTTATTGTCACAATTTAGTCCAATATGGGGTAATCAATATTTTAAACCAGGGAGAGCGGACGCTGTATTTAAAGTATGGAATTTAAAAGGGATACAAAAGATTCAGGATTTATATTTGCCATGTGCAGATAACATAATGTCTTTTGAAGAGCTGAGGATCAAATTTAATCTCAATAGAACACATTTTTTTAAATATCTTCAACTTAGAAACTTTATTCGATCAAATCAAAATAAAGCTCTCACTCAACCTATTTACTCATCCTTGGAAAAAATGATGATGAAAGATAGTAAAAGAAAGGGTATTATTTCAGAGTTTTATAACTCATTGACACTATCTTCAAGTGAAAATTCACTGAAAAGATTAAACTACTGGAAAGAAGATCTGCAAACTGAAATTTCAGAGGAACAATGGGAATTGGCTTGTACAGAAGCTCAAACCAAATCAATAAATGTACGCCTTAAATTGATACATTTCAAATGGTTAATGCGGATGTATGTTACACCGGAGGAGTTAAATAGATATAACAAAAATATACCAGATACATGCACAAAATGCATGGAAAGTAAAGGAACCCTATTTCATTGTTTATGGGAATGTAGATTAATAAGAATGTTTTGGGAAGAGGTGAGGGTAACAATTGAAAAAATAATCTCAAAACAAATCATATTGAATCCTAAACTGTTTTTGTTGGGTCTGTACCCAGAAAAGCATAATTTTAATAAAAGTGAAAGAACATTCATAGACCTCAGTTTGCTTAATGCCAAAAAATGTATTGCACTATTATGGAAAAAGACTCATAGACCAGATGTGACTCAGTGGTTAAGACAGATGTTAACAAACCTTCCATTAGAAAGAATAACATATATACTGAAATCAAAGGAAATTGTGTTTGAGAATATATGGAGACCTTTTATTGATTATGTAAAAAATTTAAACATAACTCTTGAAGAAGAAGGTGAATGATGTGTGTGGACCTTGTAAATTCCAAACTGGTGAACATAATATGTATACTTATGTATTGGATTGTCTAGACTAAACAGAGGAGCATTGTTGAAGACTTGATTTTGTTGGTGGTTGTTGGTGTTTTTAGTGCATTTTTTTTTTGTAGTACTTTAGTGTTAGTGTTTGATTGTTTGTATCATGTTTGTTAAAAAAAAAAAAAGGTTCAATAAAGATATTGTGGAAAAAAAAAAAACACTGCTATAAAAGACTCCATCTTCATAAAGAACACAGATGAGAAAGAGGTCATTGAAATTGTTAAATCGTTTAGAAGTAAAACATCTACGGATTGTGATGTATTGACATGCTTTTAGTCAAAACTATCATTGAATGCTTAGTGAAGCCACTGATGCATATCTGTAACCTGTCTCTTCAAACAGGTATATTTCCCAATGCAATGAAAATAGCCAAAGTAATTCCGATATACAAGACGGGTGACAGAGGGGAATTTTCAAACTATAGGCCTATTTCACTATTGCCACAATTTTCTAAGATACTCGAAAAAATATTCTGTGAGAGAACTGACAACTTTATAATGAAGAATAATTTATTGTGTGAGCAACAAGCTATAAGGATAATAAATAACGTAGGATATAGAGACCACACCAATTCGTTGTTTTTAAAGTCATGTTATAAAGTTCATGGATTTAGTTAAATTTAAGAAAGCACAAGTCATGTACAGGGCAATTAATAATCAACTCCCAACTAATATACAAAAAATATTCAAAAAAAAAAAGACAATGATCATAATTTGAGAGAAGACTTAAACTTTACAAAGCCTAAGATATGAACAACTAAGAAAAGTATGTGCATATCTGTCTGTGGGGTGGATTTGTGGAACAGTCTGGAGCTGGAACTAAAATGATGTACAAACAGAAATCAATTCAAAAATAGGTATAAACGACTTCCGGTCTGGACACCATGGTGAGAGCAGCTTAACGCTGAAGCTCCCAGACCCGATCCATGAAAATACCTTGAAAATCAGATTTAACGGATTTTTGGAAGCGTGAAAATCAAAAGACAAAGTCATTATGCTTAAAGGAAAACAGAAGAGATCGACATTTACCAGGCCAAGACACGCATTGGCTGGAGAATCTGACCCGGAGGACATCCATTCAGAAGCGGAGGAGCTGAATGAAGCTAGCAACAAGGTTAGCTTAAAAATGGTACTTCAAGAATTAAGACAATTTCGCCGAGAGTGTTGGGCCGAATTTCGTGAAATTAAAGACGAAATAAAAAGGACAAACAGCAGAGTGGACCAGGCTGAGGACCAAATCATGGAAGCAGAGGAAAGAATAAAAGGGCTGGAAGAAATCGTGCTGGATTTACTTAAACGACAGTCAAGACTGGAGGCTAAGCTAACCGACCAAGAAGGAAGACTAAGAAGAGACAACATAAGAATTCATGGTCTGAAAGGTGTTGAGGACGGTTTCACCACAATGGCTGCATGCGTGGAATCCACACAGAGAGAAGTTGGAAATTCCCCAATCCACCGACTTGAAGATAGAAAGGGCGCACCGTACATTAGCCCCAAGGCCTTCGGCGGAAGCGCCACCAAGATCGGTGGTGGTGAAGTTCTCCAACTCCAGAATAAAAGAAGAGGTTGTGAGACTGGCTTGGCAGAAAAAAGGATTTATGCACCAAGAGAGAAAAGTTTTTTGGAGCACGACTACGCCCCGGAGATCCTTAAAAAGCGTCAGGAATACAACGACGCTAAAAAGGTACTACGAGAGAAGAAACTGCGCTTTCAGACTCCATTTCCGGCGAAGCTGAGGGTGTTTTACGGGGATGAGACGTGTCTCTACAACTCGGCAGAAGAAGCAACCACGGATATGGCGAGAAGAGGGCTCCCGGTAACTGTGTATAAACCCGCAGCAGACCTGATCGAAAGAATCAAGGCTCAAACGTGGTCCACACAGAGACCCTCAAAATCTGCGGGCCAGCAGCGGGAAACCCAGCGCCAGAGCTATAAGGAAAAACTGAGCGTTTTCAGGAGGGAATAACGATATTTTTAGTCAATCTGCGCATCCAACCCTTCTCCTACAAGGTAACAAACATTAAAGGAGATGCAGAATCAGCAAGTATCAAGTGGTAAAACATTTCATGGAACAGACATAATATTAGAAACAAATAAGTCTTTAAAAAAAAAAAAATTTGTTAAAATAGAAATGTGACAATGAACCACATGATCTCTCCACACTAACAAATACTGTATTAACGTGACTGTTTGCTGTGATGGTGGTGGGAGGTTGCGCACAATTTCATAGGGTATAGGCATAAAGTAAAAAAAAAAATCATTACAAGTTCGGATTGGGATCTGAAATTCATGTTAAAAACATGGGACAACTTACAGGGGTAAGAGAGGGCCCTCAACACCTAACAGAGTTTGAGGAATTTCCCTCAGAGCCAACACACCATCAACGCTCTTCTAAGGTCACTAAAAAGACCTCAGCTCAGGAAGATCTTTTGTCAGTTTTTTGTTTTAAAGTTTTATATACTATGTTCTTAATGTTTTTTATGCTCTTAATGTTCTTTCAGTTTCTGAGTAGCATAAAAGAGGGCCACCACACTGTTATACTAAATAAGACAACACAATGGAGAAACAGGGTGTAACCAAAATAATCTCATATAATGTAAAAGGGATCCTGAATCCAGTTAAAAGATCCAAGATTCTAGGCAAAATGAAAAAAGACAAAGCAGGAATAATATTTTTACAGGAAACCCACATAACCCAATTTTATTTGCCATAGTTTATCGTCCCCCATCAACCTATTCAGAATTTTTATCCGAATTTGCTGATTTCTTAGCTGATTTAGTGCTGAAATCTGATAGAATAATTATAGTAGGGGACTTTAATATACATGTGGATGTAGATAGTGACTGCCTTAATGTGGCTTTTAATTCAATATTAGACTCGTTTGGGTTTTCTCAGAAAGTAGGAAATTCTACTCATTACCTCCACCATACATTGGACCTTGTTCTGACATATGGCATAGAAATAGAAAATCTTGTAGTGTCTCCTCATAACCCTGTACTGTCAGACCATTGTCTGTTAACCTTTGATTTTACTATTTCTGACTATTTGGCTCCTAAAGAAAAATATTATCACAGTAGATGCCTCTCAGATGATGCTGTTTCCAAATTTATGCAGATTGTTTCCTCTATGCCATGTGTCAACACAACGGAAATAAGCTATAGACAGCTTGCTCCTTCTGTAATTGATAACATGGTGGATAGTGTTTCAGCTTCTCTGCATCAGGCTCTAGACTTGGTGGCCCCCTTAAAAAAGAAAAAGTCTAATCAGAGATTTTTAACTCCTTGGTTCAACACAGAAACTCGTAGCTTAAAACAGAAGACTCGTCAATTAGAAAGAAAATGGCGCTCTACTAATTTAGATGAAATCTATTTAGCTTGGAGAAATCATCTTTTAATTTATAAAAAATCTCTTAGAAAAGCTAGAACGAGTTATTACTCTGCATTAATAGAAGAGAACAAGAATAATCCCAGGTTTCTTTTCAGTACTGTAGCCAGGTTGACAAAGAGTCAGGACTCTGTCAATCCTAGCATCCCCTTAGAGCTTGCTAGTCAGGACTTTATGAACTTTTTCAATAATAAAATTCCATCCATCAGAGATAAAATCAATCAGATTCTTCCCACAGTTAACTTAAATACTGTAACTACTACAACTCCTTCTATTGATGTCTGTCTTGATGAGTTTACTCCAATCGACCTTTGTGAGTTAGACAAAATAGTTTCCTCATCCAAACCTTCAACTTGTCTTTTAGACCCTATTCCTACCAGGTTATTTAAAGAAGTCTTCCCACTTATTGGTAGCTTTATTCTTCATATAATCAATTCTTCATTAACTTTAGGCCATGTACCGCAGGCTTTTAAAACGGCTGTAATTAAACCCTTACTCAAAAAGCCAACGCTAGACCCAGGAGCTTTAGCTAACTATAGACCAATCTCTAATCTCCCTTTCATTTCAAAAATCTTAGAAAGAGTTGTTGCTACGCAATTATTTGACCACCTGCAGGGAAATGGTTTACTTGAAGAGTTTCAATCTGGGTTTAGAATCCATCATAGTACTGAAACAGCCTTAGCGAAGGTCACTAACGACCTCCTCATTGCATCTGATAATGGACTAGTTTCTGTACTTGTCCTTTTAGATCTTAGTGCAGCTTTTGATACCATTGATCATAATATTCTACTTGATAGATTAGAACACCATGTTGGACTTAATGGAACTTCGTTGCAGTGGTTTAGATCTTATTTATCTGATAGGTTCCAGTTTGTTCATGTAAATGATGAGTTTTCTTTCAACTCAAAGCTCAGTCATGGAGTTCCACAGGGATCTGTGCTAGGCCCTACTCTTTTTAGTTTATATATGCTTCCGTTAGGCAACATTATTAGAAAGCACTGTATACATTTTCATTGTTATGCAGATGACACACAATTATACCTGTCAATGAAGCCAGATGATACTAATCAATTAGCCAAGTTAGAAGCCTGTCTTAAGGAAATCAAAGCTTGGATGACTTGTAATTTCCTGCTATTAAATTCAGATAAGACTGAAGTCATTCTTGTTGGTCCAAAAAACCTTAGAAATTCCTTTCCAAATCAAACTTTCAGTTTGGATGCAGTTACTCTTTCTCTTAATAGCTCTGTGAGGAACCTTGGAGTTATTTTTGATCAGGATTTGTCCTTCAATTCACATATTAAATTTGTTTCTAAGACTACCTTCTATCATTTGCGTAATATTGCCAAGATTAGGAGCATCTTGTCTCAGAGTGATGCTGAGAAGCTGATCCACGCTTTTGTTAGCTCGAGATTAGATTATTGTAATTCTTTATTATCAGGCTGTCCTAAAACATCTTTAAAAAGTCTTCAGCTGATCCAAAATGCTGCAGCAAGAGTTTTAACAGGTACTAGAAAGAGAGATCATATCTCTCCGGTTCTGGCCTCCCTTCATTGGCTTCCCATAGAGTTTAGAATTAGGTTTAAAATCTATGAAATATCTGGGGGTCAATACCCCGAAACAACACAACAAAATTATAACACTAAACTATGATCCACTGATAGCAAAAATAAAATCTGATCTAGCAAGATGGAATATGATACCATTCTTAGGTACTGCACAAAGAATTGAAGCAGTCAAATGAATATACTTCCACGTCTTCTATACCTTTTCCAAACAATACCGGTAGAACCTCCCAAAAAAAACATGGCAAGAACTGGACAGAAGGATCTCAAGATTCATATGGCAGGGCAAGACCCTAGAATCAGATATAGAACCCTACAGCTAAACAAAGACAAAGGTGGGCTCGGGCTGCACAATATCAGGAACTATTTTAAAGCCGCACAAATTAAAACTTTAGTAGAGATATGTAACCCAGTCTACACTGCACAATGGAAGGAGGTGGAATGCCAAATAACAAGTGACATCCCCCTACAGGCGATAATAGGGAACAATGCCTCACCTAAACTTTTGAATAACACTAACCCGTGGATAGAGACCCCGCTAAAAATTTGGTTTAAGATAGTCAGAGAGAATCAAACTAAAGAACCCTATCGATTACTGCAATGGATTGCCTATGATCAAGACTTTACTCCTAATAAAACAGACACTAGATTTAAAAGGTGGAAAGAGAACGGACTGATAAAATATTACGATTTTTTTAAAGGGCAAACTTTAAGAAGTTTTGAAGATTTGAAAAAACAAGGTCTAATAAATCAAGACCTTTACAGGTTCTTTCAGCTTAGACACCACATAAAAAAAAAAAAAAAAACTTAAAAAGGAGGATTTGGAAAGGGCCCAGTCAGGTGTTCTGAAGGTCTTCTTAATGGCATATAAAGGGATCCCAGGGATCAGGTACATTTCTAAAATATACCAAGGTCTTCAAGACTTAAAAGGAGACAACACATCATATATAAAAGAGAGATGGGAAAAAGAGGGGCATTTCACTTTACAACTGGAAATATGGGAAAAGCTAAATAAACAACAATGGAAAAGTACCTCATCCCTGCAGTGGAGAATCTGGACGGAAAAATTTGGTAAGATTTTTCAGAACACCTGCACAAAACAAATTTACTCGTAAGGGGTTGAATTGTTGGCGCTTGTGTGGTGAAGAGACTGCAAATCATTTTCATGTGTTTTGGTCATGCCCAGTTATCCACCAATATTGGACCAATGTACAGACAATATTGGGGAAAATACTCAAAACAAGAAAAACACTCGGAGAGCGCAGACCTCCGCCAAGTGCCACAGTTCCCCCCCATACAGTGTTTGTGTGTACGTTTTCAGATTCCTTGACCATGAAAACATATGACTAGCAATTGGATTCACAATGACAGAATTAGTGGTTCAGTAGTAAAAGCATTACCTCCTTGGCGGAGGTAATAAACTGAAGTGTTGGTGTTGTGTCCATCTCCTCCATCTACAAAGTCCCAGGCTGCGGGCATTGCAATTCATTGCACAACTGCGTACAACCCACAG
Source organism: Pholidichthys leucotaenia (assembly GCA_020510985.1). Taxonomy (NCBI): domain Eukaryota; kingdom Metazoa; phylum Chordata; class Actinopteri; order Cichliformes; family Pholidichthyidae; genus Pholidichthys; species Pholidichthys leucotaenia. The sequence goes on from CM035842.1 coordinate 51,209,140, forward strand.
GCCAATGGGTTATGCGAGCGTTTTCATAGATCACTGAAAGTAGCACTCAGGGCTTCACTGACGGATGCAAATTGGGTAGACAGGTTGCTGTGGGTTTTATATTGGGGTTGCGCTCCGCGGCAAAAGAGGATTTGGAAGCTTCCCCGGCAGAGAGCTTGTTTTTGCGCAGCCACTATGGCTGCCCGGGGAATTTCTGCCAAATAATCTGGCGCCGGACAGCTGCCTGTCTCAGCTTTTGCAGCGTAGCGCAAACACAGGCACGCTGCCAGGCCCTGCCCACCACTGTTTTCCCGCGTGCTTTTGTGTCTAAAACTTTGAAGAACGCGGAGTTTGTGTTCGTCAGACACGACGACCAGAGCCCTCCATTGCGCCTGCACACATGTTGAAAATGGCCGTATCTCACAATGTTAAAGAATCCTTTAAAAAAAATTCCTGTATCCAGACGGTGATCCAGATCATCCCCAAAATTTAATCAGTTCTTCCTTGTACCATTTCCAACAACGCCTGAAAGTTTCATCGAAATCCGTCCAAAACATTTTGAGTTATCTTGCTAACCAACAGACAGACAAACAGACAAACACTGGCAAAAACATAACCTCCTGGCCTGCGGCCTGGCAGAGGTAATAACAGTTCCCTTTTTTTTTTTGTAACTTTGTATTTGGGTTTACTACCGGAATCACTGGAAAGACGAGGAGAAAAATACTTATTCACTGTTTTAATATTGGCAAGTAAAAAAGCTCTAACAAAAAAATGGATGTTGAAGGATTGTCCTACACCTGAAGATTGGATTAACGTGATTCAAGACATTTATTCAATGGAAAAGTTGACATTCGCACTGAGACAGGACATGGATGGGTTCTTGAACTTTTGGCAACCCTGGAACGCATATGTGTCTTCCATTAGATCTAATCTTTGACAAATACCATTTCAATAATGGCACCTCTCTTTGTTCCAACACTACTCAGATACTCTTATTTTTTTTTTGTTGCTCTTTTGTTTTTTTTTCTTGTTTTGTTTTTTTATTCTTTCTTTAATTTCTTTTTCTTTCACTTAAAAAAGGGTGTTGTAATAATTATTTTTCCAATTGTCAAAAAACAAAAAAAGGGAACATGTGATGAAAATGTAAACAATGCATTGCTGTAATGACATGTATACCCTTTACAAAAACTTAATAAAAAAAGAAGGTACAAATCTATACAAAAATAGTCACAAAATTACAACACTAAATAAATCTCAAATTTAAGAAAAAGTCAAATTTATTTTAAATTAAAAAAAATTTCACACATTCTGAGAAAAAAAGAAATTAATGACAGTACATTGAAGTTAGGAGTTTATTTCTACAATTTATGGATAAATAAATTTTGCTGTAAATTTCTGTAAAAAAAAATAGGTATAAACATTATTTGCTGAAAGAATGTATGTTAGAAGGGTAGTATTTATATGTACGATTCACTATATGCTCACTCTGGGACACTATGGAATGGTAGGTGGGACAGTACTGTGTATATCTGTGTTGTTTGGGGCTGGTTTTGTTGTATGGACTGTATGTATGTTGGGATGGATGGGTGTTAATGTTGATATGTGCAAAATATAGTTAATTGTTTACTTGGGGTCTTAAATGTGGTAATTTGTATATATTTCACATGGGTTGTATTTATGGAAAAGACGAGTTGGAGTTAATAAGTGTTCACTTCTTCCTTCTCCCTTTCGAGCACTGTATACTGTCACTTTATCGCACTTGTCATTTGTTCTGTTTTTTTTTTTATTACTTTTTTTGTTCGAAATAAAGTTGTTCAAACAATATGGGTTCAGACACAAGAGGACAACTGCATTTGCTCTAATGGTGTTTACAGAAAAAATATCAACTGCTGTAGAAAATAAAGAGTATTCAGCTGGGGTATTCCTGGATTTTCAAGCATTTGATACAGTGGATCATAAATTATTGTTAAAGAAACTACAAAATTATGGTATTGGGGGTTAGCACTGTCCTGGTTATGTAGTCACTTAAAGAACAGGTATCAGTATGTATGTGTTGGTAGCAAAAACTCACAGTTACTGAAGGTTATTTGCGGAGTCCCACAGGGTTCAGTTTTGGGGCCATTGTTATTCAATGTGTATATAAATGATATATGTAAAGTTTTGGAAAAAATAGATTTATTACTGTTTGCAGATGACACTAATTTATTATGCAGTGGAAGCAAGTAAGACAAAATTTATAGTTTTTAACAACCATCACCACAACTCAGTATCTAAACTCAGTGTAAGTGGTGTAGAGCAGGGGTGTCAAACTCATTCCATGGAGGGCCAAGACCCTGCAGGTTTTACCTCCATCCAGTGCCTTCAACGGGTGATTTCACTCAATGTCTTCCCACTGATTGCTGATCAGTGAAAACACCTGCTGAAGATACTGGGTGGAAGTAAAACATGCAGGGTCTTGGCCCTCCATGGAATGAGTTTGACACCTCTGGTGTAGAGATTTGAAAGGGTATCCGAAACTAAATTCCTTGGAGTAATAATTGATAATAAACTGTGTTGGAAGTCACATATTAAATCTATTAAAGGTAAAATATCCAAATCAATTGCAATACTACACAGAGTGAAATATTTGCTGAATCAACCCACACTATATACTTTGCATTAATACTCCCATACATGACATATTGTACTGAAGTATGGGGAAATGCATAGAAAAACATATATCCAGTCTTTATGCTTTAGAAGAGAGCTATTAGAATAATAAACAAAGCTGCTTACAGGGAATCAACAAACCCACTTTTTCTTAAATTAAAAGCTCTCAAATTGAAAGATCTGGTTGACTTTAAAATTGCAGTAATAATGTGTAAAGCGAAGAAACTATCACTGCCCGCAAATATCCAAAAGTTGTTCCAAATAAGGGAGAAACAATATCATTTCAGAGGAACATGTATATTTCAAAAGCCTTCAGTGAGAACTACCACCAAGCAACACTGTGTTTCAGTGCAAGAAGTCAGACTGTGGAATGCTTTTGGACCTGAATTAACATCATGTACAACGCTTGGACAATTTAAAACAAAAACTACTGGAAGAAATACTCCAAAGATATATACAAAATGATATGGACTATCATATCCAGTCTGTGTTGCGCTGTTGCTTAATTTTTTTGTCACATTTTGTCTTGGCTTTGTTCTGATTTGTAATCCCTTATTTTATTTTCCCCTTTAATTCTTAGATGGAACATGGGTGGGCAATATAAGCTGCAGCTTCAGCCATTACGCATTTTGGATAACTTATGTTGAATTGTATAATCCGAGGAGTTGGTGTTTAATTTGACCTTGTTGGATTTTTTTTCCCTTTGTCATATTATTCTGTTCCTTTCTTTTAATCTTATCATATTTATTCCATCTAGCTACAATGCTCCGCACTGTGTGTGTTTATATATTTACATATCTATTCCATCTAGCTACAATGCTCCGCACTGTGGGAGTGTTTATTTACCCATTTAATCCATCTAGCTACAATGCTCCGCACTGTGTGTGTTTATATATTTACATATTTATTCCATCTAGCTACAACGCTCCGCACTGTGTGTGTTTATATATTCATATATTTATTCCATCTAGCTACAACGCTCCACACGGTGTGTGTGTTTATATATTCATATATTTATTCCATCTAGCAACAATGCTCCGCACTGTGTTTATATATTTATACATTTATTCCATCTAGCTACAATGCTCCGCACTGTGTGTCTATATATTTATGTTTATATGTACCTATGTATACTCGCTGCTCTTGTTTTTTTCTTGCCTTCTGATTGTTGCTCTGAGTGTTGCTATCCCTGTGCTGTTGCAATCCTGGAATTTCCCCATTGTGGGACTAATAAAGGCTCATCTTATCTTTTAATCTAATCTATCTGAAATAAAGATTCATTCATTTTACTATTTCTGACTATTTGGCTGCTAAAGAAAAATATTACTACCGTATTTTTCGGACTATAAGGCGCACCGGATTAGAAGGCACAGTCTCAATTAATGGTCTATTTGACGGTCTATTTTCATACATAAGGCGCACCGGATTATAAGGCGCATTAAGCGCAACAAAACTGTCAGATAAGTGAAATTTTATTCAACTTATTCACAATAACTCAACATTATTCAGTTGTAACAAAAAAACAGTTGGAACACAAAATACAAAACAATACACTCACTTTCTTAGTTCATTCCTCTTCCATAAATCCATCAAATTCTTCATCTTCAGTGTCTGAGTTTAACAGTTGGGCGATTTCGGCATCAAGCATGCCCGGACCCCTCTCGTCATTATCCGAGTCAGTCTCGTTGCTGTTATTTAGCGGTTCAGTGATGATTCCGGCCTTCGTGAAAGCTCAGACGACACTTGAGACTGATTGATACCTTAGCCCAGGCATCCACGATCCATTGGCAGATAGTGGCATAACTCACCCGGCGTTGCCTCCCTGTCTTGATGAATGTGTGTTCGCCTTCTGTCATCCAATGTTCCCACGCAGCTCGCAATTTAACTTTGAATGACCTGTTGACACCAATATCTAGCAGCTGGAGTAATTTGGTTAATCCACCTGGAATGATGGCAAGCTCCGAATTAGTTTGCTTCACTTGGGTTTTGACAGTATCGGTGAGATGGACGCGCATGGAGTCACAGATCAATAGAGACGGAGATTTGTGGAAAACACCATCCGGTCTCTTGACGTAAACTTCTCTCAGCCACTCACTCATTTTCTCCTTGTCCATCCAGCCCTTTGGGTTAGCCTTGATGATGGCGCCAGCTGGAAACTTTTCTTTCGGCAGAGTCTTCCTCTTGAAAATGACCATGGGTGGTAGTTTCTGGCCATTAGCCTGGCAACCAAGAACTACAGTGAAGGATGACTTCTCGTTCCCTGTGGTGCGTACAGATACAGTACTGGTCCCTGTTTTCTCGACCGTACGGTTCACGGGGATGTCAAAGGTGAGGGGGACCTCATCCATGTTGATGTGTTCTGGCCGGATCTTCTTTCCAGTGATCTTGTTCTTGCAGTACGTGCGGAAAATGGCCAGCTTTTCTTCGTAATCCTTTGGCAGTTGCTGCGAGATGGTAATTCTTGTGCGGATGGAGAGATTACGCCTTTTCATAAAACGGAAGCACCAAGAAGGACCTCCTCGAAAGTGGTCGATCTTCCATGTCATGTGCTACCACTGCTGCCTTGAGTCGAATAGAGACTGTAGAGATGCTTCTACCTGTTGTTCTCTGTTCAATAACCCACTGTTCAATTTTGTCCTCTAACTGTGGCCATCTCGCTTTGTTCCCTCGGAAACTCAGTTTGGTCTTCTATGCTTGGCGCAGGTCATTTTCTTGCTTCCTCCACTCCCGTACCATTGATTCATTAATGTTGAATTCTCTCGCAGCTGCTCTATTCGCATGTACTACTGCGTGACTGATAGCCTTGAGTTTAAAATCCGCTTCGTAAGCATGCCTCTTAACAGGTGCCATTTTGGGGTCCTTATACACACACCGTAATATTACGTTGAAGCACATATTACTCCGCGAGGCTCCTGACTACGGTAACCGTAATGCTCCAACAATCCATCAAGCGGTGCGGCTTCGTAGCTTACCAAAGTCGTACTAAAACATTTTGACAGATTTTTGAGCGCCGTGTACCACATAAAATCGGTTCGAGATCAGTAAGTACAACAACCAAAAGTAATACATAAGGCGCACTGGATTTTTATAAAGCGCACTGTCGATTTTTGAGAAAATTAAAGGATTTTAAGTGCGCCTTATAGTCCATAAAATACGGTAATGTAGATGCCTCTGAGATGATGCTGTTACCAAATTTAATCAGATTGTTTCCTCTATACCATGTGTCAACACAACGGAGATAACCTATGAGAGCTTGCTCCTTCTGTAATTGATAGCATGGTAGATAGTGTTACAACTTCTCTGCATCAGACTCTAGACATGATGGCCCCTTTAAAAAGGAAAAAGTCTAATCAGAGATTCCTAACTCCTTGGTTCAACACAGAAACTGGTAGCTTAAAACAGAAGACTCATCAATTAGAAAGAAAATGGCGCTCCACTAAATTAGATGAAATCTATTTAGCTTGGAGAAAACAACTTCTAATTTATAAAAAATCTCTTAGGAAAGCTAGAACAAGTTATTATTATGCATTAATAGAAGAGAACAAAAATAATCCCAGGTTTCTTTTCAGCACCGTAGCCAGGCTGACAGAGTCAAGACTGTCAATCTTAGCATTCCCTTCAAGCTTACTAGTCTGGACTTCATGAACTTTTTCAATAATAAAATTTTATCTATCAGAGATAAAATCAGTCAGATTCTTCCCACCGTTAACTTAAATACAATAACTACTACAACTCCTTCAACTGATATCTGTTTGGATGAGTTTACTGCAATTGACCTTTTAGAGTCAAATAAAATAATTCCCTCATCCAAGCCTTCAACTTGTCTTTTAGACCCTATTCCTACCAGGTTATTTTAAGAAGTCTTCCCATTTAGTGGTAGCTCTATTCTTCAAATAATCAATTCTTCATTAACATCAGGCCATGTACCGCAGGCTTTTGACACTGCTGTAATTAAACCCTTACTCAAAAAGCCAACGCTGGATCCAGGAGTTTTAGCTAACTATAGACCAATCTCTAATCTGTCTTTCATTTCAAAAATCTTAGAGGTTCAGGTTCCTTTATTTGTACCCGTAGGTAGATTTCTTTTGCAGTCTGGTGATATCCATATTTACAAGCCACAAATTACATTCAACATAGACACAAACACAGGCACATATGAAGCTGACTATAAACATGATAAGAATACTCAAGGCTCCATCAATCAGGGTATAAAAAGACAGATGGGAGAAAAACCAGAGGTAAGAGAGAAGGGTCATATTAAAAGTTAAAAACTAGTCAAAGAGGTTAAAAACTCAAAGGTCTAAAACCCAATAAAATATTTAGAACCCAAGTGACATCCTACAAAAATAAGTAAATATAAAATGGAGTTAATAAATAGGTACCTAAATTATGTGCAATATATTTTTACAGCTTGTTCAACTCTTTGACAGCAGCAGGGACAAAGCTGTTTTTGTAGCGCTGGGTTCTACTTTTTGGGACAGCAAACCTCCGTCTTGAGGGAAGAAGCTGCAACTGGCAGTGCAAAGGGTGGGAGTCATTTAAAATGGAGGTAGCCATCCTCTGTACTTGTCTGGTGTACAGGGATGTCAGGCTCAGCTGTGGCTCACCAAGCAAACGACTGGACCATCTAACTACCTGATCCAAGGATTTCCTCTGTTTCAGTTTTAACTGACCAAACCATTACACTAAAGAAAAGGATAAAACAGATTCAATAAAAGCCCGATAAAACATTGTCATTATGGTTCGGTCAATTTGGAAGCGTGCAAGTTTTCTCAAGCAATGCAAATGTTGCTGACCCTTTTTGCACACCCTTTCACAGTTCTCTTCAAAGTTTAAATTACTATCAATAATCGTCCCAAGATATTTGTAGGATTGTACACATTCAGTGGTCTGGCCTTTTAGTACGGTGACTTTGTGCCTGGGATTTTTCCTCCTAAAGTCAATAATCATGTCTTTAGTTTTTGTCGTATTCAGCTGCAGGTAGGAATCCTCACACCAGTGAACAAAATCATCAACTACTGGGCCGTGGCCACTCTCACCATCCTGGAGGAGACTGACAATAACTGAGTCATCAGCATACTTTATAATGTGTCTGCTGTCATGTCTGCTCCGACACATGTTTGTGTACAGGATGAAGAGTAGTGGTGACAACACACACCCCTAAGGAGAGCCAGTAGAAGAGCACTTTAGGTCAGACAATGTACCATTGACCCTTACTCTCTGCGTCCTGTTGGTTAAGAAATCCAGAATCCAACCCACCAGATTATTGCTCAAATCAAATTGCTGCAGGAGCCTTTCAACTAAGATATGAGGTTGGATTGTATTAAAGGCGGAGGAAAAGTCCACAAATAAAAGTCTGGCGTGTGTCCCATTAAAATCCAGATGTTTAAAAAGCATGTTAAACAGAGTGACAGTGGCATCCTCCACTCCTCTGTGAGGCCTATAGGCAAACTGCAGAGTTAGAGTTGTTGCTACGCAATTATTTGATGACTTGCAGGGAAATAGTTTATTTGAAGACTTTCAATCTGGGTTTAGAATCCATCATAGTACTGTAACAGCCTTAGTGAAGGTCACTAATGACCTCCTTATTGCATCTGATAATGGACTCATTTCTGTATTTGTCCTTTTAGACCTTAACTAACTAACTAACTAACTAACCTGCACTTATATAGCGCTTTTCTAGTCAGCTTTTGATAGTCCTTAGTGCAGCTTTTGATACTATCAATCATAATATTTTACTTGATAGATTAGAACACCATGTTGGACTTAATGGAACTTCGTTGCAGTGGTCTGGATCTCATTTATCTGATAGGTTCCAGTTTCTTCATGTCAATAATGAGTTTTCTTCCAACTCCAAACTCAGTCATGGAGTTCCATAGGGATCTGTGCTAGGCCCTATTCTTTTAAGTTTATATATGCTTCCACTAGGCAACATTATTAGAAAGTACTGTATACATTTTCATTGTTATGCAGATGACACACAGTTATACCTGTCACTGAAGCCAGATGATAGTAATCAATTAGCCAAGTTAGAGGCCTGTCTTAAGGAAATCAAAGCTTAGATGACTTGTAATTTCCTGCTATTAAATTCAGATAAGACTGAAGTCATTCTAGTTGGTTCAAAAAAACCTTAGAAATACCTTTCCAAATCAAACTCTTAGTTTGGATGCGGTTACTCTTTCTCTTAATAGTTCTGTGAGAAACCTTGGAGTTATTTTTGATCAAGATCTGTTTTTTTAACTCGCATATAAAACTTGTTTCTAAGACTGCCTTCTATCATTTGCGTAATATTGCCAAGATTAGGAGCATCTTGTCTCAGAGTGATGCTGAGAAACTAATCCATGCTTTTGTTAGCTCTAGATTAGATTACTGTAACTCTTTATCAGGTTGTCCTAAAACATCTTTAAAAAGTCTTCAGCTGATCCAAAATGCTGCAGCAAGAGTTTTAACAGGTACTAGAGTAAGAGATCATATCTCTCCAGTTCTGGCCTCCCTTCATGGGCTTCCCACAGAGTTTAGAATTAAGTTTAAAATCCTTCTTCTGACTTACAAAGCTCTAAATAATCAGGCTCCTTTTTATTTAAAAGATCTGATACTACCCTATTATCCTAACAAAGCATTATGCTCCCAAAATGCAGGATTACTTGTAATACCTAGAATCTCCAAAAGTACAATGGGAGACAGAGCCTTCAGTTATCAAGCTCCTCTCCTGCGGAACAAGCTGCCAATCTGGATTCATGAGTCAGACTCTATCTCTGTTTTGAAGAAAGGAATTAAAACCTTCCTTTTTGATATAGCCTATAATTAGGGTGGGATCATGTGCCCGTGAACCCTCCCTTAGCTATGCTACTAATAGGTTTAGACAGCTGTGGGACTCCAACAATGCACTGGGCTTCACTTCTTTCTTCACTCAATAAAATATTTTTGCTGGTCATTAACATGAGTTCCCACTGTGCTGTTTGGTCTCTACATGTCTGTTCTTTTCTCCTTCTTCTCTATCCCCTCACCCCCTAGCCAGTTGCAGCAGATGACTGCCCCTCCCTAAGCCTGGTTCTACTGGAGGTTTCTTCCTGCTAAAAGGGAGTTTTTCTTCTCCACCGTCGCCAATTGCTTGCTCACAGGGGATCATCGCCTGATTGCTGGGGTCTTTCTGCAATTGTGGGGGTTTCCCCTATAGTTGAAAGTGCTATGAGATGACTGTTGTTGTGAAATGGCGCTATATAAAGTTGAATTGAAACTGAATTGAATATGTGAGGAACAGACACACACACACACAGAGATTTTGTGCATTTATAGATAGATGTCTGTCTGGCATTTCAGCACAGGGGGCTACTGCTCCATGTCTCCACGAAAAAATACCTCAGCAGATGCAAGAGTGGCTCCACACAGACAGACATCACTGAGTGGATTAGAACAAGACATGTGAAAAAGTCTAAACAACACCCTACCATTGGTCACCATCAGCTGCAACAATTAAGGATCCCTTTTGTGACGACACGAGCTTACACTTTGCAGTTTAAGACTTCACCAGATACAGGTAATTGCAGCCATATGTCCCATCTTGGACAACGTGGATAAGTAAGTAAGAAAGATACGGTACAGTTTTCCAAAATCAGTTCTTGTCAAAGAATTTACAAAGCTGTACTTTAAAGTCATTACCCATGTCAGCAGTGTGAAGTACATGGTGTCTAGAAGACGATGAATTGTGTATGCATGTTTTTTTCTCTGACCTGAGACAAGCTGGAGCAGGACTGCAGAGATTCTCTCCATCGCTCCAACACTGTCTTAATCACACGACCGCTGTCGCTCCCATCTGACATACACAAACCAGGTCATTTATTCTACTGCAGTAACAGTTAGTGAATCATATAGTTCAAATCTGATTCTGTTGATATGAATGAGAGAATAAAAAGAAGCAAGCCTTGAAGTCCTACCCTCACTAGCCTGGTCTTCATCTTTCTTCTTATTTTTCTTCATCTTCTGGTCTTTCTTTGACTCTTCATCACCTGTAGGATAATGGGACCAGCAAACATGAATGAAATACCAGACTGGCCAAATAAAAAGAAGATTATGTGGTAGAAATTAGGGTGTGTTCACCCAAAAATCTGTGGTGGATCACAAACACAACATCAATATGTCACAAGTTTTTATATCCATTTCTTGATGAAGTAGTACACGTGATACAGAATATGGACTCAGTCAGTCAATGCACTGAGCAGTCTTAACAGCACTGTTGCACTTAATTAAGCATTGCATACAATTACTGCCGTGGTCTGCAACCTGTGCCTGTTTTGCCCATAACAGCTCCCCGTGGCTTGGACTAAAAACTACAAATCTACAAGATTAAATTTACAGAATAAAAAGGAAGAATCCCCCCCCCCCACACACACACACACAAAATTCTTGAAATTTGTCAGTCCTCTCCATCTCAATATAAGGAAGAGGCATTTCTGAGCGATTGAAATTTAGCCTCTACAGAGACTTCAAGTATAATGTTAATCTTTACGTGTTTTTATCATTTAGACAAAGAAAATGTTTGTCTGAAAACATGTAAGTTTGTTTTTTGTTTTGTTTTTTTTTTTTGCATTGTGTGGAACATTAATGTTCTCAGCAATTCACAAACTGATAAAATTATAAACTGTTTCTGAGAAAAAGGACCCCTCCCCCCCAAAAAAGATTACACAATGCAGCAAATATTTTAGAAAAAGTTTAAAATTTTGTGAAAGAGTCAAATTTATCCATGAACTACAGTTGGTAGCAACGCATAACAAGGCACATCTGAGTCTAAAAACTTACTGTACATTTCCCACAACGCCCAAAACAAATCAAGCAATGCTGCACAGGATCATTCGTGTTTCAACCCAGACAAGCTAAAAAGTTGCAAATCCACAAGTAAAGAATCCATACCAAAAGTTTCAAAGTGAGGCTGTGTGATGTGTCGATATACACCACTTACAAAAAGTTAGGGATATTCGGCTTCTGGGTGAAATTTCAGGATGCACTATAACCTTTACAGGAGAACTTAATTTGACTTTCTCTAAACTTTTGAATGCACATGTCCAAGAGTTCAATGTTTCAGTACTTTTTGCATAACTTGCTGTTCTCCAACAAGGTGTTTTAACAGCAAAATTCGCAACAGGTGTTTGATCCATGAATCAACCCATAAATGCTCTGGTTCAATTAGAATTGGTATTTAAACAGTCCTCTTCATCATGCTGTTCACATTTTGACATCATGAGACCAAAATGACATCTATCAATTGACCAAGAGCACCTCACCATTGTGAGGCTTCAAACAGCATGTTCTCAGAGGCAAGTGGCCACTGAGCTCAAAGTGTCAGAGTGTCATCAGCAGGTTGCAACAGAGATACAGAGAGACTGGAAGAGTCACAGAAAGGCATAGAAGTGGACATCCTTTGGCCACATCAAACACTGATGACCGCTTCAGTGTGAACAGTGCCCTGCGGAACCAGATGATGCATGCCCTTCAACTCCAGGCACATTTTAGGGAGGTGAGAGGCATCCAAGTGTCATGTCAGACCATTTGAAACCATTTTCATCAGCGTGGTCTGCGTGCTAGATGACCAACAAGGGTACCTGACCACACCACCAGGCACAGGCATCATCGTCTTGCATGGGCCAGGGAGCATTTACGCTGGACAAGGGACCAGTGGGCCTCAATGCTGTTCTCGGATGAAAGTTGATTCACGGTGAGTAGAAATGATGGCCGCCAACGATGTTGGAGATGTCAAAAAGAGTGCCATGCATCAGCCACTGTTGAGCCTTTGGTGGTGGTGGTGTTACAGTCTAGGCAGGTGTGTCTAGTCAATACAGAACTGCCCTACACCTTGTGAAAGGTACAAGCCGAGACTACCTGAATAACATCATTAATCCAGTCATTGTGCCCCTGCATGAACAACACAGGCCTAATTTCATCTTCATGGTGGCAGTGCTCCAGCTCACTGAGGTCACATCATTAGGGAACGGCTGCTGGAGGCTGGGGTAGCTCAAATGGAGTGGTCTGCACTTTCTCAAGACCTGAGGGCTGCCCTTGAAGAAAAGTGGAATGCTATGCCTCAGCAGACAATAGGTCAACTTGTGAACAGCAGGAGACGATGTTGTCAAGCTGTAATTGATGCTCAAGGGCACATGACAAGTTATTGAGACACTGACTTTTGTTGCGGTATATCCACCACTGTTGTTGGCTTTTGTTTCAATAAATTGTTTGAGATGGGGAACTCACCATTGCATGCTTCTATTTAAATGCTCTACTTTCATGATATAATATTGTAATGTGAACTTTTTAAATTTTCCATAAATTTCACCCAAAAGCCAAATATCCCTAACTTTTTGTGAGTAGTGTATACTGGATGACAATATAAAAACGTCTATCGTTTCATAGAATACTCTATCGTTTATATCGTGATTTAAGATACACATACTCCCGTTTATTCAGTAAAGCTCCCCACCACTACTTATCAGCGCCCCGTCTCTCCCCCATAGTGCGTGACTGCACGCAGTGGAACAGGTGTATGGTGAGTGGCTAGGCTTCAGTCCAGTGGTTGCTAATGCTAACTCCAAACTACCAGTTCAGATAGCTGCTACTCCTGTTTGACAGGGATGTGGGACTGTCTTTCCATCGCGCTGCATCAAAGAGGACAGTTCGCCAACCTTGTTTTAATAGGAGGTAAGTAACGTGAACACTATGCCTAAATGCTAAATGACGATGCTAAGTTGTGCTAACTGGAAACCGTAGCAGACCATCGTTTCTTTGGTTTCAATTACTGCTGAGTTTCTTAGTTTTGTCTGAAAAATATTTATTAAAGCTGCAAAAGTGCAAGATGGTGGCACATTAGGGATGTTAATGATTAAATGACTTCTGATTAATTGTCGATAAGAATTTAGTTGACTAAATTAAATTGGGTGTCAATTGATAACTCAGCAGTCCTTTTCAATGGGAGCTTATTCCATGAAATGTAGTGGCTCCGCCATCCAGGTGGGGGCACACGAGGTCAACCACTGTTGCATTTCAACTGAAAAAGCAGGTTACGTCGGACAGCCACAAATTCCAATGGCATGTTCCAGTGTCCACCCTTCAAATCAACAGGGCGGAGAAACTGATTGCAGCAGGCCACACGAGCGCAAAAACATATCCTCGATGCCTCCCTTTAACCTGCCACTAGACGGAAAAGCAGACCGGGCTCAAGTTGCCACTGAGGTAACAGACAACAGAGGGAGCCCAGATCGTACTGGGTTTGCCTGGATTGCCGGGGTACTGTGATCAAGGTTTCCTCTGGTAACATTCCTGTGTGGCGGGCCGCCATCCTTGGATTTATTCTGCCACGGTACAAAAATATGAATTTAAGAAAAAGAAAAAAAAAAAGAGAGAAGGTTGGAATGATGCCCCGCAAGCGCACACACTAACAACGTGTGTGACCGTCTTCTCCGTGGAGTTCCGAAGCACACCACCCGTGACCATTCCAGTCAGCAGGAAGAGTGCGTCTCTAGCGTGGCTGTCCGAGAGAAGCATGAGGTTATGAAAGTACTTTAATTGGGGGGGGGGCAGAAGAGGTATGCAGCAATTGAGGCATTTATGGTGGTTTTAACCCGCTGATAACGGGAACAATAATGAAGAGTCTCTTAGCTAACAGGTGTAGTTAGGATTCGTAAGCAGGGAAAGGCAAAAGTGACTGATGAAATGCTGAGGATTTACTTCACCAGCCACTACAATATTAATTAACCAATTTATGTTCATCATTATGTACCTGGCAAGTTAAGATGACCAAAATTCATGAAGTCAATGACTTTAACCCATCAGCAGCCTTCAGACAAACTCAACATGCCAACATTTGGATTTCAAAATAAGGGAGTTTTTTTTCTGTGGTCTGGTTGGTGAGGAGAGTTCTAAAAAGAAAAACTATAAATATATAGAAATATAATAACAGAAATACACACGTAGACAAAATTGTTGGTACCCCTCTGTTAATGAAAGAAAAACCCACAATGGTCACAGAAATAACTTGAATCTGACAAAAGTGGTAATAAATAAAAATTCTATGAAAATTAACCAGTGAAAATCAGACAATGCTTTTGAATTGTGGTTTAACAGAATTACTTTAAAAAACAAACTCATGAAACAGGCCTGGACAAAAATGATGGTACCCCTAGAAAAGATTGAAAATAATGTGACCTAGATGGGAAAAAGAGGGGAATTTCACTTTACAACTGGAAATATGGGAAAAGCTAAATAAACAACAATGGAAAAGTACCTCATCCCTGCAGTGGAGAGAATTTGGATGGAAAAATTTGGCAAGATTTTTCAGAACACCTGCACAAAACAAATTTACTTGTAAGGGATTGAATTGTTGGCGCTTGTGTGGTGAAGAGACTGCAAATCATTTTCATGTGTTTTGGTCATGCCCAGTTACCCACCAATATTGGACCAATGTACAGACAATATTGGGGAAAAGATTCAAAATAACAGTCCCCTTTTCTTTTGTAACTTTGTATTTGGGTTTACTACCGGAATCACTGGAAAGACGAGGCGAAAAATACTTATTCACTGTTTTAATATTGGCAAGTAAAAAAGCCCTAACTAAAAAATGGATGTTGAAGGACTGTCCTACACCTGAAGATTGGATTAACGTGATCAAAGACATTTACTCGATGGAAAAGTTGACATTCGCACTGAGACAGGACATGGATGGGTTCTTGAACTTTTGGCAACCCTGGATCGCATATGTGTCTTCCATTAGATCTAATCTTTGACAAATACCATTTCAATATTGGCACCGCTCTTTGTTCCAACGCTACTCAGATGCTCTTTTATTTTTATTTATTTATTTATTTTTTGCTTTTTTTCCTTTTCTTTTGTTTTTGTTCTTTTTTGTATTTTCTTTTGTTTTTTGTTCTCTTTAATTTCTCTTTTTCTTTCACTTAAAAAAAGGGGTGTTGTAATAATTATACTTCCAATGTCAAAAAAAAAAAAAAAAAGGGAACGTGATAAAATGTAAACAAAGCAATGCTGTAATGATGTGTATACCCTTTACAAAAACTTAAATAAAAAAAAAAGGTGTAACAATAAAGGGAGCGGAACAAGATTGGGCTGTTTGCAGACGATATTATAGTTCATCTTGAACAACTAGATAAATCAATAATGGAAATGATGGGCTTAGTAGAAAATTTTGGAAAATTATCATGATACAAGATAAACATATCAAAAACACAAATACTGACATTCTACTATAACCCTTTAAACCAGATAACCGATAAGATCAAACTAAACTGGAAACAAAAAGAAATAAAATACCTTGGAGTGAACATACCCAAAGATTTAAGTAAAATTTATAAAGCAAATTATGATAGGTTAGAACAAGAAATAAAAAAAGATATTGACAGGTGGTCAATCTTAAACATTGATCTGAATTCAAAAATTGAGACAGTCGACGCCATGGCGACTGCAGCTTAACACTGAAGCTCTCAGACTCAATCCAGGATAACACCTTGAAAATCAAACTTAACGGATTTTTGGAGGAGTGAAAATCAAAAGACAAAATCATCATGTCTAAAGGAAAACAGAAGAAACTGAAATTCTCCAGGCCAGGACACGTATCGGCCGGAGAATCTGAACTGGAAGATCTCCGTTCAGAAGACGAGGAGCTGGTGATAGCTAACAAAAGGGTTAGCCTGAAATCACTATTTGAGGAACTACGACGATTTCGCCGAGATGTTACGGCCGAATTTCGGGAATTCAGAGAAGAATTGAAAAGGACAAACAGCAGAGTGGACCAGGCCGAGAACCGAATCTTGGAAACAGAGGATCGAATAAAAGTGCTCGAAGATTCTGTGCTGGACCTACGCAAAAGACAAGCAGCTATAGAGGCTAAGCTAACTGACCAAGAAGGAAGACAGAGAAGAGACAACATAAGAATTCATGGTCTGATAGAAGGAACCGAAAATGGTTTTAACTCAATGGCAGAATGCGTGGAATCCTTACTAAGAGAGAAATTGGATATTCCACAAACCACCGACTTGAAGATAGAAAAGGCACATCGTTCATTAGCCGCTAGGCCGGCGGCGGAAGCGCCCCCACGTTCGGTGTTGGTAAGATTTTCCAATTTCAAAATAAAACAAGAGGTTGTAAGACTGGCCTGGCAGAAAAAAGGATTTATGCACCAGGAGAGAAAAGTCTACGTGGAACACGATTACGCCCCGGAGGTCCTTAAAAAGCGCAGGGAATACAATGACGCGAAAAAGGTGTTAAGAGAGAAGAAATTGCGCTTTCAGACACCATTTCCTGCGAAGTTAAGGGTCTTCTACGGCGATGAAACGTGTCTCTATAATTCGGCGGAAGAAGCAACAGCTGACATGGCGAAAAGAGGGCTCCCGGTAACGGTATTTAAACCCGCGGCAGACCCGAGTGTGAAGATCAAAGCGCAAACATGGACAACACAAAGACCCTCAAAATCCACGGACCAGCAGCGGGAAACCCAGCACCAGAGCGTCGCGGACAAACTATCCGTTTTCAGGTTGGAATAGCGACCTTTTTTTTTTTTTTTCTCTTGAATCAATCTGCACATCCAACCCCCCTCATACAAGGTAACAAACATTAAAGGAGATGCATATTCAGCATGTGGTAAAACATTTCATGGAACAATTATATTATTTGAAACAAATAAGTCTTTGTAATAAAAAAAAAAAAAACTTGTTGAAATAGAAATGTGACAATAATCCACATGTTCTCCTCATACTAACAAATACTGTTTTTGCGTGAATGTTTGATGTGATGGGGGTGGGAGGGTGCACACAATTTCACAGGGTTTAGGCATAAAAGGAAAAAAAAAAAAAATCATTACAAGTTTGGATTGGGTTCTGAAACTCACGTTAAAAGCATGGGACTACTTTCAGTGGTAAGAGAGGGCCCTCAACACGTAACAGAGTTTGAGGAATTTCCCTCAGAGCCTTCACTCCATCAAGGCTCTTACAGGGTCTTTAAAAAGACCTCAGCTCAGGAAGTTCTTTTGACAGCTTTTTGTTTTAAAGTTTTTTACACTATGTTCTTAATGTTTTTCTTGTTTTTAATGTTCTTTCAGTTTCTGAGTAGCACAAAAGAGGGCCACCACACAGTTATACTAAACAAAACAACACAATGGAGAAACAGGGTGTAACCAAAATAATTTCATATAATGTAAAAGGAATCCTGAATCCAGTTAAAAGATCCAAGATTCTAGGCAAAATGAAAAAAGACAAAGCAGGAATAATACTTTTACAAGAAACCCACCTAACAGACGTGGAACACAATAAACTCAGTAGACAAGGGTTTAAAATGATCTCTTCATCTTCATATAAATCAGGGAGGAGGAGGGGAGTAGCGACATTGATATCAACCAAAATTACATTTGAAAAAAAATCAGAACACAAAGATAAAGAAGGGAGATACAGTTTGGTAACTGGGCGGCTAGAGGGAGAAGATATCACCCTGCTGAATGTGTATGCTCCCCCAGGGGCTAACTGGAAATTTTATAAAAATGTATTCGACCTAATGATAACTAAAGCTCAAGGTTTAGTGATATGTGGTGGGGACTTCAATCTTAGACTGAATCCATACTGGGATGCTTCTGGTAATTCCCCACATCAAAATAACACCCAAAACAGGAAGACTCGGATGCTACTAAAAGAATTGGGAGTCTGTGACGTGTGGAGGGAACTCAACCCCAGTGTAAAAGACTACACATTTTACTCAACTCCACATTCATCTTACTCAAGGATTGACTATTTTTTTATGTTTAATAGAGACATTGGTAGAGTAAAAACATGTAAAATAGGACTGATGGATCTCTCCGACCACAGTCCGATCTACATGGACTTAAATATCCAAAAATACACAAATAATACATTTTCTTGGAGGTTAAATTCAAATGTCCTGAAAGGACCATTGAAAGATGAATTGGAGTCAGATATTCTCAGATATTTGGAAGATAACGATAATGGAGAAGTATCCCCTTTAATACTGTGGGATGCATGTAAAGCTGTAATAAGAGGAAAGATTATTGCAAAACTGGCAACCCAAAAGAAACTAAGACAAGAAAAACTATCCACATTAGAGTCAGAACTTAGGAACCTAGAAAAAGAACACAAAGGCAACATTCATTCTACTGACTCGCTCAAGATTAAGGAAATTAAAAACCAAATAAATGAGATCTACACAATAGAAATCCAGAAGAAACTTACATTTCTGAAACAAAAATACTATGAAGCAGGCAGTAAATCGGCAAAATTGCTAGCCTATAAATTGAGGAAACATCAAACAGAAAGAGCAATCTACAAAATCAGAGACCCAGTATCAAAGGAAATAAAATTCAGAATTCAGGATATTCTTAAAAACTTCGAGAATTACTATAAGAACTTATACTCCCACAAAAAACATAAAAACGCATCCGAGGCATTCCTAAACACATTAAACCTTCCCCAACTTACGGAGTCACAAAATAAAACACTACTGTCAGAAATACATCCTAAAGAATTGGAAAAAGCAATTATGAAACTTAAAGCTAACAAATCCCCAGGAGCTGATGGCTATACAGCAGAGTGGTACAAAACCTTTAAACAGCAACTATCTCCTCTCCTCCTGAAAACATTTAATTATGTCCTCCACACAGGGGAAATCCCCCCCTCCTGGAGAGAAGGGGTCATTGCAGTTATACCTAAACCTGAAAAGGATAAACTAGAGTGCTCCAACTACAGACCAATCAGTGTACTAAATCAGGACTATAAGCTTTTTACCATTATCCTTGCCAAAAGGTTAGAGAATATACTGACAGACCTAATTCATTTAGACCAAACAGGTTTTATAAGACAAAGACAGACACAAGACAACATTCGACGCACTTTACACATAATTCATCATATAAAAAAATATAACTTAAATGCAGTCATATTAGGATTAGATGCTGAAAAAGCATTCGATTCGGTTGACTGGTCTTTTCTATACAGAATCTTATCCAGTTTCAATTTTCATAACAACTTCATTAGAACTATACAGGCATTATATAAAAAACCAACAGCTAAAATAAGGATTAACGGTAATTTATCATCATCTTTTGAACTGGAAAGAGGATGTCGTCAGGGCTGCCCCCTGTCTCCACTGCTCTTTGCAATCTTCATAGAACCTCTGAGCCAATGGATAAGACAAAACCAAAAAATTCAAGGTATTACACTTGGTCAGAAGGAACATAAAATAGCACTCTTTGCTGATGACATTTTAATATACCTAGGGCAGCCGGACACTTCTTTACCAGAACTAACCTCAGTTTTTTCAGAGTATGGAGATTTATCGGGGTACAAATTAAATATGCATAAAACCCAAGTTTTAACATTCAACTATGACCCAAATCATTATTCACTAAGCAAACTCAAAACTAACTGGGAGTCGGAATCTATGAAATATCTGGGGGTCAATATCCCGAAACAACTCAACAAAATTATATCACTAAACTATGATCCACTGGTGACAAAAATAAAATCTGACCTAGCAAGATGGAATATGATACCATTCTTGGGTACTGCACAAAGAATTGAAGCAGTCAAAATGAATATACTTCCACGTCTTCTATACCTTTTCCAAACAATACCGGTAGAACCTCCCAAAAAAACATGGCAGGAGCTGGACAGAAGGATCTCAAGATTCATATGGCAGGGCAAGAGACCTAGAATCAGATATAGAACCCTACAGCTAAACAAAGACAAAGGTGGGCTCGCGCTGCCAAATATCAGGGACTACTTTAAAGCCGCACAAATTAAAACTTTAGTAGAGATATGTAACCCAGTCTACTCTGCACAATGGAAGGAGATCGAATGCCAAATAACAAGTGACATCCCCCTACAGGCGATAATAGGGAACAATCTCTTACCTAAGCTTTTGAATAACACTAACCCGTGGATAGAGACCCCGCTAAAAATTTGGTTTAAGATAGTCAGAGAGAATCAAACTAAAGAGCCCTATCGACTTCTGCAATGGATCGCCTATGATCAGGACTTTACTCCTAATAAAACAGACACCAGATTTAAAAAGTGGAAGGAGAAAGGGCTGATAAAATATTACGATTTTTTTAAAGGGCAAATCTTAAGAAGTTTTGAAGATTTGAAAAAACAAGGCCTAATAAATCAAGACCTTTACAGGTTCTTCCAGCTTAGACACCACATAAACAATATACTTAAAAAGGAGGTTTTGGAAAGGGCCCAGTCAGGTGTTCTGAAGGTCTTCTTAATGGCATATAAAGGGATCCCAGGGATCAGATACATTTCTAAAATATACCAAGGTCTTCAAGACTTAAAAGGAGACAACACATCTTATATAAAAGAGAGATGGGAAAAAGAGGGGAATTTCACTTTACATCTGGAAATATGGGAAAAGCTAAATAAACAGCAATGGAAAAGTACCTCATCCCTGCAGTGGAGAGAATTTGGATGGAAAAACTTGGCAAGATTTTTCAGAACACCTGCACAAAACAAATTTACCCATAAGGGATTGAACTGTTGGCGCTTGTGTGGTGAAAAGACTGCAAATCATTTTCATGTGTTTTGGTCATGCCCAGTTATCCACCAATATTGGACCAATGTACAGACAATATTGGGGAAAATATTCAAAATTACAGTTCCCTTTTCTTTTGTAACTTTGTATTTGGGTTTACTACCGGACTCACTGGAAACACGAGGAGAAAAATACTTATTCAATGTTTTAATATTGGCAAGCAAAAAAGCTCTAACTAAAAAATGGATGTTGAAGGACTGTCCTACACCTGAAGATTGGACTAACGTGATCCAAGACATTTACTCGATGGAAAAGTTGACATTCGCACTGAGACAGGACATGGATGGGTTCATGAACTTTTGGCAACCCTGGACCGCATATGTGTCTTCCATTAGATCTAATCTTTGACAAATACCATTTCAATAATGGTTCCGCTCTTTGTTCCAATGCTACTCAGATGCTCTTTTATCTTTATTTACTTACTTTTTCTTTTTGTTTGTTTTTTTACTGGTTTGTTTTTTTTTTTATTTGTTTTTTGTTTTTTTTTTCTCTTTAATTTCACTTTTTCTTTCACTTTAAAAAAAAAAAAAATAAGGGGTGTTGTAAGAATTAATCTTCCAATGTTGTCAGATATCAGAAAATAAGGGAACATGTGATGAAAATGTAAACACTGCATTGCTGTAACGACCTGTATACCCTTTACAAAAACTTAAATAAAAAAAGAAAAAAAGAAAAAGAAAATTAAAAAAAAAAAAAAAAAAAAAAAAAATTGAGACAGTCACAATCAGCATACAACCTAGACTGCTTTACCTCTTCCAAGCTCTACCAATAGAGATTCCTGGTGCTTAGTTCTCAAAATGGGACAGGATGATATCAAGATTTGTTTGGGGAGGGAAAAAGCCAAGAGTGAAATATAAAACTCTCCAGTTGCCAAAAGATAAAGGCGGCATGGGTCTACCGAGTCTAAAAGAATATTACTACTCAGTACAAATAAGATATATTATATGTTGGTGTGACAGAGGATACGAGGCAAAATGGAAAGAAATGGAAAAGGAAATTGAGGGACTCCCAGTACAAAGCATAATGGGAGATAAGGATGCGTATAAGCAAATCAAACAAATAGACCCAATCACTAAATTTACTTTGGAACTGTGGTATAAAATAGTACAAAAGTATAACATAAAGGAGGACATAAAACTATTGAAATGGGTAGCATTTGACAGCCAGTTTGAACCAGCAAAGCAAGATAAAGGATACAAAAATCTGGTGAACAAGGGAATCACAGCATGGGGCATTATGGGAAAAAAAGATTTCGAGAGCTTTGTAAACATGAGAAGAAAATTTAAACTAGAAAAATCTGAATTCTTCAGATATCTGCAGATGAGAGATTATTATATGAGAAGGATTAGGCATAACATCCACACAGATGTGAGTGAGATTATACAATTCATTTTAAGCTTGTATGCAGGAAATAAAATAATTATTTCAAAACTATATCAGAAACTTATGGCAAACAAACATTCAAGTAACTATATAAAGCAGACTTCCGGTTATGGCTGCCACGTAGGACGGACGTGTCTCGCTCTGCTCTGCTCCTGGAGGAAAAAAAAATCGGCAAATAACTCTCTCATTTGGGACAGAACGTATCCCAGCATTTGGGCGAGGATATGTCGGCGAAGCCTAAGGCTGGAAAACTAGGAAAA
The DNA here is from genome assembly GCA_020510985.1 of Pholidichthys leucotaenia. Classification (NCBI taxonomy): domain Eukaryota; kingdom Metazoa; phylum Chordata; class Actinopteri; order Cichliformes; family Pholidichthyidae; genus Pholidichthys; species Pholidichthys leucotaenia. The sequence continues at coordinate 51,231,999 of CM035842.1, forward strand.
GGAAAAAGCGAGCCGCCGAAACAGTCCAAATTAACGGACTTTCAGGTCTGTGACGCAGCAAACAAAACTCCATATATGGCGGAGGAGGCTGGCAACGGTGCGATATCTGCGGGGAATGGCGCAGATGCGCTGATGGCTGCCATGAGTTCAATGAGAGCGGACTTTTCCTCTAGATTTGATGGGATTATGACAGCGTTGGAAGGAATAAGAAAGGAATTGGGTGACTGTGTAGAACGAACGGCGCAGATGGAGCTCCGTCTCGCTAGTGCTGAAGATGACGTCACCCGTCTTCAATTAAAGGTGCGCACTTTGGAAAAAAAAAAAAAATCTCTGGAAGATAATATTTTGGATTTGGAATCTCGGTCGAGACAGAATAATTTGAGGCTGGTGGGTCTTCCAGAGGAATCAGAAGGTCGGGACGTATGTTCCTTTCTGGAAAAGTGGATTCCGGAGGTGCTGGGCAGCGAGGAGTTGCAATCAGCAGTGGTTCTGGAAAAAGCACATCGCATTGGCCCACGGAGAGATAAGGGACCGCCGAGGACCTTAATTATGAAGTTTCTTAGCAACAGAGACAGGATGAAGATCTTCAGCGCTGCACGAGCTAAGGGGAGATTAAACACCAGGACCAGCAGGTGCGGTTCTACCCAGATTTGGCCACAGGAATCCAGCAATTGAGGAAGCAGTTTGATCCCGTACGTGAGGAGCTGCGCAACCTTGGGATTCGTCATGGTGTGATCTATCCTGCGAGACTGCTGACCACGTATGAGGGCAGAACCCACATCTTCAAGACCCCAGAGGAGGCGCAGGAGTTCATCAAGAAGATCAAAGAAGAAGAAGAGACTGGTGGGAGCTAAGCATGAACAAAATATAAGGTAGAATAATTAAGCATTTGCACAGGCATCTGACTGACTTGAAGTAAATAGTAAGGTTACAAAATATATTGTATTATATATTAAAAAAACAAAACAAAAACAAAACAAAAAAAAAACAAAACTATGATGTACAAAGTTGTTAAAAATTTTGGAGTTAAGTTGGAAAACTACAGAGGAGAGTTAATGTTACGTCATTAAAAGCAGTAGAGTTAGGGTGATTGGGAGGATGAAGAAGGAGTGGCTTAGGCTGTTCCCCGTGGGTGTGGAACGGTCGATGGCTATATCGGGAGACAGAATTTTTCTTTTGATTTTGGGGGGTTTGCCACAAGTGTGGGAAGGGGAAATTTGTTTGTGTGTAGTTTGTAGGATGAATGTTCAACCACTCATGTTTTTGCTTCTCTGTATGAGCATGTTTACACTGCAAGGTAATCCCAAACACTCTATTGATCATGGACCAAAGTGTTAATCTTAATTTAACTTCATGGAATTGCAGAGGTCTACAAAATTTAAAAAAACTTAAACAAGTTATGAATAAAATAAAGGACATGGGTTCAAGAATTGTGTTTTTACAAGAAACTCATCTGATAGAGGAGGATGTTAAAAGAATTAGGAGTAGATGGCAGGGAAGTGTATTCACCTCTTCATTTTCATCCCGAGCCAGGGGAGTTATGACTCTCATACATAAATCAGTTCCTTTTCAAGTGAAAAATGTAATTGGAGACAAATTTGGAAGATATGTAATCATTCAAGGTTCTTTGCTATTAGAAAATATAAATCTTGTGAACTTATATGGTCCCAATATAGATGATCAGAAGTTCTTTGCTAATTTATTTCTCATCTCATCATCACTTACAGGGCAACATATAATAGCAGGGGATTTTAATTGTACATTGAATCCAGGTGTGGATAGATCAACAGGACTGGATTGTACGCACATTGGATGTAGGATGACTATTAATCATTTTATGAAAGAATTGAGATTGTTAGATATATGGAGAGAAATGAAACCACAAGTTAAAGCCTATTCTTGTTATTCCAGTACCTACAAGACATTCTCACGTATTGATTATTTTTTGATTTCCACAGAATTAAGGTCCAAGATTCAAAACTGCTTTTATGATAACATCGTGATCTCTGATCATGCACCCTGTTGTCTAATATATGTAGATAAAAAATTGACAAAGGAATCAGGTAGATGGCAATTTCAGCATAAATGGCTTCAGGATGAGGAATTTGTCAAGTATACAGAAAAACAGATAGACGAGTTCTTTGACATCAATACTACACAAACATCAGCATGTGTAAAGTGGGAGGCTTTCAAAGCTTTTATTAGGGGACATATTAGTTATACAGGATCAAAATCTAAGAAGACTCGAGAGGAGAGAGCTAAATTGGAACATAAAATAAAAAGTCTTCAGGAAAAAGTGTATGCAGGAAGTGACCCAAGGTTGAAGAATGAATTACTGATTTTGAGAGCTGAATACGACAAAAAATCAGCGAATAGAGCTGCCTCGAGTCTTCTAAGATTGAAACAATCTTTTTATGAACAAGGTGAAAAATCAGGAAAATTATTAGCATGGCAGATTAAACAATTGGAAATTAAAACACCAATTACCAGTATTATAAGTAACGGACAGGTAGTTATAGATCCTTTAGAAATTAATAGAGCCTTTAGAGATTACTATGAAAAATTATATGATACCAAAAATGAACCTGATTTAACAAAACTAAATGGGTTTTTGAACGAACTATCTATACCGTGTATTCCAAATGAAAACAGGGAGATATTGGAGTCTAAAATTAGTCAAGAAGAAGTTGGGCTAGCCATTGATAATATGAAATCAGGAAAAAGTGCAGGACCAGATGGTCTTCCAGTTGACCTTTATAAAAAATTTAAGAATAAATTAATAAAACCTTTTTTGGAAATGGTTTTAGAAGCATTTCAAAATAATAATTTACCATCATACATAAATAATGCCTTAATTATACTGCTGCCAAAACCAGGTAAGCCCTCTAATAAATGTGAAAATATGAGACCAATAAGCCTATTAAACGCCGACCTTAAGATAATCTGTAAAATTTTAGCAAGACGAATACAAGAAATTTTACCAAATATTATTAATCGAGATCAGAATGGCTTTATAAAGGGTAGACAAGGCTTCCATAATGTAAGAAGACTATTTAATATTATTTATTTTAATAAAGAAGCACCGGATACAGCTCTCCTATCACTGGACGCCGAAAAGGCCTTTGATAGAGTTGAATGGCCCTTTCTTTTTGAAGTCCTACAAAGGTTTGGACTTGGAAATAATTTCATAAAATGGGTTCAAATAATATACAATAATGCTACAGCAGAAATCCTAACAAATAACAATATTTCAAAACCAATAAAAATCAATAGAGGATGTCGACAAGGCTGTCCACTTTCACCTTTACTGTTTACTATGGCAATTGAACCTTTAGCGATAGCGATACGTTTACATTCACAAATATATGGAATTAAAGTTGGACCAACAGAACATAAAATCTCCCTGTACGCCGATGATATAATTTTGTTTATGTCGAATCTAAAAAAATCAATTCCAACCTTGTTGAATTTAATAATGAATTTTGGGGAAATATCAGGATATAAAATAAATAAAACTAAATCTTCAATATTAATGCTAAATGAGACCCAGAGAAATTACCCAGCCCCTGAGGTAAATCAATTCAATGTTGTAAATCAGTTTAAATATTTAGGAATCCAAATTATGCCTAAGCTAGAATCAGTCGCCAGTGTCAACTATGAAGCCTTAATGTCAGATATCAATGAGTTAACTCAGAGATGGATGTCACTACCAATGTCGATGATCGGGAGAATCAATATACTTAAAAGTAATATTTTACCTAAAATACTTTATTTATTTCAATACATTCCCTTATCACCACCTTTAGATCTATTCTCAAGAATAAAAAAAAAAGTTAGTGGAATTTATATGTAACAACAGGAGGGCTAGATTACGTTTGTCTTTATTATATTTACCATTTGATCGTGGAGGTCTGAAATGTCCAAATTTTATGTTGTATTATTGGTCGGCATAACTGAGGTCTATGACATATTATTTTTCATCAAATGATCTCCCTCACTGGACTGAAATGGAATCATACAATTTACCTTTACCTCTTCCCATATTCATATACTCAGATTCGGCAAAAAAATTACAAAAACAAGTTAAAAATCCATTTGTAAAGCATATGATCAAAATATGGTGTGAAGCTAAAAACTATTTAAAAGAACCACAGTTATTGTCACAATTTAGTCCAATATGGGGTAATCAATATTTTAAACCAGGGAGAGCGGACGCTGTATTTAAAGTATGGAATTTAAAAGGGATACAAAAGATTCAGGATTTATATTTGCCATGTGCAGACAACATAATGTCTTTTGAAGAGCTGAGGATCAAATTTAATCTCAATAGAACACATTTTTTTAAATATCTTCAACTTAGAAACTTTATTCGATCAAATCAAAATAAAGCTCTCACTCGACCTATTTATTCATCCTTGGAAAAAATGATGATGAAAGATAGTAAAAGAAAGGGTATTATTTCAGAGTTTTATAACTCATTGACACTATCTTCAAGTGAAAATTCACTGAAAAGATTAAACTACTGGAAAGAAGATCTGCAAATTGAAATTTCAGAGGAACAATGGGAATTGGCTTGTACAGAAGCTCAAACCAAATCAATAAATGCACGCCTTAAATTGATACATTTCAAATGGTTAATGCGGATGTATGTTACACCGGAGGAGTTAAATAGATATAACAAAAATATACCAGATACATGCACAAAATGCATGGAAAGTAAAGGAACCCTATTTCATTGTTTATGGGAATGTAGATTAATAAGAATGTTTTGGGAAGAGGTGAGGGTAACAATTGAAAAAATAATCTCAAAACAAACCATATTGAATCCTAAACTGTTTTTGTTGGGTCTGTACCCAGAAAAGCATAATTTTAATAAAAGTGAAAGAACATTCATAGACCTCAGTTTGCTTAATGCCAAAAAATGTATTGCACTATTATGGAAAAAGACTCATAGACCAGATGTGACTCAGTGGTTAAGACAGATGTTAACAAACCTTCCATTAGAAAGAATAACATATATACTGAAATCAAAGGAAATTGTGTTTGAGAATATATGGAGACCTTTTATTGATTATGTAAAAAATTTAAACATAACTCTTGAAGAAGAAGGTGAATGATGTGTGTGGACCTTGTAAATTCCAAACTGGTGAACATAATATGTATACTTATGTATTGGATTGTCTAGACTAAACAGAGGAGCATTGTTAAAGACTTGATTTTGTTGGTGGTTGCTGGTGTTTTTAGTGCATTTTTTTCTTTTTTTGTAGTACTTTAGTGTTAGTGTTTGATTGTTTGTATCATGTTTGTTAAAAAAAAAAAAAAGGTTCAATAAAGATATTGTGGAAAAAAAAAAAACTATATAAAGCAGAAATGGGAGAAAGAGCTAAATTTAAACATAACAGAAGAAAACTGGCAAGAAATATGGAAAACACAACACACATCAACAAGTTCCAAGGACATGGAGGGAATTTGGATGGAAAAACCTGATTCGCCATTTCATTACACCACAGATCCAGAGAAAATATACAAATACTAAATCTATGTGCTGGAGGGGCTGCGGGGCTCAAAATGCAGACCACTCGCATATATTTTGGAAATGCAGCAAAATCTCATCATTCTGGAAATCTATTCATGTGACAATACAGAGGATATTAGGATATAATATACCACTGCACTGTAACTTGATGTATTTATGTGATCTTAAAAGGGACAATGAAATAAAGGCTGAAGATAGATATCTAGTTAAAACCACGCTGATTGCATGTAAAAAAAAAAAAAAAACAATCACAAGAAAATGGCAATCAGAAGTTCTTCCTGACCAAGAGCAATGGACAGGTATTGTTGAGAACATACGTCTTATGGAAAAACTAACTATTGACAGAGAAGGCAAGAAGGACAATATGGAAAAAAAAATGGTGGAAATGGACACACTATAAAGAGCAACAACAAGACAGAAATTGAAAGAATAACCAAAGAAACTGGAAAAACCAGAAGAACCTAGAGATGGAAACTGAAAACTTGATGCTCCAACATTTGTTCCCCCCTTTTTTTTCTGTTTTTTTTTTTTTTTGACTGTATGGTTAGTTCCTTTTTTTTAAATATATAGAGACTGTGTTCTGAATGTAATATGTATGATGAAAACTGAATAAAAAAACAAAGTTACAAAAAAACCCCTGCATTTTGTGTTTACTTGTGTTCTGTTTGTCAAATATTGTAATTTGATGATCTGAAACATTTAAGTGTGACAGACATACAAAAAAATGAGAACTCAGGATGGGGGCAAACACTTTTTCACACCACTAAATTTTCCCTGATTTAAACTAACAGCTAATTTATATCTGTAGATAGCAGCAATGGGTAATTTTCTCATTTTCAGACATTTTTTTTATGTTTTGTTTTTTTTTTCTTTTTTGCTATTCTCTTCTGGCTCAGGGTATATTTAACTTATTGATGCTTAATTGATGCTTACTTTTTATTCATATATGATTTAGAAGAAAACCCTCAAATTTATGAGAATCAAGTCTCAAATGCACATTAAAAAACTATTTATAACACTGCAAAAATATGAAGGGAAAAGGTACAGTGGGGCAAAAAAGTATTTAGTCAAATCAAACTTTATTGTCATATTGCTGTACATACAACTGTAGTGCAGGCAAGATGAAATTGCGTTTCTCTCGGCATCCATATAAGAAGCAGCATGATTAAGACACACTCCCACATAGCTCCACCCCCCACCCCCGCCCCCACCCCCCCATCCATTCACACATCCCTGAGACATACTTGGGGAAAAAGAATAACTAACTATAATATACAAAATGTCCATAGGTGCAGTAGTGTGTATGAGAGATTCCGGGTCAGCTGTTCAGCATCCTGACAGCTTGTGGGAGGAAGCTGTTGATCAGTCTTGTGGTTCTGCCTCTGATGCTCCGGAATTGTTTACCAGATGGAAGAAGTTCAAAGTGTTTATGCAGAGGGTGAGAACGGTCCTTGACAATGTTCGGTGCCCTGCTCCTACAACGGTTCTGAAAAAGTTCTTGGACAGAGGGGAGGGAGACTCCAATTACCCTCTCCGCCCCCTTGACTATCCTCTGCAGGGCTTTTTTGTCTGACATACTGCAGCTGGAGTACCATGTAGCAATGCAGTACGTCAGAACACTCTCCACCACACCTCTGTAGAAGGTCCTGAGGATGCAGATGGGGAGAGAGGCCTGTTTGAGTTTCCTCAAGAAGTGTAGTCTCTGCTGAGCCCGCTTCCTGATCTCCAAGGAATTCTTGCTCCAGGTCAGGTCCTGCGAGATCTGCACTCCGAGGAACTTGATGTTCTCTACTCTCTCCACTAAACGGCCGCCGATGCTGAGGGGGACGTGCTCAGGCTGTGACCACCAGAAGTCGATAATCATCTCCTTCGTTTTGTCCACGTTGAGCACCAGATTGTTCTCCCTGCACCAGCCCTCCAGGTCTCTCACTTCTTCCCTGTACATTGATTCCTCATCCCTCTGAATAAGTCCCACCACCGTGGTGTCATCTGCAAACTTAATAATCTGGTTCCCCTCGTGTTTGGATACACAGTCATGTGTTAGAAGTGTAAACAACAGTGGACTGAGTACACAGCCTTGAGGGGTTCCGGTACTCAGCGTGACAGAGTTGGAGATGTTGTTTCCAACCCGGACAGACTGAGGTCTCTCAGTCAGGAAATCCAGGATCCAGAGACATGTGGCGGTGTTCAGGACCGAGAAGGAGTAATTTCTCTATCAGTCTCTGGGGAATAATGGTGTTGAATGCTGAACTGAAATCAATGTACATCGTAGGTGTCTTTCTGGTCCAGGTGGGTGATGACAGAGTGTAGGGTGGTGACTATAGCATCCTCCGTGGAGCGGTTTGAACGATATGCAAACTGGAGCGGGTCGTGTGATGCAGGGAGGCAGGCTGTGATGTGTGGCTTGACAAGCCGTTCAAAACACTTCATCACAATTGGTGTAAGTGCAACAGGACGATAGTCATTCAAACAGGATACCACTGGTTTCTTTGCCACCGGTACAATGATAGAGGTCTTGAAGCATCTGGGAACGATGGCCTGACTCAGGGAGATGTTATAATGTCAGTCAGGACATCCGCCAACTCGCTCGCGCAGTCTCTGAGCACACGTCCCGGAATGTTGTCTGGACCTGCAGCTTTGCGTGGGTTGACTCTGGATAGGGTCCTCCGTGTGTCCGCTGTGTTGATGGTAAAAGCTGGTCCAACCGATGGTGGGGGTGGGCCGGCCCTCCCTCTGATTGTCGAGTTTGATGCTTCAAAACGTGCAAAGAAGTCGTTAAGCCTGTCTGGAAGCGAAGCGTCGTCATCATCGACCCCCTGCCTAGACTTAAAGCCCGTCAGTGTCCGAACTCCCTGCCACATCTGCTTGGTGTTCCTAGTGTCACAGAGGTGTCCCTGGATTTTCTCCGCATAGGCGCGCTTTGCCGCCTTAATTCCCTTTGAAAGCGCAGACCTGGCTGAGTGGAGGGCAATCCTGTCCTTCGCTCTGAAGGCTGCATCTCTGGCTGTAAGCAGTGAGCACACCTCTGCAGTCATCCAGGGCTTATGATTACCCCGCATAGTGATGGTCTTCACTGTAGTGAAATCCTCTGTGCACTTCGCGATAGTCACTTAGTCAGCCACCAATTGCTAAAGTTCTCCCACTTAAAAGATGAGAGAGGTCTCCAATTTTCATCATAGGTATACCTCAACTATGAGAGACAAAATGAGAAAAAAAAAATCCAGAAAATCATATTGAAGGATTTTTAATGAATTAATTGGTAAATTCCTTAGTAAAATAAGTATTTGGTCACCTACAAATAAGATTTCTGGCTCTCACAGACCTGTAACTCCTTTAAGAGGCTCCTCTGTCCTCCACTCGTTACCTGTATTAATGGCACCTGTTTGAACTCGTTATCAGTATAAAAGACACCTGTCCACAACCTCAAACAGTCAGACTCCAAACTCCACTATGGCTAAGTGGACCAAAGAGCTGTCAAAGGACACCAGAATCAAAATTGTAGACCTGCACCAGGCTGGGAAGACTGAATCTGCAATAGGTAAGCAGCTTGGTGTGAAGAAATCAACTGTGGAAGCAATTATTAGAAAATGGAAGACATACAAGACCACTGATAATCTCCCTCCATCTGGGGCTCCACGCAAGATCTCACCCCGTGGGGTCAAAATTATCACGAGAACGGTGAGCAAAAATCCCAGAACCACATGGGGGGACCTAGTGGATGACCTGCAGAGAGCTGGGACCAAAGTAACTACAGGCTACATCAGTAACACACTACGCCGCCAGGGACTCAAATCCTGCAGTGCCAGACGTGTCCCCCTGCTTAAGCCAGTACATGTCCAGGCCCGTCTGAAGTTTGCTAGAGAGCATTTGGATGATCCAGAAGAGGATTGGGAGAATGTCATATGGTCAGATGAAACCAAAATAGAACTTTCTGGTAAAAACTCAACTTGTCGTGTTTGAAGGAGAAAGAACACCATACCTACTGTGAAGCATGGGGGTGGAAACATCATACTTTGGGGCTGTTTTTCTGCAAAGGGACCAGGATGACTGATTCTTGTAAAGGAAAGAATGAATGGGGCCATGTATCGTGAGATTTTGAGTGAAAACCTCCTTCCACCAGCAAGGGCATTGAAGATGAAACGTGGCTGGGTCTTTCAGCATGACAATGATCCCAAACACACTGCCCAGGTTCAGGGTTCAGGTTCAGGTTACTTTATTTGTACCCGAAGGTAGATTTGTTTTGCAGTTGGTGACATCCATATTTACAAGCCACTAATTACATTCAACATAGACACAAACACAGGCACACATCTTACAAAATAGGTAAATATAAAATATGTACAATATAATTTTTATAGCTTGTTCAACTCTTTGACAGCAGCAGGGACAAAGCTGTTTTTGTAGCGCTGGGTTCTACTTTTGGGACAGCAAACCTCCGTCTGGAGGGAAGAAGCTGAAAGTTGCAGGCAGGCAACGAAGGAGTGGCTTTGTAAGAAGCATTTCAAGGTCCTGGAGTGGCCTAGCCAGTCTCCAGATCTCAACCCCATAGAAAATCTTTGGAGGGAGTTGAAAGTCCGTGTTGCCCAGCGACAGCCCCAAAACATCACTGCTCTAGAGGAGATCTGCATGGAGGAATGGGCCAAAATACCAGCAACAGTGTGTGAAAACCTTGTGAAAACTTACAGAAAACGTTTGACCACTGTCATTGCCAACAAAGGGTATATAACAAAGTACTGAGATGAACTTTTGTTATTGACCAAATACTTATTTTACTGAGGAATTTACCAATTAATTCATTAAAAATCCTTCAATGTGATTTTCTGGATTTTTTTTTTCTTCTTATTTTGTCTCTCATAGTTGAGGTATACCTATGATGAAAACTGGAGACCTATCTCATCTTTTAAGTGGGAGAACTCGCACAATTGGTGGCTGACTAAATACTTTTTTTTACCCCACTGTACATGTGTAAAAAAAAAAAAAAAAAAAAGTAAAAAAAGATTGTCCTTTTTATGTGATTATCTAAACTGTAGAATTTGCATAAAATGTAAATTGTGATTTTATATATCTATATATGTATGTGTGTGTTAGAGGTGTAACAGTACGCTAAAAATGACTGTTTGGTACGTACCTTGGTTTTAAGGCCACGGTTCGGTTCGTTTTCGGTACAGTTAAGACACAAAATGCCAAACATAAAACTGCTTATCTTTTGTATAAACAGGAATAGCTTTGACAAAAAAAAATTCCAACTGCCTGCAGTCAATTCTTGAATAAAATGTACGCAATTAAACAAATTCTCTTTTTAGCAGATGAACGATACAGACAAGTGCAACAATAGACGTTTGAATAGTCTAAATAATTCTTGTATTTGTAGGAAATTAAAGTTCCTTATTGCCTGAAGCAGTGTTTTTAACCAGGGCGTTCTGGTATTTTCAGGCTTCTGTGGGAAATGATCAAATTTCACTTGTTATTGGTCAAAAAATTGCCAGTAATTTGTCACTGTTGTGTATACAGGCTCTGAAGGCACCCCTGCACAACAACAGCAAATTATTTCCAATTTTTTGGACAATTAACAAGTGAAATTTAGTAATTAATTTCCCACAGACACCTGAACATACCAGAGCACCCTTGAAAAACACAGGCCTGAAGTGCAGCATTAACAGATTAAGCCTTTTCTAAGAGGATGGTATGATTTCCTGGCTGAAGTGGGCACAATAACGAACTTCATACCAGGGCCAGTTACCTTCAGCATGTGTTTAAAGCTGGTGTTCTCCATCCATCCAACTTCTACCGCTTTTCCGGAGGTCCAGGTCACGGAAGCAGCAGTTCAAGCAGAGAAGCCCAGACTTCCCTCTCCCCCACCACCTGCTCCAGCTCTTCAGAGAGGACACCAAAGTGTTCCCAGACCAGCTGGGAGACATAGTCCTCTCCACCGAGTCCTGGGCCTGCCCCGGGGTCTCCTCCCAGTGGGATGTGCCTGAAACACCTCAAGTGGGAGGCGTCCAGGAGACATCCTAATCAGATGCCCATACCACCTCAACTAACTCCTTTCAATGTGAAGGAGCAGCGGTTCTACTCTGAGCCTCTCCCGGATGACTGAGCTCCTAACCCTCTCTCTGAGGGTGAGTCCAGCAATCCTACGGAGAAAGCTCATTTCAGCCCCTTGTATCCGTGATCTTGTTCTTTCGGTCATTACCCAAAGCTCGTGACCATAGGTGAGAGTAGGAACGAAGATTGACTGGTAAATTGACAGCTTTGCCTTAGAACTCAGCTCCCTCTTCACCACAACAGACCGGTACAACGTCGGCATCCCTGCAGATGCTGCTCCAATCCGTCTGTCGATCTCTCGCTCCATTTTCCCCTCACTCGTGAACAAGACCCCCAAGATACTTAAACTCCTTCACTTGGGGCAGGAGCCTGTCCCCAACCCACAGAGGATAGTCCACCTTTTTCCGGCTGAGGACCATGGACTCGGAGGCGCTGATTCTCATCCCAGCCGCTTCACACTCAGTGGCAAACCGTCCCAGCAAGAGCTGTTGGTTATTGCTGGATGAAGCCAACAGGACAACATCATCTGCAAACAACAGAGATGAGATCCTGTGGTCACCAAGCATGACACCCTCCATTCCCTGGCTGCGCCTAGAAATCCTGTCCATAAAAATTATGAACAGGATCGGTGACAAAGGGCAGCCCTGGCGGAGTCCAACTCTCACTGGGAATGAATCCGACCGAGTGTTGGCAATACGAACCAAACTCTCACAACGGTCGTACAGAGACCGAATAGCTCGTAACAACAAGCCCGATACCCCATACTCCCCGAAGCACCCCCCACAAAAATCCACGAGGGACGCGGTCAAATGCCTTCTCCAAGTCCACAAAACACATGCAAACTGGTTGGGCAAACTCCCACGAACCCGCAAGAATTCTCGAGAGGGTAAAGAGCTGGTCCGATGTGCGACGCCAGGATGAAAACCACATTGCTCCTCCTGAATCCGAGGTTTCGACCAACGGCCGGACTCTGCTCTCCAGTACCTTGGCATAGACCTTCCAGGGAGGCTGAGGAGTGTGATCCCTCTAAAGTTGGAGCACACCCTCCGGCCCCCTTTTATGAAGAGAGGAACCACCACCCCGGTTTTGCCATGCCAAAGGCACTGCCCCCGACCTCCACGCAATGTTGCAGAGGCGTGTCAACCATGACAGCCCAACAACATCCAGGGCCTTGAGGTTCTCAGAGCGAAGCTCATCCACCCCGGGGCCCGGCCCCCAAGAGGTTTTTAACCACCTTGGCGACCTCAACCCCTGTGATAAGCGAGTCATCCCCTCGTCCCCAACCCTGCTTCCTCTGTGGAAGGCGTATCAGTGGGATTGAGGAGATCCTGAAGTATTCCTTCCATCGCCCGACGATATCCCTAGTCGAAGTCAACAGTGTCCCATCCGCACCATACACAGTGTGGACGGGAGCTGCTTTCCCCCTCCTGAGCCGCCGGAGAGTTTGCCAGAATCTCTTTGAGGCCGGCCAAAAGTCTTGTTCCATGGCCTCACCGAACTCCTCCCATACCCGGGTTTTTGCTTCAGCAACCACCTGAGCTGCACTCCGCTTGGCCTGCCGGTACACCTCAGCTGCTTCGGGAGTCCCACAAGCCAACCAAGCTTGATAGGACTCCTTCAGATTAATGGCCCCCCTCACCACTGGTGTCCACCATGAGATGCACCGACCACCTTGCGGCTGCAGCTCTGGGCCACCGCTTCAACAACAGAGGTGGAGAACATGGCCCATTCAGACTCCATGTCTCCAGACTCCCTCGGAATGTGGTTGAAGTTTTCCGGAGGTGGGAGTTGAGACCTCCTGGACAGGGGCCTCAGCCAGACGCTCCCAGCACACCCTCACTATACGTTTGGGACTACCAGGTCTGAATGGCTTCCTCCCCTGCCATCGGATCCAACTCACCACCAGGTGGTGATCAGTTGACAGCTCTGCACCTCTCTTTACTCAGGTGTCCAAGACATACGGTCACAGGTCTGATGACACGATAACAAATAACTCCTTCTTCTTTCTGATCCGGTGATAACTTTCTGATCTGGCACACCTTTCACTCTATATATATCACGGACACACAGATCGCCCCAAAGGTCTCCCAAGTCGGCAGACGGAGCCAGTTTACAGCAGGAGACGATACAGCAGGGAAGAGCTAGCTAGCACTCAACCGCCACCTGGTGCTAACGGAGAAACTCGACATACCGGGGAACTGAAGCGAAACGACGTGGGTGCCGGGCTGGAGGTTTAGGCGGTGTGCAAGAAATATAAGAGAATAATAAAGAGCGATGGCAAGAACCAAGCTAGACCGCCCATAAATCTACTGGAGGAAAAGCCCCAGAAGCAGCTGGCCACCAAGGCTGCTCGGGAAAGCGCTCCGGCCACCGGCGGAGTGAAGAAGCCTCACCGTTACAGGCCCGGTACTGTGGCTCTGAGAGAGATCCGTCGCTACCAGAAATCCACGGAGCTGCTCATCCGTAAGCTGCCCTTCCAGCGCCTGGTGAGGGAGATCGCTCAGGACTTCAAGACCCACCTGCGCTTCCAGAGCTCCGCCGTCATGGCTCTGCAGGAGGCCAGCGAGGCCTACCTGTGGGTCTCTTCGAGGACACCAACCTGTGCGCCATCCACGCCAAGAGGGTCACCATCATGCCCAAAGACATCCAGCTGGCCCGCCGCATCCGCGGAGAGAGAGCTTAGACTTTCTGCTGCACATCCACCAACCACAATGCTCCGCACTGTGTGCCTATATGTATTTATAGTAATATGTACATGTGTATACTAGCTGCTCTTGTTTTTTCTTGCCTTCTGATTGTTGCTTTGAGTGTTGCTATCCCTGTGCTGTTGCAATCCTGGAATTTCCCCATTGTGGGACTAATAAAGGCTTATCTTATCTTAAAATCGATCATCGACCTGCGACCTAGGGTGTCCTGGTGCCAGGTGCACATATGGGCACCCTTATGCTTGAACATGGTGTTCGTTATGGACAAACTGTGGTTAGCACAGAAGTCCAATAACTGAACACCACTCAGGTTCAGATCGGGCAGGCCGTTCCTCCCAATCACCCCCCTCCAGGTTTCACTGTCGTTGCCCACGTGCGCACTGAAGTCCCCCTGTAGCACAATGGAGTCTCCAAGAGGAGCACCCTCCAGCACCCCAGTCACAGACTCCAAAAAGAGTGGGTACTCTGAAACATCATTTGGTGCATAGGCACAAATGATGGTCAGGACCCGTTTCCCAACCCGAAGGTGCAGGGAAGCAACCCTTTCGTCCACCGGGAAAAAACTCCAATATAGAGGCAGCAAAGTGGGGGGATACAAGAATACCCACCCCTGCTCGTCACCTCTCGCCCGGGGTAACTCCAGGCTGGTGTTCTCAACAACTGAATATAGCCTTAGATCCGCTGCTATAAAAACACCAGTGGCATTTGTTATTGCTTTGACTCCATCTGAAAAGCCCTGGAAAAGTTGTCTAAATGCCACTCGAAGATGCGCTTGTACTGCGTTAGTCTTTTTTTTTTTTGTGCTGCTTGTTTGCATGGTGCCGTTTCAAATGAGTTAACCTCTTGCACTCCGGGATACCGCGGGCGGTCACGTCTCTGCGTCTCAGTGCGCACGGAAAAAAGAAAAAGCTGCATTTCCTTTCTTCCACTAGACACAGCCGCGAACAGAAAGCCAAGGAGTGTTTTGATTGGTTTAGATTTGACTGACCTCTCATTCGACTAATAAGAGCCTTGAATTGGGTTTCTGAAACCTTGAAGAACCAATGACTGAAAACCTAGCAAGATGGACCTGCCTACCAACGATTGCCAATACAATGAGCCAACTGAAGCTTCTAGAGAAGTTCGACGACTGAAAGCGTGCGTCCCGTGCGTTAAAATCTGTTTTGTGTAAGCCGCTGTGTGTAACAGTAGCGTTCGCCAGTCTTTTTTTATTACTACTGTTCTCATTTGTTTTGAAAAATCGTTCGCCAAAACCGCAATCATGGAAGCGCAAAAACCGCAATAATGGAATCATAGTTTGACCGGGTCGCGTGACCAGAAACCATGAGTCGCAACAAGTGGACGAGCTTCATGTTCGTCTGACAGTGAGGAACAGGTGTTCGCCAACGACACTGCTGTTGTAGACAGGTAAGTGTTATAAGTTAAATTATTCTTCATCCCTGAAAAATAGTAATAAAAATGACTTTTGACCGATCGGTGATTACAACTGTGTATCATCGCCACATGACGGACCGTTGACGGACCGGGGGTGGAGTTGTTATCCTCTACATTGCAGATATTTTAGTGCACTGTAGGTTATTTTTTCTTGTAAAAAAAAAAAAAAAAAAGGCCACACATTTTTTACGTGGCATGCTTCTTTGTGTGGGGGGGCTTGTTTGTTCATTCATTCATGAATGAATAAACAACCCCCCTCCACACACACACACAGCCCTGAGTGTCACCTTTCATTAGAGCCCAAGATCAAGCTTCTATGTTGAATCATTCAAAAGTTATAGACGTTTTTCCAAACTGTGCATTTGGCACAATTTGGCACAGTTCAAAAACGCCGGGGAACAACCTGAGAAAAAAGCTGTGTAATATATTCATTTTTGTGGTATTGTTACAAAATTTTGACCCTCAGCTGGATAACACTTGGTTCTACATTTCTGTTGCATTTTCCAGCCAGTATCTGACAGCTGTGTGTTATTTGCAAGCATCTGTATCTAAAAAAAACACCCAGGCAAACTTTATTTTCTTCAAGTTCAATATGTTTAGATGACTGTTACTCAGTGGCAGGAGCACTTAAAATTCAAAGTGTTTTCTTTAAATGAGAACCCCAAGAAGATGCTGCAAAGGGTTGAAGAACACGCTTTTGATTTACTTTGGGTATGTTATTTTTAGGCGTTTTTAGGGAAATTGACCAGAGTGCAAGGGGTTAACAAGTTCAACATACTGCCAAAAGCATATCTGATGCTGTTTTCGTCTTCTTCACTTGCCTTAGTCTGTCTTCAAGCTCTGGACTCTCTGTACAGCAAGCCCATGATGTTCCCTGGGCTGAACTGTTTGTTTACATGTCCGGCACGAGGTAGTTACACTTTCTGTCCGTCACTCACATGGAACCTCGGTATGCCTCTGCACCAAAGGTGCCGTACCCAAAAATCAGAATATCAATACATACTGCGACACCCCCAAAATTTTTTTTATATCACTCACACACACAGAGAGAGACAGAGACAGAGAGAGAGAGAGAGAGAGAGAAAGAGCCCCCCTCCTGATTTTTTGTTTGTATGTCTGTCACACTTATGTTTCACATCATCAAGCACATTTAAATGTGAGATAAAGATAACACAAGTAAAACACAAAATGCAGTATTTAAATGAAGGTGTTTATTATTAAGGATGAAAAAAAAAATCCTAACCTACATGGCCCTGTGTGAAAAAGTGATTGCCCCCTAAACAGTCCCAGACCATCACACTACCACCACCATATTTTACTGTTGATATGATGTTCCTTTTCTGAAATGCTGGGTTACTTTTACGATGGCTGTAATGGGACACACACCTTCCAAAAACTTCAGCTTTTGTCTCATCAGTCCACAGAATATGTTTCCCAAAAAGTCTTGGGGATCATCAAGAGGTTTTCTGCAAATTAAGACGAGCCTTTATGTTGTTTTTGCTCAGCAGTGGTTTTCGTCTTGGAGCTCTGCCATGCAGGCCATTTTTGCCCAGTCTCTTTCTTATGGTGGAGTCATGAACACTGACCTCATTTGAGGCAAGTGAGGCCTGCCGTTCTTTAGATGTTGTTGTAGGGTCTTTTGTGACCTCTTGGATGAGTCGTTGCTGCGCTCTTGGGGTAACTTTGGTCAGCTGGCCCACTCCTGGGAAAGTTCACCACTGTTCCATGTTTCGCCATTTGTGGATAATGGCAGCCCCCGACCAACAGTGATCTGTGTGGAGTTTGCATGTTCTCCCCAAGTCTGTGTGGGGTTACTCCGGGATTTCTCCGGTTTCCTCCACATACCAAAAACATGCAAGTTAGGTTGATTGGCATCAAACTGGGGATTCTAAATTGTCCTTAGGTATGAATGTGAGAGTGAATGGTTGTCGTCTCTGTGTTGGGCCCTGTGATGGACTGGCGATCTGTCCAGGGTGTACCCTGCCTCTCGCCCAAATATGCTGGGATAGGCTCCAGCCCCCCTGCGACCCGAAAAGGATTAAGTGGAAGAAGATGGATGGATGGATGGCTCTCACTGTGATTCGCTGGAGTCCCAAAGCTTTAGAAATGGCTTTTATAACCTTTTCCAGACTGACAGATCTAAATTACTTTGTTTCTCATTTGTTCCTGAATTTCTTTGGATCGCACGCATGATGTCTAGCTTTTGAGGATCTTTTGGTCTACTTCATTTTGTCCAGGCAGGTCCTATTTAAGCGATTCTTGATTGAGAACAGGTTGTGGCAGTAATCAGACCTGGGTGTGGCTAGAGAAATTGAACTCAGCTTTCCAAAGCTGTGATAAACCACAGTTAATTATGTTTTAACAGAGGGGGGCAATCACTTTTTCCACACATGGCCATGTAGATTTGGATTATTTTTTTTTACCCTTAATAATAAACACCATTTAAAAACTGCATTTTGTGTTTACTTGTGTTATCTTTGTCTAATATTTAAATTTGTTTGATGATCTGAAACATTTAAGTATGACAAACATACAAAAAAAAAATGAGAAATCAGGAAGGGGGCAAACACTTTTCACAACACACATACACTGTGCTGTGAGAAGTATTTGCCCCCTTCCTGATTTCTTATATTTCTGCATATTTGTCACACTTTGTTTCAGATCAAACAAATTTTAATATCAGACAAAGATAACCTGAATAAATGTAAAATGCAGTTTTCAAATGATGATTTCATTTATTAAAGGAAAAAAAACTATCCAAACCTACCTGGCCCTGTGTAGAAAAAGTAATTGCCCCTCTTGTTACATCATAAATTAGCTGTGATTAAACCACATTTTTTTGGAAAGCTGAGTTCAGTTTCAGTGGCTACAACTCAAGAATGATTACTACCAGACTTGTTGAATCAAGAAATCACTTTAAACAGAACCTGTCTGGCAAACATGAAGTAGGCTAAAAGATCTCAAAAAGCAACATATCCCACTGTGATCTAAAGAAATTCAAGAACAGATCAGAAACAAAAACCCAGAACAACGTCTAAAGAACTGCAGGCCTCACTTGCCTCAGTTTGGACACTGGTCCGTAATGGAACAATAAGAAAGAGACTGAGCAAAAATGGCATCCATGGGAGAGTTCCAAGACAAAAATTGCTGCTGGACCAAAAAGAACAAGACTCGTCTCACATTTGCAAGAAAACATCTAGATGATCCTCAAGATTTTTGGGGGAAATATTCTGGGGACTGATGAGACAAAGTTGAACTTTCCTGGAAGATGTGAGTCCTGTTTTATCTGGCATAAAACTAATACAGAATTTCATAAAAAGAACATCGTATCAACAGTCAACCATGGTGGTGGTAGTGTCATGGTCTGGGGCTGTTTTGTTGCTTTAGGACCTGGACAACTTGAACCATGAATTCTGCCCTCAGTTCGTGAAGCCCTCCAATGTGACTGATTTTAACAATTCTGCACAGAAGAGTGGGTCAAAATTCCTCAACAGCAATGTAAGAGACTCATTGCCAGTTGCTGGCACCAGCGGTGGCAATTACTTTTTCACATAGGGACTGGTAGGTTTGGATAGTTTTTTTTCCCTTAATAAACAAAACCATCATCTGAAAACTGCATTTTGTATTTACTTGGGTTATCTTTGTCTATCAATAAAATCTGTTTGATGAGCTGAAACATTTAGGTGTGACAAATATGCAAAAATATAAGAAATCGGGAAGGGGCAAATACTTTTTCACAGCACTGCACACACACAGAGTTATTGTGAAATGGAAGTTTTTGTCATGTCACACAGCCCGTATGTCAAAGTCACATGACACTCACCCAATGGAGATTTGAGAAAACGCCTCTCGATGCCTTGCTCAATGTGTCCAAGAGCTTGTGCCAGCGCCCGTACCACGTTGCTGATGGCCTGAGGGGTCCCAGCTCCACTGGTTCCACAGGAGGTCGACCCGTCAGACTTCAGCTCCACCAGTCTGACACAAACATGTTTATAACATATAGCATGAGCTAGGGCTTGGCTGTATACAGATCTACATTTAGAATCCACAGATGCATTTTCATTTGTGATACAGCATGGTACGTCATTTATTTAACAATAGTTCTAGAGTCTTTTCCCATTCTGACATACAGCTCCTGTCCATTGTACCTGTCTCTGGCTCTTAGGTGAGCAGACTCCATCTCCATGCACTCGACTCCATTCTCTCTCCAGTCAGAACTTAACTGCTCGTAGTTTCCTGCTTCCAGTGCCATGTGCCATATCTGTCTGTCCATCACCTGAACACCAAGAGACAGGGATGAGAATGGGGTTTGGGGAAAAAAGAGGAAACTAAGCCGGGGGTCTTAGTTAGGCCTACGTACCCCAAGCCGGATCCAAGGCGGAGCCTTGGTGGGGGGGTCTGGGGGGCAATGCCCCCCAGAAGCTAATGAAATCTGGTGTTTTAGAATGCTCAAATGTGGTCTTATATTTAAAGTTAGAAGTACGTACAAATGCATTTATAGTTTACCTTTTTAATCTGCTGCTGCATCACATGTGTAAATTTATGATATCTGAATGGTATGTTGATGTAATAATACTAAATTATATTTTACTACTATTTAATATGTTTAGAATGGTAAATGGCATTCACTTATATAGCACTTTTTCTCATCTCTGGATGACCAAAGCGCTTTACAGATCCAGCCATCCACCCATTCACGCACACATTCACACACTGATGGCGGCAGAGCCGCCATACACACACAGGCGCTAGCCTGGCCACCAGGAGCAACTGGGGGTTCAGTGTCTTGCTCAAGGACACTTTGACATGCAGACTTCAGACAGAGTGGGAATCGAACCCATGACCCTCTGATCAGTAGTTGGTCACACTACACCTGCGCCACAGCCGCCCCTAGAACTGACACAAAATTACATTTACATAGTTCTAGAACAGACAAAATAATTTAACCAAGTAAAATAAATTATGTTGGTGCAGTTCTACACAGCCATCATCGAGTCCATCCTCACCACCTCCATAACCCAGGGATGGCAACAGGAAATTCTGATTTCAGCTGAAATCTAATTTGGTCGATTGACTTATGGGGGGGCTGGGGGGGCGCAGCCCCCTGAAGCTGGGAGGTTTTCAGTAAAACAGAAGTAATTTAGACTGAAAAAAATGATTTAAAAAAATGAAATACTAGACTTAGATAAATCATTAAATTTAATGAAAAGTTATCTTACTTTTTTCTTCAATGTTGTCTCACTGTCTTTAGTCCAACATATTTAACAGTTCTATAGAGTTTATTACACTATTTACACTGGTCACCAAGTCACTTCTAATGTGAAACTTTCTTCCTTTTGGCAGCAAGCTGTGTCAGTCTCTGAACTTTGAACTTCATCTCCTTTTCTGGTTTCTTCAGAAACTGTCCGAGTGTTTCTGTTACCCTCATTGAACTTTGAGCCAATTTTCACCTTTACTGTCACTTCGCCCCCTGAAGCTCCTGGGTTTTTATGATTTTTTAAGTACCAGAACTGTGCTTACATGACATAAAACAAACAGCTGAATGCCACTTATTACTGTATAAATATTGACTTATGTTCCAAGAAGATAGCATTCCTAAACTAGAAAAGCACTCAGAGCGCATACCTCCGCCAAGGCTCCTTCTGTTTGACATGGATCAACTCCAAAATGTAATGGGTTTGTTTGCAGGCCTATAGCCACTTGTGGTGAAAATTGCATCAAAGTCTGTCCATCAGTTTTGGAGTATTGTTGCTAACACACTGTGAGAAGATAAGCGCCTTGGCTGAGGTATGAATTCTCAGATCATTACCAAAATATAATGGGTTCCTCTCTAGCCCAAGGACCACCTCTGGTGAAAATTTTATCCAAATCCATCCAGTAGTTTTTGTGTAATCCTGCTGCACAAATACAAAAAAGTCCTTGGTGGAGGTATGCACTCTCAGATCAACACCAAAATCTAATCATCTGTTCCCCGTGCCATTACACACCTTCCCTGAAAATTTCATGAAAATCCGTCCATAACTTTTCCTTGCTAACAAACAGACAGACAAACCAACACTGATGAAAACATAACCTCCTTGGCGGAGGTAAATATTCCAACAAGCATTATCATCACATGCTTTAACACTTGATCAAATCAAAATCAGTTAATTTTATCTATTCCATAATAGAAATAAAATTCCAACATACCATTACTTTTCATAATTTCAGCATTCATTTCAGATCACCAGTTTCAATCTCCATTGAGTCTTGAGCAGCTCATTTTCCTCCCCCGCGCAGCCCAGCTCAAACAGCCTTGTACGCTGCACTCAAACGGAAACCGGCGGACAGAGTCGACTGGACTCCTGAATGGGAGCAGGCGTTCTGAGGTTAAAACAGCGCTCATTACCGACGCCGTCGTGGAGCAATGCGTTGCCGGTTCTTGGCAGCCGCTCACCTTTTTTTTTTAAGCAGGTCTTTGCACGACAGTGAGCGTAAATACAGCGTGTTCGACAGAGAGTTAATGGCTCTCCACCTAGCCATACGCCACTTCCGGTTCTGGCTGAAAGGGCGCATCTTCACTGTGTTCGTGGACCACAAGCCGCTAACGTACTTAACATACTTTATCTTCCTGGAAGATAAAGCGGAATTCAGCGAATTAGCAGAAAATCACATCCCTGAGAACACGCCGCCATGAATCTTTGAAAAAGCATACAACGAGCCATTTGATTGGTCCAATCGCAGGGCTGTCAAGCTACTGCAATACAGCAGTAGCCTGAACACAACACATCCGGGTTATTGCGGGGGACGACTTCCGGGGAAGCGCCAAGTGCTTATGTACTCGTGTTGATTTTCGCTAAAATTGGTAACAAGGTACCTTACCCCCCCCTAAAATTTTCTCAACGGATTTAGACGATTCACAGAAATGATCAATTTGAAAATAAATCAGCGGAAATCCGCGGATCGGCGGAAAATTGCCATCCCTGATAACCGTGTGGTACGCAGGAGCCACTGCCAGGGACAGACTAAGACTGCAGCGCGTCATGCGCGCTGCTGAGAAGGTGATCGGCTGCAAGCTCCCATCCCTCCACGACCTGTACATCTCCAGGACCCGAAGGCGTGCAGGTCGGATCATAGCCGACCCTTCACACCCTGGACACGCACTGTTTGCCCCCCTCCCCTCAGGTAGAAGACTTCGGTCCATTCAGACTAAAACCTCCCGCTACATGAACAGCTTCTTCCCCTCTGCCATCAGACTGCTGAACACTAAGTGACTTATTAGACACTCGTGCACTACGTACAGCAGCTCACCTGGACTCATGATAATTATCACCGTTTTCTTTTTGCACTACCGACTGCACTATGTGGAACTCCACAATATCTGCTGCTTGTTAATATATTTAAAAATTGCATAGATTAGTATTACTCATTCATATTCTACATTTTATTGCATGCATAGTTTTTTATTTTTATCTTTAGTGCTACTCCATGTTTAATGTTGCAGCATTGCACCGAGACAAATTCCTAGTTTGTGTACTACATGAACAATGGCAATAAATCTCATTCTGATTCTGAAATTATAAATATTAACAAAATTCCATCACCAAGTCCATCACCCATTTATTAAAATATACTGACATTCTGCAAGCATTTTGATTTATTAATGTGTGCATTTGTTAGTGTTACTAGGAATATAAAAAAGTTGCATATTAGTATATTTTAATATTTGAAAGATAATCTAAGAAAGTAAGTAAAACCTAAAAGATATTTAACTAGTGTTTCAAATTATCAATAGTGTTTCAAAACAGGCATGACGTCACAACTTACACATGCTATTTCATAACAAATTCATTACGCAAAAATTCTCAAGTACATTACTTATAACGAGAAAAAAATCTTACCTTGGAATGTGTCTAACGATCACTAATTGCTGTAATCGGGGCCGATTGTGATGAACTTTGACTGGCATCTGAATTTAACCGTGTCCATCGATCGTTTTGAACGCAGCACAAGCGAGTAATTCGATCTCCTTGTAGCCACAATTTTGAGATGTTTCTGTTTTTTTTCGAGCCATTCCCAACGAAACTTGTTCCTTATCCCTTTGTCTTCTTGCTTTGTTGTCTTTCGTGAGTTTTAGGTTCACCATTTTCACGAAATCGGGAAAACTCGGTTGATTGAATTGTCCGCCATTTGCATTTCGCTCCGCGTGTGTGATATGACAAAGGAATAACAAAATCGTCGACTGGTTGGTTTAATAAGTATCAGCCAATCAGTGGCCTTGTTACATTACATTACTGATCTCGCTGGGTAGCGCGTTCTGCGCGGTGGATTTGAGCAGCCGCTCAAATCCGTCTGTTATGAGCGACTCGCCGCTCATAACAGACCCCCCCACCCCACCCCAAAATTTTCTCCTCGAATTTAGACGATTCACGAGAATGACCCTAAACATGATCAAATCCGAGGAATTCCTCGGATCCGCGGAGGATTCTCATCCATGAAGAGAGTGAGACAGTTGCATCAGCCAAGACTGACGGCACCCTCTCCACAGCTATCATGGGCAGGTGTAAACACCTTTAGAGTTCCCAGAGTTCCCTGGTGGATGCGGTCTTCAAGATCCAGCAGGAGATCCCTTAGTCTCCCTTCCATCAGAGTTTCAGCTGCAGCAGTGCATTCTGGGACTGATCGGGAAGACTCTGGGTCATCTGGACAAAGAAGAGGTACATCAGAGGTTATGAGACCATCCATGTATGTCCACAGAATAAGACTTTACTTGTGGTGCTGGAATAGGCAAGCATGAACACGGGGGCACTAACATGCACTTATGCCTTAAATTAATCACTACTAAATGCCAGTATTAGTATAATTGTTTTGTAGCAAATGAGATGAAAAATTAACTACTTCTCTATTTGCAAAGGTAGTTTAGTTAAATTCAGCAGCCTCCATGAGCTTGGTGTAGCAATACATTAGACATTTGGTCTTGTTACAGGGAACATCAAAAGCAGAACAAACTACCACCACCAGTTGGAGTCAGTTGGTCTTGTCTATTATCTCCAAATGAATAAAAAAGATAAAAATATAAAGTAAGTTATAATTGGGCAGCCTGCCAAAGTATCATCTATGAGTGGGAAACGCCAAACATCTTGTTCCACATCACACCTATGTGTCTGTATTTGTTCCTGTCACAGGTCAGCAGCAGTTGCTGTAGCTTCTCCCTCTCCTGCAGCAGCGCCTCCTTCAGGCCACTCTCTCTATGACCTCGAGAGTTTAGAGCCTCAATCAGTTGATCCAGTTCCTCCACTGAGCTGTAGAAGGACCACTGGTTGGGACGTTTGACTGGCGGGCTATTTGTGTGGGCAGGAGCAGGACTGGAGGAAAGATCAGGGGCCATTAGAAGGCTGTACAAGATCAGATGCTCATTTTTTTTTAAAGCATATCGTGATATCTCTGACATACCTTCCTTCGGCTGGTTCGTTCTTAGCAACATCTTCGTCCTCCATCTGGGTTGTGGCATCTTGGGCTGGTTTTGGACATGGCTGCAGCATGTCCTCTGTAAGGCCAAAGCAGTCGTCCTCCACAAACAGTGCAGAGGCTGAGGGGAAGAGCCAGTATCTGCGATACAACCGGTCTCGACCAAGAGGCAGCAGGGAGGTGCAAGCTGCCGCTTTCTGGATTCGATACTGCAGCTCTCGAACCTGCAAGAACATCAGATGTGGATGTCTGTCACATTTTTTTGAACCATCATACCCACTGGGCCTTGGCAGGGGTGTGTCCTCAGAGCATTTCTTGTTACATGGCAATTCTTGAAATACTGATATACTGTATAGTGAATATTCCCACCCCCTCAACCTCCTCCTGCACAGAGCTTTTCCCGCACCTCACTCCCAAAGCTGGCCAATCGCCGTCTGGTTCCATTACGCACAACTGCACACCAACCCGTGTGCCCACGATCCACGGCCGTTCAACGTGCTGGAACTTGGAGCGGAGCACCCCTCCCCCGTCCCCCTCACGGACTGACATGCCCTCCGACAATTCTACCAGAGCTGGAGCCAAACGGGGGCGGGGGGGGGGGGGGGTGTCGCAACCCCTTCTGACCGTTCTGGGGGGAGCGGTGTGGGCACCCAGCACAATGCAGACTGATAATATTCACGCTCAGCAGACATTTGCATACGACCAAAAGAACCACAGGAGACAGTCAGACGGGACTGAATGCATACATCTTTGTGTCAACCAATGTCATGCTAATCAGGTGTATTGACCAATGGTAGTAAATGACTATTGTTATACATCCCCGGAGCAAGCAGAGGAAGTCTGGTGCCAGTTAATCACGTGATTGACATGTATTGTCTGATATGTATATCGATATGTAAATGTGCCATGCATTCTCTCTTGTCTGTATAAAAGAGCTGACTTTACATGTCTCACTAGCGCACTGAGAGCACACTCAGGAGAGCTCACACACAGCACATGGTGCTGCAGTGTGTCTCATGATGATGGAGGAATAAAACTCAAACCTTCAGCTCGCCGTGTCACGCCTGGACTTATTTTGTTCCTCCACACTGTAATAAATAATTTATTATGTAAATAATAATTTGCATTTATTTAGCACCACATCAATGGCCTCTCTGACCACTACTAAACATTTATACACATTCATACCCAGTGTCATGGACACTGGAGGTAAGGTGGGTAAAATGTCTTGGCCAGGGGACAGCGGCTGGATGGCTGGGGAGAGCGGGATTCGAACGGTCAATGCTCAGGTTATTGGACGACCTGCTCTACACCTCCTGAGCCACTGCCGCCCACATTTCCCTCCTCTGTTCCATTTTTGCTGAGCACCAAGCTGAACGGCAGGAAGTTCCACTTTTAATAGATTATGGCAGAATTTTTACAACCCTGCCTGTCAAAATGACAAAGGTCTGGTGCAACCTCTCTCTACTAATCGCGTGCATAGTATGAAGTCTGCATCAAAGGGGCCCACAGTACATGAGCTATATGGATTTTCCATGTCATAGTTATGAATCTTACCAATATCAACTAGCATGTCTACTAGAGGTGTACATATATTCGGATTTTTCGGTACGGCACCTTCGGTTCTGTTCAGAGGAGTATCGAGGTTCCACACGGACCATGTTGAGTGATGGACAGGAAGTGTAACTGCATCGTGCTGTACATCTAAACAAACGGTGCACCATAGCCTCCGACTAGCAACATAGCTGGCTGTAAGGAGAAGACAGAGCTTGAAGACCCTCTTCACAAGTATCCTGTCTAGGAACACTGGCTTTCCGGTGAAATATGTGAACGGACAAAGGCAAGTGAATAAGACAACAGCATCGGATATGCTTTTGGCAGTATGTTGAACTTGTTACCTCATTTGAAACGGCATCATGCAAACGTGAATATCATTGCAGCACAAAAAAAAAAAAAAACTAGCACGGTACAAGTGCAGCTTCCAGTGACATTTAGACAGCCTCTCAAGGGCTTTTCAGATCGAACTAAAGGAATAACAAATGCCATTTGTGCTTTTATAGCAGTGGATCTAAGGCCATATTCAGTTGTTGAGAACACCAAGTTTAAACAAAAGGGAACTGAGCCCTGGTATGAAGTTCCTTGTTGTGCCTACTTCAGCCAGAAAGTAATACCATCCTTTAATGAAAAAGAAATCTGTTCATGCTGTATTTTAAGCCTGTGTTTTTCAAGGGGGCCCTGGTGTGTTCCTTCGTAATTGTACAAAAAATTGCAAATAATTTGCTGTTGTTGTGCACGAGTTCCTTCAGAGCCTATACACAACAGTGACAAATTATTTGCAATTTTTTTCTGACCAATTAACAAGTGAAATTAGATAATTAATTTCCCACAGAAACCTGAACATACCAGAACACCCTGGTTTAAAAACACCGCCTCAGGCAATAAGTAACTAATTTCCTAAAAATAAAAGAATTCAGACTATTCAAACTTCTATTGTTGCACTAGTGTGCATCATTCATTTGCTAAAAAGAGAATTTATTTATTTTATTGTATACATTTTATTTATTGGAGAATTTACTGCTGGCAGTTTGCAGGGTTGTTTTTTTTGTCAAAGCTGTTCCCATTTATCCAAAAGATGAGGAGTTTTATGTTTTGCCTTTTGTTTCCTTACTGTACCGGAAATGAACCGAACCTTGACCTTAAAACCAAGGTACATACGGAACCATGATTTTAGGCATACTGTTACACCCCTAATGTCTACTGCTACACTACTGGATCGTGTGCGTACTGTTTGGGCAAAGCATCACTAGGACACAACAACGTATGGGTCTGCCTGCAATACTAGCTCTGAGACTTGCTAGCTAGCTTGAAAAGCCTAAAAATAAATTGATTAATTAAAAAAATGCTAATCCTAGGCTAATCAAAGCTTTTGGCTCAACACTGCACATGCATCTGCACAAATGTTGTTCTACCTGTATGTTGTCTGCATGAATAGCAAGGTATGAACAGCATGTTTCTTTTCTTCCTTCACCTCCAAAACAGTTGTGACAGATGACTGCCTCACCCCAAGCCTGGTTCTGCTGGAGGTTTCTTCCTATAAAGGAGTTTTTCCTTCCCACTGTGACTGAGTGCTTGCCCATAGGGGACTGCTTGATTGCTTGGGTTTTCTCTGAATTACTTAAGATTCATGCCTTATGAATGTTGCTGGGGAAAGTTTGCCCCTAGAAGGGTCTCCAAGACAAACTGGCCCTGGGTGAAGGGCCAAAGGAATCACATGGGTCCACCTTCCAGTGGGCTCACCATCTGCAGGAGGGATCATGGTGCTATGTGAATTGGGCAACAGTCTGGGCTTCTCTCCTTGGACTGCTGTCCCTGCAACCCAGACCCCCGGATAAGCGGTAGAAGATGGATGGATGGATGGAATTTTGAAAAAACATTCAGTGATGCAACTGAATCAATATCAAGTCAAAAACCAATGATCCTACATAATAATAATAAAAAAAAAAATAAAAAAATAAAAAAAAAAACCCAACAGTAAAATGGTTGCAAATAAAGGGAAGTGGAATGGAATGGTCTGTATAGCCCCTTTCAATCTACCCTGGCAATCCACTCAGTATGAATTGGCTTGCTGCCATTGTCTGAATAGGGTTACCTGCGCAAGATGACATGGGCTAAAAGACCCTGCAAGTGAGGTGGGTCGTTGCGCACCTCATCTCAGCGGACATTTGAATAGAAAACGCAGATATACGCGCAATGGAGTAGGTGTCACCGTCACAGCACAGTGACAAGAGTGGCAATGAATGACAAGGCTGTAGGGATGGGTGTATCGATACTTTGATACCAGCTGGTCGATACTTTTTAAAATATCACAATACCACTGTCAATACACAACGTGCAGTTTGTTTTCACTTCTGAGAGTTTTAGGCATCAAAAACTAAGCAGGGCTGCTCGCAGAGATAGCAAAAAGACGTAACAAACTAATAGTTTTTTGAATGCAAAAGATGCAATAGACTTACACAATGGTCCCCTCCGGCATACAACTAGGAACATACCGGTCGCTATGGAGGGTGAGAATATGTATGGGCACATAATCATACCATGTAGGATAACTAAGTAGACGGTTATGCTGTTTCATTCCATCTAGCAACAATGCTCTGCACTGTGTGTGTTTATATATTTACATATTTATTCCATCTAGCTACAATGCTCAGCACTGGGTGTGTTTATATATTTATATATCTACATATTATTCCATCTAGCTACATTGCTCCGCACTGTGTGTGTTTATATACTTGCATATTTATTCCACCTAGCTGCAATGCTCCGTACTGTGGGTGTTTATATATTTACATATTTATTCCATCTAGCTACAATGCTCTGCACTGTGTGTTCATATATTCATATATTTATTCCATCCAGCTACAATGCTCTGCACTGTGTGTCTGTGTGTGTGTGTATATATATATATTTTATAGTAATACGTACATATGTATATTAGCTACTCTTGCTTGCTTGTTTTTTTCTTGCCTTCTGATTGTTGCTCTGAGTGTTGCTATCCCTGTGCTGTTGCAATCCTGGAATTTCCCCGTTGTGGGACTAATAAAGGCTTATCTTATCTTATCTTAAATTTATGCGTGGAAAAACAAGCCCAGGCATATTTTAGAGATTGTCTGCCATGTCACATGATTATAGCAGCCCATCAGATGTCAAAGCCGAAGATTCACTGTGCAGCAAAGCACTCACTCCCATGCAGAGAATTATTTTTATTATAATTGAAAAAAAAAAAATCATTTTACTTTTTTTTTATTTTGCTCATTGTTCCATTTTACTATCATTTTATAGGCATTTCTTTCAAGTGTTTGTTCATGAGTTTTATTGTTACCTCCGCCAAGGAGGTTATGTGATCATCGGCGTTTGTCTGTTTGTTTGTTAGCAAGATAACTCAAAAAGTTATGGACGGATTTTCATGAAATTTTCACAGATTGTCAGAAATGGGGTATCCTACAGATGATTACATTTTGGTGGTGATCCGGATCACCGTCCACAAGAAAACCGCCATTCCACAAAATGCCATTTTCGTGAATAACTACTAAACCACTAATCCTATCATTGTCAATCCAATTGCATACCTGCCAACTTTTCAAACCTGAAAAGCCTAGTAGCTAGCCGGGGTCCAGGGGCCAATGCTAATGCTAATAATGCTAATACTAATAATAATAATGCTAATATTTGCCAAACAAATATTAGCATTAAATCTAGTTAAATGTAGCTAACAACCTCATATTTCTTCAACTTTCAAACCTGAAAAGCCTAGTAGCTAGCCGGGGTCCAGGGGCCACAGGCCCCGGTAGGTCCAGGACAAAGTCCTGGTGGGGGGTTCAGGGGGGCGAAGCCCCCCGACACCAAACAAATATTAGCATTAAATCAAGTTAGAATGTAGCTAACAACCTCATATTTCTTCAACTTTCAAACTTGAAAAGCCTAGTAGCTAGCCGGGGTCCAGGGGCCGCAGTGTCAAACAAATATTAGCATTTGACATAGAAGTCACATATTAATTATATTAAAGGTAAAATATCTAAATCAATTGCAGTACTACACAGAGTGAAATATTTGCTGAATCAACCCACATTATATACTTTGTATCATTCATTAATACTCCCATACATGACATATTGTACTGAAGTATGGGGAAATACATATAAAACAAACATATATCCAGTCTTTATGCTTCAGAAGAGAGCTATTAGAATAATAAACAAAGCTGCTTACAGGGAACCAACAAACCCACTTTTTCTTAAATTAAAAGCTCTCAAGTTGAAAGATTGACTTTAAAACTGCAGTAATAATGTTTAAAGCTAAGAATCTGTCACTGGCCGCAAATATCCAAAAGTTGTTCCAAATAAGGGAGAAACAATATCATTTCAGAGGAACATGTATATTTCAAAAACCTTCAGTGAGAACTACCACCAAGCAACACTGTGTTTCAGTGCAAGGAGTCAGATTATGGAACGATTTTGGACCTGAATTAAAATCATGTACAACGCTTGGACAATTTAAACAAAAACTAAAGATAAGATAAGATAAGATAAGCCTTTATTAGTCCCACAACGGGGAAATTCCAGGATTGCAACAGCACAGGGATAGCAACACTCAGAGCAACAATCAGAAGGCAAGAAAAAAAACAAGCAAGCAAGAGCAGCTAATATACATATGTACATATTACTATAAAATATATATATACACACAGACACACAGTGCAGAGCATTGTAGCTGGATGGAATAAATATATGAATATATGAACACACAGTGCAGAGCATTGTAGCTAGATGGAATAAATATGTAAATATATAAACACCCACAGTACGGAGCATTGCAGCTAGGTGGAATAAATATGCAAGTATATAAACACACACAGTGCGGAGCAATGTAGCTAGATGGAATAATATGTAGATATATAAAAACACAGTGCGGAGCATTGTAGCTAGATGGAATAAATATATAGATATATAAATATAAATATATAAATATAAACACACCCAGTGCTGAGCATTGTAGCTAGATGGAATAAATATGTAAATATATAAACACACACAGTGCAGAGCATTGTTGCTAGATGGGATGAAACAGCATAACCGTCTACTTAGTTATCCTACATGGTATGATTATGTGCCCATACATATTCTCACCCTCCATAGCGACCGGTATGTTCCTACTTGTATGCCGGAGGGGACCATTGTGTAAGTCTATTGCATCTTTTGCATTCAAAAAAACTATTAGTTTGTTACGTCTTTTTGCTATCTCTGCGAGCAGCCCTGCTTAGGTTGTACAGTCTGACAGCCGTTGGTAGGAAGGACCTACGAAACCTCTCGGTTGTGCACCTGGGATGATGTAGTCTGCTGCTAAATGAGCTCCTCAGTGCATCCAGTATGTCCTGCTTAGGGTGGAACTCGGACTCCAGCAGAGATGACAGTTTAGCCACCGTCCTTCTCTCTCCTATCTCCTCCATCGGATCAAGGCGCTGCCCCAGGACAGAGCTAGCTTTCTTAATCAGTTTGTTCAGTCTCTTCCTATCGGCTGCAGTAATGCCACTGCCCCAGCAGACCACTCCAAAAGTGATGGCTGATGCCACCACCGTGTCATAGAATGACTTCAGCAGCGCCCCTTGTACACCAAAAGACCTGAGTCTCCTCAGCAGGAACAGTCTGCGCTGTCCCTTCTTGTAGAGTGCGTCAGTATTGTGTGACCAGTCTAGTTTATTGTTCAGATGAACACCCAGGTACTTATAGGATGTCACCATCTCGATGTCTGTTCCCTGTATATTTACTGGTGCTGTGAGGGGCTGCCCACCACCAGCTCCTTAGTTTTCCTCGCGTTGATCTGGAGGCAGTTCCGATGGCACCAGTCCACGAAGTCCTGGATAAGCCCTCTGTACTCAGCTTCATCTCCTTTGGAGATGAGACCAACGATCGCAGAGTCATCAGAGAACTTCTGTAGATGGCAATGTGTTGTGTTGTGTGAGAAGTCCGCAGTATAAAGAGTGAACAGGAAGGGAGCCAGCACCGTTCCCTGGGGGGCCCCCGTGCTACTGATGATCGTGTCGGAAACACAGTCCCGGGTTCTCACAAACTGAGGCCGGTTCGTGAGGTAGTCCAGGATCCATGATGACAGGTGCTGGTCCACCCCTGCGCGCAGCAGCTTGTCCTTCAGGATCATCGGTTGGATGGTGTTGAAAGCACTGGAGAAGTCAAAGAACATGATCCTCACCATATTCCCGGGCTTCTCCAGGTGGGACAGAGAATGGTGAAGGAGGAAGATCACCGCATCCTCCACCCCAATGCCATGCTGGTAGGCGAACTGGAGTGGATCCATCGCTGGTTCCACCAGGGGGCGGAGATGAGCAAGGAGCAGTCTCTCCAGGGTCTTCATCAAGTGGGACGTCAAGGCCACCGGTCTGTAGCTGTTCAGGTCTTTGGGGTGGGAAGTTTTTGGTACAGGTACCACACAAGATGTTTTCCACAGCTGTGGTACCCTCCCCAGTTTCAGGCTCATGTTGATGTAAAGGAAGAAATACTCCAAACATATATACAAGATGACATGTAAAATCACATAAGGATTGTCATATCCAGTCTGTGTTGTTACTTAGTTTTTTTGTCACGTTTTGTCTTAGCTTTGTTCTGAATTGTAATCGCTCTTGTTTTGTTTTTCTTTTGAATTCTTGGATGGAATATGGGTGGGCAATATAAGCTGCGGCTTCAGCCATCACCCATTTCAGATAACTTATGTTGAACTGTATAATCAGAGGAGTTCTTGTTTAATTTGACCTTGTTGGATTTTTTCGCCTTTGTTATATTATGTTTCTTTTTAATCTTTACTTTAAATCTATCCGAAATAAAGATTCATTCATTCATTAAATTTGCATTCAAAAGACTATCTTAACACTGCATAGAACTTTGAATAGGCCAGATGTGATGTATTATGAATACTAGAAAAGCACTTGGAGAGCGCAGACCTCCGCCAAGCGCCACAGTTCCCCCCATACAGTGTTTAACATCATAAATAAAATATTGAAAATGGCCCTGTCTTGCAATGTTAAATCAAAAAAAAAAAAAAAAAAAAAAGAATCCTTAAAAAAATTCCTGGATCCAGACGGTGATCCGGATCACCACCAAAATCTAATCATCTGTAGGATACCCCATTTCTGACAATCTGTGAAAACTTCATGAAAATCCGTCCATAACTTTTTGAGTTATCTTGCTAACAAAGAAACAAACAAACCAACGCTGATGATCACATAACCTCCTTGGCGGAGGTAACTAGAAGACTAGAAATATCAGCAGGGTATACTAGCACTGTATGACACACATGCGTAAATGACGGCAAAATCGCTCTGATATTTTATGTGTTTACATGATACACCAAGCATGACAAGGCTTGCAATTACACAGCACATGTTCTTCAAGTTTGCCGCTAGCGTCACTGGCACTGGCCTTGTGTTTTTTCGTTCTTAGTGGTCGTTCACATCGCTGATTCCGCCATGTCCAATCAAAAAGTCTTGTCTACACAAAGTGCAATTTGCGTAATTTTCACCCCTTCTTGAGCGAATAATAACTCCCAGAAATGCTTTGCTGTATTCCTCACGAAAAGACTGTAATTTTCGTTTGTGTTTCACGCTCGTTAGTGATTTTTCTCCGGCAGACTCCATGATGAAAACGTATAATTCTTACCTGATTGCCTCGCGATTGCACATGGAAAATTGGCCCAGACCTCTCGCACATGCGCAATACACCTACATGAAGCAGTGCCGATTGCCTTTGTTCTAAATTTAGATACGATTCCGAGCGACAGCGTGTTTGGAATTGTTTGTGTTTTTTTTTTACGATTTAAAATTTTTGACTGAATTTTTTAGTGAAAAACCGTAATTTTGAATAATAAAACCGGAACCCGGAACGGGGTCTTAAAAACCGGAACCATTACGGCAAAACCGGAGTAGTTGGCAGGTATGCAATTGCTTGTCATATGTTTTCATGGTCAACGAATCTGAAAGCGTACACACAAACACTGTATGGGGGGGGAACTGTGGCGCTAAACCGCCATTACGGAAAATGCCATTTTCGTCAATAACTACTGAACCACTAATCCTATCATTGTGAATCCAATTCATATGTTTTCATGGACAAGGAATCTGAAAACGTACACACAAACACTGTATGGAGGGAACTGTGGCGCTAAACCGCCATTACGGAAAATGCCATTTTCGTCAATAACTACTGAACCACTAATCCTATCAGTGTGAACACAATTGCTAGTCATATGTTTTCATGGTCAAGGAATCTGAAAACGTACACACAAACACTGTATGGGGGGAACTGTGGCACTTGTCGGAGGTCTGCGCTCTCCGAGTGCTTTTCTAGTTCATATTGCCCTTGCAATAAAGTTAGTTAATGAAACTGCAATCATGTAATTTTGGGCAAAAAGTATTGGTATCGAAGAAAAAGTCCCATAAACTAATGGTATCGTATCAAAAGAAAAAATGCTGGTATCGCCCATCCCCAGAAGGTTGTCATTATTCTGACATATTAATTTTTTTTGAAGCTGCAGCAGACAAATGTGTGCCCCAATTACACAAATATCACAGCATTTTTTTTTAGTTACTCCCTTGAAGCCTCTAGCACCATCCCCCAGCATAAGCCTGCGCACACAAACACACAATGTCTCTTCTTGTAAATATGAAACCTATTCAGTGCCGATATGAAAAAATGATGCTAATTCTGTAAAAATGTTGACATGTGCATTTTACAATCCTCTCCATTGTAACGGAGGACAAAGATTGCGTATTCCTATATCCACCACTGATCTGTGCTGAGTTTGACACAGGGCGACAATTAAAAGACCTGTAAAAATGCCAGACACTCAATAGCAGCCGGCATTAGTGGTTACTGGGTTGACCGACATGTTCGTGTGATGTCAGCGATGTGAGGACATGAAACTTGATATCCCAGAGAAATGCATCGTTATCTGTGGAAGATGAGACCTGCTTGAAGTCTGAGAAAGCTGGACAGTTGTTGAGGTGTGAATTTATGCTAATGGACTTGAGACTGCGGCTCTCCAATTGTAGTTTCAAAGTGGCTTACGTCACTGTATCTGTAATTTTTTGTTCTTGTGTGGGAGACCGTGTTCCGTTTCCAATCCCAAACTGAAGGACATAAGTGAATCAGAACTGTAGTGCTACTGACCTTCTCCTGCTCCTTTTCCAGCTCTTCTGCACTTAGACTGGGAGGAGGTTTGCGCTCAGATGGTATCTGTAGCTGCTGTTTCCCATTCTGATCAGCTTTAGATGGAGAAGGACAGAAAATGTCAACTCACGTGTTTCACAGTAAATACATGCCCTGCTTCCCTATTGAATGTTTGCTCTCAATATACAGCGGGGAAAATGCAGTGTATCTGGAAAGTATTCACAGCACTTCACTTTTTCCACATTGTTATGCTACAGCCTTATTCCAAAATGGATTAAATTCATTTTTCCCCTCAAAATGCTACACACAATACCCCATAATGACATGAAAAGTTTTTTTTTTTTTGCAAATTTATTAAAAATTATATATATATGTATATAAAATTTGATATATAAAATATATCAAAATTTAGGGGACTTCCGGTCTGGACACCATAGTGATAGCAGCTTAACGCTGAAGCTCCCAGACCCGATCCGTGAAAATACCTTGAAAATCAGACTTAATGGATTTTTGGAAGAGTGAAAATCAAAAGACAAAGTCAATATGCCTAAAGGAAAACAGAAGAGATCGACATTTACCAGGCCAAGACACACATCGGCCGGAGAATCTGACCTGGAGGACATCCACTCAGAAGCAGAGGAGCTGAATGAAGCTAGCAACAAGGTTAGCTTAAAAATGGTACTTCAAGAATTAAGACAATTTCACCCAGAGTGTTGGGCCGAATTTCGTGAAATTAAAGACGAAATAAAAAGGACAAACAGCAGAGTGGACCAGGCTGAGGACCAAATCATGGAAGCAGAGTAAAGAATAAAAGGGCTGGAAGAAACCGTGCTGGAACTACTCAAACGACAGTCAAGACTGGAAGCTAAGCTAACCGACCAAGAAGGGAGACTAAGAGGAGACAACATAGTCATAGTCATACATTCATGGTCTGAAAGAAGGAGTCGAGGACGGTTTCACCACAATGGCTGCATGCGTGGAATCCATACTGAGAGAGAAGTTGGAAAGTCCCCAATCCACCGACTTGAAGATAGAAAGGGCGCACCGTACATTAGCCCCAAGGCCGTTGGCGGATGCGCCACCAAGATCGGTGGTGGTGAAGTTCTCCAACTCCAGAATAAAAGAAGAGGTTGTGAGACTGGCTTGGCAGAAAAAAGGAATTATGCACCAAGAGAGAAAAGTTTCTGTGGAGCACGACTACGCCCCGGAGGTCCTTAAAAAGAGTTGGGAATACAACGACGCTAAAAAGGTACTACGAGAGAAGAAATTGCGCTTTCAAACTCCATTTTCCGGCGAAACTGCGGGTTTTTTACGGAGATAAGACGTGTCTCTACAACTCGGCGGAAGAAGCAACCACGGATATGGCGAGAAGAGGGCTCCCGGTAACGGTGTATAAACCCGCAGCAGACCCGATCGAAAGAATCAAGGCTCAAACGTGGTCCACACAGAGACCCTCAAAACCCACGGGCCAGCAGCGGGAAACCCAGCGCCAGAGCTATAAGGAAAAACTGAGCGTTTTCAGGAGGGAATAACAATATTTTTAGTCAATCTGTGCATCCAACCCTCCTCCTACAAGGTAACAAACATTAAAGGAGATGCAGAATCAGCAAGTATCAAGTGGTAAAACATTTCATGGAACAGACATAATATTAGAAACAAATAAGTCTTTAAAAAAAAAAAAAAAAAAAACTTGTTAAAATAGAAATGTGACAATGAACCACATGATCTCTCCACACTAACAAATACTGTATTAACGTGACTGTTTGCTGTGATGGTGGTGGGAGGTTGCGCACAATTTCATAGGGTATAGGCATTAAAAAAAAAAATTAAAAAAAATAAAATCATTACAAGTTTGGATTGGGATCTGAAATTCATGTTAAAAACATGGGACAACTTACAGGGGTAAGAGAGGGCCCTCAACACCTAACAGAGTTTGAGGAATTTCCCTCAGAGCCAACACACCATCAAGGCTCTTCTAAGGTCACTAAAAAGACCTCAGCTAAGGAAGATCTTTTGTCAGTTTTTTGTTTTAAAGTTTTATATACTATGTTCTTAATGTTTTTTATGCTCTTAATGTTCTTTCAGTTTCTGAGTAGCATAAAAGAGGGCCACCACACTGTTATACTAAATAAGACAACACAATGGAGAAACAGGGTGTAACCAAAATAATCTCATAATGTAAAAGGGATCCTGAATCCAGTTAAAAGATCCAAGATTCTAGGCAAAATGAAAAAAGACAAAGCAGGAATAATATTTTTACAGGAAACCCACCTAACAGACGTGGAGCACACTAAACTTAATAGACAAGGGTTTAAAATGATCTCTTCATCTTCATATAAGTCAGGGAGGAGGAGGGGGGTAGTGACATTGATCTCAACCAAAATTATATTTGAAAAAAAAAAAAATCAGAACACAAAGATAAAGAAGGGAGATTCAGCATGGTACTTGGTCGGCTAGAGGGAGAAGATATCACCCTGCTGAATGTATATGCACCTCCAGGGGCTAACTGGAAATTTTATAAAAATATTTGACCTAATGATAACTAAAGCCCAAGGTTTAGTGATATGTGGTGGAGACTTCAATCTAAGACTGAATCCATACTGGGATGCATCAGGTAATTCTCCACATCAAAATAACACTCAAAGTAGAAAAACTCGGATGCTACTAAAAGAAATGGGAATCTGTGACGTGTGGAGGGAATTCAACCCCAGTGTAAAAGATTATACATTTTACTCAGCACCACATTCATCATACTCAAGGACTGACTATTTTTTATGTTTAATAGAGACATTGGAAGAGTAAAAACATGTAAAATAGGACTGATGGATCTCTCTGACCACAGTCCGATCTATATGGACTTAAGTATCCAAAAATACACAAATAATACATTTTCTTGGAGGTTGAATTCAAATGTGCTGAAAGGACCACTGAAAGATAATGTGGGACGCATGCAAAGCTGTAATAAGGGGAAAGATTATCGCAAAACTGGCAATCCAAAAGAAACTGAGACAAGAAAAACTAATCACATTAGAGTCAGAACTTAAGAAACTAGAAAAAGAGCACAAAGACAACACTCATTCTAATGACTCGCTCAAAATTAAGAAAATTAACAAATAAATGAGATCTACACAATAGCAATCCAGAAGAAACTTACATTTCTCAAACAAAAATACTATGAAACAGGTAGAAAATAGGCAAAATTACTAGCCTATAAATTGAGGAAACAACAAATGGAGAGAGCAATCTACAAAATCAGAGACCCAGTATCAAAGGAAATAAAATTTAGAATTCAGGAAATTCTTAAAAGCTTCGAGAACTACTACAAGAACTTGTACTCCCTCAAAAAACATAAAAACGCATCCGAAGCCTTCATAAATACATTAAACCTTCCCCAACTTAATGAGTCACTAAATAAAACACTATTGTCAGAAATACAACCTAAAGAATTAGAAAAAGCAATTATGAAACTTAAAGCTAACAAATCCCCAGGAGCAGATGGCTTTACAGCAGAGTGGTACAAAACCTTTAAACAGCAACTATCTCCTCTCCTCCTGAAAACATTTAACTATGTCCTCCACAAAGGGGAAATCCCCCCCTCCTGGACAGAAGGGGTCACTGCAGTCATACCTAAACCTGAAAAGGATAAACTAGACTGCTCCAACTACAGACCAATCCGTGTGTTAAATCAGGACTATAAGCTTTTTACCACTATCCTTGCCAAAAGGTTAGAAAATATACTGATGTGGCGGTTCGTTTTAACCCCACAACAGACTAAGGACACTCAGCCCTCTTTTCTCTGTTTTTCTGCTGCATTACTGAGAAGCAATGTGCCATTCATGTATTTGTGATGCAAACATGCATGTGTTGTGATGTAATGCGCCATTCGGTATAGTGTGCATATGGCTTGTCCTTACTGTGCTTTTTCTGAGCATCTTAGATGTGCTTTGGTGTATTAATGTCTACAGGTAGACGAGTTTCTTCTGTCTCACCTATGTGATGTTAATCGATGCCTTTCATCCTTTGTACTCATGCGTCCGGTCCTTACTGTGACCTAGAGACTCAGATCAATATGTAGATGTGCTTGTTAGCCTCTTTGTCTTGCACTTAGAGCGAGGTCTAGCTAATCTGCCCATTGTGATGTATGGCTTACAAATGCAAATACCTCCTGCCTGTTCTGTTGTCCCTTTGATCATTCTAGACTGTGGGGTATGTCTTTTTGATGTATTGTTATGATCAAGTATTTAAGGTGCAACTCTGTAACGCAATCTCTCTCTCTCATTCTCTCACTCTGATCCTGCAACTGGTAGACACACACGTGTCCGCCTCTCCTTCTCTGAGAGCCTAGGGATCCCGCTCCGGGCTGCTCCACTATGCACCGGAGAGGGGATCCCGTGAAGGTGGTATGATTTAATAAAACCTGCTTAAAACCACAGCACTGCAGCTTATTTTTCCATGCCGCCTCACTGGTGACCCCTCGAACACGCACACGTTTTGTGCGAAAGCAACCTTCCGAGCTGGACAGCCACACAGCTGCGTTGGTGGCCCCTTGAAGACGCACACGTTTTGTGCAACGCAGCCTTCTGTTTTGGATGGCCACGCTGGCGAACCGACGCTGAAAAAAACGAGCGGCCAGCGAACGCAACACCCGGGCATGAATGCTCCGTCGCCTGAGATCTGCACAACCACGCTGGACCGGCCGCTCTCACTGAGAGCGCACGCACCTCGTCCTCTCTCCACGACGGCAACCTCCAGGGCCGACGGGGAGCGCAGCGCGTGGAACTGAACGCACCATGGCCGCACGAGTGACAACGATCGTCTCCTCCCTCTCACCGCTCCAACGCTGCTGCACGAGCCCGGGGCACAAAGATCGTCTATTGCCTCGCACCGCTCCAACGCGCCTCCACGAGCCCGAGGGACGGAGATAGTCTACTTCCTCACACCGCTCCAACGCAGCTGCATGAGCCTGAGGAACAAAAGATCGTCTATTCCCTCCCGCCGCTCCAACGCCTCTGCACGGGCCTGAGGGACTAAAGATCGTCTATTTCCTCTCAACGCTCCAACGCACCATGGCCAAATCTACAGCAACAGCTCAACCTGGATTTTATTGGCGCCATCTGCGCTGATCTCCGCCAAGTTTCTGCACCCTGACTCACCACTCCAGCGGCCCACCCACGCACTGAACCCCCGCGCACGCATCGGGGAGTTACAAGGACGGCGCATCACGCATGGGACAAGTAATGGCTCCACAGACTGCCTTCCTCCTTCGCCGCTGCCTTTCAGGGCTGCTCGCTCACCTGAGGCACGCATGCAGCATACTGGAAGGATTTGTTAACAGTCTCAGCCACGCCACAGACCGCCATCGTCCTCCGCCGCTGCCCACAGAACCTTCAGGGTTGCTCGTTCACCTGAAGCAAGCACGCAGCTCGCCACTGGATTTTTTAATGGTCTTAGCCACGGCACAACGGGATTTCAGCCGTCAGCTGTTCCCGGGAGCTTTGGGGTTGCTTCAGCACCCAAAGCCAACAGTCCCTATGTTTTGTTTACTTTTTTTCTTACAGCCGCCCCTGCTTTT
Organism: Pholidichthys leucotaenia; assembly: GCA_020510985.1. Taxonomy (NCBI): domain Eukaryota; kingdom Metazoa; phylum Chordata; class Actinopteri; order Cichliformes; family Pholidichthyidae; genus Pholidichthys; species Pholidichthys leucotaenia. The sequence goes on from CM035842.1 coordinate 51,273,468, forward strand.
CTTCATGGCCACGAGAGGAGTCAGAGACTAATTTTTCTTCTTGTGATCTCCGCACGTGCAACGGGACAAACCCTCGACGTCACGGAGAAGCAAGCAATTTTTGCACGGCTCAGGACGATTTCACAGCTCCTGCCGGCACTTACTACCCCTCCCCTCCCTCCCCCTCCGCCTGCAGCGAGCTTCTCCCACAGCTCGCTCACACAGATGGATTATCGAGGTCGCGACCCCCTGCCGCGTCCTCTGGGGGGGAGCGTGTGTGGCGGTTCGTTTTAACCCCACAACAGACTAAGGACACTCAGCCCTCTTTTCTCTGTTTTTCTGCTGCATTACTGAGAAGCAATGTGCCATTCATGTATTTGTGATGCAAACATGCATGTGTTGTGATGTAATGCGCCATTCGGTATAGTGTGCATATGGCTTGTCCTTACTGTGCTTTTTCTGAGCATCTTAGATGTGCTTTGGTGTATTAATGTCTACAGGTAGACGAGTTTCTTCTGTCTCACCTATGTGATGTTAATCGATGCCTTTCATCCTTTGTACTCATGCGTCCGGTCCTTACTGTGACCTAGAGACTCAGATCAATATGTAGATGTGCTTGTTAGCCTCTTTGTCTTGCACTTAGAGCGAGGTCTAGCTAATCTGCCCATTGTGATGTATGGCTTACAAATGCAAATACCTCCTGCCTGTTCTGTTGTCCCTTTGATCATTCTAGACTGTGGGGTATGTCTTTTTGATGTATTGTTATGATCAAGTATTTAAGGTGCAACTCTGTAACGCAATCTCTCTCTCTCTCTCATTCTCTCACTCTGATCCTGCAACTGGTAGACACACACGTGTCCGCCTCTCCTTCTCTGAGAGCCTAGGGATCCCGCTCCGGGCTGCTCCACTATGCACCGGAGAGGGGATCCCGTGAAGGTGGTATGATTTAATAAAACCTGCTTAAAACCACAGCACTGCTGCTTATTTTTCCATGCCGCCTCACTGACAGACTTAATTCATTTAGACCAAACAGGTTTTATAAGACAAAGACAGACACAAGATAACATTAGACGCACTTTACACATAATTCATCATATAAAAAAATATAATTTAAATGCAGCCATATTGGGATTAGATGCTGAAAAAGCATTTGATTCGGTTGACTGGTCTTTCCTATATAGAATCTCATCCAGTTTCAATTTTCATAATAACTTCATTAGAACTATCCAGGCATGATATAAAAAACCAACAACTAAAATAAGGATTAACGGTAAATTATCATCATCTTTTGAACTGGAAAGAGGATGTCGTCAGGGCTGCCCCCTGTCTCCACTGCGCTTTGCAATCTTCATAGAACCTCTGAGCCAATGGATAAGATAGAATCAAAAAATTCAAGGTATTATACTTGGTCAGAAGGAACATAAAATAGCACTCTTTGCTGATGACATTTTAATATATCTGGGGCAGCCGGACGCCTCTTTTCCAGAACTAATCTCAGTTTTTTCAGAGTATGGAGATTTATCGGGGTACGAATTAAACATGCATAAAACCCAAATTTTAACATTCAACTATGACCCAAATCAATATTTACTAAGCAAACTCAAAACTAACTGGGAGATGGAATCTATGAAATATCTGGGGGTCAATATCCCGAAACAACTCAACAAAATTATAACACTAAACTATGATCCACTGATGGCAAAAATAAAATCTGATCTAGCAAGGTGGAATATGATACCATTCTTAGGTACTGTACAAAGAACTGAAGCAGTCAAAACGAATATACTTCAACGTCTTCTATACCTTTTCCAAACAATACCGGTAGAACCTCCCAAAAAAACATGGCAAGAACTGGACAGAAGGATCTCAAGATTCATATGGCAGGGCAAGAGACCTAGAATCAGATATAGAACCCTACAGCTAAACAAAGACAAAGGTGGGCTCGTGCTGCCAAGTATCAGGGACTATTTTAAAGCTGCACAAATTAAAACTTTAGTAGAGATATGTAACCCAGTCTACACTGCACAATGGAAGGAGATGGAATGCCAAATAACAAGTGACATCCCTCTACAGGCGATAATAGGGAACAATGCCTTACCTAAACTTTTGAATAACACTAACCCGTGGATAGAGACCCCGCTAAAAATTTGGTTTAAGATAGTCAGAGAGAATCAAACTAAAGAACCCTATTGATTACTGCAATGGATTGCCTATGATCAAGACTTTACTACCTAATAAAACAGACCTAATAAACAGACACTAGATTTAAAAAGTGGAAAGAGAACAGACTGATAAAATATTACGATTTTTTTAAAGGTTCTTTCAGCTTAGACACCACATAAAAAAAAAAAAATACTTAAAAAGGAGGATTTGGAAAGGGCCTAGTCAGGTGTTCTGAAGGTCTTCTTAATGGCATATAAAGGGATCCCAGGGATCAGATACATTTCTAAAATATACCAAGGTCTTCAACACTTAAAAGGAGACAACACATCATATATAAAAGAGAGATGGGAAAAAGAGGGGAATTTCACATTACAACTGGAAATATAGGAAAAGCTAAATAAACAGCAATGGAAAAGTACCTCATCCCTGCAGTGGAGAATTTGGACGGAAAAATTTGGTAAGATTTTTCAGAACCCCTGCACAAAACAAATTTACTCGTAAGGGGTTGAATTGTTGGCGCTTGTGTGGTGAAGAGACTGCAAATCATTTTCATGTGTTTTGGTCATGCCCAGTTATCCACCAATATTGGACTAGTGTACAGACAATATTGGGGAAAATATTCAAAATAACAGTTCCCTTTTCTTTTGTAACTTTGTATTTGGGTTTACTACCGGAATCACTGGAAAGACGAGGAGAAAAATACTTATTCACTGTTTTAATATTGGCAAGTAAAAAAGCTCTAACAAAAAAAATGGATGTTGAAGGATTGTCCTACACCTGAAGATTGGATTAACGTGATTCAAGACATTTATTCGATGGAAAAGTTGACATTCGCACTGAGACAGGACACGGATGGGTTCTTGAACTTTTGGCAACCCTGGAACGCATGTGTGTATTCCATTAGATCTAATCTTTGACAAATACCATTTCAATAATGGCACCTCTCTTTGTTCCAACGCTACTCAGATATTTTTTTTTTTGCTCTTTTGTTTTTGTTTTTTTTTTCTTGTCTTGTTTTTTGTTCTTTGTTCTTTCTTTAATTTCTCTTTTTCTTTCACTTAAAAAAGGGTGCTGTAATAATTATTTTTCCAATGTCAAAAAAAAGGGAACATGTGATGAAAATGTAAACAATGCAATGCTGTAATGACATGTATACCATTTACAAAAACTTAAATAAAAAAAAAATAAAATCAAAATTTAGCTCAGGAGCATCCCGTTTCCACCGATCATCCTTGAGATGTTTCTAAAGCTTAACTGGAGGCCACCTGTGGTTAATTCAGCTGATTGGACATGATTTGGAAAGGCACACACCTGTCTACATAAGGTCCCACAGTTGACAGTGCATGTCAGAGCACAAACCAAGCATGAAGTCAAAGGAATTGTCTGTAGACCTCCGAGACAGGATTATCTCGAGGCACAAATCTGTGGAAGGGTACAGAAAAATTTCTGCTGCTTTGAAGGTCCCAATGAACACAGTGGCCTCCATCAACCGTAAATGGAAGAAGTTCAGAACCACCAGGACTCTTCCTAGAGCTGGTCGGCCGTCTAAACTGAGCGATCTCTGGCGAGGGCGGATCTCTGGCGCCTTAAAACCAGATGCTTCGGGTAGATGGTGGCTCGTCAACCTGGGAAGGTAGCCCATCTAGGGGAAGGTAAACCCTGATTTCAAACCTCTGCTGCCTTGCGGCATACCCGCTCACGGGAAAGGCTTCGGGAGTCAACCCTGAGGAAAAATCCGGAGTCGGAGCCCCTAAGGCAGTTCTATGTTGTGCTCAACATCGTTCTGGCAGCTCCTGCAACGGCGCTGGTGCCAAACTGAAGCAGCCCTGCTGTTCCTTTGGATTCATCAGTGACGTGGAGAGGGGGGACATGCTGCATGGGCAACATCTTGTCCTCCATATCTTCCTGCCCAGGCTTGAATCCTACCAACGCCCAACGCTGGAAGGCAGAACACCGGATCACTGGAGAGGACACTCCAGCTTCGCCTTTGGCGTAGACAAAACACGGGGAATGACAGTTACCGGTTATAAGCCACTGCTCAATTGGCGTAGAGCGTGGCGCCAGGGGTTGTTCCCGACGGTGGGAGGGATCATCAGATCTCACTGGACAGCTACCGCCCGCCTCAAGCTGGGCAGCCCCCAGCCAATAAGGTGTTGTCCCGCCACAGCTTGCTTTCCTCATTGGGTGCATGGGGATAAGGAGAAATCCAAACAGCAGGCTGAGAACCTTCGCACCAGGCAAGACAATAAAACAAAAGAGACCAACTCTAAAACTGGGAACTTGGAACGTCCGCACTATGATGACAGGACTCGCTGCTAACCTCAAGGACATCAACAACACCAGGAAGACTGCCATCATCAATAATGAGCTGAAGAGACTGGGAGTGGATATCGCCACTCTCCAGGAAACACGGTTAGCTGACGCAGGCACACAGAGAGAAGGACTACACGTTCTACTGGCAGGGAAAGGGCAGTGACGAACACAGGGAACACGGAGTGGGCTTCGCAGTGAGAACACTTTGCTGAAGATGGTGGAACCGGGGCAGCACTGGCTCTGCACGACTCCTCACCCTCCGCCTGAACACCACTGAAGGCCCAGTCACCCTCGTCAGTGTGTATGCCCCAACACAGACAGCCACACCAGAGGCAAAAGACGAGTTCTACGAGAATCTCGCAACAACTGTCAGGATCATTCCCAACTCTGAACAACTCATTCTCCTTGGAGACTTCAATGCCAGAGTGGGTGCTGACCACGACTCCTGGCCCTCCTGTCTTGGACCTTTTGGCGTGGGCAGAATGAACGACAACGGACAGCGGCTGCTCGAGTTCTGCACATATCACGATCTGTGCATCACAAACTCGTTCTTCAAGACCAAGCCCCAACACAAGGTTTCCTGGCAACATCCGCGCTCAAAGCACTGGCACCAGCTAGACTTGATCCTGACCAGGCGCACCTCACTGAAGAACGTGCTAATCACCCGTTTCGTTCCAGAGTGCAGATTGCGACACAGACCATTCATTGGTTGTGTTGCAAGGTCATGCTGCAGCTGAAGAAATTCCATCGTGCTAGACAACCTGGAAAGGCACGGATTGACCACCAGCAAGATGGGCCCAACCAGAACTTGTTGAGCAGTTTGCCTCCACCTTTGAGAAGGAACTTGGTGTACCACAAGGAGGAGAATCTGCAAAGCAGAAGTGGGAAGAGCTACGAAACACCATCTACCGCACAGCCTTGGCTACCTTTGGGAGGAAGACCTCGAAGTCACAGGACTGGTTTGATGCCAAGTTGACCGAGATGACCCCCGTCATTGAAGCCAAGCGCTCAGCACTTGCTGAGTACAAGAAGTACCCAAACGAGAAGAATCTCCAGATTCTCAGGGCTGCGAGAAGCAAAGTTCGGCAGACTGCTCGGCACTGTGCCAACGAGTACTGGACTCAGCTCAGCCAAGACATTCAAACCGCTGCCATAACAGGGAACATCCGGGGTATGTACGATGGCATCAAGAAAGCACTTGGTCCGGCTCAGAGCAAGACGGCCCCCCTCAAATCTTCCACTGGGGAGATGATCACAGAGAAGAACAAGCAGATGGAGAGATGGGTGGAACACTACTCCGACCTCTACTCTAGACAGAACACCGTGACACCGTCAGCCCTTGATGCCATCGACTGCCTGCCATCCATGGACGAACTTGACGCCGAGCCAACCATCGACGAACTCAGTAAGGCCATTGATAGCTTGGCCGCTGGCAAGGCACCCGGCAACGACGGCATACCCCCTGACCTGATCAAGCACTGCAAGACCGCCCTACTGCTGCCATTGCATGACGTCCTCTGCCAGTGCTGGAAGGAAGGTGCGTACCACAGGACATGAGGGACGCCAAGATCATCACCCTCTACAAAACAAAGGGGAGAGAAGCGACTGGCAACAACTACAGGGGCATTTCCCTCCTCAGCGTTGTTGGCAAAGTCTACGCACGAGTTGTTCTCGTTCGTCTACAGAAGCTTGCCGAACGTGTCTACCCCGAGTCTCAGTGGGCTTCCCGCGCTGAGCGATCGACGGTGTAGACATGAGATTCTCCATCCGCCAACTCCAGGAGAAATGCAGAGAACAGAACAGGCCTCTGTACGTCGCCTTCATCGACCTCACTAATGCGTTCGATCTGGTCAGCAGAGAGGGCCTTTTCAAGATCCTGCCAAAGATAGGATGCCCACCAAAGTTGCAAAGCCTCATCGAATCGTTTCACACCAACATGCAGGGGATAGTGCAGCACGATGGCAACGTCTCAGAGCCATTCAACATACGCAACGGAGTGAACAGGGCTGTGTACTTGCGCCAACCCTCTTTGGGATTTTCTTGCTATTGCTCCTGAGGCATGCCTTCAGCACAGCAACAGAGGGAATCTACCTGCACACAAGATCTGACGGCAGGCTTTTCAACCTCGCCCGCCTGAAAGCCAGAACCAAAGTACGCGAGGCTCTAATCAGAGACATGCTGTTCGCAGACGACGCTGCAGTCGCAACCCACACACAGCAGGAGCTTCAGACCCTGATGGACCGCTTCTCCCAGGCATGCAAGGACTTCGGGCTTACCATCAGCCTGAAGAAGACTAACGTCTTGGCGCAAGGCACGGAAGCACCACCAACCATCACCATTGACGACTACCAAGCTGGAGGTCGTGAATCAGTTCACGTACCTGGGGTCCACGATCAGCAACAACCTCTCCCTTGATACAGAGATCAACAAGAGGATTGGAAAATCAGCCTTCACACTCGCTCGCCTCACCACACGAGTGTGGGAGAATCCCAAACTCTCTGTCAAGACGAAGATGGCAGTGTACACGCCTGCGTCATCAGCACACTGCTCTATGGGAGTGAGACGTGGACAACATACGCCCGGCAGGAAAAGAGACTGAACTCCTTCCACTTGCGCTGCATTCGCCACATCCTGGACATATCCTGGCAGGACAAAGTGCCCAACACAGAAGTTCTGTCCCGCGCCGGCCTTCCCTCCATGTTCACTCTACTCAGGCAGCGCAGGCTCCGCTGGCTAGGCCACGTTCACCGTATGGAGGATGGCAGAATCCCCAAAGACGTCCTCTATGGAGAACTGGCAACTGGCAGGAGAGACGTTGGCCGCCCACAGCTGCGCTTTAGAGACGTCTGCAAGAGAGACATGAAGCCCTGGATATCAACACAGAGCGCTGGGAGGACCTTGCAACGGACCGCTCCAAATGGAGAGGCACCCTGACCAGACAGCTCAAGGCGGGTGAAGAGAGACTGACTGCTGCAGCAGATGAAAAAAGGACCCGCAGGAAGAACCGCCACAGACCCAGCAGCACGGAGACCACCCACAAGTGTGACCTGTGTGACAGGGACTGTCATTCGCGCATCGGCCTGTTCAGCCACAGGCGGTGCCGTTCCAGCAGAGTAGACGTTTAGGATTCTCTTCCATGGTCATCATAGACCGACGGAGGCCGACGACGGACATGATTTGGAAAGGCACACACCTGTCTACATAAGGTCCCACAGTTGACAGTGCATGTCAGAGCACAAACCAAGCATGAAGTCAAAGGAATTGTCTGTAGACCTCCGAGACAGGATTATCTCGAGGCACAAATCTGTGGAAGGGTACATGAAAAATTTCTGCTGCTTTGAAGGTCCAATGAACACAGTGGCCTCCATCAACCGTAAATGGAAGAAGTTCAGAACCACCAGGACTCTTCCTAGAGCTGGTCGGCCGTCTAAACTGAGCGATCAGAGGACAAGGGCCTTAGTTAGGGAGGTGACCAAGAACCCGATGGTCACTCTGCCAGAGGTCCAGCGTTCCTCTGTGGAGAAAGGAGAACCTTCCAGAAGGACAACCATCTCTGCAGCAATCCACCAATCAGGCCTGTATGGTAGAGTGGCCAGACAGAAGCCATTCCTTAGTAAAACGCACACTGCAGCCCGCCTAGAGTTTGCCAAAAGGCACCTGAAGGACTCTCAGACCATGAGAAACAAAGATTGAACTCTTTGGCATGAATGCCAGGCATTATGTTTGGAGGAAACCAGGCAATGCTCATCACAAGGCCAATACCATCCCTACAGTGATGCATGGTGGTGGCAGCATCATGCTGTGGGGATGTTTTTCAGCGGCAGGAACTGGGAGACTAGTCAGGATAGAGGGAAAGACGAATGCAGCAATGCACAGAGACATCCGGGATAAAAACCTGCTTCAGAGTGCTCTTGACCTCAGACTGGGGCGACGGTTCAACTTTCAGCAGGACAACGACCCTAATCACACAGCCAAGATATCACAGGAGTGGCTTCAGAACGACTCTGTGAATGTCCTTGAGTGGCCCAGCCAGAGCTCAGACTTGAATCCAATTGAATATCTCTGGAGAGATCTGAAAGTAGCTGTGCAGACACTTCCCATCCAACCTGATGGAGCTTGAGAAGTGCTGTAAAGAGGAATGGGCCAAACTGCCCAAAGACAGATATGCCAAGTTTGGGGTATCGTATTCAAAAAGACTTGAGGCTGTTAATTGCTGCCAAAGGTGCATCAACAAAGTATTGAGCAAAGGCTGTGAATACTTATGTACATGTGATTTCTTAGATTTTCAATAAATTTGCAAAAATCCCACAAAAAAAACAAACAAAAAACCTTTTCAGGTCATCATTATGGGGTGTTGTGTGTAGAATTTTGAAGAAAAATTAATTTATTCCATTTTGGAATAAGGCTGTAACATAAAATGCGGAAAAAGTGAAGTGGAAAAAGTCAAGTGCTGTGAATACTTTCCAGATGCACTGCAAGTACTAAACACAACCTTTTTCTCATTAAACATGTTTCTGATGGAGCCATTGACATGAGATTTTCACCAGATATTGCTAACAACCCAAGTAATCCCAACATACAAAGAAATTAAGGCAACTGTGTTCACAAACTAGTTTATTTAATAAAATGGAATGACACAAGGAGTAAGTATTGAACTCGCTTGGTGAAATTCATTTAATACATACCTGCCAACTTTTCAAACCTGAAAGCCTAGTAGCTAGCCAGGGTCCACGGGGGCCGATGCTAATGCTAATAATGCTAATTTTTTAAATTTATAATAATGCTAATTTTTTTTTAATTAATGCTAATAATAATAATAATGCTAATATTTGCCAAACAAATATTAGCATTAAATCTAGTTAAATGTAGCTATCCAACCTCATTATTTCTTCAACTTTTCAAACCTGAAAAGCCCTAGTAGCTAGCTGGGGTCCAGGGGCCGCAGGCCACGGTTAGGTCCAGTACAAAGTTTTGGCAGGGGGTTCAGGGGGGCGAAGCCCCACGACGCCAAAACAAAATCTTAGCATTAAATTCAAGTTAGAATGTAGCCAACAACCTCATATTTCTTCAACTTTCAAACCTGAAAAGCCTAGTAGCTAGCCGGGGTCCAGGGGCCCGCAGTGTCAAACAAATATTAGCATTTGAAATAGAAGTCACATATTAATTATATTAAAGCAGACGGACAGTGACATTTTTTTAATGAACCAATCAACAGATTGTATGAAAATATTCTATTCTCTCTATTCCCGCAATTTAATATGTGTCACCAGCTTCCATAAATGACCTTATTTGCTCAAAGCTCAGCCTTCACTTAGTGAGGCTGCAGTACCGCCATCTCTCAATAGGTGCGGGCATTGGTGACGTCACAACAGCAATACATAGTAAATGGCAGAACGAGAGCAAAGTGATTCGGACAGTGATTATTTTCTCGAGTTTGACGACCTCAATATAAATGATGACATTGAAAATGAGGAATCGGATGATGAAGTAGTTTTGGGTGGTGCTGAGGGGGGTATTCAGCCTTATTTGTGGGAAAGAAGTGAGGGTTATGTTGCCTGCCTGTGCAGTGAGCCTCATCAGAGAAACATTCCCATCTGATCACTACAAGGGATTTTGCCTACCAAGATTAGATTTGTGAACAATGATATGTAAATAAAGTTTTGTAAATCATATATTGAGTTTATTAATGTTCATGTCAATGTTATAATTCTCATAGTTCAGCATTCATCAAAGTCGCATGTCATATACATTTGAATAATTTGAACACTAAATTCTTCTCAAATCTGAAAAGAAATATTACATACTATACCACCTTTGTAGAACGTTTGAAAACACAGCAGAAATATACAAAGAAATACAAAAATCAATGGAGTATCACTACAGATAAGAAAATAACTAGTTTCCAGATATAGCAATTATTATATTCCAATAAATAACATTTCAGTTATAATGGGCACCATTTTATGGTAGAAAATTGGGGTTCCATTTTTAAAAGCACATTTCTCTTACAATCTTAGGCTTATATTTATTTTTCTTAGCAAATATGTTGCTTCCCTAAAAATTGAAAGCTGAACTGTCATTGGTAATTACCTCCACCAGGCCGAAAAGGCCAGAAGGAGGTTATGTTTTTGCCGGGGTTTGTTTGTCTGTTTGTCAACTCCACGTTCTTCAACGTTTTAGGCACAAAAGCACGCGCAAAACACTGGTGGCCTGGGCCCGCCAGCGTGCCTCTGTTTGCGCGACGCTGCAAAACCTGACACGGGCACCTGTCCGCCGCCGCATTATTTCCCAGAAATAATTTGATTTTGAAAATCATCCATTGCTTGGAATTCATTTAAAATGTTTAGTAAACATTTGCAGTGAATATTAAAAATACAAAACTTACCCTGTTTACTTCTCGTTTTCTGACAGCTGATTGCCTCGGTAGATCACCCTGGCTTTCACGCCACTGTCACTGACACTTGTCTCAGAGTCAGGACTGGGGGATCGCGGGATATATAGTTGGGAATAGCCGTTTTCTTTATCACCCAATCTTTTTGCAATTTCATTTCAAATTGCATCTTATTCTCGAAATCGCTGTAAACGAAATGTCTACTGCACATGTAGGGCGCTGACGAGGCGCAGGTGTGCGCGCACCTGAGGCAGATGCCTGAGAGCGGCGAGCCGTGACACCTGCAAAATATATGTGGACAAGAAAGACTGACAAACCTGGGTACTATTTCACTGGAGTCTGCTTTAATACAGAAGCTGAAGCAATAGGGAACACTGTATGTCTCTGTAATTGAGAACTTTGCTTCTAAAAAACACAGGAGGATGGACTTCCAATATAAGTAACCGGTGAGTTAAACTGTCTTTCTTCAGCATGTTTTTTCCCCCTAACCGTTCTTATGATCATAAAAATATTTGGTAATTCCGAGAAATATCCGTAATCGCCGATTTTAAAACGTAAACATCAAGTGTTGCATGAAGCAAAACACAGCAGTGGCCGACGACCGTGTGCGTGTGTTTGGCTGAGCTGACGTCACACAGTCAGTGGCCATCTTAGCCGCTGATCGCTTGGCTCTCCAGGGCAGCATACTTTCAAGAGCACATTGTCACCATATGCGACATTTGTTGAGACCAAAACATGTGCAGTTCGCTTTAGCTCGTCTCAGACAACAATTTCAGATATGAATTAGCAATATTGAATTTTCGTCTGTCTGTCTGCTTTAAAGGTAAAATATCTAAATCAATTGCAGTACTACACAGAGTGAAATATTTGCTGAATCAACCCACATTATATACTTTGTATCATTCATTAATACTCCCATACACGACATATTGTACTGAAGTATGGGGAAATACATATAAAACAAACATATATCCAGTCTTTATGCTTCAGAAGAGAGCTATTAGAATAATAAACAAAGTTGCTTACAGGGAACCAACAAACCCACTTTTTCTTAAATTAAAAGCTGTCAAGTTGAAAGATCTGATTGACTTTAAAACTGCAGTAATAATGTTTAAAGCTAAGAATCTATCACTGCCTGCAAATATCCAAAAGTTGTTCCAAATAAGGGAGAAACAATATCATTTCAGAGGAACATGTATATTTCAAAAACCTTCAGTGAGAACTACCACCAAGCAACACTGTGTTTCAGTGCAAGGAGTCAGATTATGGAACGATTTTGGACCCGAATTAAAATCATGTACAACGCTTGGACAATTTAAACAAAAACTAAAGGAAGAAATACTCCAAACATACATACAAGATGACATGTAAAATCACATAAGGATTGTCACATCCAGTCTGTGTTGTGACTTAGTTTTTTTTTTTTTTGTCACATTTTGTCTTAGCTTTGTTCTGAATTGTAATCGCTCTTGTTTTGTTTTTCTTTTGAATTCTTGGATGGAATATGGGTGGGCATTATAAGCTGCGGCTTCAGCCATCACCCATTTCAGATAACTTATGTTGAACTGTATAATCAGAGGAGTTCTTGTTTAATTTGACCTTGTTGGATTTTTTTTCGCCTTTGTTATATTATTCTGTTTCTTTTTAATCTTTACTTTTAATCTATCCGAAATAAAGATTCATTCATTCATTAAATTTGCATTCAAAAGACTATCTTAACACTGCATAGAACTTCGAATAGGCCAGATGTGATGTATTATGAATACTGGAAAAGCACTCGGAGAGCGCAGACCTCCGCCAAGCGCCACAGTTCCCCCCCCATACAGTGTTTAACAACATAAATAAAATATTGAAAATGGCCCTATCTCGCAATGTTAAATTAAAAAAAAAAAAAAAAAAAAAAAAAAAAAAAATCCTTTAAAAAATTCCTGGATCCAGACGGTGATCCGGATCACCACCAAAATCTAATCATCTGTAGGATACCCCATTTCTGACGATCTGTGAAAATTTCATGAAAATCCATCCATAACTTTTTGAGTTATCTTGCTAACAAAGAAACAGACAAACCAACGCTGATGATCACATGTAACCTCCTTGGTGGAGGTAACTAGAAGACTAGAAATATCAGCAGGGTATACTAGCACTGTATGACACGTGCGTAAATGACGGCAAAATCGCTCTGATATTTTATGTGTTAACATGATACACCAAGCATGACGAGGCTTGCAATTACACAGCACATGTTCTTCAGAATCTTAGGCATTATATAAAATGTATCCTCCCTTTAGATGTCGAATCCATGGTCCATTTGCCAGGGTTGAAGTGCAGTCGTGCGAACGTCTGCAGCAGTTTACATCGTGTTTACATCTCGCCATGTACGCATGCCTCTCCGGGATTTCGCGCGAGAATAGAAACCTCAATACCCTCAATAGCGATAGCGTTAGCTTAGCAAACGCTTCAGGTCAAGCGTAGCAGCGAACCACGAAAAGAAACGCTACTCAGTTTACTCACAGAGCACGGTGAAAGGCGAATAAAGGGGTATTTCTACTTCAAAAGCTGGTTCAACCAGGGTGGAAATTTAGCCTGTGCGTCACAAATGTTGATTCGATATTCGCTGTTGGTTAGTTATTTTTGTGGCAAAATCAGCAACTTTGTCTCAGCACTGAAAAAGTGTGACCATCCAGGCCGCCATCACGTGTTGCTGTTCCAAATTTAGATATGATTCCTAGCGATCTCGTGTTTGGAATTGCTTTCGTGTTTTTTTTTTACGATTTAAAATTTTTGACTGAATTTTTAGTGAAAAACCGTAATTTTGATTAATAAAGCCGTAACCCGGAATGGGGTCTTGAAAACCGTAACCATTACGGCAAAACCGGAGTAGTTGGCAGGTATGTTAATATTTTGTAGAAAAGCCTTTTTTGGTAATGACAGCTTCCAGACACCTCCTGTATGGACAAACTAGGTGCAGGCATTGCTCAGGAGTGATTTTAGCCCCTTCTTCCACACAAACTGTCTTCAAATCTTGAAGGTCCTGTGGGTGTCTTCTATGAACTCTGATCTTCAATTCGTTCCATAGATTTTCAATTGGATTCAGGTCAGGTGACTGACTGGGCCGTTCTAGCAGCTTTATTTTCCTCCCCTAGAGTTGAGTTCCCCAGATGAGTTTCCTTGGCTGTGTGTTTGGATCACTGTCTTGCTGAAATGTCCACCCTCGTTTCATCTTCAGCATCCTGGCAGATGGCAACAGGTTCTCATCTCATCAAGGATGTGTCTGTACATTTGTCCATTCATCTTTCCTTCAATTATATGAAGTCTGCCTGTACCATGTGCTGAAAAACACCCCCACACCATGATGGGATGTGCACTACCATTTCTCCAAACATGCTGTGTGTTGAGGCATCCAAAAAGTTCAATTTGGGTCTCATCTCATCAGACTATATTCTTCTAGTATTTTACTGGCTTGCTCAAATGTTGTGTAGCAAACTTTAAACAAGCTTCAACATGCTTTTTCTTCAGCAATGGAGTCTTGTGAGGCAAGTAGGCAAAGAGCCCATGTTGGTTGAGTGCATTACTTATTTTCTTTGAAATAGCAGTACCTGCTAACTCCAGGTCTTTTTGGAGCTCTCCATGAGTGGTCTTTGGCTATTGGATAACTCTTCTGATAATTCGTTTGACTCCTCTGTCAGAAATCTTACGAGGAGCTCCTGGTTGTGGTCGGTTTATGGTAAAATGAGGTTCTTTCCACTTCTAAATGATGGCTCCAACAGTGCTTACTGGAACATTCAGCAGTTTAAAAATGTGTCTGTAACCAATGCCATCATCATGTTTTGCAATAATAAGATGGCAAAGGTCTAGAGAGAGCTCTTTGCTTCTTCCCATCATAAGTTCTTTGTGGTGTGAAAATCTGATATTCACAGACCTTTTTAAAGGCTATCAGTCAGTACTTCACCAGCTGAAATGAATTTGCACTGATGGGGGATGGGACAGGTTCCTAAATTCTGATGGATCTCAGCTCGTTTCTTGGATTTCTACACCTTTTTGCACCTCTTTTTTTCTTCACGGGTTCAATACTTATTCCCCATGTCATTTCACTTTATTAAACACTTGTTCTGTGAACAAGTTGCCTTGATTTGTTTGTATGGATTACTTGGGTTGTTACCAATATCTGGTGAAAATCCCAGGTCAATGGCTATGTTTAATGAGAAAAATGTTGACATGTTCAATATTTATTTTCCCCGCTGTGTTAACTAATGGTAGTATCTGGTTACCTTTCATCTTGCTGGATGAAAAATTTTGCTGATCATCATTCTCAGTGTTATTCTCTGCAAGAGGCTTGCTGCAGACAGAGCAAACAAATGAGGGAAAAAAAAAGAAATCAAAATAAATCAAGTATTCAAATAGCTGGTTAGAATTCAGCATTCAGAAACTGTAAATTGTAAATGAGTCAAATTGACAATCAGCCTGTACCTTTACATGGAGAAGTGAAATATAAACAATGGACATTTCAGACAGCTCAAGCTCCTGCCTACCCATTCGTTTGGAGATTCCCTTTTGCCTCCTGCTCCTTCAGCTTCTCCTCCTTCTCCCTCAGTCTCTGCTCCTGTTCCCTCAGTTTCTCCTCTTTGCGAAGACGAACCCTAGAATTAAAAGTCACACACAGTCAGACCTGTGCCATGTTTGAAGTTTAAATGTTGTTTTTGAGATAGCCTTCAACATTCTAGAGTGAGCTGGCACAGGTTATGTTAGTTGGTTGTTGTCTGTATGCATTTACTGAAACATGTCTGAATAACAGAAAGTGTGCCAATAAAAAAAAAATTTAAAAAAATGAAAAAGTGTGAAATGTGCTGTGTTTCAGTTCCTCCTCATTGTGAGGAACTACAGGCCTACATCACAGCATTCAATATAATAGAGCAAAAAACAGAAAATCCATGTATAACAAAAAAGCATGTTCATTCTAGGGATTACTTTTCAGATCTGTCCACCTGGCTATGAAAAAAAAAAAAAAAGATGGCCATAAATGTAGTCTTTATATACAGAAAGAATACTAAATCAAACTGGTGCAGTCAGGGAGTGTTTACAAAAAAGTCAGTCACTAAACATCCGTTAGAGTTAAGTTTATCACAAAGAAGTAGATTAAATATGGTACATGTGGGAATCAGCCTAGCGTAAGCTGCAACTGTGCAAAAAGACTAGTACAAAAGGCCATCAAGACACCTATGCATAATGTAAAAGCAGTTAAATCCTTCAGCAGCTGATATGGCAGACAGTCTGATACAACTGTTGCTTGTGTTTTTCAGTCAAGCGGTCTAGTCTGATGGCCAAAAAGCTCAATTTTTGTCTCAGATGAAAGAACAGTCTTCTTTGTGTGAACTCTAGTCAAGACTTTTTAAAAAGTGGCTCTTTGCCACTCTCCCATAAAGCTGTGACTAGTGAAGAATGCAGTGAAAGTCAAACATTTTAAGCATGTTTTACTTCAAGCTTATGGCTAATAGAGGGTATGCACATGATGCCACAGAACACAACTCATGACCGTTACAAAACAGCGAGTGGCAAAAATGAGTTGGTGTAGGGCTGGGTGATATGACCAATATTTCATATCATGATAAAAGGACTCTTATTTGACTATAACGATGTATATCACAATATACATTTCCAGTAAATTCTATAGCTTATATACAATAACCAATAAAAGGACCTTCTCTTTTTCTACATTTTAAATTACATACTGAAAAAAATCAATTGTATAAATTCATCTGTAATTAACTTTATACACTTTTTCCCTCTTAATTGTGCAGTGGTGTTATAAAAGTCATGTCAGGTCAGGCACTGGTTTGCTTGCTACCGGGTAACCATGAAAACCGGTACTACCCGTCTCATGGGTCGGGCCGTCGGCGACTCAACCAGCAACCCTGCCCTTCGAGGGCGTGAAGGGTGAAACTGGGCATCCTGGCAGAACTAAAAACAATATCTGTCCCAGGTCTGTGGTGGACCACTCCCAGTTACACGGGGTGAGACTGGACGTCTTGGCAGATAAGCACATCTCCCGCAAGGTCTGTGGTGAACTTTTGCCAGTCAGTGTATCGTGACATGCACTACACAAAGAGCAGAGATAAACAAAGCTATCATCTGGTCAGTCACTGCAACAGATACTGGAGTCAGTTTGTCTTGGCCTCTCCTTGCTACTGATAATACCTCTATCTGCCAAGAATGTGCCGCAAGTCCAGCAAAAGCTAGTGGTACTCAAATACTTTGCAAGCAGTTTCATGAAATGGTCAGTCAGAAAGCAACTCATACCGGCTCGGATGTCGCCTGGGTTAACAAGGTCAGGAGTTCCTGGCAGCAGAGGGCGAAGGACAGAGCTGTGTAGAGGAATCTGATCAGACCTAAATGAAACAGTCATTGTCACCCCCGATGGACTGCTATGACGATGATGTTATAAAATAGTTTTTTAATGTGCATTGGAGATTATTTCAACTTTATTCATTATCGCTACCTGACTAATTAAAAATGATAAGCAATTAAGTTACATCAAGAGCCAGTTTGTTCCGCAGACAGGTTTTAATTTATTATTGATTTAGTGTGTATGCGGCTGCTGTCATGCATTTTTGCAGCTTTAGTAATACTTTTTCCAGAAAAAATTAAGAAATTAGGCAGTGATTTAACCCAAACGATGGTCTGATACACTCCGTTTCCTATTAGCAACAAATCAGCATCATCATTTAGCATTTGCCGTATAATTACAGAGAGCTGGTGTTAATGTTACTTACCTCCAATTAAAATGAGGTTAAAGGACTATCATCTCTGATGCAGCAAGGTGGGGGAAAAAGTCCCACATCCCTTGCACAGAAGTAATGGCAAAACATTAGCTTGCTGTTTTAGCTGCTGTGGCGCGAACCATCGGAACC
Organism: Pholidichthys leucotaenia; assembly: GCA_020510985.1. Classification (NCBI taxonomy): domain Eukaryota; kingdom Metazoa; phylum Chordata; class Actinopteri; order Cichliformes; family Pholidichthyidae; genus Pholidichthys; species Pholidichthys leucotaenia. Next base: position 51,291,219 of record CM035842.1, read on the forward strand.
AATCTGGCACACTGCGGGGGAGAGGCGGGGTGGTGATAAGTAGAAACGGGGTATGTGTCCCGATATAAACGATAAAGTTTCATATGAAACAGTAGATGGTTTTTATCGTGTCACTGATATATATCGTCATATCGCACAGCGCTAAGTGGGTGCATGTAGTAAAAAAACAAAAAACTATTCAGCCACAGCAGTACACAGAGTACCTGTTTGCATTACAGAGAGCTCATCTTATCACTCCATCTTGTATTAACTGTCAAAAAAAATAGAAAAAGGTTCAGAACCAGTTCTTCAGTTATGGGCGCTCTTACTCACACATCACTACAGTAGAGTAAAAAGTGTGGTATTAACATCTAAAGCAAACGAGAACTCTGAGGCAAGTGCAATATCCCCCGCCTCAGTTTCCTCTGAAGATCCCAATACTTCTGACAGAGAGCAGTTTTCAACTTTTCAATGGACCTCTTACACAATGTAGAGTAACATACGTCCACATTCCAGTCCACCTGCATTTCCAGTTCCATCTTCATTATATTTCCCCATTCCCTGATGCTTCCTTGGCAATAAATCAATTTTATCACTTTCACTTATCATTGTACATACTGGAAATAGTGTGCGCAGGTGTGCTGGCAATGGAGTAGGTGTGTGCGTTGCTGGCTCCTGCTATATTTTTTTCTTTACTTTTTAAACCCTATTTTGCTGTAAGCTGTTAATGTTTTGGACATTTAATACGTGCAGAATCTGTTTTGAAATATGTCCAAAACAAGAAAGCAGACTGAAAAGGAGGCAGCAGGGAACAATATTAACACCAGCTTAGCTGAGGATGCTAGTATCAGCCTTAACCCTGCACTTGTTGCCTTGCTAGAGCAACACAGAATGTCCATAGCTGCTGACTTCAAAGCTTCATTTGAACTTATTAATGGTAAGCTGGACAAGATTCAAGCAGATGTGGCGAACCAGGAGCAACGCATTGGCGACCTTGAAAACAACGCGGAGGACGTCAGCCAGTGCCTAGCGGCGCTTGAAGTTACATGCGAGTCAATACAGGAGGAGAACAAACTTTTGAAAAACAAACTTTCTGACCTGGAGGGAAGAAGCAGGAGGCTGAATATTCGTCTGGTGGGTCTGCCGGAGTCCTTTGATGTGGGTCCACGGCCATCTGAATTTTTTTCTCGGCTGTTGGTGGACGTCTTTGGCGCACAAACTTTGCCATCTCCCCCAGAGCTGGATAGAGCCCACCGCAGCCTCATGTCCAAGCCGAGTCCGAATGGGAAGCCGCGCGCTGTCATTATTTGTTTCCACCGGTTTCGGACCAAAGACTTGGTGATGAGAGAAGCGCGGAGACGCTGTGGGACTTTGGAATATCGTGGGCATAAACTTCAGTTCTACGAGGATTATAACGCCGACGTTCAGAAGCAACGAGCCGAATATAAGGAGGTTATGTCCGAGTTGTACAAGAGAGGTTTTCGTCCTTCTCTTCTTTTCCCCGCCAGGCTCCGGATAACTCTTCCAGACGGCAAAAACCAGTGGCTGGCGTCCGTCTCAGAGGCCACCCGCTTCATGCAAACTATGGAGAGAAACCAGCAATTTTCGCCTTGAACTGGACATTTCTGGGTTGACCAGCTGCCGCGCTGGGCTGCTTGTTACTTCATTGAAGCTGCACTGACTGGACATTGATGCATTTTCAGATGTTTAAAAACAAGGTAAAATTGGCTCCCTATACGTTGTTGTTTACTTAATTCTTTTTTTTTAATTTTATCTTATTTATTTATTTATTTTTTATTTTTTTTTTAGGGTAAAACGTTCATATTATGCAGGATTGAAGCCAGTTGTATGGGAGCATTCTGTTAGGATGAAAATAGAGCTGGAGATGGAGCGGTTGCTGTTTTTTTGCAACCGGCTGGAGTGTTGTTATAGGTTTGGTTGTTGGATTTTTTTATTTTATTTTTTTTTTTATTTTTTTTTTTTTTATTTATTTTTTTTTGTTTTGTTTTTTTGTTATGGTTTTATTTACACCCCCCTTACCCCTTCCTTTTTTTTTTTTTACCCGTACCTCACTTTATTCTTCTTTGGGCTACACAACATAATATATAAATTTTACTCTTTGAATGAATAGTAATCTTACTTTGGTAAGCTGGAATGTGAAGGGATTGAACCATCCAATTAAACGAAAGAGAGTCATGTCATGTCTAAAGCAATTTAAGCCTGGGGTACTGTTTTTGCAGGAAACCCTTTTGCAGGATTCCGACCACTTGCGTTTGTCAAAATGTTGGTCAGGACAATTTTTTCATTCAAATTTTAAAGCTAAGGCCAGGGGCGCTGCTATTCTTATTGATCGAAATATCCCATTTATTCCCTCTAATGTTGTATCAGATAAAAATGGACGATTTGTAATAGTATCAGGTAAACTTGGCGATAAACATGTCACTTTGGCTAATCTGTATGCACCGAATTTTGATGATGTGCACTTTTTTCGCAACTTCTAGATTTAAATACTCATTCTCTAATTCTTGGGGGTGACTTTAATTTGTATATGGATCCGATCTTAGATCGCTCATCTTCAAAACCTGCTAGTCTTAATAAATCTGCAACTTATGTTAAGTCTTTTCTTGAGGAATATAGCCTTACAGATCCTTGGCGTTTTTTACATCCTAACGGCAGGGACTATTCTTTTTCTCTCACGTACACCATACTTATACCAGAATAGATTATTTTTTTGTTGACAATTTATTAATTAATAACCTTTGCTCTTGCAGTTATGATAGCATCTCGGTTTCTGATCATGCCCCTCTTGTACTTAAAATGATCCTCCATGGATGTGACTCCATGAGAAAGCATTGGAGATTGGATCCATTATTACTTACAGATGAAAAATTGGTTGCGAATATTTCTTCTAAAATTAATTTTTTTTTGAAAGAAAATAAAACTCCTGGTATGTCAAATAAAACGATATGGGAGGCCATGAAGGCATTTCTTAGGGGGGAATTTATTTCATTGGCAGCATTTAAAAGACGATCCTTAATACAGGAACAGAAGGCTATTTTAGATCAAATCCTGGACATTGACAGACAATATGCTCAATCTCCATCACCCGCTCTGTACAAGGAACGTATGACATTACAAACTAAACTTAATTTACTTTCTACTCGACAAATTGAAGGTTGTTTAATAAGGAACAAGAGTGAATTTTATGAACATGGCGAAAAAAACCAGTAAACTTCTAGCTAATCAACTACGTGGTATTAGAGCTAAGCAAATTATTACTGGAGTTAGGACAGATAAAGGAGAGGTGACATCTGACCAACAAGCGATTAATGATATTTTCAGGTCATTTTATTCCAAATTATATACCTCAGAATATACAACAAACTTAAAGGATTTGGAATTTTTTTTTGATTCTATTGATATTCCTTCGATTTCTTCAGAATCTCGGCAAATTTTAGAAGCTCCCATCACAAAAGAAGAAATTCAGCTGGCAATATCATCCATGCAATCAGGAAAATCTCCAGGACCTGATGGGTTTTCCGCTGATTTTTTCAAAAAATTCTCTGATGACCTCGCCCCTTTCCTTTGTCAAGTTTTCACAGAGTCGCTTGACTCTGGTACACTTCCTCCTTCATGCTATCAGGCCTGTATCACTGTGTTGCTTAAAAAGGATAAGGATCCTGTTGATTGTGCTTCTTACAGGCCTATTTCCTTGTTAAATACCGATGTTAAAATTTTGTCAAAGTTGTTAGCTTCAAGGTTGGAAAAGATTCTTCCTTTTATAATTTCACAGGACCAAACCGGTTTCATTAAAAATCGCCATTCTTTTTTTAACTTGCCGCGGTTGTTTAATATTATTTATACTCCTCACCACAACATACCTGAATGTCTTATTAGTTTGGACGCTGAAAAGGCATTCGATAGGGTTGAGTGGGAGTATTTGTTTTTTTACTTTGGAGAGGTTCGGTTTGGTCCTTCCTTCTGTTCCTGGATTAAACTTCTCTATGCTAGTCCTTTAGCTTCAGTGTTAACTAATTGTCGCTATTCTGACTATTTTAGACTTTACCGTGGTACGAGGCAAGGCTGTCCTTTGAGCCCGTTGCTCTTTGCCTTGGCAGTTGAGCCGTTAGCTATTGCAATCCGTGGGAGCCGGGACTTTCTAGGCATTCGTAGGGGTGGCATTGAGCATAGGGTTTCACTCTATGCTGATGATCTTTTATTATTTCTCTCCAACCCACTTACTTCATTACCCGCTATACTTAATATTTTGGATAGTTTTAGTAGGTTTTCTGGTTATAAAATTAATCTTAATAAGAGTGAACTGTTTCTGATTAATGAAAAGATTCAAGTTCAGGATTTTGAAAATTTTCCTTTCAAGGTTGTTATTGATCATTTTAATTATCTTGGGATATGTGTCACTAAACAATTTAATTACTTGTTTAAAAATAATTTTCTCCCCTTACTTGACCAGTGCAAGTTAATACTTTCCAAATGGTCCCCATTATCCTTGTCTTTAATTGGCAGAATCAATTCTGTAAAAATGATGTTACTTCCAAAGTTTTTATATTTGTTTCAATGTCTCCCCATTTTTATTCCTAAATCCTTTTTTAAGTCTTTGGACTCTCTGATTACCTCATTTATTTGGAATGGTAAACATCCGAGATTGAGGAAAGTTTTTCTTCAAAGACCCAAATCAGTAGGTGGCATGGCTCTGCCTAACTTTCAATATTACTACTGGGCAGCAAATATCAGGTGCATGTTATATGGAAACATTTTTATCTGGAACCCAAATCACCTATTTGGATCCTTATGGAGTCACATGTGGACAATCAAACTTCCCTACCGGCAATTTTAGGTTCACCACTTCCCCTTGCTTTGTCTACACTGGGTAATAATAAAGTAGTTCGTCAGTCTCTTAGAATTTGGTCTCAATTCAGGAAAAATTTCGGTCTTCAGTTTTTTTCCATTAGAAGTCCAATTGCCGCAAATCATTTATTTACCCCATCAACTATTGATAGTGCATTTCATATATGGCACAGAAAAGGTTTAAAATCTTTTGCGGATTTATATTTTGATGGTCAATTTGCAAGTTTTTCTCAACTTTCCACCAAATTCGACATCACTTCTACACATTTTTTCCGCTTCCTCCAGGTCAGACATTATGTGCAAACCATGACAAAACAATTCCCTCAAAAACCTTCTGATAATCCTCTAGATGATTTTTTATTAGTTAAACCAACTTCTAAGGGGGTAATGTCAGTTTTATATAATTTAATTTCAAATTTACAATCTTCTTCTCTGGCCGCTATCAAATTGAACTGGGAACAAGATCTTAATTTTACTTTTACTGATGAACTGTGGGACTCTATTCTTGGCCAGGTTCACACTGTATCAATGTGTGCTCGTCACGCTCTTATTCAATTTAAGATTGTACACCGGATGCACCTGTCCAAGGTTAAGTTAGCACGTATTTACTCGGATATAGACCCAACTTGTGAAAAGTGTGGTAGCGCTCCTGGCACTTTGCTTCACATGTATTGGTCCTGCCCTGCATTGATGAATTTTTGGCATTCTGTTTTTATCACTATGTCTGAAGTCCTGCAATATCAAATTAAACCTGATCCATTATGCGCAATTTTTGGTGTGGCTCCAGAACTTGTCTTGCCAAGTTCCAAATTAAAAGTATTCAAATTTTCATTATTATTGGCCAGACGTGCTGTATTACTGAAGTGGAAAGACTCTTCGCCCCCTTCACATTTACAGTGGATAAAAGATATAATGTCCTGTTTGGATTTAGAAAAAATCAGATATACAGTCTGTGGCTCTGAAAACAAATTCTATAAATTATGGCGCCCGTTTCTTGATTTCTTTGAAAGACCCACGATTATAGTTTCTGAGTAGCTCATATCCCCTTTACCCCACCCCCACTTCACACACACAATTTTTCTTTGTATTTTTTTTTTTTTTTATTGTTTATTTAAAGGTTTTTGTGCTTTGAAGCATTTACATTTGTTGGCTTTAAGTTCTAGTTTTTTATTGTTTGGTTGAAACAAAAATGAAAATTTCTAATACTTTGTATTGTATTGATACTTCAATTAATAATAATAAAAAGACCTTTGAAAGAAAGGAAATAGTGTGCGGGCAGATCGTTTTGTCTTTGTAAAGGTTGTGTTTCACATTTTGATCGTTTTTGTAACCATTTTTTTTTTTTTTTGTCTGTGCCATTCCAAATACCACTGCATGGGGTGTAGTAGACCTGTGTAATGGACATGTATTGTGCAAAATCTTTACACACGTTAATTCACGTCCATTTGAGTCCATGTAATGCTACTAGGAGTGAGTCAAAGTTTATTAGGAGAATAAATACACACTAGCAACTGGACACTAACTAAGCCAATATCAATTACCAAGGGATTCTGCACGCAGAAATATTAAAAGATGTCAGGTAACAACTGGGAGTCGGATTATGTTTCAGTGAGTTTCACAGGTCTACTACAGCCCATGCAGTGGCATTTGGAATGGCACAGACATGAACAAACACGATAGCTGCTAGCCGTTAAGCTAACTGGCAAACTATTAAACGGCTCAGTATGGTTATAAAAATGATCAAAATGTGAAACACGAACTTTATAAAGAAAAAACGATGCGCCCACACACTATTTCCAGTATGTACAATGATAAGTGAAAGTGAGAAAATGGATTTATTGATGAGAAAGCACCAGGGAATGGGAAAATATAATTGAAGCCAAACCAGAAATGCAGGTGGACTGGAATGCGGCAGTACATTACTCTACATTGTGCAAGACATCCATATAATTACTGTGGCACAATCAAGTTATGATAAACCCATCATCTACGAATATACAGCAAAGTAGACCCTAGCTCCAAAACCATAGTCGCACTTCAGGGTCACAGGGTGTAGGAGCCATGAATGAATCAATGCTTGTTTTTATATTCTTTTTGTTGGTTGATTGCATAATCACCGTGATTGGTTAGTCACACAAATATCCCGTAGGTAGACTTGGTTTGCAGTCTGGTGACAAGCCACCGGCTGCTGGTCGCTGCGTGCGCGAGCGCCCTAAACCTACATGTTTTTGGTGTGCGGGAGGAAACCGGAGAAATCCCGGAGTAAACCCGCGCAACACGGGGAGAACATGCAAACTCCACACAGCTCACTGTTGGTCGGGGGCTGGGATCGAACCCACGAGCTCATGATCCCCGCGGTCCCCCGGCCGAGGGTAAAACTGTGCTGCCACAGTGCTAAACCACTGCGCCACCGTGCAACCCAAATATGGGCGGTGATGGTTAATAAATATCACCTGTTCACCTGTGTAGGGGTGGTGAGAGCATGAACTGGGAGACCGCAATTTTTATTGACCGTACTTCCATGATCGTATTTCCATGACATTTGAAATATAACAGCAAGCCATCGTCTCTGATCACTTGTAATGAACTGTTTTTTGAGCACCGTTATATTAAAATTTTGTAATAAAGGAAAAACATTTTAAATCAGAGTCCAGCAACTGTATTAATGGGAAACGAGTCAGACAAATAGGACCACTTCTCTCTTCCCAGCGGCTTATGAATTTGGATGCCGCAATACACGGTGAACCCGTGTACCACGTTTGGTCACCCTAGCTTTACTCGTTGTTCAGTAGTAAGCCATAGGGAATGCTAACCTTAACCTTTTGACCCCAAACTAGGGCTGTCGCGGTAGAGGAATTTCCCCTGCAGTGACGGTGGATAGCTCAACACCACAGTATGCAGTATTATTGCAAATGTTTTTAGGACCCTGTGGTCTCGTAATTTAAACAGGGTTCATAACGTGGCAACTGACTGAAGCTATGAGAAACTCGGTGCAGCTCCGCTCTCAACTTTATGGGCATGTGTAACAATTGTGCGGCACTCCAGTCTTACTAGGCATGAACTGCCGATTCGATTTAAAAAAAAAAAAAAAAAAACTGATCATTTTCATAAAGCAGTGACGGAAACTCCAGTATTTCAACTACGGTGTGTATGGACTGGAGACTGCAGTGACATTCAACTTATTTAAACAGGACAGTCCCCGTACAGGACCCCGCGTGGCTCTTGTCTCTGATTTTTTATTTTTGCTGCTGTCCGAAAAATCAAGTTCAAACAAGCAATGCACGACACAGTAGTTTCGCTGTCGGAGCTCAATTGTCAGGATCATAAACACTGCGCTCAAAAGGAAATAAGCTTTGTGCCCTCAGTGCTCACTGTCACGGCTGTATTTAGCAAGGAGTCCAAACGCTTCTACCACTGGCTACCTGCTAGAGTCCATCTGGAGAAAGAATGCCCCACACGGTACTGACGCCGCCAGCACCCGGTACTATGGAAGCTTCTACAGCCCCGGGTACTGCCGCTGTCAGTACCGGATGCAAACATGATGTTGGCAATAAAAATATGCAACAATTTATTTATTAATCAATAGGGGCACATAAGTAAACAATGAGATTTAGCCACATACACTAACTAACTAACTAACCTGCACTTATATAGCGCTTTTCTAGTCACAAAGACCACTCAAAGCGCTTTCATTAATACTAACCCTCTATTCTAAGGGCCTATAGGAAACAGATATCTAGGGACAATTTAGAACAGCCAATTAACCTAACATGCATGTTTTTGGCATGTGGGAGGAAACCGGAGAAATCCCGGAGTAAACCCACGCAACACGGGGAAAACATGCAAACTCCACACAGATCACTGTTGGTCGGGGGCTGGGATCGAACCCATGATCCCACGATCCCCACAATCCCCCGGCCAAGGGTAAACTGTGCTGCCGCAGTGCTAACCACTGCGCCACCGTGCAGCCCACAAAAAACAAAAAAAGTGAACACCGCAGTTGCTCGTTTTCCTCCGTGACAGGCTTGTCCACAGTGCGATATTACATAATTGCGACAGCTCTACCCCAAACCCAAAGTTAGAGGTCAGTATCCCAAGGTGAACCTGTATACCAGGTTTGGTGGCCCTAGCTTTACTCATTTTATAGTAATAGTAAATTTAGCATTTACCATAATGCAACTGCAATGTTAACTTTGACCCCAAACCCATAGTTACGTCAGGGTGCGAGTCGTCCTGCATCGATTTGAAAAGGCTACATCATTTCTTTCAGTAGTTACTGTGTTTAGAAGATTTAGGGAAACTGACCTCAAGGTCATCCGATGAGAGTGAAATTGCAATGTGCACATCATCAGAGCATAAAAAAACCATAGTACCAAATTTCAAAACATTTGGAACAAAACTGTAGGAGGAGTTGATTTCACAAGACAGTTACTGTCTATGAAGTGAGGTGAAATAATCCCGGCCATTTGGGTTCACTCCAGGAGAGTCTTAAGGATATTAAAACCTGGATGAACTACAACTTTCTATTGCTGAATACAGATAAAACTGAAGTCATTGTTCTTGACCCCAAGCATGCTAGAAGTACTCTTTCTAGTAAGATAACACTAGATGGCATTGCACTGGCTTCTAAGTTTTCTGTTCGGAATCTTGGAGTTGTCTTTGACCAAGATATGTCTTAACTATCATATACAGCAAACCATAAAGACTGCCTTCTTCCATCTGTGTAATATTTCTAAAATTAGGTCCATCCTGTCTCAAAGATGCAGAGAAACTTGTCCACGCCTTTATCACCTCTAGGCTAGACTACTGTAATATCAGGTTGTTCTAATAAGTCCATAAAGTTTCTTCAACTCATTCAGAATGCAGCTGTACATATCCTGATAAGAACAGGGAGAAGAGATCACATTACCCCAGTTTTAGCTTCTTTACATTGGCTCCCAATAAAATATAGAATTGATTTCAAGATATTACTCCTAACTTATAAAGCCCTTAATGGTATGGCTCCTTCTTAGCTGCAAGAACTCATAGTTCCCCATCATCCAACCAGAGCTTTGCGCTCCCAAAAATCCAAACTACTGGTGGCCCCCAAGGTCTCCAGAAATAGATTGGGAGGTAGAGCTTTCAGTTATCAAGCTCCCCTCCTGTGGAACCATCTTCCCAGTTCAGTTTGGGAGGCAGACACTCTCTCTTTATCCAAGAGTAAGTTGAAATCTTCTCTCTTTGATAAGATAAGATAAGATAAGATAAGCCTTTATTAGTCCCACAACGGGGAAATTCCAGGATTGCAACAGCACAGGGATAGCAACACTCAGAGCAACAATCAGAAGGCAAAGAAAAAAGCAAGCAAGCAAGAGCAGCTAATATACATATGTACATATTACTATAAAATATACTGTATATATACACACACACAGACACAGTGCAGAGCATTGTAGCTGGATGGAATAAATATATGAATATATAAACACAGTGCGGAGCATTGTAGCTAGATGGAATAAATATGTAGATATATAAACACCCACAGTACGGAGCATTGTAGCTAGGTGGAATAAATATGTAAATATATAAACACACAGTGCGGAGCAATGTAGCTAGATGGAATAATATGTAGATATATAAACACACACAGTGCGGAGCAATGTAGCTAGATGGAATAAATATATAGATATATAAATATAAACACACCCAGTGCGGAGCATTGTAGCTAGATGGAATAAATATGTAAATATATAAACACACACAGTGCAGAGCATTGTTGCTAGATGGGATGAAACAGCATAACCGTCTACTTAGTTATCCTACATGGTATGATTATGTGTCCATACATATTCTCACCCTCCATAGCGACCGGTATTTTCCTAGTTGTATGCCGGAGGGGACCATTGTGTAAGTCTATTGCATCTTTTGCATTTAAAAACTATTAGTTTGTTACGTCTTTTTGCTATCTCTGCGAGCAGCCCTGCTTAGGTTGTACAGTCTGACAGCCGTTGGTAGGAAGGACCTGCGAAACCTCTCGGTTGTGCATTTGGGATGATGTAGTCTGCTGCTAAATGAGCTCCTCAGTGCATTCAGTATGTCCTGCATAGGGTGGAACTCGGACTCCAGCAGAGATGACAGTTTAGCCACCGTCCTTCTCTCTCCTATCTCCTCCACCGGATCAAGGCGCTGCCCCAGGACAGAGCTAGCTTTCTTGATCAGTTTGTTCAGTCTCTTCCTATCGGCTGCAGTAATGCCACTGCCCCAGCAGACCACTCCAAAAGTGATGGCTGATACCACCACCGTGTCATAGAATGTCTTCAGCAGCGTCCCTTGTACACCAAAAGACCTGAGTCTCCTCAGCAGGAACAGCCTGCGCTGCCCCTTCTTGTAGAGTGCGTCAGTATTGTGTGACCAGTCTAGTTTATTGTTCAGATGAACACCCAGGTACTTATAGGATGTCACCATCTCGATGTCTGTTCCCTGTATATTTACTGGTACTGTGAGGGGCTGCCCATGCCTGCGGCAGTCCACCACCAGCTCCTTAGTTTTCCTCGCGTTGATCTGGAGGCAGTTCCGATGGCACCAGTCCACGAAGTCCTGGATAAGCCCTCTGTACTCAGCTTCATCTCCATTGGAGATTAGGCCAACGATTGCAGAGTCATCAGAGAACTTCTGTAGATGGCAGTGTGTTGTGTGAGAAGTCCGCAGTATAAAGGGTGAACAGGAAGGGAGCCAGCACCGTTCCCTGGGGGGCCCCCGTGCTACCGATGATCGTGTCGGACACACAGTCCCGGGTTCTCACAAACTGAGGCCGGTTCGTGAGGTAGTCCAGGATCCATGATGACAGGTGCTGGTCCACCCCTGCGCGCAGCAGCTTGTCCTTCAGGATCATCGGTTGGATGGTGTTGAAAGCACTGGAGAAGTCAAAGAACATGATCCTCACCATATTCCCGGGCTTCTCCAGGTGGGACAGAAAACGGTGAAGGAGGAAGATCACCGCATCCTCCACCCCAATGCCATGCTGGTAGGCGAACTGGAGTGGATCCATCGCTGGTCCCACCAGGGGGCGGAGGTGAGCAAGGAGCAGTCTCTCCAGGGTCTTCATCAAGTGGGACGTCAAGGCCACCGGTCTGTAGCTGTTCAGGTCTTTGGGGTGGGAAGTTTTTGGTACAGGTACCACACAAGATGTTTTCCACAGCTGTGGTACCCTCCCCAGCTTCAGGCTCAGGTTGAAGATGTACGTCACAATCCCACACAGCTGGTCTGCACAGGACTTGAGGAGCTTTGCACTGATGCCGTCCGGTCCCGACGCCTTCCTCGCCTTGATCTTCCTCAGCTCCGTCCTCACCTGGGTCCTGGTCAGGGTCAGGATGGGGGGCTGTGTTTTGGGAGTGGCGGGGTGTTGGTGGAGTGGGGAGTGGGCAGCAGGACTTGATTTCTTTAGAGGCAGCAGTGGTTGTTGTGCAGTCAGGGGGGAGGGCGGAGGGTTATAGTTAAGGTTAATATAAGGTTATAGTTAAAAATATTGCCACTCACTTCTGGTTATGGCTGCCACGTAGGACGGACGTGTCTCGCTCTGCTCTGCTCCTGGAGAAAAAAAAATCGGCAAATAACTCTCTCATTTGGGACAGAACGTATCCCAGCATTTGGGCGAGGATATGTCGGCGAAGCCTAAGGCTGGAAAACCAGGAAAAGGAAAAAGCGAGCCGCCGAAACAGTCCAAATTAATGGACTTTCAGGTCTGTGACGCAGCAAACAAAACTCCATATATGGCGGAGGAAGCTGGCGGCGGTGCGATGTTTGCGGGGAATGGCGCAGATGCGCTGATGGCTGCCATGAGTTCAATGAGAGCGGACTTTTCCTCTAGATTTGATGGGATTATGACAGCGTTGGAAGGAATAAGAAAGGAATTGGGTGACTGTGTAGAACGAACGGCGCAGATGGAGCTCCGTCTCGCTAGTGCTGAAGATGACGTCACCCGTCTTCAATTAAAGGTGCGCACTTTGGAAAAAAAAAATAAATCTCTGGAAGATAATATTTTGGATTTGGAATCTCGGTCGAGACAGAATAATTTGAGGCTGGTGGGTCTTCCAGAGGAATCAGAAGGTCGGGACGTATGTTCCTTTCTGGAAAAGTGGATTCCGGAGGTGCTGGGCAGCGAGGAGTTGCAATCAGCAGTGGTTCTGGAAAAAGCACATCGTATTGGCCCACGGAGAGATAAGGGACCGCCGAGGACCTTAATTATGAAGTTTCTTAGCAACAGAGACAGGATGAAGATCTTCAACGCTGCACGTGCTAAAGGAGAGATTAAACACCAGGACCAGCAGGTGCGGTTCTACCCAGATTTGGCCACAGGAATCCAGCAATTGAGGAAGCAGTTTGATCCCGTACGTAAGGAGCTGCGCAACCTTGGGATTCGTCATGGTGTAATCTATCCTGCGAGACTGCTGACCACGTATGAGGGCAGAACCCACATTTTCAAGACCCCAGAGGAGGCGCAGGAGTTCATCAAGAAGATCAAAGAAGAAGAAGAGACTGGTGGGAGCTAAGCATGAACAAAATATAAGGTAGAATAATTAAGCATTTGCACAGGCATCTGACTGACTTGAAGTAAATAGTAAGTTTACAAAATATAGATTGTATTATATATTAAAAAAACAAAACAAAAACAAAACAAACAGAAAAAAAAACTATGATGTACAAAGTTGTTAAAAATTTTGGAGTTAAGTTGGAAAACTACAGAGGAGAGTTAATGTTACGTCATTAAAAGCAGTAGAGTTAGGGTGATTGGGAGGATGAAGAAGGAGTGGCTTAGGCTGTTCCCCGTGGGTGTGGAACAGTCGATGGCTATATCGGGAGACAGAATTTTTCTTTTGATTTTGGGGGGTTTGCCACAAGTGTGGGAAGGGGAAATTTGTTTGTGTGTAGTTTGTAGGATGAATGTTCAACCACTCATGTTTTTGCTTCTCTGTATGAGCATGTTTACACTGCAAGGTAATCCCAAACTCTCTATTGATCATGGACCAAAGTGTTAATCTTAATTTAACTTCATGGAATTGCAGAGGTCTACAAAATTTAAAAAAACTTAAACAAGTTATGAATAAAATAAAGGACATGGGTTCAAGAATTGTGTTTTTACAAGAAACTCATCTGATAGAGGAGGATGTTAAAAGAATTAGGAGTAGATGGCAGGGAAGTGTATTCACCTCTTCATTTTCATCCCGAGCCAGGGGAGTTATGACTCTCATACATAAATCAGTTCCTTTTCAGGTGAAAAATGTAATTGGAGACAAATTTGGAAGATATGTAATCATTCAAGGTTCTTTGCTATTAGAAAATATAAATCTTGTGAACTTATATGGTCCCAATATAGATGATCAGAAGTTCTTTGCTAATTTATTTCTCATCTTATCATCACTTACAGGGCAACATATAATAGCAGGGGATTTTAATTGTACATTGAATCCAGGTGTGGATAGATCAACAGGACTGGATTGTACGCACATTGGATGTAGGATGACTATTAATCATTTTATGAAAGAATTGAGATTGTTAGATATATGGAGAGAAATGAAACCACAAGTTAAAGCCTATTCTTGTTATTCCAGTACCTACAAGACATTCTCACGTATTGATTATTTTTTGATTTCCACAGAATTAAGGTCCAAGATTCAAAACTGCTTTTATGATAACATCGTGATTTCTGATCATGCACCCTGTTGTCTAATATATGTAGATAAAAAATTGACAAAGGAATCAGGTAGATGGCAATTTCAGCATAAATGGCTTCAGGATGAGGAATTTGTCAAGTATATAGAAAAACAGATAGACGAGTTCTTTGACATCAATACTACACAAACATCAGCATGTGTAAAGTGGGAGGCTTTCAAAGCTTTTATTAGGGGACATATTATTAGTTATACAGGATCAAAATCTAAGAAGACTCGAGAGGAGAGAGCTAAATTGGAACATAAAATAAAAAGTCTTCAGGAAAAAGTGTATGCAGGAAGTGACCCAAGGTTGAAGAATGAATTACTGATTTTGAGAGCTGAATACGACAAAAAATCAGCGAATAGAGCTGCCTCGAGTCTTCTAAGATTGAAACAATCTTTTTATGAACAAGGTGAAAAATCAGGAAAATTATTAGCATGGCAGATTAAACAATTGGAAATTAAAACACCAATTACCAGTATTATAAGTAACAGACAGGTAGTTATAGATCCTTTAGAAATTAATAGAGCCTTTAGAGATTACTATGAAAAATTATATGATACCAAAAATGAACCTGATTTAACAAAACTAAATGGGTTTTTGAACGAACTATCTATACCGTGTATTCCAAATGAAAACAGGGAGATATTGGAGTCTAAAATTAGTCAAGAAGAAGTTGGGCTAGCCATTGATAATATGAAATCAGGAAAAAGTGCAGGACCAGATGGTCTTCCAGTTGACCTTTATAAAAAATTTAAGAATAAAATTAATAAAACCTTTTTTGGAAATGGTTTTAGAAGCATTTCAAAATAATAATTTACCATCATACATAAATAATGCCTTAATTATACTGTTGCCAAAACCAGGTAAGCCCTCTAATAAATGTGAAAATATGAGACCAATAAGCCTATTAAACGCCGACCTTAAGATAATCTGTAAAATTTTAGCAAGACGAATACAAGAAATTTTACCAAATATTATTAATCGAGATCAGAATGGCTTTATAAAGGGTAGACAAGGCTTCCATAATGTAAGAAGACTATTTAATATTATTTATTTTAATAAAGAAGCACCGGATACAGCTCTCCTATCATTGGACGCCGAAAAGGCCTTTGATAGAGTTGAATGGCCCTTTCTTTTTGAAGTCCTACAAAGGTTTGGACTTGGAAATAATTTCATAAAATGGGTTCAAATAATATACAATAATGCTACAGCAGAAATCCTAACAAATAATATTTCAAAACCAATAAAAATCAATAGAGGATGTCGACAAGGCTGTCCACTTTCACCTTTACTGTTTACTATGGCAATTGAACCTTTAGCGATACGTTTACATTCACAAATATATGGAATTAAAGTTGGACCAACAGAACATAAAATCTCCCTGTACGCCGATGATATAATTTTGTTTATGTCGAATCTAAAAAAATCAATTCCAACCTTGTTGAATTTAATAAAGAATTTTGGGGAAATATCAGGATATAAAATAAATAAAACTAAATCTTCAATATTAATGCTAAATGAGACCCAGAGAAATTACCCAGCCCCTGAGGTAAATCAATTCAATGTTGTAAATCAGTTTAAATATTTAGGAATCCAAATTATGCCTAAGCTAGAATCAGTCGCCAGTGTCAACTATGAAGCCTTAATGTCAGATATCAATGAGTTAACTCAGAGATGGATGTCACTACCAATGTCGATGATCGGGAGAATCAATATACTTAAAAGTAATATTTTACCTAAAATACTTTATTTATTTCAATACATTCCCTTATCACCACCTTTAGATCTATTCTCAAGAATAAAAAAAAAGTTAGTGGAATTTATATGGAACAACAGGAGGGCTAGATTACGTTTGTCTTTATTATATTTACCATTTGATCGTGGAGGTCTGAAATGTCCAAATTTTATGTTGTATTATTGGTCGGCACAACTGAGGTCTATGACATTATTTTTCATCAAATGATCTCCCTCACTAGACTGAAATGGAATCATACAATTTACCTTTACCTCTTCCCATATTCATATACTCAGATTCGGCAAAAAAATTACAAAAACAAGTTAAAAATCCATTTGTAAAGCATATGATCAAAATATGGTGTGAAGCTAAAAACTATTTAAAAGAACCACAGTTATTGTCACAATTTAGTCCAATATGGGGTAATCAATATTTTAAACCAGGGAGAGCGGACGCTGTATTTAAAGTATGGAATTTAAAAGGGATACAAAAGATTCAGGATTTATATTTGCCATGTGCAGACAACATAATGTCTTTTGAAGAGCTGAGGATCAAATTTAATCTCAATAGAACACATTTTTTTAAATATCTTCAACTTAGAAACTTTATTCGATCAAATCAAAATAAAGCTCTCACTCGACCTATTTATTCATCCTTGGAAAAAATGATGATGAAAGATAGTAAAAGAAAGGGTATTATTTCAGAGTTTTATAACTCATTGACACTATCTTCAAGTGAAAATTCACTGAAAAGATTAAACTACTGGAAAGAAGACCTGCAAATTGAAATTTCAGAGGAACAATGGGAATTGGCTTGTACAGAAGCTCAAACCAAATCAATAAATGCACGCCTTAAATTGATACATTTCAAATGGTTAATGCGGATGTATGTTACACCGGAGGAGTTAAATAGATATAACAAAAATATACCAGATACATGCACAAAATGCATGGAAAGTAAAGGAACCCTATTTCATTGTTTATGGGAATGTAGATTAATAAGAATGTTTTGGGAGGAGGTGAGGGTAACAATTGAAAAAATAATCTCAAAACAAATCATATTGAATCCTAAACTGTTTTTGTTGGGTCTGTACCCAGAAAAGCATAATTTCAATAAAAGTGAAAGAACATTCATAGACCTCAGTTTGCTTAATGCCAAAAAATGTATTGCACTATTATGGAAAAAGACTCATAGACCAGATGTGACTCAGTGGTTAAGACAGATGTTAACAAACCTTCCATTAGAAAGAATAACATATATACTGAAATCAAAGGAAATTGTGTTTGAGAATATATGGAGACCTTTTATTGATTATGTAAAAAATTTAAACATAACTCTTGAAGAAGAAGGTGAATGATGTGTGTGGACCTTGTAAATTCCAAACTGGTGAACATAATATGTATACTAATGTATTGGATTGTCTAGACCAGGGGTGGGCAATCATGTGCCATGGAGGGCCATTCCACTGCAGGTTTTCTGTTCCACCCAGTCTCTTCAACAGGTGTTTTCACTGATGAGCAATCCTTGAAGCTGATCAGAGCATACACCTGCTGAAGAGACTGGGGGGAACAGAAAACCTGCAGTGGAATGGCCCTCGCTGCCCACCCCTGGTCTAGACTAAACAGAGGAGCATTGTTGAAGACTTGATTTTGTTGGTGGTTGTTGGTGTTTTTAGGGTTTTTTTTTTTTTTTGTAGTACTTTAGTGTTAGTGTTTGATTGTTTGTATCATGTTTGTTAAAAAAAAAAAAAAAGGTTCAATAAAGATATTGTGGGAAAAAAAAATATTGCCACTACCAGGCCTTCACTTGCATGTGGAGCCGAACCCGGCTTGATACTGGAATGTCTGGCTGTGAATGTTAATGCTGAATTGTATTTGTTACATTTGTTTTGAATGTAGCTACTGCCAGCCCTCCTACTTTTTACCTCTTTTTTCAACCCACCCGGTCGAGGCGGATGGCTGTTGTCTGTGAGCTATGGTTCCGCTTGAGGTTTCTGTCCGTTAAAGGGAAGTTTTTCCTCGCCTGTGTGGCCGCAGTGCTTGCTCTTAGGGGTTCCTGCTGGGTTCTATAAATTTGAGAGCATGGCCTAAACCCACTCTTTTTTTGTAAAGTGCCTTGAGATAACCGGCGTTGTGATTTGGTGCTATACAAATAAACAGGGATGAGAATGGGGTTTGGGGAAAAAAAGAGGAAACTAAGCCGGGGGTCTTAGTTAGGCCTGCGTTCCCCAAGCCGGATCCAAGGCGGAGCCTTGGTGGGGGGTCTGGGGGGCAGCTAATGAAATCTGGTGTTTTAGAATGCTCAAATGTGGTCTTATATTTAAAGTTAGAAGTAAGTACAAATGTGGCGGCATGAAATAATCAGCGGCGAACTGAGAGTTTTTGAGGGATTTTATTAATCATACCGCCATCACAGAACTCACCCCAGCCCTGTGGGTGCGGGTTGGAGAGAGAGAGAGAGAGAGAGAGAGAGAGAGAGAGAGAGAGAGAGAGAGAGAGAGAGAGAGAGAGAGAGAGAGAGAGAGAGAGAGAGAGAGAGAGAGAGAGAGAATGTAGTTTTTACACTGAGTTACAGACAATACATGAAAGGCATGGGGCATTTGCATCACAGTCAGACCAGAAAGCATGAACGTTTGCATTTGACTCATACATATCAACAGCGGAACTGGCAGGAAGAAGCTAGACAAAGAGCGGCTGCCTATTGATATCAATACACACATCTCATTGTTCTGCTAATTGCCCCAGCTGAGTGCTCTGCTTGTTCCAGTCTGTTGTGGGGGTTACCCCACACAAATGCATTTATAGTTTACCTTTTTAATCTGCTGCTGCATCACATGTGTAAATTTTTGATATCTGAATGGTATGTTGATGTAATAATACTAAATTATATTTTACTACTATTTAATATGTTTAGAATGGTAAATGGCATTCATTTATATAGCGCTTTTTCTCATCTCTGGATGACCAAAGCGCTTTACAGATCCTGCTATCCACCCATTCACGTACACATTCACACACTGATGGCAGCAGAGCTGCCATACACACACAGGCGCTAGCCTGGCCACCAGGAGCAACTGGGGGTTCAGTGTCTTGCTCAAGGACACTTTGACATGCAAACTTCAGACAGAGTGGGAATCGAACCCATGACCCTCCGATCAGTAGTCGGTCACACTACACCTGCGCCACAGCCACCCCTAGAACTGACACAGAATTACATTTACATAGTTCTAGAACAGACAAAATAATTTAACCAAGTAAAATAAATTATGTTGGTGCAGTTCTACACGGCCATCATCGAGTCCATCCTCACCACCTCCATAACCGTGTGGTACGCAGGAGCCACCGCCAGGGACAGACTAAGACTGCAGCGCGTCGTGCGCGCTGCTGAGAAGGTGATCGGCTGCAAGCTCCCATCCCTCCAGGACCCGAAGGCGTGCAGGCCGGATCATAGCCGACCCTTCACACCCTGGACACGCACTGTTTTTTTTTTTTTTTGGTTACTTATTTGTACCCGTAGGTAGATTTGGTTTGCAGTCTGGTGACAAGCCACCGGCTGCCGGTCGCTGCGTGCACCCTAAACCTACATGTTTTTTGGTATGCGGGAGGAAACCGGAGAAATCCCAGAGTAAACCCACGCAACACGAGGAGAACATGCAAACTCCACACAGCTCACTGTTGGTCGGGGGCTGGGATCGAACCCACGATCTCATGATCCCCGCGATCCCCCGGCCGAGGGTAAACTGTGCTGCCACAGTGCTAAACCACTGCACCACTGTGCAGCCCAGTTTGCCCCCCTCCCCTCAGGTAGAAGACTTCGGTCCATTCAGACTAAAACCTCCCGCTACATGAACAGCTTCTTCCCCTCTGCCGTCAGACTGCTGAACACTAAGTGACTTATTAGACTCTCGTGCACTACGTACAGCAGCTCAACCGGACTCATGATAATTATCACTGTTTTCTTTTGCACTACCGACTGCACTATGTGGAACTCCACAGTATCTGCTGCTTATTAATATATTTAAAAATTGCATAGATTAGTATTACTCATTCATATTCTACATTTTATTGCATGCATAGTTTTTTTATTTTTATCTTTAGTGCTACTCCATGTTTAATGTTACAGCATTGCACCGAGATAAATTCCTAGTTTGTGTACTACATGAACAATGTAATTATCAATAGTGTTTCAAAACAGGCATGACGTCACAACTTATACATGCTATTTCATAAATTCATTACGCGAAAATTCTCAAGTACATTACTTATAACGAGAAAAAAATCTTACCTCGGAATGTGTCTAACGATCACTAATTGCCGTAATCGGGGCCGATTGTGATGAACTTTGACTGGCATCTGAATTTAACCGTGTCCATCGATCGTTTTGAACGCAGCACGAGAAATTCGATCTCCTTGTAGACACAATTTTGAGATGTTTCTGGGTTTTTTTCGAGCCATTCCCAACGAAACTTGTTCCTTATCCCTTTGTCTTCTTGCTTTGTTGTCTTTCGTGAGTTTTAGGTTCACCATTTTCACGAAATCGGGAAAACTCGGTTGATTGAATTGTCCGCCATTTGCATTTCGCTCCGCGTGTGGGATATGACAAAGGAACAACAAAATCGTCGATTGGTTGCTTTAATAAGTATCAGCCAATCAGTGGCCTTGTTACATTACTGATCTCGCTGGGTAGCGCGTTCTGCGAGGTGGATTTGAGCAGCCGCTCAAATCCGTCTGTTATGAGCAACTCGCCGCTCATAACAGACACCCCCCCCACCCCAAAATTTTCTCCTCGAATTTAGACGATTCACGAGAATGACCCTAAACATGATCAAATCCGAGGAATTCCTCGGATCCGCGGAGGATTCTCATCCCTGAATAAAACTGAAGTGAAATAAGCAGTCATAGGTCAGGGGCTAGGATTCCTGGAAAAATCATCCAATCAGGACCAAATTGCAATATGCGTATCCTCAGTGTATATCAAACAATGGTACCAAGTTTCAAAACAATCAGAATAAAACTGTAGGAGGAGTTGATTTCACAAAAGTGGGACAGATGGACGGGCCTATATAATTCCCCTTTGGTCTTTGCCCAAAGGCCTCTCTGACTCCTTTGGGCTTGGACTGGCGGTGGATAAAAAGGCACCATCTGCTGTAACTAAATATTTTGTGCAATTTTTATGTTTTGCTGCATACAAACTAAAGCTGTCACGTGTTTGCCACACAGTTCTGGGTAACTATGGTAACTTCCCTGTAACTGCCAAGATCTCTGACCCAGTGAATTCCCTCTATAGCTTTTTAAATCAAAACTGCGAATCACAATCTCATAAATTTTCAAGACTTTTTTTTATACATTATACTCCCCCCCCCCCCCAATATCAAACCCTTCCCTTGCCTATTGGTGACATTTATTTCATTATTCCTTGCCCGTTTAAATGGCTGTATGTTGTGTAAATACCTGTGAGCGGCCTCCTCTCTCTCCCTGCGGTGCTGTTCAGCTCTGATCTCTCTCAGTTCCTGTCTGGCAGCTTTTTGCTCCTCCACAGAGTCTTCAATCAGATCTCTGCTCGATGCCAGTGTCAGCACCTTCCCCACAAGAGCCTGCAGGATCTTCAGCTTCTCCCCTACAGAAATTATTCTTTATCATCAGCACTTTATTAAATGAACATTATTGTGCATAAACCAGGTAGCATCTGGAGTGTGTGGCTCATTACTGACCAGGTGTCAGGTCATACACCGATGTACATGACAGCCTCTTTAGCAGTGCCGGATCCGAAAGCCGCAGCTCCACGCATGGGTCATCCATCAGTGTGAACCCGCCCTGCTTTTGATAGCGGGACTTGGCATTGGCATGGTTACAGTCTGCACCAGATGCCAGGATGTGCAGCCGTAGGATTTCCGACAGAGTGCAGCTGTCTAGGTCCAGCTGCTTCAGGCTGCAGCCCTGATGCAGCTGAGGCCAGGCTGCAGCCAATGAGGCGATGGCACTCAGAGCTGACTGCGTGGGGTCAGAGTCATCGTCCAGGGCATCCGTTAAGTCTGCAGATACAGAAAACACACCATTATACTTTATCCATAAATAATTTAATAACATCCAGGGGCAACAGCAAATACTACACACACTGCACCATGTGCACAAATATATATAATGTTGGGTGGCTTTTTTTGGTCTGAAAAGCAAAGTCAGTTCCTTAAAATAACATTCTAATATCCAACAGGTGTGCCTACAGAACCCAAGCACAACAACGGCAACCTACACTCAAGAGATTTAATAACACACCACTATATTTGTAAATTCACTGGTGTAGTTTGTGTTGTATGCAAATGACCACTCATATTGCTTCTCATTAGCTTTTAATGAATATCCTAAGTTAATCAGTGACAAAACAAACAAACAAGAAACCAAGCCATGCCAAGAAACATAAGCACCATACATTGAGGTACTATGACTTCTTCCCCAAAATTGTTTGGAGATAAAGGACTACTCACAATAATCAGTCAGGCATGACCAAATACCAAATGTTGGGAATTACCCTACATGCATTTGTACAACTTGTTTTCTTAATAAAGAAAAGTTCTTTCCAAACTGGGCCAAAAATAGATTGGTGTGTTATTAAATCCCTTGAGTGCATTTGCAAGTTTTTGGACCAACAAGTGAAAATAGATAATTTCCCACAGAAACCTGAACATACCAGGACACCCTGGTTGAAAAACACCAACATATCAATGTAGTCTGGCAATGAGACAAGAGGCTGTTTGTCCAGCAAATGTGCAGGTTGGAAAGTGCAAAGATTGAACAGTGCTTTCTTAAAGGTCAGAGCTCAAAGGAAAGCTGGAAATTCATTTTAAATTCCTTCTGTTTAATCATGTCTGTGTGCTGCAGTGTACAAAGACAAC
Organism: Pholidichthys leucotaenia; assembly: GCA_020510985.1. Classification (NCBI taxonomy): domain Eukaryota; kingdom Metazoa; phylum Chordata; class Actinopteri; order Cichliformes; family Pholidichthyidae; genus Pholidichthys; species Pholidichthys leucotaenia. The sequence goes on from CM035842.1 coordinate 51,314,381, forward strand.
CTTCAGCCTGATCTTTGACCAGCTCCTCCTGCTCTTCATCTAGAGCCTGAAAGATGACTGTCAGGAAGAAGAACAGCAGTTCACACAGAGGACCTTCAGGATCAGACCCCACCAGAGCCTCCTCAAGGACTTCTGTGGAGAGAAAGAACATTTGTACAACAAATTACCTCATAGAAATATAAAGTTGATGCCAGAAAACTTTTAGAACCAAGTGAACCTTTAGATTTAATAATAATTTTAGTCCAACAGCACAATGATTGAAAAATATCAGTAGGATCGTGTTGGTATTGTGAAAACGTCCTCACCTAAAGAAACACCTTCAGGGAACTCATCCTTCAGGTCCAAGGCTTCGCCAAAGGCCTGGAGAAACTCGAGAACCATCAGAGCTTCTCCAAAGAGTTCTGCTGGAAGACGAGTTCTCACTGGAACTGGACTGGGCAGATCCTAAAAGAAAGAAACATACAAATTTGAGGTTAAGGAAAGAATGAGAACACCTTAGCAATAATGTAGTCATTTACTGGTTGAGACAGTCACAAAAATCACGAGAAAGCATCAAAATGCAAACTAGGTATAGACAAAAAAAAACCATCAAGAATTTTTATCCTCTTTAAAAACGACAACCTTGTCTTAAAAGAGTAGACTCCAAGAGGGCTCTCTGATCCCTTTGGGCTTCGACGGGATAATAGTGCAGGGGATAAAAATGCCCAAAATCTGCTTCAGCTGTCTAAAGCAACCTAAGTGACAGACTCATCACTAACACCAGCTCGTGCTCTCATTTCAATACACTGAAAGGAGCTGCACTGTCAATCAATGGAAACTGCATCTCAACAGGTAAAGACTCATTTCCACTGACTACAGCTGTGTTCAGTTGTGATGCGGTTTGAGCCTTGTAGCAATCCCCGTTGGCTGCGTTCGCACTTTGAAGCGGCACAGATTGCGGCAAGGTTTGCATGACAAGATCAAGTGAGAATGGAATAAGATGGGGATGTCAATCAGGTGCCATGGAGGGCCAAGATCCTGCAGGTTTTGCTCACAACCCATGTCGTCACAAGGTTATTTAATGGAATTATTTACCACCGATTGCTGATCAGTGGAAACGGCTGCTTTAGTGGCTGACTGAGCAAAAACCTGCAAAGTGTTGGCCCTCCATGGCACATGACTGGACACCTCTGGCATAAGATAACATGAACGACTGGTAACAAGGCAGCAAGACAACAGCGGACTTAGCTTGGAAAGGCAGGCATTGCATCACAGTCAAATAAATTAGGATATCCCACTATAGTCTAATATGTATTGTGCTTAAGAAACATCAAAAGAATCCACTGTGCAGGGAAAAACATTTTTAGGGAACGTTCTTTCTAAACCTTCAAGGTTGACACATGTGGGTAGGAGCCAAACTTTTGTTAAAAGAACAAGCAAAGAGGACTACATGTGGACTAGCTGCTATGGAGTGGAGAACAGAAACATCTAATAGATGTTCCACTGGTTCTTTTTGAACTGCCAACTTGAAAAATATAAATCACAGACTAGAGTGTAACTGCATTTTTCCAGATGCCAGAGTTGTAATACTTAAACCATTTCTAAATATTTTCAAAGATTTTTTTTTTTTTTTTGGGGGGGGGGGGGGTGTCTTTAGTCGACGATAGAAGAGAGTCAGGAAATGATGTAATGAGCAGGGCAGAGACATGCAGGAACTATCAACTCAGCCCAGAATTGAGCTTGGAGCCACTGTGGCAGAGCAACATGCCCCCATAGCCTGTTGCCGTGAATAGTAACCAATACCCATATGATACAACTTAATTGCCAGTTATTACTGAAATTTGTTTTGCAGTTCATTAGAGCTGTAACTAATGATTATTTTGTTAGTCGACTAATCTACCGATAATTTTTTTCCAATGTTGACCAATCGTGATCATTTCTCGCATGGCCGCCATCTCTGCTTCATGTTTGGGGCTCCAGGTCATGTTTAACCTCACCTGTTTAAGCCTGCACACCTGTGAATATCACTGTTGTTAGTCTCTGCCTTAATATAATGTAGCCTATTATAAAAAGTTCCCATAGCTAAATAAAATAATGAGCCATCAAACATGAGTTGGAAACTTGAACTTGACAGCTTAATCAGAAATGTTTGTAGCAACACAAATAACAAATGCTAAAGGGCAGTCTTAACTCCCAAAATAAAGTGCAAAAACTCAAATAGTCTCTGCTACTCCATAAAGAGCTGTTGTAATGCTGCACGTTCAAAACAATTTAAGATAAGATAAGATAAGCCTTTATTAGTCCCACAATGGGGAATCATCTCATTCCAGGATTGCAACAGCACAGGGATAGCAACACTCAGAGCAATAATTAAGAAGATACAAAAAATAAGAACAGTAAATAAGAACAGTGGATATACATACGTACACATAAATATATAAATATATATACAAAGTGCGGAGCATTGTAGCAAGATGGAACTAGAAAAGCACTCGGAGAGCGCAGACCTCTGCCAAGCACTACAGTTCCCCCCATACAGTGTTTGTGTGTACGTTTTTAGGTTCCTTGACCATGAAAACATATGACTAGCAATTGGATTGACAATGATAGGATTAGTGGTTGAGTAGTTATTCACGAAAATGACATTTTCCGTAATGGCGGCCACAGTTCCGCCCATACAGTGTTTGTGTGTACGTTTTCAGATTCCTTGACCACGAAAACATATGACTAGCAATTGGATTGACAATGATAGGATTAGTGGTTCAGTAGTTATTCACGAAAATGGCATTTTCGGTAATGGCGGCCACAGTTCCCCCCATACAGTGTTTGTGTGTACGTGTTGAGATTCCTTGACCATGAAAACATATGACTAGCAATTGGATTGACAATGATAGGATTAGTGGTTGAGTAGTTATTCATGAAAATGGCATTTTCCGTAATGGCGGCCACAGTTCCCCCCATACAGTGTTTGTGTGTACGTTTTCAGATTCCTTGACCATGAAAACATATGACTAGCAATTGGATTGACAATGATAGGATTAGTGGTTCAGTAGTTATTCACGAAAATGGCATTTTCCGTAATGGCGGTTTTCTTCTGGACGGTGATCCGGATCATCCCCAAAATGTAATCAGTTCTTCCTTGTACCATTTCCAACAACGCCTGAAAGTTTCATCGAAATCCGTCCAAAACTTTTTGAGTTATCTTGCTAACCAACAGACAGACAGACAGACAAACCCCGGCAAAAACATAACCTCCTGGCAGAGGTAATAAACAGCATACCCGTCTACTTAGTTATCGTACATAGTATGAATATGTACCCATACATATTGTCACCCTCCGTACCGACTGATATTGTCCTAGTTGTATACTGGAGTATACAGTATTTAGAGTAATATTCAACTCCATCAAAGTATAAAAAGGAAAAAAAGCTAGTCCATTCTGTTTGAAACCTTGCTGGGTCTAGAAGTATAAGTTTAATTAGGCTTCAGATGAAAATTAAAATAACTTTTTCCAGTCAAAACAAATTTACAAACACGTTAAATATCAGTGTAGGAATGTGAGCCTCCACCACACATACAGTGAAATATTTATCAAGCCATTTTATTTGTGATGATTATGGTTATCCATTACAAATCATGGTATTCTAATTTACCAATATTAGGGATGTGATTTGGGGTTGGGGAAATTATCTGAAAATTTAGCAGGGGGTCTGAGGGACATAGTCCCCCAGCGGGGTCCGGTGGGTGGGCAAGGGGGGCAAAGCCCCCCAAAGCTCCTGGGTTTTTATGATTTTTAAGTACCAGAACTGTGCTTAAATGACATAAAACAAACAGCTGAATGTCACTTATTACTGTATAATATTTACTTATGTTCCAAGAAGATGGCATTCCTAAAATATTCCAACAAGCATTATCCATCACATGTGTGGCGTTAAAAATATTTTTTAAATAAAGTCCAAAACATCTTCAGCAGGCAAGATGAAGAAAAGTGAAAAGTGAACTCCTGTGGCAGATAGAAAGGTCTACATTTAACCATGAGAAACTCCAGGTTAGCTGAGCAGTGTCTCCCAACAGTGACAGAGTTCGTGCACCAAGCCTCGTTAATATAAATGCATACTCCCCCACCTCTGGTCTTACCGGAGTCATCAGCTGCTCTGTCTGCCCGCAGAGTGTGCCGTCCGGCCAGCTCGACAGCACCATCAAGTACTCCACTATGTACCCATGTTTCCATGAAAATCATGATATTGCAGTTCATAAGTTTCTTATTGTTGGTGATCCGAAGCCGTAGCTCATCCATTCTGTTTGCCACTGACCGTACATTAGCGAGGAAAATGCTGGGTAGAGAAAGCCGGTGCAGTGTTAGCTTTAGCTTATCTCTTAGCCCTCCGCGCTTCCCCCGCCTTTGTTTACGGTCTCTACGCCGCCTGCGAGCACTTCCGGTCGGCCGGGTAGCTTACCTAGCGTCGGGTGTTCTCCAGAGCTCAGGGATGAAACGTAGGTTGCTGATAAAAAGGTCGTTATTTTGTAATCCAATGTCCAAAAGTTCATTTCGGGTGTAGGATGTAAAAGCGAAGCTGTTCTGAACGAACAGACCCAAAATGAGCAGAAATATCGCTGCTAATCCACAAAATCTGAAGAGACGCTGAGCCTCGCGTTGTGCACGCACCACCATCTGGTCTGAAAATTTTTGGAAGATAAAAAAAGCGGAATTCCGCGAATTGGCGTCAAAATTACATCCCTACAATATGCACTAATATTCAGAATGAGGGTTGATATTACTGTGACAATAACAGAGAAGATGAAAAAGGGCAAGTTGCTCCTGTAATTCACCCATTTACTGCAGTTAACATATTAGCCAGCATAATGGAAGCAGCTCAGCTGTCAGCAACCATCGTCAAAGTGAGATTATTGTTCGACAGCAGGTAAACTATTTAAACAGCACACACTAATAGTGTGGTCAGTTTTCTAAAGCTGAGAAAGTCATCATCATCATCCATAATTATTTTTGACAGGACATAATTACTCCCTCAGTTGGGGTGGGTCCTGCTTGACTGCACTTCTCAGAGTCCCACTCCAGTGGTTCCTGTCCATTGGTTCAACCAGGGCCAGTTGTAGCTTAACCCGGTCCATACAGACACCCTCCAGCCATGTCTTCTACGGTCTTCCTCTTCCTTGACCTCTGCTGCTACCAGGATCGACCTCCATGACCTTCTTAATCCAACCAACACTCCTCTTCACATGGCCAAACCAATGCAAATGGCGCATGCGGCGCACATCCTTGAGGACGTCCAGCTGCAGCCTAACCGGGAGTGCTTGCGGGCTGACCTCATCCTCAGTGGAGATGCCACACATCCGGCGGATCATGGCCCTGTCATTCTGCCACAGACGGTTAAGACAGGCTGCAGTCATGGTCCATGTCTTGCTGGCGTGCAGTAACACGCTCCTCACGCAGGAGTTGTAGATATGGCCATTAGAGGTTGTTGGGAGCCAGTGGGTCTTGAGAATTGGGGACACTTGCCTTAACTTGTTCCAGGCAGCCTGGTATCTCGTGATGGTGGGAAGCTCAGATCCACCACCAGCAGAGAGCATGTCACCCAGGTAGCAGAGAGATGCCACCACTTCCAGCATATCATCACCAATAACCATCTGTGTCATAGGACGACCATCAATTGGCCTGGCCTCCCCACAACAGCGTTTATATTGGAAATCTTGGTCATATGCCTCGTCACCAGAGTCCACTGCACCTCTTGTGCACCCATCTCGAGCAACCATGGCAAAAGACAGAGCCATGGCCAGTGCCAGTGAGACACACAGCACATGGATACTTGTCAGACTTCTGGAGAACATCCAGGCCTGTGCCGGAGACCATGAACTTAGTCTTTCCCATGTTTACACAGAGTCCTTTGGCCTCCATGCCATTCTTCCAACGGACTAGCTTCACAAGCATCTCCTCCAGCATCTCTGATGATGACCAGGTCATAGGTGTACAGGACCTCCCAGGGACAACCAGTACGGAACTCACAAGACAGGGCCTCCAGAACAATGACGAAAAGCAGTGGGCTCAGACAGGAACCCTGGTGCATGCCGACCTTGACCCCAAACTCCTTACTCAATCCATCACCAATGTGTACTCTGCTTTGGGCGTTCTCATACAGTACATGCACTGGGTGAGCTGTACAAGCCACTCCTCCACACAGAGTTTCCTCATGGCCCACCAGATGACTCGCCTGGAGACTCAGTTGAACACCTTCTCTAGGTCAACAAAAACCACGTATAGGGGCTTGTTGACACCATGGTACTTCTCCTGTCGCTGGCACACAATGAAGATGGCTGTTGTTCCACGACCAGGCATGAAGCCGAACTGCATATCAATGCACACCTGCTACCTGAGGAAGCTCTCAGCCACCTTCTCCAACACCTTCATAACCTGGTCGAGCAGCTTTAGACCACGATAGTTGCCTAGCTCAAGAGCAGCACCCTTGCTTTTGTAGAGGCTGACAATGATACTCTCCTCCCAGTCACCAGGAATCTTCCCGTTCTTCACAATCGATGTGACAAGGTTGCGAATCAGCATGGCGCCATTATTGCCAGAAGCTTTGAGCATCTCGGCAACAATCTGTGATGGGCTGGCTGCTTCGCCATTTTTCATCTCACCAATGATCTTGGACACTTGCTCCAGTGATATGTGAGAGGCAGGGAGGGCCTTCAACAGGAAGCTCCACCAACAGGGTGTTGGGATCCCAGTTGAACTCCATATTGGCCAAGGCCTCACAGTGCTCCCTCCAGGCTACTTTCGACTCCTCATCCAGGCACATCTCACCCACATCGTTTAGTACAGGCTTTTCACCCTTGACATCTTGGTTCTCCTGCTGCATCTGGTCACTCACTGAAAATAAGAAGCGTTAACCCATCGTTAATCTTAGCGGTACAGTCCGCTGACAGGTGGCCGGAGAGGAGGAGGGAATGGATAGATCTCTGCAGTGCAGCTGTGATATGACAATACTGCTTTACAGTCTACATTTAACTTGTTTCATTAATTTATTTTTGGTAAAAATCCTCCCATACTTTGACTTTCTATGATATTCTTTCCATGTCGCCATGATGCACTCTTCTTCTTCACTGGAACAGTTAAAATGAACATTCCCATGGCATGCACATAAACTTTTAAGATTAAACGACTTGTCGACAATAAAAATCTGCGTCAACAAATTTTTATGAACGACGTCATCGACAACGTCAACTAATCGTTACAGCCCTACAGTTCATGAGACACTCCTTTTTCAAACATACAGGGAAAACAAAACACAAATTGAACATACAGGTTACACAAAACATACCAGTTGGACACCATACAAATAAAACAGAGAGGACAACTATAACAGCACATGTTTAGACCGTGGGCTTGATGGCATTTAGCCATTCACTGATTCTGGTTCAACAACAGAATAGATTGGTGAATATATGAATTTTTAAGTTTACTGTGTTTAGATGTAGGGATTCTGAATTGTCTGTTTGAGGGAAGAAGTTGGCATTTACCGTTTAGAACATGGGAGGAGTCAGAGGAGATGGAAGTGGCTCAACTGATCATGCTTTTCCTGTGTGCTTCATGAAAATTACTTTTGAGTGGTTGACCAATGATCTTTGTGCAGATTTTTATTTGATTGTTGAGTTTGGTTTCAAGTTTGACCGTCAGGCTGCTGAACCAGACCATGCTACAACAGCACACTCTGTATCATTGAAGAGTGAAAGAGTCATTATCTTGCTTCTGGCTCCAAAAGATCCAAGTCTATGCAGAAAGTAGACCTGCTGCTGAATCTTCTTACACAATCTATACGACGTGTCCATGATGGGGGCGCATCAATCATGACTCCTAAATATTTATAAGAAGTCACTTGTTTAATTTCCTCATTGTGGATAAACAGTGAGGAAAGTGAATTATCGGGAGACTGGCCAAAAACAATCTCCTCAGTCTTTTTTGTGTTGACTAAGGCATTTTTGTCACACCACTCAATTAACCAGTCCACATTCTGCTGGTACGGACTGGGGTCACTGGTCAGCAGAGATAGCAGGACTGAATCAGAGTATTTCAGTAAATACTGATTGGACACACTGGTGGTGCAGTCTGCAGTATATAAAGTGAACAGCACAGGTGAGGAAATACAGACTTGAGGTGCATTGACATTAATTCTGACAGGAAGAGAGAGCGAGTCATTAACTTTTACCAGCTGTATTCTGTTGGTGAGGAATGAAGAATACCAGTGAATGAGGACAGGATTAACCTGTAACTGAAGCATTCTGGATAGAAGTAGATCTGGTTGTATAGTACTGAATGCAGATGAGAAATCACAGAAAATAGCCCTGGCATATGAGTTGGGTTTATCAATATGTTTGGAGATGAGATGTACTAAAATAACAACTGCATCCTCTGTGCTGAATCCTTGCCTGTATGCAAACTGAAAGGAATCCTGTGAATAACCAATTTCTGAGTTGAGATGTTGGACCACAACCTTTTCAAGTGATTTCATAATAAGAAATGTTAGAGCTGTTGGCTGGAAATCATTATATTCTTTGGGCATTGTTTTTTAGCGAGAGGTTTGATATGAGATGTTTTCCAGATGAGTGGTATGGTATGAGTATCGGCAGAACATTGAAAGATTGGTTGCCAGACAGGGGCTAGTTCTCTGGCAAATGCCTTTAACACTAGACCGCTACTGGTATCAGGACCCAAATCTTTCCTGGGATTGATGTGCAGGAAAACCTGCCTGACTTCATCTACAGTTATGATAATCCTGTCATCACTAGTAGGTATCATGGTTTTAAGGAGATGGTCACATTTTGTAGGGTCATATGCGGATTCAAAACAAGAGAAGAAACATTTCTACACATTGTTAGACTTTTACCATGTGACATTCCTCTCACTCAAAACCCACCAAAAACTATAATCCAGTTCACCTAACAGGGTAGCAGACTGGCAAGATTTGTCTTATCAACCAGTTTTTAATAATAATCCTCAAGTTTTCCCATTCTACGGTGGGCCATTCACTGACCTTCAGGTCTTCACACTCCATGTCCTCTCTGGGCTTGTTCCACAGCTTCAGTCGTTCAGCATATTTCTTCTTCTCCTCCTTCAGCTTTTCTCTTTCCTGCAAACACATTTCAGTTTTTCACCTCAATTTCTGACTGGCAGATGAGATGTGATTTGATGCTCAGTCACTTACCCTCTCCTTCTCCAGCTTTTTAAGCTCCTTCTCCTCCTTCCTTTTCTGCTTCTCCTCTTCAAACCTGCGTCTCTGCTCCTCCCTTATCTTATCCTTGTCCTCCTTCTCCTTTTTCTTAGCTTTCTCCAAAGACTCCTTCTCTACCCTCTGCTGCAGCAGCTTCAGCCGCTCCTCTGCAGCCTTCAGAAACGATGCACTGGTCTGAAAACATACAGCATGAGTTTCTACGTAATTAATTGGCAACTTTAACTAGAAAAGGAGTTTGCAACCTTGACTTTTTAAACATTTTTTTGTTGTGTTTGTGGTGATCATGAACCAATGTGGTGCTTCTGTAAAGTCTCTACAACAACCAATAGTAACAGGACAGCAAAACGGTGGTCAGGGAGGCAATGGACAGAAACACTTAAAGGAGGACACAACTTTGGCAAGAGATTGGACGTTTGTATTACACTGCAGTCCTGACATTTTTACACACCAACTAAAACTGTACGCTTCTGCATGTTGATACCTACCTGCATAGCAGAGCCTCCAGCTTTGGAGGTGGGGCTGAAGGGAAACAGCGGAGGCTCATCTGGGAAGAACTGAGAGAAGGTCTGTTCATGCAGCCGATATTTTGTCACTGTGGAGGGCTGACAGGCAGGAAGAGAGATTGTTAGTGGCACACCCTAAAAATTAAGATCCCACCTACATTGAAGGCAGTGTTGAATTGCAGTGCTGCGTTGTGCAATTTGTCTTATTGTGGTTATTATGGTTGCTTTGTTGTTTCTCTCCATGTTTGCTTTTTGAAATGTTATTAATGCAATCATGGTTTATGGACCCCAAAAATACTAGCTGGTGTCAGTTAATGGAGATCCTTCTAAATAAACAGCAGGGGTCTGGTCAGTGGGACACACTCATGCAGCAGAGTCCTGTGTAGGGCTGGACAATATTAACAAAAATCCAGTATACTAAAAGTGGTCTTTAATGCAACCCCCTGCAAAACTTATGGAATCACCACCCTTTTAGGATGCTGATTCAGCGGTTACTTTGTAAAAATCACATACTATGTAAAGTGACATTCCCCTACAGGCGATAATAGGGAACAATGCCCTACCTAAACTTTTGAATAACACTAACCCGTGGATAGAGACCCTGCTAAAAATTTGGTTTAAGATAGAGAGAATCAAACTAAAGAACCCTATCGATTACTGCAATGGATTGCCTATGATCCAGACTTTACTCCTAATAAAACAGACACTACATTTAAAAAGTGGAAAGAGAACGGACTGATAAAATATTACGATTTTTTTAAAGGGCAAATTTTAAGAAGTTTTGAAGATTTGAAAAAACAAGGTCTAATAAATCAAGACCGTTACAGGTTCTTTCAGCTTAGACACCACATAAACAAAATACTTAAAAAGGAGGATTTGAAAAGGGCCCAGTCAGGTGTTCTGAAGGTCTTCTTAATGGCATATAAAGGGATCCCAGGGATCAGATACATCTCTAAAATATACCAAGGTCTTCAAGAATTAAAAGGAGACAACACATCATATATAAAAGAGAGATGGGAAAAAGAGGGGAATTTCACTTTACAACTGGAAATATGGGAAAAACTAAATAAACAACAATGGAAAAGTACCTCATCCCTGCAGTGGAGAGAATTTGGATGGAAAAATTTGGTAAGATTTTTCAGAACACCTGCACAAAACAAATTTACTCGTAAGGGGTTGAATTGTTGGAGCCTGTGTGGTGAAGAGACTGCAAATCATTTTCATGTGTTTTGGTCATGCCCAGTTATCCACCAATATTGGACCAATGTACAGACAATATTGGGGAAAATATTCAAAATAACAGTCCCCCTTTTTTTTTTGTAACTTTGTATTTGGGTTTACTACCGGAATCACTGGAAAGACGAGGAGAAAAATACTTATTCACTGTTTTAATATTGGCAAGTAAAAAAAGCTCTAACTAAAAAATGGATGTTGAAGGATTGTCCTACACCTGAAGATTGGATTAACGTGATTCAAGACATTTACTCGATGGAAAAGTTAACATTCGCTCTGAGACAGGACATGGATGGGTTCATGAACTTTTGGCAACCCTGGATCGCATATGTGTCTTCCATTAGATCTAATCTTTGACAAATACCATTTCAATAATGGCACCTCTCTTTGTTCCAACGCTACTCAGATGCTCTTTTATTTTTATTTATTTATTTTTGTTCTCTCTTTAATTCTCTTTTTCTTTCACTTAAAAAAGGGTGCTGTAATAATTATTCTTCCAATGTTGTCAAAAAACAAAAAAAGGGAACATGTGATGAAAATGTAAACAATGCAGTGCTGTAATGACATGTATACCCTTTACAAAAACTTAAAAAAAAAACTTAAAAAAAAAATCACATATGTGTCAGAAAATTATTATTATTCAACACCTGAACATTCTGGCTTCATAAAACATACTTAGAAATTTAAAAAAAAATGTTATAATTACTTGCAATTGCTTGCCCTGCAACTCACCTTGAGTTTGATGGTGCCATTCTGAGGTTCACAGTGCTGTTTGAAGAGCAGCTTCAGGCTCTCTCTGGACAGAGTGGGTTTCCTACGACTGAGCACACAACGCAGATGCTTAAACTCCCTGTTATGATTCAGATCCAGTACTGCCTCGTGAGCGCAATCACACAAATACAAAACAACTGGAGTGGACCTCAAAGCTAGCACAACAGCTGATCACACCTGAATCACTCCTTCACTTCAACTGTCACTCCTAAACTAACTCACTTGGACACAAATGCGGTGTGTGCATTTGACATGGATGTGAAACTATGTCAGTGCTGTATTAAATGTGAGATGGGAAGGCTATGAACGCTTACCCGATATGAAGGAGGTCTTCTGGCCAGCACAGACAAATGTAGCTCCCCGTGAGCGTCCAGATACACTGGTGTGTTTGTAACAGTTCAGATTTATTTTACTTTAAATCAACAATAACGTGAGTAGGGCTAGGCGATTAACTGAAATAACACAGACTGTCAGTTTTCTGTACAGACATACAGCGGATATAAAAAGTCTACACACCCCTATTCAAATGCCAGGTTTTTGTGATGTAAATAAATGAGACCAAAGCCCCTTTTCCACCAGTACCTACTCAGCCCTACACACCTCGACTCTACTCGGTTTGTAGGGTTTTTGGGATCTACTTCAGTGAGGTTCCAACTGTGCTGAGTCGAATGGATTTCAGGCCACTGATTAGCCAGGGCATAATGTCAGTGGATGAGAGCAACGTCTTCACAAGATTCAAAACCGCCATTTGTAAATTTGGCTGAGTTTTTATTATTTCTGTGATAATCAATGAAATAAATGGCTACACACAAATCAACACCATCACAAAACACTTACCATCGTCCCGGTGAGCAGCCACCAGCTCGGAGACCTCCTGGTATTTCATTTCGGAATGCTCTGCCAGCGCCGTGGCTGAAAAGTTCATAGTGGTCAAATTTGATCAAATGTGGCCATTTTTCAAGTCTACCTGTAGGTGTGCAAAGTTCTTCCATCGGTGTTGCAGCGCTTGGATCCCTGCACTAGAAAAATAAACTACATTTGGTCAAATTTGACAACTATGAACTTTTCAGCCTCGACGGCCCTGCTGCGGCGGAGCAACCCAAAATAAAAGTATACCAGGAGGTCTCTGAGCTGATGGCTGCTCACAGAGAAGATTGAGTGTTTCGTGATTTTAAGCATCTTTTACATTATTCATCAGTGAAAACGTCAGCATGTAAAGAACACAATGGGATAACAGGCCGCCTTCCTGTAATGAACCCAACTCCACCCACTTGAGGTAGTACTCAGTTGAAATGGAAAACCAACCACACCATTTTGAGCTGAGTAGAGTCGAGGCACGTCAGGCTGAGCAGGTACTAGTGGAAAAGGGGCTCAAGATAAATCATTTCAAAACTTTTTTCCCCCATTAATGTGACTTGTACAACCCAATTGAAAAACAAACTAAAATCTTTTAAGGGGAAAAATAAAAAACTTAGAATAACCCGGTTGCATAAATATGCACACCCTCTTATAACTGGGGATGTGGCTGTGTTTAGAACTAACTAATCACATTCAAACTCATGTTAAATGGGAGTCAGCACACACCTGACACCATTTAAAGTACCTCTGATTAACCTCAAATAAAGTTCAGCTGTTCTAGCAGGCTTTTCCTGACATTTTTGTAGTCACATCTTACAGCACAAGCCATGGTCCGCAGAGAGCTTCCAAAGCATCAGAGGGATCTCATTGTTCAAAGGCATCAGTCAGGAGAAGGGTACAAAAGAATTTCCAAGGCATTAAATATACCATGGACCACGGTGAGTGGAGAAAATATGGCACAACAAAGACATTACCAAGAACTGGACGTCCCTGCAAAATTGATGAAAAGACAAGAAGACTGGTCAAGGAGGCTGCCAAGAGGTCGATGGCAACATTGAAGGAGCTGCAGGAATTTCTGGCAAGTACTGGCTGTTAAGTATGTGACAATCTTCTGTCTTCATATGTCTGGGCTATGGGGTAGGGTGGCAAGACGGAAGCCTTATCTTATGATGAAAAACATCCAAGCCCGGCTATGTTTTGCAAAAACACATTTGAAATCTCCCAAAACACATGTGGGAAAACGTGTTATGGTCCAATGAAACCAAAGTTGAACTTTTTGGCCATAGTTCCAAAAGGTATATTTGGTGCAAACAACACTGCTCATCACCCAAAGAACAATACCTACAGTGAAGCATGGTGGTGGCAGCATCATGCTTTGGAGCCGTTTTTCCTTCAGCTCGAACTGGGGTCTTAGTCAAGGTGGAGGGAATTATCAACAGTTCCAAATACCAGTCAGTGTTGGCACAAAACCTTCAGGCTTCTTCTGCTAGAAAGTGGAAGATGAAGAGGAACTTCATCTTTCAGCACAGCAATGACCCAAAGCACACATCCAAATCAAAAGAATGGCTTCACCAGAAGAAGATTAAGATTTTGGAATGGCCCAGCTAAAGTCCAGACCTGAATCCAATTGAACATCTGTGAGGTGAGGTGATCTGAAGAGGGCTGTGCACAGGAGGTGCCCTCGCAATCCGAGGGATGTGGAGCGTTTTTGCAAACAAGAGTGGGCAAATATTGCCACATCAAGATGTGCCACGCTGATAAGACTCCTACCCAAAAAGATTGAGTACTGTAATAAAAGCCAAAGGTGCTGCAACAAAGTATTTGTTTAAGGATGTGCATATTTTTACAAACGGGTTATTCTAAGTTTTATTTTTCCCCTTAAAAGATTTCAGTTTGTTTTTGAATTGGGCTGTTCAGGTTATAGGTCACATTAATGGTGGAAAGAGTTTTGAAATGATTTATCTTGGTCTCATTTTTTACATCACAAAACCCTGGCATTTGAACAGGGGTGTGTAGACTTCTTTTATAGCCGCTGTAGTTTTGCTCATGTCGGTTCTTCCCCTCTCCCTATTCTGTGTGTATACAGTACAAGAGTTTTCATGTACTGCCCCTTTAAGACGTTTTGCATGGTCCTGTGACTGCAACGGGGTAGCAGTAGTGGCACAGTTAGCACTGTCCAGGAGCAGCAAAACAGCGGAAAAATTAAAATAGCGTGCACTAAAAATGCAGTGTCCGTCCACATAGCATGAGATGTTGACTCTGTTCTGGGGATGCTGGGGGGACACAAGCGGAGTCTGCAGAAGCTGGCTTCAGTGTGCCGAAGTAGAGTCCTGTTGGCCTCCAACTGCTGTCCATGCTATCAACCATTTTGTAGGACACCGACTTCTGCACTGGACAGTGTTAAGTTTGGTTGTAGGTGTGTGAGAGTGTGTGTGAGTGAAAGAGAGATAATGGACTATTCTTTATTATACTGTATTATGTTCATTTATGGCCAAATCACAGGTAGTAACATATTCACTGATGCCATATTCTCGTGGCTAAATTAAGAGCCCTGTCAGTGAACTACAAGGGAGAACAAAGGAGTGGTGAAAAAAGCCAAAACTGACTTGAAAGCTTCAAAAAACAATGAGGCAGATATAAGGTCAAATTTCCCAGCCCTAAATGCGAGTTTAATTCCCAAATCATCTTCAGAGGGAGGAAACATCAACGGGTGTGCGGTGTCCTGGTGAAACCATAAAGTCCCACATGCCCTGGCAAACACCTAAGGCCAACTTTAAACTGCAATGCCGACCACGCCCCCAATCAACAAGCACTCTTGTAACCTCCCACATGCGTTTACCCCAATCATTACACTACTCATGCTGAACTGAAAGCAACAATTATCATCTTGGGCAGGAGTCACCAATGTGGACTCCGGTCCGGATCCGGACCCCAAGAGTCCTCCATCCGGACTCCGAAGCTTTTTAATATAATTTGGGGAAAAATTATACTTTTTTTTTTTTTTTTTTTAAACGAACGAAAAAGCGGAACTCAAGTGCCCGGATATTTTATGGCGTGAGACCTTGGATGTTCTCGTTGGATACAGTGGGCGGACAGCCACGCTTCCTTCCTGGTGTAACCCGCGGAATGAAACGCTTCTGTAAAATTGTGTCCACCGGCACTCTGGCTGCCTGCGATGGTACGGGTCCACCCAGGGGTTTGTTGATGGAAGGTCCTCGCAGCTCCTCCACACCTTCCTGGGAAAGCATCCCCGTTGGGCCAGCACAACGTTGTTCATGGAACTAATTTCTGCAACCCTGATATCATGCCAAAACAATAATTTACTCTGCATGTTACTGAACATGCAAAGTTCCACACACATCCACCTCCTCTCTTCCTGTGAGAGAGTGTTACCCAGACGAGATTAAAAAAGATAAAAACACTGACATAAAAAAACAAACTCCAAAGGAATTCTGTACTGTGGAATTCATTTTATTTTCTGTCCCTTTTTTAGACTTACAGTTTGAAACTTTTTAATACTGAAAATACAGTATAGAGGCAGACTTTTATGAGATTTTGTTTTGTAAATATTAATCTTTTTAAAAGTATGTAATTTTTTAGTTTGTGTTCTCCTGTAAAACTTTCCATTTATAGGATTTAAGTTGTAGATTTTAGAATTTTAAAGCTATTTATTTGGGAGTCAAAAACACATTTAGTGTTCTCCTGTATTATTATAATTGTTTTATTTGAAATTGAGCAAAGAATTTAATTGATTTTTTGTTTAAATAATGCAGAACTAAAAGCAGCTAAACACCTGCTTAATAAAATAATGTGTAAAAGCAAATGATATTGGCCTGCTGGAGACAGCTGTGGTCTTCTGAAAGAACGTCCATGAAAGGATGACAGCTCTTAAAAGCACATTTTTAGATAAACTGTCCATGTGACTTGTCACATTTCTCTTCCATTTCTTTTATTAAAAGATGTTTGAAGTAAATTCATGGGTCAGCGCAAACACTTGGCTTTAAAAGTACCAAGCTGTCACACAGTGAGAGGGAAAAAAAAAAAAAAAAAAAAAGCATTGAGAATCATTTTAGAATCAAATCAGAGACCCTGAATCATCATTGTATTGTGAGTTGCCTAAAGATCCCCAGCCCTAATTCGGACCTCATTTGGGGAGGAAGGCTGAGGTCCAAATTAGGGCCAACTTTTAGTTGGTGATCCCTGATCTAGGGTCTGACATGTACCCAGCACATGCACACCGCCACTATTCACATGACACACAGTGAAAATGTGCAACGAATCTAATAGATGGAGATCATTCAGAAAACCATTGATTGTGGAAATTATGTTTTTGTATATGAAGAGGGTTAAAATGTGAATTCTTACCTGATCTGATTGGCTTTGACAGAGAATGGATCGCCATGTGTGTCCTTTATCATCTTCACTGTGTATCTAAAGACAGAGGGACTCAATGGCATTTTCTTCTTCCTGCAAACATACACACACACACACCAATAACTCCATCGTTTCAGAAGTCATCACATCAACTTTGATTTATTTACTGATGACCGCAGTGTTGCATTAAAACAGAAAATACATTAACGTGAAACAGATTCTACTTCATGTCACATTCACGAAATGTGGAAAAACCGGAGTATTTTGGGGAAAATGTAATTTTAAAGATGCCATGGTTAGTATTTTTGTGCACTATGAGACAGCAGGCTACAGACATTTGGGACATCATTTGCTCAAAATGAAAAGGTGTAGCGTATATTAGTTGTTCTTTGAGCTCCAGCACTGTTTAAGTTTTGACCAACTGACCTGTTGATCTGTGCTGTGGGACTCTGGAATGCATTGCTCTCATCATCGTCATCGCTGTCACTGATGACGATCGTGTCGCCATCGACCACTTTTGCGTGACCGTTAGCTGCCGGTGCTCCATTACTGCTGCACTGAGGCGGGTGCACCTTCAGGATCTCACACACACGTCTAACAAGCACATTTAATGACATCAGTCAAAAAAACTGCCAAAGTAAGCTGTAGAAGCAGCTCCAACACTCTCAAATATAAAAAGAAACACTATTTCTCCATTTATTACCTGGCTCCGTTGCGTCCGATGACATCCACCGTCTCTCCGGGGAAGAACCTGTCTTTCACGAAGGTGTACACGTCCTCGCAGAGCTCTGACAGCCTGCAGCGGTGGCTCAGAGCAGCCAGGTGAAAGAGAGGCACCACCAGAGCCCGAGGGAAGCTTTCCAGGCTCTGCTTTGCCCGCCTCTCGCTCTCCACGGCCTCCAGGTAAGTGAGGCCTGCTCGCCCAGTCAGGGCACAGCTCCACACTAAACTGTTACACAGGATGGTCCTCTCGAAGAATTCACTAAGGAGAGAAGGAGCTCAGAATCAGGTACTTCACACAGCATTCTTTATCAGCGTCCAGTTTCTCGCAGCTTTTTTATTTTTAAACATTCATATAACAGTGTGAGAACTAGAGTAGAATTACTATGTGCAGTTGTTCTGTTTTCCCCATTTTCCCTTTATTTGTTTTGTTACTTCGGACCAAGTTCTTAAACTGACTATCCAAAAAGTTTGAGTTCATTTTTAAACCACTACAATGGGGTAAATGGGCAACATTTTCTCTACAGAGCTGTAAGTCATGTTCTCTTTGCAAAGCACTGCAACCCTTTTAGCAGAACTATCAGTGCAGAAACCGTGTTGTGTGGGGTGTCCTATTCTTGCATGATTAATATGCAAGATGACTGATGGAAAGAATAGTCGAACTGATCACACAGCGTACCTGTGCTCATACAGGAGAAGTCAGGCCAAGGCTGAAACATTACCGCTGTTGCACTATATTGGTAACAAATTTAAATTTGACAATTAGACCTTAGTGGAGGCAGCTCAGTGGAATAGTGGTTAGCACTGTGGCAGCACAGCAAGAAGGTCACAGGATCAATTCCACCCCTGACATCGTGGGTTTGATGCCACCCCATGACCATTGGTGACCCTTCTGTGTGGAGTTTGCATGTTCTCCCCATATTTGTGTAGGTTTCCTCCCACAGGCCAAAGACATGCATGTTAGATTAATGGGCATCAAATTGGTATTCTAAATTGTCCTTGGGTATGAATGTGAGAGTGAAAGCTTGTCTGTCTCTCTGTGTTGGCCCTGCGATGGACTGGTGATCTGTCCAGGCTCCACCCCCCCACCACCACCACCTGAAAAGGATTAAATGGTATTCACATATAGCGCTTTTATTCTCATCTCTTGATGACCAAAGCGCTTTACAGATCCTGCCATCCACCCATTCACACACTGATGGTGGCATGCTGTCTAACATGGTGCTTCCAGACCCATCAGGAGCAATTGGGGGTGAAGTGTCTTGCCCAGGGACACAACGGCAGGATATCTGGGGAGAGCGGGATTTGAACCGCCAACCATGTGGTTACTGGACGACCTGCTCTACCTCCTGAGCCACTGCCGTCGGATTAAGTGGTAGAAGATGGATGGATACCACTCATAAGATCATGCAGATCAGCTTTTAAATGAGAATGAAAAAAAAAACAAAAACTAATAAAACCAGATGCAAGATTACATCAGCCCTCTAGGCATAAATCAAGGATTGGATCGTGATCACAAAATCTAAATGCAACTAGAACTGACAATTTGAAGATTGCTAATACCTACAGCAATAAGTAAGTGAAATGTGACTGAATAACCTCACTGAATTTAAAAAAAAAAAAACTTTAAACCTTTACTCCTTTGGTAAATAATTTTGCTCAGTAAACGTTTAAAGTAAATCTAATACAACATTTCCGTGACACTTGGGAGAAAACGAATCAAGTTTGTCAGAATGGAAACATAAACTCAGCTCCTGGGATTCATGCATTTTTAAGCGCCATAATGCCACTTTTTCTTGTGATAGAAATAAAGTTGGTTTGAATTCTACGACTATTTACTTGTACTTTTTAAAAAGTTAACTAAAGCTGTAGACGTAAATCAATATGTTCACACAAACAGAACAGCAATGAGAAGTTTCTCTGCTTAGTAAACTTTAATTCTCAAAATCAGTTTAACTGCCTTTAACTGCTCGAACCACGCCGGGACGGTTTACCGGTCCCAACATGACCGAACCGGATAAACCGTCACCGGGGCCCGCTGAGCGGAGCTAATGGCTAAAACTAGCTGAGCTAATCATCGGCTGATCTGTTCTCCTGTTAGCTACCCGAGCTCGACGCTGCTAACCTACTTTAGCTCGGTTAGCTAGCACACCCGAAAAATGTTACACCTGTCCCGCACCGCCCAGTCCACTTCCAACTCCCGGTACCGGCTCTGACCCGGTTTCCCCACTGCGAGACGATAAGTTCCCCCGTGTGTGAGCCAAAAAAAGTGGTGGTTTTTTTAAATTTTCAAGGCGGGCAAAGTTGCCTTTTGTTTATCTTGTGTGAAAGTTTGTAGAAACCGGCCAAACGCCACCCCGGGCACGATTCAAACCTCACCCCGAACCCTGAGAGTGGGTTACTCACTCATACGTTCTGAAGATTTCGTGCGTGATTTTACACAGGAAAACCTCCTCATTCGGCCGTAGGTCCGCCGGGGGCTTCTGTCGGATGAAGGGTCTTCTGTGGAGAAGCGGCATCTCTCAGCTCCGCTTCCACCGACGGCACTCTGAAAAGAAACGGGAGCAAACAAAAACGAGTCACAACAACGGTTTAACACAGTCAAACTCCGACCGAAACACGTGAACGCTGTTAGTTCGGAGGGAGCCCGCGAAGGAAAGCCGAGCGGCACGAGACGGGAGGGGAAGAGGATCACGTCTATTGTTAATATGCCCACATGGAAGTGTGCTCCCCGCCGCCTGAGCCCACACACTCACCGAGACAACACGGAGGACCGAGTCCCGTACACTACAAGGGAACACCGGGAGAAACGGCTGTCTAACGACCTTTACCGAGTTGTGCAATGAAGAAGCGTTAATCCTCGGTCCAAACTGGAGAAGAAGTCCCGGGCTGGCTCAGCGGCTCTCCGAGCGGCTTGTTGACCAAGTTTGGATGTACTTCGGGGACCCTCGCCGTACTGGGAAATGTCAAAGTTACGCTACAACCATTAAAATAATTTTAAAACATTTCTTAAGTACCAACTGGAATTTTCTTACAAGGCAAAGGAATATTATTTACCAGCAAAAACACAACATGAATGGAACAGATTGTGGAAAAGTGTAAATTTAATCATTTAAACATACTTACTAACAATATTAAAAGTGTACAACTAGAATGAACGTGATCTCGGGTTAGAGCACAGACATTGTATAGGAACATCTCACTATAATGCATGGTATGAACATTAATCAAATTTATTCCTAACTACTGCCGTGCAGCTACGATTTCGTCTAATAATGAATGATTACATTATTAATTAAATGAACATTGAACGCACCATACGAGCGGATTAACAGGCGGGGTTTAACCGGGTTTCGTCCATGGTTCCGATTGGTCTTGTGCCCTGCCAATCTTATCTTCCCGGCCAATAGATGTCTAGCTGCCCCCCCCCCCCTCCCCCGGACGCTCCCGCTAAACCCCTGTGACGAAATAGACCGGTGACATCAGACGAGTGAACAGCAGGAAACAACGAAGGTGGCGCCTAAGATTCAAGCGCCAGACCACTCATCTATATTTGCATCGACAATTGTTAATGCAAATATCTAGTCAGCCAATCGCATGGTACTCATTAATGTAGACATGGTGAAGACGAGCAACTGAAGTTCAAACTGAGCATCAGAATGGGGACGCGAGATGGTTGTCGGTGCCAGACAGGGTGGTCTGACCATTTCAAAAACTGCTGGGAACTTCACACTCAACCATCTTTGGGGTTTACAGAGAAGTTATTCAGATGGTAATGTCAGAATGACGCAAGTCAAGTCACAATGATCTGATAAGTGTGGGAATGCAATTTAATGGTAATGAGATTTGATGTGATAATGGCCTTTATCAGGTTATTCTGTTTACATGGCAACTTGAATAATCAGATAACTTCAGAAATCCAATAATAATTGGTTTATTTTTGTGCATGCAAACATTGCCAGTGTGGCAAAAAACAACATGAAAGAATGGATGCATGCATGGAGCATCATGGATGTTCAGCCAACAAATCTGCAGCAACTGTTTGGTGCTAGCGTATCAATATGGCCCAATATCTGAGGAATGTTTCTAGCACCTTGATGAATAAAGGACACAATTTTTTATTTTCATTTATTTAGTGGAATACCATTCGACTATGAAGATATGTCAGAGAATTACTTTATTTGAGGACTGACAGAAAACATAATCCAAAGAGTAACATGTTAAAGTGAAGAACACATATTTTCAACATGGTCTTTGGTGTTAGAAGGTAATACCAAAAAGAAAATGCAAGAATCAAAAGTAGACAAATAGATAAGATAAAAACATAGCTAAAACAAGATCAAAATGAGACATATAAATCAATGAGTAAACTACCAAATAATTAAACAAAGCTCACCAAAATTCAAGTTATATGAATATACATCAATTATAAATGTGTTACTCTGTAGGCTAAATGTCGTTATTTAGGTAACCAACTGACGTAACAGTTCTCACTTGGA
Source organism: Pholidichthys leucotaenia (assembly GCA_020510985.1). Taxonomy (NCBI): domain Eukaryota; kingdom Metazoa; phylum Chordata; class Actinopteri; order Cichliformes; family Pholidichthyidae; genus Pholidichthys; species Pholidichthys leucotaenia. The sequence continues at coordinate 51,336,563 of CM035842.1, forward strand.
CACAGGCTTGGGTATATATATATGGATAAAGTGTTGTTAGATTGCCCACACAATACTTGTTTTTAGTCTATCTCGGGAAAGTACAATTTTGTGAAAGTTACTTAAATAAAGTAAATGTAACTAGTTACAACCTACTTCTGGTTGAGACAGAGTCAAGACCAAGACGACTGTGTACACACTATATGTTTTGGTCTTGACTTTTTCTTGAGTCCTTAAGGTTTTGGCCTTGAATTGATCTTGGTACATTCTGGGTTCTCCTGGTCTTGATTACAACACTACCATGAGATAAAATTCAGACTTTAAAACTGGAGTCCACATACCAACAGGTGGCTTTTGATGCTGGGTGCAACTCCCGGAGTAACTCCAAGAGTTCTACATTTAAGGCAAGGACAAATGTTCTGATTTATGCTGCATCTCTATCCTGTCCTCAGCAGGTTATGGGTACTTATACCATGGTCTGACTGAATACGCTCTTCTAATTGGCTTTGTGTCGGTCAGATCTTTGCCTCAAAGTCATATCTCAAAGGGGTCATTGACTGAAAAATTGTGTTTTTTTAGGTTTTTACTTCTGAAATGTGTGTACTAATCAGGTGATTATCGAAAAAAAAAATTCAAAACACTCACTTCTCTTAAAATTTCACACAGCCTTTATGTCATATCTGCCTCTGAGGAGCCTTAGAACTCTTTGTGTGTTTGCTCCGCCATGTCACGCAAAGGAAAACCCAGCCTCGATACCTACCCACTGCTCTATTATTGGCCAGCCTAGCCATCTGTCTGCAAACATGTAGATGAGCGGGGTGCCCAAGGCATTAGCTTCACAGCTAACAGTGCTACAAGAGAGTTAGCTTACCAGGCATGGTTTATATTATTTTCTTCATATTTCAGTCTCCCTAACAGACATCCCTGTTTCCACTTGCTTCACTAATCCACAGTTGATAATATATTTCATGTCATTTTGCCTTTTTTTGTTTTTATATTTTCACCATGATGCTACATTGAACCATTAGCATTACCTTGGCTAGGCGGTCGGAGTTGCTCAGTGTAACCACATGACAGCTCACCTCAGTGGGGAGAGGCTGACAGTCAGACCGCCTGGCGTTAGCTTAACTGATGATCTGGCTGGCTTTGATAATCATTTTCTATCAATTCTATTCACCCCTACTGGACTCTTTATTCATCTACCAACACTTGACCATATACACTGTTCTTAGAGGTTATCTTTAGCAGCTAGCTGACACTAGCAGCTAACCAGCTAAGCTTAGCAATAGTGACATAAGAGGGAGGGTGGAGTTAAATGCATCTCTTAGGCATTTAAAGAGACATACACTGAAACAAGCCATTCTCAAGAAGGCTGCAGAAGAAGATATGCAATGATGCCTCAATAATTAAAGGCAATGACCAAAACACTGTATGTCACAAACATCGCAATAAGACCTGTAGAAGCTGCCAACATGTGGGAAAAGTGCAGTCAATCAGACCTTTGAAACCATTTATAACACACCTCCTTAATGATGAACCATTATACAAAATGCCCCCCTCCCCCCCCCCCCCACAGACCAATCAGTCCTGGTGGAAAAGACTGGAACCATTCCAAAGACGTCCAAAGAGCACCTGTCAGGATCACAGGAATATACAGTTTCTTTATAAATGTCCATGTTTGGGATTTAACCCAATACTAAATGAAAGACCTCTTCAGATGAGATCTGTTACCAGTCCATTTCAGGCCAGGTTAATGGCCATTAGCCCCCACATAAGTGGATCCATCAAAGGTTATATGACCCTATACAGGTGGATCTGTTTAAGAGCATCAGGGTCTGTGTCTCTGCCCAGGTAAACGTAGTCCACAGGAAGTTCCTCCACCCAGCTGGGCTGCAGCACCTCCTGTTGGACACAAACAAGAAGCAGTCAGGACAGCATGTTGTGTATCTGTTGTTGGAAGCTAAAGGAGCCCAAAACTGTCATTTATAGCTTAACACTGACTAGTGAGGGCAGCGCGGTGGCGGAGCGGTTAGCACTGTGGCAGCACAACAACTCACCCTTGGCCAGGGGATCCTGGGTTCAATCCCAGCCCCCGACCAACAGTGATCTGTGTGGAGTTTGCATGTTCTCCCCCTGTTTCGTTTCATTTATTCAGATTCCCATTTGTTGCTACCGTAGTAGCAGCTATTCTTCCTGAGGTCCACACACAAAAAGTCTACGTGGGTTTACTCCGGGATTTCTCCAGTTTCCTCCTACATGCCAAAAACATGCAAGTTAGGTTAACTGGCATCAAACTGGGGATTCTAAATTGTCCTTAGGTATGACTGTGAGAGTGAATGGTTGTCTATCTCTCTGTGCTGGCCCTGCGATGGACTGGTGATCTGTTCAGGGTGTACCCCGCCTCTCGCCCAAAGATGCTGGGATAGGCTCCAGCCCCCATGCAACCCGAAAAGGATTAAGCAGAACAAGATGGATGGATGGTTGCTAGCGAGTTCTGTTCCACACTACAAACACATCAGTAGAGTTTTACCTGCAGGGCGCTCAGACTCTCCTGTAGGCTGGGCACTGTCACTAGCAGGGATCCTCTCCTCCTGAAGTTTTGCATGATGAACCTCCATGCTCTGAACACATAAACATCAGTACACTGTGGTAGTAAGGTGGCATCCCTGCATTTTTTAGTGCTAGAATTTCTCAATATTTTCTCTCTCCATGCGACTGCATGGAGTCTTTTTCATGACTGTTTTGGTGGAAAGTTTGTGCAGTTGTGTGTGTTTTCTGAGTACATCTGAAAGCTTTCTGTATAATAAGTTGGTATTTGTTTGTATGATTTCTGTGTAATTGTGTTTCCTGGATATATTTTTGTACCATTTCTTAGTGTTTTTTTCTATAAATTTCTGTAGCTGTTCAGCACTTGACAAGTCTTTCATCATCTCTCATTTCTTTATTCTTTGCAAGGAAAATTCAAAATAAGTGCAGTCATTTATTGAAACGTGAGCAAAAATAAATGTAAAATACAGTATATATAACACAAAAAGATTACAATCCTAACAATGCTGAAAGTCATTTTTTTGGTATTAACAACTTTTATTCTTCAACATTTCCTGAACTCTCTAAGGTAAACTTTCCTGTTATTTCTTTAAGCAGTCTTCAGGAATAGTTCTCCAGGCTTCATGAAGAACATTCCACAACTCTTCTTTGGCTGTTGGCTGGCTGTTGTTCTATCAAGATGATTCCACTTGCAAATCTGTATTTTCCCTATTGCCCATGCTTAAAAACAAAAATCGGCTTCTTGATCCCCACTCTTCCACTCACCATTCTGATGAACCTTTGATGAACAGTAGATAGAGCAACTGAAAGGCCAGATGCATTTCTCAGGTCCTGGGTCAGATTTTTGTTCCCTATTTCTGAAGGATTTGATTTTAAGACACTGTTCATCTGCTGTAGATTATTTTTTTAGGCATACAAATGCTTCTTTTGTCCTCCACTTGTATGGTTTACATGAATATTTTGAAGAAACTTGACAGTGATTATGTGCAAGGCCTAGACTGAAAATTAGTAAACAAGAGCACTCTGAGGCAAGTGCAATATCCCCCGCCTCTGTTTTCTTTGAAGATCCCAATACTCTCTGACAGAGAGCAGTTTTCAGCTTTTCTATATAATTACTGTGGCAGAACCAAATTATGATAAACCCTTCATCCACGAATATACAACAAAGTATACAACCCATAATCGTAGGTCAGGATCCTGAGATGAACAAGCAAGTTTGGTGACCTTAGAGAGCTTTACACGTTCTATAATAAGAGAGCATAGGGAGTGCCAACCTTGACCTTTTGACCCCAAACCTGTAGTCAGAGGTCATGGTCTCAGAGTGAACCTGTGTACCAGGTTTGGTGACCCTAGCCTTACTCGTTTTATAGCAATAGTAAATGTAGCATTTACCATTTACCGGGCAGCACAGTGGTACAGTGGTTAGCACTGTTGCCTAACAGCTAGAAGGTTCCAGGTTCAAATCCCCAGGCGAGCAGGGGTGGGAACCTTTCTGTGTGGAGTTTGCATGTTCTCCCTGTACTGCGTGGGTTTACTCTGGGAACTCCGGTTTCCTCCCACAATCCAAAAACATGCATGTTAGGTTAATTGGTGATTCTAAATTGTCCCTAGGTATTAATCTCTGATAGGCCCATATAATACAGGGTTAGTACTAGTGAAGCGCTTTGAGTGGTCTTTGAGACTAGAAAAGTGCTATATAAGTGCAGGTGCTCATCGCTTACCATTTACCATAGTGCAACTGCAATGTTAACTTTGACCCCTTGACCCCAAACCCATAGTTAGGTCAGGGTGTAAATCGTCTAAGATGTGTATTAGATACAACTACTGTATCAATTTGAAAAGCCCATATCATTTGTTTCAGTAGTTATTGTGTTTAGAAGATTTAGGGAAAATCTGACCTTTGACCTCAAGGTCATCTGATGAGAGTGAACTTGCAATATGCGCATCATCAGAGTATATCAAACCATGGTACCAAGTTTCAAAATAATCAGAACGAAACTGCAGGAGGAGTTGATTTCACAAAAGTGGGACAGACGGACTGACCCACAACATAATCCCCGTACGGTCTTTGCCCAAAGGGCTCTTCAACCGGCAGGGGATAAAAAGCAGACAATGTCCAAAGAAAAACAAACAAAAAAGCCTAATGAAAAGCTAAGGAACTATTGATTAAGACCGCATTTAAAAAATAACAGAAAATCTTGCTCAGTGTTAGTAAAACATAAAGAAATGAGGGCAGCTTAAGACTTTTGCACAGTGCTATATATTCTGCATATTTCACAGGTCATCACCTGATTTGCTGGCTGGGCTCCATGAAGTACTCAAAGACGTTGTTCATGATTAGAACGTCGGCATTTTGCAGCAGCGTGTCTTGTGTGCATACATCAGCGTGGAGTACCTGGACAAAACAGAAACAGCTTGTATCAAGTGGTTCTGCTGTGAGTGCAGAGTTGGAGTTAAAGTAGCGATGAAGCATAAAACACAGAGACCAACCTGGACCCTGTCTGTCAGCTTGTATTTGTGCAGCACGTCGTTCTGCAGCCTGACGAACTCCTCGCTGAGCTCCAAGCCAATCAGCTGAGAGGCTGAGCTGTATACGTAACCCTAAACAAATACACACATGCACAGTTTAAGCCACATATACAACATCCTTAAGTCCTCATTTTGATGTTTACCATTTCTTATTCATTCTAGTTTCTCACAGACATGAACTATTCCTGAGAGAGCTGTCCAGGTAAATTAAAGGTGGCAATAAGTATGATTCACCATTTATCTCATGGCCCAGTTTACTTAATATATTATCATTACTGTGTTAACAGGTCCAGTCTTATGAAATCTAGGGTTGTCATCGTTGTTCTGTTTGTGGTTCTGGTGATATTTACTTTGTGCTCATTAGGTTTCCTTATCTTGAGCAATGAATTTTAACTTTCATAACTCCACGGTAATGGAACGGTTATTTTGTGTGACCATGTTCAGGGACATTTTACAGGTCTTTTAATTTTGTCTCCTGTGTCAAACTCAGAGCAGCACAGCGCTTGATTGGAATACAGCTGTCTAGCTCAATGGTTGCTGCTCTCTGTCCTCCATTTTAACAAACAGGGTTGCAAAACGCACCTGACAGTTTACATAATTACCTTCATTTTTTTGTATCACCACTGAATAGCTTTCTTATTTACAAGAAGAGACACTGTGTGTTGGTGTGCGCGTGCTTACTCTTTTATTTGGTGGGGCTGTGTATTTGTGTGTCATGTTTCGTGCCCAGCACCACACAAAGCAGGATATGTTTTATTTTGAAGGGGGGTGTCACAGAAAAAAGAGGAGCAGAGGATCACAGGGTGTAAGTTAATGCGGGGTGAACCGGGATGCACAAACGAGCACAGAGCGGAGCTGAATAGGGAGACTGCCCCAGGACAGGTCGGCTCCACGGCAGCCGAAGACGGTCAGAGCCACCAATCGTCACACTCCATGACACTCCATGGGAGTGACTGAAAAAATGCTCTTAAGGCTTTGAGTGTGACTGTCGCCGAACTGCAACATAACCCTTAGTGGTCAAGAGTGGTAAAGATTTTTTGTCAATAAAATAGTTCAGATTTCCAAGGCTATAACTTGAAAGTGGTAAGAGATAATGGCTTACTGTCAGTTTAGAAAGATGTAAAATATGATCCAAAGTTTCAGAGAGGAGTGATTTTACACATCTAATTTGCATAATGCCACACAGCTATATTGAATTACATAACTCAGTCAAAAGCGGACTTTGGACATATTTACACAAAGAATGGATCAGTCTTTTGACACTGTTTTTTGTACAGGGGTACGTTATCATATTATCTTCAAAGTACATGAACAAGAAATCAGTACAATGTAAAAAAACAAAACAAAGAAATTTGTCACTTGCCAGCGGCTAAGGGGACTCGCTCGCTGCCATGGTCGCTGCGTTTTAGTCCATCGTGGTCATTATTTTGCATTCTGTCGGTAATTTACGCTCTCTACCATATCTACAAAGTCTTATGATTATCCCACATAAATTTCGCTTGTATCCTGTGGCTATTTTCTGTGTACGAAGCCGTCTAAGTGACGGTGCAGGACGATGGACGGCAGCCATATTAGCTTTCTGGGCTAAAAGGATGAAAACAGGAAAAGGAAATGAGGAGTTCTTCTTTGGTGTATTACGTGTCATCCATTGAGTCCTCCAATGCGTGTCTGCCACCTTCTGAAACTGGCATATCAGTACAAATCCTCAGTGCAGCCAGGGATGTCAGAGTGAGATGACAGGCGCAGTGCCGCGCTCTGCCACTAGGGGCACGCAAAATCTCACAAAGGGTTAAAATGCCGCTGTGATATTTGTGTAATTGTGGCACACAGTTATCTACTGCAGCTTCGAAATTAATATATTAATCTATCAGAATAATGGCAGACAGCCTTCTGATTCATTTCCACTCTGTTGTTGTACTGTGACAGGGTCATGGCGACACCTACAGCAGGGAAAATAAGTATTGAACATGTCAACATTTTTCTCATTAAACATATTTTTGATGGAGCCATTGACCTGAGATTTTCACCAGATATCAGTAGCAACGCAACTAATCCCTACATACAAAGAAATCAAGGAAACTGTATTCACAAAAGTTATATTTAATCAAGTGGAATGACACAGGGAATAAGCATTGAACACGATTGATGAAATTCATTTAATATTTAGTAGAAAAGCCTTTGTTGGTAATAACAGCTTCCAGACACCTCCTGTATGGACAAACTAGGCACAGGCATTGCTCAGGAGTGATTTTAGTCCCTTCTTCCACACAAACTGACTTCAAATCTTGAAGGTTCCGTGGGTGTCTTCTATGAACTCCGATCTTCAGTTCGTTCCATAGATTTTCAATTGGATTCAGGTCAGGTGACTGACTGGGCCATTCTAGCAGCTTTATTTTCCTTCTCTGGAGCTAGCTGAGAGTTTCCTTGGGTGTGGGTTTTGGGATCATTGTCTTGCTGAAATGTCCACCTTTGTTTCATCTTTATCATCTTGGCAGGTGGCAACAGACTCTTATCAAGGATGTCTCTGTCTATGTCCATTCATCTTTCCTTCAATTATATGAAGTCTGCCTGTATCGTCTGCTGAAAAACACCCCACACCATGATGCTCCCACCTCCAAACTTCACTGTTGGCATGGTGTTTTGGGACTGATGTGCAGTGCCATTTCTCCTTCAAATACAGCCGTGGACAAAATTGTTGGTATCCCTCTGTTAATGAAAGAAAAACCCACAATGGTCACAGAAATAACCTGAATCTGATAAAAGTGGTAATAAATAAAAATTCTATGAAAATTAACCAGTGAAAATCAGACAATGCTTTTGAATTGTGGTTCAACAGAATTACTTTAAAAAACAAACTCATGAAACAGGCCTGGACAAAAATGATGGTACCCCTAGAAAAGACTGAAAATAATGTGACCATAGGGACATGTTCAACCAAGATGTGTCCTCTAATTAACATCACAGGTGTCTACAAACTTGTAATCAGTCGGCCTATTTAAAGGGTGACAAGTAGTCACTGTGCTGTTTGGTGACATGGTGTTTACCACACTAAACATGGACCAGAGGAAGCAAAGGAGAGAGTTGTCTCAGGAGATTAGAAAGAAAATTATAGACAAGCATGTTAAAGGTGAAGGCTATAAGACCATCTCCAAGCAGCTTGATGTTCCTGTGACTACAGTTGCACATATTATTCAGAAATTTAAGATCCACGGGACTGTAGCCAACCTCCCTGGACGTGGCCGCAGGAGGAGATGGATAATACGAATGGTAAAAAAGAGCCCAGAACAACCTCTAAACACATTCATGGTGAACTCCAAGGTCAAGGTACGTCAGTGCCAGATCGCACCATCCGTCGTTGTTTGAGGCAAAGTGGACTTCATGGGAAACGACCAAGGAGGACACCACTGTTGAAAACAAATCATAAAAAAGCCAGACTGGAATTTGCCAAACTGCATGTTGACAAGCCACAAAGCTTCTGGGAGAACGTCCTATGGACAGATGAGACAAAACTGGAACTTTTTGGCAAGGCACATCAGCTCTATGTTCACAGACGCAAAAATGAAGCATACCAAGAAAAGAACACTGTCCCTACTGTGAAACATGGAGGAGGTTCTGTTATGTTCTGGGGCTGCTTTGCTGCATCTGGCACAGGGTGTCTTGAATCTGTGCAGGGTACAATGAAATCTCAAGACTATCAAGGTATTCTAGAGAGAAATGTGCTGCCCGGTGTCAGACAGCTTGGTCTCAGTCGCAGGTCATGGGTCTTGCAACAGGATAATGACCCAAAACACACAGCTAAAAACACCCAAGAATGGCTAAGAGCCAAACATTGGACTATTCTAAAGTGGCCTTCTATGAGCCCTGATCTAAATCCTATTGAACATCTGTGGAAGGAGCTGAAACATGCCACCTGGAGAAGGCACCCTTCAAACCTGAGACAACTGGAGCAGTTTGCTTATGAGGAGTGGGTCAAAATACCTTCTGAGAGGTGCAGAAGTCTCATTGACAGTTACAGAAATCGTTTGATTGCAGTGATTGCCTCAAAAGGTTGTGCAACAAAATATTAAGTTAAGGGTACCATCATTTTTGTCCAGGCCTGTTTCATGAGTTTGTTTTTTAAAATAATTCTGTTGAGCCACAATTCAAAAGCAATGTCTGATTTTCATTGGTTAATTTTCATAGAATTTTTATTTATTACCACTTTTGTCAGATTCAAGTTATTTCTGTGACCATTGTGGGTTTTTCTTTCATTAACAGAGGGGTACCAACAATTTTGTCCACATGTGTATGCTGTGTGTTGTGGCATCCAAAAAGTTCAATTTTGGTCTCATCTGATCAGACTATATTCTTCCAGTATTTTACTGGTTTGCCCAAATGTTGTGTAGCAAACATAAAATGAGCTTCAACATGCCTTTTCTTCAGCAATGAAGTCTTGTGAGGTGAGCGGGCATACAGCCTATGTTGGTTGAGTGCGTTACTTATTGTTTTCTTTGAAACAGCAGTATCTGCTAACTCCAGGTCTTTTTGGAGCTCTCCATGAGTGGTCTTTGGCTCTTGGATAACTCTTCTGATAATTCTTTTGACTCCTCTGTCAGAAATCTTGCAAGGAGCTCCTGGATGTGGCTGGTTTATGGTAAAATATTCTTTCCACTTCCGAATGATGGCTCCAACAGTGCTCACTGGAACATTCAGCAGTTTAGAAATGCGTCTGTAGGGAGGCTTCCGGTGACGCGGAACAGCATGGACGCATAAAAACTGAGCTCTGGCTCTAGCTCTATTTTTCCCCTAGACTTGAGACTCAAACCTGGGAAAAACGGCAATATTTTGCTGCCATAATGAGTAGGGACAAATTCAAGAAAGGCGGATATGGGCTACGAAACAATCCTGATAACAAAGCAACAAAAGAAATCTCGGCTAATGAAACGGACCTAACATCGGACCAACATGGCGACCGCATGGCTGGTTTGGACCTGATTCGAGTTACCGTGAGCGAGGCCGTGGCAGCCGGAATGGCAACTCTTCGAGCCGAATTAAAAACAGATTTACAAGATTTTCGTTCAGTGATCTGTGAGGATATGAAGAAACAAATGGATGAATTCACAGCGGGAGTACAGCAACAGCTCCAGGAAACCGCTAAACAAGTGCATGACGCGGGAGAACGTATAAAACAGACTGGGGAAAATATGGCGGAACTGGAGAATTGGAACATTGGTGTTAAAAACACGCTTATTCAACTGCTACAAAATCAGCGGACACTTGAGGATAAGATATCCGAAATGTAGGGCCGGGCCAGGCGGAATAATATTCGCATAAACGGGGTACCCGAGGACTCAGAGCAAGGCACATCTGTGGCTTCCTTTGCCGAAAGTTTCATTAAAAAAGAGCTCGGTGATGCTTTAGGCCAAGACTGTGGCCTCGGCATTGAGCGCGCCCATCGTGCCTTGGGCCCAAAGCCGCCAGCGAGTACCCCGCCACGTTCAATAATAGTCCGCTTTCTCCGGTTCACAGTTAAGGAAGAAATACTCCGCGCTGCATGGAAAAAGGTAATACGCATTCACAACAAGCAAGTGTATTTTGACCATGACTACGCGGTGGAAGTTCAGAAAAGAATATATCCCCGTCAAAAGAGCTTTGAAGGAGAAAGGGATTCGCTTTCAAACTCCACTCAACAAGGTGCGTATTTTTTACGCCTCAGGAAGTGTCCTCTACAATAGTGCTACAGAAGCCGCGGAAGATTTACAAAGGAGAGGCATCACCACGGTTCAGATCACCGCTGCCAGAAACAGAGCTGCTCAGATGACGTCAGAGGAGATGCTGAAGCAGCTTTTGCCATGGGAGACGCAGAGGACCCGCCGAGGGGACTTCCACAAATGCATCCGGGAGAAGCTGAGTGAGTTTCGGCGGACGTCAGAAGAAACAACGGTGGACTAATGAGTACTCTGCAAGAACACACGGCCTTACTATGGTGAGAATAGTTGTTTTGGATTATCCATGACTATGATTTTGTAGCCTTATCCAATCTTATTATTGATGAAAGGGCTGGAGCCTGTAGACTCGAGCTGAGGGTCACCAGACTACTTTATTTCTATTTAACCACTGACTTCTTTTTTTTTTCTTTTATATTATTATTGCTGGGGTTCCCCCCCCCCCTTTTTTTTCTCTTCTTTTTGTTTCCCACAATGCTCATCGTGGAGAGGGGCCCCACCTTGTGGCCAGTCCCCTCTTTTTTCAAGGCCTACATTGTATCCTCCTTGTTGGAAGCCCAGTTCAGTGTTACGTCGTTTTACTGTTCACCATGTTTATGTTTTACAGTTGTTCTGAGGTCTGGGATAATATTTTGTTCTTACATGTTAAGATATGTCTCTTAAATATTATAATATACTGTCACTAAATGTTAATGGGGTGAATAACCCTGTAAAAAGAAGTAAACTGGTGGTAAAGATGAAAAAAGAGAAAGTAGATATTGCATATTGGCAAGAAACTCATCTATCCAACACAGAGCATGATAAATTAAAAAAATGGGTTTCAAAAATAAATACTATTCCTCTCATAGAAGTGGTAAAAAAAAAGAGGAGTAGCTATCTTGATTTCTAATAGAATTAATTTTGAATTCATATCTGAATTGAGTGACAAAGAAGGCAGATATATTTTAGTGAAAGGTAAAATTGACCATAAAGAGGTCACATTATTGAATGTATATGCTCCCCCCGGGAGTAATATTGGTTTCTATAAAAAAGTTTTTGATTTGACTACTAAAGAATCTTATGGACCTTTAATTTTTGCTGGAGACCTTAATCTATTGCTAAACCCTCAATTGGATACAACAAATATTAGAAGGAAACGTCTGCCTATAGAGAAACGTGTAAAAAAAAATGCTTTCAGATTTAGGACTTATTGACGTATGGCGCTCTGTACATAGATCTACCCCTGGATTTACATTTTACTCTGCACTCCATTCTTTTCACTCAAGGATAGATTATTGCTTCATGTATAATAAAGACTTAAACAGGATAAAAGAATGTAGAATTGGTCAAAGAGATATCTCTGATCACTCTGGAATTTACCTAAGTTTACATCTTGATGTCAGACAGAGAAAAACACTATGGAGATTAAATACAGGGATGCTAAATGATCTCTCCTTTCTACAGTCCATGACAACCGATTTAAATTCATACCTACAGGATAATAACAATGGTGAGACAAACCCTAGCATCGTGTGGGATGCAGCTAAAGCGGTTCTGAGGGGGAAAATAATAGCAAGGTCGGCTATGCTTAAAAAACAAAAGACTCAAGAATTGCTACGACTACAAGAGAGACTGAAAGATCTAGAGAAAACACAACTGACAAAAAAAGTCCCACTATAACACAACAAATAAGACAAGTTAAACAGGACATAGACAGGATACTAGGTGAGGAAGTAGAGAAAAACTTACGGTTTATGAAACAGAGATATTATGAGGCAGGATCTAAAGCATCTAAATTGTTGGCATGGCGACTTAAGAAACAACAAGCAGGAAATTCAATCTACAAAATAAAAGACCCTATAAGTTGCAACATTTTAACTGATTTGGATGGTATTCAAAAATCATTTGAAACATATTACAAAAATCTATATAGCCAATCTGTGCCGATTAATAAAAATGCAGTAGTTGATTTTTTTGGACTCTTTGGATCTTCCCTCACTCGGCACAGATGCAAATAATAAGCTTATGTCACCAATAACACGTGAGGAAATTGACAAGGCCATCTCTAACCTTAAACCTAACAAATCTCCTGGTACTGATGGGTTCCCCCCTGAATGGTACAAGAAAATGAAAGAAAGTCTGATACCTCTACTAGAAACTAGTTTTAACTATATTCTGAAAGGAGGCCCTGTACCTCCGTCCTGGAAGGAAGCCTTTATATCTGTTATACCAAAAGAGGGAAAGGATAAAATGGACTGCAAATCATATAGACCAATAAGTGTATTGAACACGGATTACAAATTATATACAACTATTTTGGTCAAACGAATGGACACTGTGATGCCCTTATTGATTGATGAAGACCAAACAGGCTTCCTTAAAAATAGACAAACTTTGGAAAACATAAGGAGAGCTCTACATATAATTGAACAGATTAATAAAAGAAAGACAAACTCAGTTATCCTTAGTCTTGACGCTGAAAAAGCATTTGACTCAGTTCAATGGGACTTCCTCTATTTAGTAATGAGGAGATTTGGATTCTGTACTGACTTTATAAAATGCATTCAAGCCCTTTACTCTTCCCCTACTGCTAGAATAAAAATAAACGGGAGTTTTTCTAATTCTATACAACTACAACGCGGATGTAGACAGGGTTGCCCCGGTAGCCCCAATTTATTTAATTTATTTATAGAGCCTTTAGCACAAGCAATACGCCAAGAGACAGCACTAAAGGGTGTTCGGATTGGTGAGGAGGAATATAAATTGAGCCTGTATGCGGATAATGTAATGATCACAATCTCAGATCCGGACTCTGGTTTACCAGTGTTGATGGAAATCTTAGAAATGTATGGTTCATTTTCTGGATACGCTCTTAATATCCATAAAACTCAGGCTATGACCTTCAATTTTCACCCTGGACAAGAATTAATATCTAAATATAATTTTAATTGGCATTCTGGAAAATCCACTGAAAAGGTTAAACTACTGGAAAGAAGATCTGCAAACTGAAATTTCAGAGGAACAATGGGAATTGGCTTGTACAGAAGCTCAAACCAAATCAATAAATGTACGCCTTAAATTGATACATTTCAAATGGTTAATGCGGATGTATGTTACACCAGAGGAGTTAAATAGATATAACAAAAATATACCAGATACATGCACAAAATGCATGGAAAGTAAAGGAACCCTATTTCATTGTGTATGGGAATGTAGATTAATAAGAATGTTTTGGGAAGAGGTGAGGGTAACAATTGAAAAAATAATCTCAAAACAAATCATATTGAATCCTAAACTGTTTTTGTTGGGTCTGTACCCAGAAAAGCATAATTTTAATAAAAGTGAAAGAACATTCATAGACCTCAGTTTGCTTAGTGCCAAAAAATGTATTGCACTATTATGGAAAAAGACTCATAGACCAGATGTGACTCAGTGGTTAAGACAGATGTTAACAAACCTTCCATTAGAAAGAATAACATATATACTGAAATCAAAGGAAATTGTGTTTGAGAATATATGGAGACCTTTTATTGATTATGTAAAAAATTTAAACATAACTCTTGAAGAAGAAGGTGAATGATGTGTGTGGACCTTGTAAATTCCAAACTGGTGAACATAATATGTATACTTATGTATTGGATTGTCTAGACTAAACAGAGGAGCATTGTTGAAGATTTGATTTTGTTGGTGGTTGTTGGTGTTTTTTAGTGCATTTTTTTTTTTGTAGTACTTTAGTGTTAGTGTTTGATTGTTTGTATCATGTTTGTTAAAAAAAAAAAAAAGGTTCAATAAAGATATTGTGGAAAAAAAAAATTGGCATTCTGACCATATAAAATATTTAGGAGTGTACCTACCCAAAGATTTGTCACAATTGTATGATATGAATTACAACCGACTAAACAAAGAAATAACTGATGATCTTGATAGCTGGAGTCTGCTCCCCCTTGACTTTGGCAGCAGAATACAGGCAATCAAGATGAATATCCTCCCTAAATTGCGATATCTCTTTTCATCTCTTCCAGTATCAATTCCTGACAAACAATTTAGGAAATGGAATAAATGCATTTCAAGATTTATTTGGCTTAAAAAGAGACCAAGAGTTAAGTATTCTACCTTACAGCTGCCGAAGGATGGGGGGGGGGGGGGGGGGGAAATGGAATAAATGCATTTCAAGATTTATTTGGCTTAAAAAGAGACCAAGAGTTAAGTATTCTACCTTACAGCTGCCGAAGGATGGGGGGGGGGGGGGCAGGCTTTGCCTTCTTTACGAGACTACTACATATCAGCCCAACTGAGACCACTGGTTTGTCTGTGTGACCCATCTTATTATGCAAAATGGAAAACAATTGAGATGTCTTTATCTGAGGTCCCAATCCAATCTAATCTAATCCATTTACCAATCTAAACTAGGCACCCTTGAAAGCGAAACTACCCCAACAACTAGTCAGTGGACTAATCTGACATTTAAAATCTGGAAATCAGAGATAAGAAAACTAAAACTCCAGGAAGAGGTTAAAATGCTCAGATGGCCAGCATATGACCCTGACTTTCTGCGTGCCTCACATGACTTTAGATTTAGACAGTGGACATTCAGGGGCCTTACCGCAGCATGTACAATGTACGAGAAATCAAACCTAATGTCATTCGATACTCTACGAAGGAAGTACAATCTGGAGAAGCAAGATTTTTTTAGATACTTGCAGCTTCGCGACTTCATTAATAAAAAGATACAAAGCAGTAATATCAAAGAATCTTCATTATTTCTTGATATCTTTATTAATGCATATAAGTCAACAAGTCTTAAAAACCTTATTAGTAAATTATACCGCAGTTTAATGACACTTAAAACAGACTCAACAACATATATAAAGCAAAAGTGGGAAAAGGAAATGAACATTGTAATAACTGATGATATGTGGTCAAGGGTTTGGGAGGTGCAATCCTCATCCACCAACTCCAGCACCTGGAGGGACTTTTGCTGGAAGACTCTTATTCGTTTTTTCATAACACCCAATCAGAAATCTAAGTACAGTGGAGTTCCTGCTCACTGCTGGAGAGAATGTGGGGAAACAACAGCAGACCATGGGCACGTATTCTGGTCTTGCCCACACATTCAGCCTTTTTGGACAGACGTAGCAAATGTCATTTCTAAGACACTGGACTTTAATATCAGCTGCTCTTTTACTTTGTTATTCCTTGGATGTTTCCCTGACAAGCTGAACGCAGATGATATTTATCTCCTGAAAATTTGGCATCGGCCAAAAAGGCTATAACAAAGTGCTGGCTACAAAAACAGCCCCCCACACTGAACCTTTTCACCTCCATAATAGACAATATAAGGTCTATGGAACGCATGACCTATACCCTGCGACTCCAAGAGGAGCTAGGAAAAAGACGTTGGAAAAAATGGCTGGATTTCATAAGACGTGACAGTATTTATTAATGTGCGGATTCGGAATTGTATGTTTTTGCTACATCTGATTTGTACCATATTGATCATCCCATGACCTCTTGTGTTTGTGGTTTTTTTTTTTTTTTTTTTTTTTTTTGCTGCTGGTACTGCCGCCCTGCCTCCGGCGCCATTTTTTAATTTAAGTTTTTGTAAAGGGTATACAGGTCGTTACAGCAATGCATTGTTTACATTTTCATCACATGTTCCCTTATTTTCTGATATCTGACAACATTGGAAGATTAATTCTTACAACACCCCCTTTTTTTTTTTTTAAAGTGAAAGAAAAAGTGAAATTAAAGAGAAAAAAAACAAAAAACAAATAAAAAAACAAACAAACCAGTAAAAAAACAAACAAAAAGAAAAAGTAAGTAAATAAAGATAAAAGAGCATCTGAGTAGCGATGGAACAAAGAGCGGAACCATTATTGAAATGGTATTTGTCAAAGATTAGATCTAATGGAATACACATATGCGGTCCAGGGTTGCCAAAAGTTCATGAACCCATCCATGTCCTGTCTCAGTGCGAATGTCAACTTTTCCATCGAGTAAATGTCTTGGATCACGTTAGTCCAATCTTCAGGTGTAGGACAGTCCTTCAACATCCATTTTTTAGTTAGAGCTTTTTTGCTTGCCAATATTAAAACATTGAATAAGTATTTTTCTCCTCGTCTTTCCAGTGAGTCCGGTAGTAAACCCAAATACAAAGTTACAAAAGAAAAGGGAACTGTAATTTTGAATATTTTCCCCAATATTGTCTGTACATTGGTCCAATATTGGTGGATAACTGGGCATGACCAAAACACATGAAAATGATTTGCAGTCTTTTCACCACACAAGCGCCAACAG
This sequence comes from Pholidichthys leucotaenia, assembly GCA_020510985.1. Taxonomy (NCBI): domain Eukaryota; kingdom Metazoa; phylum Chordata; class Actinopteri; order Cichliformes; family Pholidichthyidae; genus Pholidichthys; species Pholidichthys leucotaenia. The sequence continues at coordinate 51,353,599 of CM035842.1, forward strand.
TTCAATCCCTTATGGGTAAATTTGTTTTGTGCAGGTGTTCTGAAAAATCTTGCCAAGTTTTTCCATCCAAATTCTCTCCACTGCAGGGATGAGGTACTTTTCCATTGCTGTTTATTTAGCTTTTCCCATATTTCCAGTTGTAAAGTGAAATTCCCCTCTTTTTTCCATCTCTCTTTTATATAAGATGTGTTGTCTCCTTTTAAGTCTTGAAGACCTTGGTATATTTTAGAAATGTATCTGATCCCTGGGATCCCTTTATATGCCATTAAGAAGACCTTCAGAACACCTGACTGGGCCCTTTCCAAAACCTCCTTTTTAAGTATATTGTTTATGTGGTGTCTAAGCTGGAAGAACCTGTAAAGGTCTTGATTTATTAGGCCTTGTTTTTTCAAATCTTCAAAACTTCTTAAGATTTGCCCTTTAAAAAAATCGTAATATTTTATCAGCCCTTTCTCCTTCCACTTTTTAAATCTGGTGTCTGTTTTATTAGGAGTAAAGTCCTGATCATAGGCAATCCATTGCAGAAGTCGATAGGGCTCTTTAGTTTGATTCTCTCTGACTATCTTAAACCAAATTTTTAGCGGGGTCTCTATCCACGGGTTAGTGTTATTCAAAAGCTTAGGTAAGGCATTGTTCCCTATTATCGCCTGTAGGGGGATGTCACTTGTTATTTGGCATTCGATCTCCTTCCATTGTGCAGTGTAGACTGGGTTACATATCTCTACTAAAGTTTTAATTTGTGCGGCTTTAAAGTAGTCCCTGATATTTGGCAGCGCGAGCCCACCTTTGTCTTTGTTTAGCTGTAGGGTTCTATATCTGATTCTAGGTCTCTTGCCCTGCCATATGAATCTTGAGATCCTTCTGTCCAGCTCCTGCCATGTTTTTTTGGGAGGTTCTACCGGTATTGTTTGGAAAAGGTATAGAAGACGTGGAAGTATATTCATTTTGACTGCTTCAATTCTTTGTGCAGTACCCAAGAATGGTATCATATTCCATCTTGCTAGGTCAGATTTTATTTTTGTCACCAGTGGATCATAGTTTAGTGATATAATTTTGTTGAGTTGTTTCGGGATATTGACCCCCAGATATTTCATAGATTCCGACTCCCAGTTAGTTTTGAGTTTGCTTAGTGAATAATGATTTGGGTCATAGTTGAATGTTAAAACTTGGGTTTTATGCATGTTTAATTTGTACCCCGATAAATCTCCATACTCTGAAAAAACTGAGGTTAGTTCTGGTAAAGAAGTGTTCGGCTGCCCTAGGTATATTAAAATGTCATCAGCAAAGAGTGCTATTTTATGTTCCTTCTGACCAAGTGTAATACCTTGAATTTTTTGGTTTTGTCTTATCCAATGGCTCAGAGGTTCTATGAAGATTGCAAAGAGCAGTGGAGACAGGGGGCAGCCCTGACGACATCCTCTTTCCAGTTCAAAAGATGATGATAAATTACCGTTAATCCTTATTTTAGCTGTTGGTTTTTTATATAATGCCTGTATAGTTCTAATGAAGTTGTTATGAAAATTGAAACTGGATAAGATTCTATATAGAAAAGACCAGTCAACCGAATCGAATGCTTTTTCAGCATCTAATCCCAATATGACTGCATTTAAGTTATATTTTTTTATATGATGAATTATGTGTAAAGTGCGTCGAATGTTGTCTTGTGTCTGTCTTTGTCTTATAAAACCTGTTTGGTCTAAATGAATTAGGCCTGTCAGTATATTTTCTAACCTTTTGGCAAGGATAATGGTAAAAAGCTTATAGTCCTGATTTAGTACACTGATTGGTCTGTAGTTGGAGCACTCTAGTTTATCCTTTTCAGGTTTAGGTATAACTGCAATGACCCCTTCTCTCCAGGGGGGGGGGTTTCCCCTGTGTGGAGGACATAATTAAATGTTTTCAGGAGGAGAGGAGATAGTTGCTGTTTAAAGGTTTTGTACCACTCTGCTGTATAGCCATCAGCTCCTGGGGATTTGTTAGCTTTAAGTTTCATAATTGCTTTTTCCAATTCTTTAGGATGTATTTCTGACAGTAGTGTTTTATTTTGTGACTCCGTAAGTTGGGGAAGGTTTAATGTGTTTAGGAATGCCTCGGATGCGTTTTTATGTTTTTTGTGGGAGTATAAGTTCTTATAGTAATTCTCGAAGCTTTTAAGAATATCCTGAATTCTGAATTTTATTTCCTTTGATACTGGGTCTCTGATTTTGTAGATTGCTCTTTCTGTTTGATGTTTCCTCAATTTATAGGCTAGCAATTTTGCCGATTTACTGCCTGCTTCATAGTATTTTTGTTTCAGAAATGTAAGTTTCTTCTGGATTTCTATTGTGTAGATCTCATTTATTTGGTTTTTAATTTCCTTAATCTTGAGCGAGTCAGTAGAATGAGTGTTGCCTTTGTGTTCTTTTTCTAGGTTCCTAAGTTCTGACTCTAATGTGGATAGTTTTTCTTGTCTTAGTTTCTTTTGGGTTGCCAGTTTTGCAATAATCTTTCCTCTTATTACAGCTTTGCATGCATCCCACAGTATTAAAGGGGATACTTCTCCATTATCGTTATCTTCCAAATATCTGAGAATATCTGATTCCAATTCATCTTTCAATGGTCCTTTCAGGACATTTGAATTTAACCTCCAAGAAAATGTATTATTTGTGTATTTTTGGATATTTAAGTCCATGTAGATCGGACTGTGGTCGGAGAGATCCATCAGTCCTATTTTACATGTTTTTACTCTTCCAATGTCTCTATTAAACATAAAAAAATAGTCAATCCTTGAGTAAGATGAATGTGGAGTTGAGTAAAATGTATAGTCTTTTACACTGGGGTTGAGTTCCCTCCACACGTCACAGATTCCCATTTCTTTTAGTAGCATCCGAGTCTTCCTGTTTTGGGTGTTATTTTGATGTGGGGAATTACCAGAAGCATCCCAGTATGGATTCAGTCTAAGATTGAAGTCCCCACCACATATCACTAAACCTTGAGCTTTAGTTATCATTAGGTCGAATACATTTTTATAAAATTTCCAGTTAGCCCCTGGGGGAGCATACACATTCAGCAGGGTGATATCTTCTCCCTCTAGCCGCCCAGTTACCAAACTGTATCTCCCTTCTTTATCTTTGTGTTCTGATTTTTTTTCAAATGTAATTTTGGTTGATATCAATGTCGCTACTCCCCTCCTCCTCCCTGATTTATATGAAGATGAAGAGATCATTTTAAACCCTTGTCTACTGAGTTTAATGTGTTCCACGTCTGTTAGGTGGGTTTCTTGTAAAAATATTATTCCTGCTTTGTCTTTTTTCATTTTGCCTAGAATCTTGGATCTTTTAACTGGATTCAGGATTCCTTTTACATTATATGAAATTATTTTGGTTACACCCTGTTTCTCCATTGTGTTGTTTTGTTTAGTATAACTGTGTGGTGGCCCTCATTTGTGCTACTCAGAAACTGAAAGAACATTAAAAACAAGAAAAACATTAAGAACATAGTGTAAAAAACTTTAAAACAAAAAGCTGTCATAAGAACTTCCTGAGCTGAGGTCTTTTTAAAGACCCTGTAAGAGCCTTGATGGAGTGAAGGCCCTGAGGGAAATTCCTCAAACTCTGTTACGTGTTGAGGGCCCTCTCTTACCACTGAAAGTAGTCCCATGCTTTTAACGTGAGTTTCAGAACCCAATCCAAACTTGTAATGATTTTTTTTTTTTTTTCCTTTTATGCCTAAACCCTGTGAAATTGTGTGCACCCTCCCACCCCCATCACATCAAACATTCATGCAAAAACAGTATTTGTTAGTATGAGGAGAACATGTGGATTATTGTCACATTTCTATTTTAACAAGTTTTTTTTTTTTTTTTTTAATTACAAAGACTTATTTGTTTCAAATAATATGATTGTTCCATGAAATGTTTTACCACATGCTGAATATGCATCTCCTTTAATGTTTGTTACCTTGTATGAGGGGGGTTGGATGTGCGGATTGATTCAAGAGAAAGGGAAAAAAAAAAAAAAGGTCGCTATTCCAACCTGAAAACGGACAGTTTATCCGCGACGCTCTGGCGCTGGGTTTCCCGCTGCTGGTCCGTGGATTTTGAGGGTCTTTGTGTTGTCCATGTTTGCGCTTTGATCTTCTCACTCGGGTCTGCTGCGGGTTTAAATACCGTTACCGGGAGCCCTCTTTTCGCCATGTCAGCTGTTGCTTCTTCCGCCGAATTATAGAGACACGTTTCATCGCCGTAGAAGACCCTTAACTTCGCAGGAAATGGAGTCTGAAAGCGCAATTTCTTCTCTCAACACCTTTTTCGCGTCATTGTATTCCCTGCGCTTTTTAAGGACCTCCGGGGCGTAATCGTGTTCCACGTAGACTTTTCTCTCCTGGTGCATAAATCCTTTTTTCTGCCAGGCCAGTCTTACAACCTCTTGTTTTATTTTGAAATTGGAAAATCTTACCAACACCGAACGTGGGGGCGCTTCCGCCGCCGGCCTAGCGGCTAATGAACGATGTGCCTTTTCTATCTTCAAGTCGGTGGTTTGTGGAATATCCAATTTCTCTCTTAGTAAGGATTCCACGCATTCTGCCATTGAGTTAAAACCATTTTCGGTTCCTTCTATCAGACCATGAATTCTTATGTTGTCTCTTCTTTGTTTTCCTTCTTGGTCGGTTAGCTTAGCCTCTATAGCTGCTTGTCTTTTGCGTAGGTCTAGCACAGAATCTTCGAGCACTTTTATTCGATCCTCTGTTTCCAAGATTCGGTTCTCGGCCTGGTCCACTCTGCTGTTTGTCCTTTTCAATTCTTCTCTGAATTCCCGAAATTCGGCCGTAACTTCTCGGCGAAATCGTCGTAGCTCCTCAAATAGTGATTTCAGGCTAACCCTTTTGTTAGCTATCACCAGTTCCTCGTCTTCTGAACGGAGATCTTCCAGTTCAGATTCTCCGGCCGATACGTGTCCTGGCCTGGAGAATTTCAGTTTCTTCTGTTTTCCTTTAGACATGATGATTTTGTCTTTTGATTTTCACTCCTCCAAAAATCTGTTAAGTTTGATTTTCAAGGTGTTATCCTGGATTGGGTCTGAGAGCTTCAGTGTTAAGCTGCAGTCGCCATGGCGTCCAGACCGGAAGTCCGTGTTTGTGTTTTTTTTAATTGAAAAATGTTCATAAATAAAAAGTTTCAAAAAAAAAAAAAGAAATGCATCTGTAACCAATGCCATCATTGTTTTTTGCAACAATAAGGTTGTGAAGGTCTATTGAGAGCTCTTTGCTTCTACCCACCATGAGTTCTTTGTGGTGTGACAATCTGATATTCACAGACCTTTTTAAAGGCTATGAATCAGGCCTTAACCAGCTGAAATTAATTTGCACTGATGGGGGATGGGATGGCTTCCTAAATTATGATGGATTTCAACTGGTTACTTGGCTTTCTATGCCTTTTTGCACCTCTTTTTCTTCATGTGTTCAATACTTATTCCCTGTGTCATTCCACTTTATTAAATATAACTTGTTTTGTGAACACAGTTGCCTTGATTTCTTTTTATGTATGGATTACTTGGGTTACCGATATCTGGTGAAAATCTCAGGTCAATGGCTCCATCAGAAATATGTTTAATGAGAAAAATGTTGATGTGTTCAATACTTACTTTCCCCGTTGTACTTCATTTCGTGTTTATCTGGGTTGTCCTATTCAAATATTTGCCAAACTGAGGTCAGCCGAGGTTTGGTAGGCAACAAACCACATCGCTTGCAGGGTCATTTAGCCCATGTCAAGTAGTGTGGGTAACCCTATTCAGCCAACAGGGGGAATCCACATCGTACTGAGTTTGCCTGGATTACTTGGATACTTTGAAAGGGGCCTGAGTGTGTTAAGGACATTAAATATTAGTGTTTGAAATGATAGTAACACATCTGTGTGTGTGGTCAGCTGGGTGTTTGGGTGTGAGGAAAGGAGGGTGACCTCTGACCCCGTACAGCACAGCTCCCAGTCTTGAGCCAACATCCACCAGCATGCGCCCTGTCAGATCTGGAAGAACATTCTGGAAGAGGAAGTGAAGCTCAGAAATGGAGAATGAGTGAGAGATGAAGTCTGCAGGAGGAGAGGAAGACAATGGCAAATATGTCTTACTTTCATTTCAGGGTTCCTGCACATAATAAAAATAATAAAAACCTTTTAAATGCCTCAATAGATTTTGTCCCCACTGAAAAAGGTGAGTGTTGGTAGTGTTGTAGTCGATATCAGAGCAAGATCTGAGTCTCCCAAGACCAAGACGAGACCAAGACTACTGAGTATGTAGGCCTTAGTCTTGGCTTGGTCTCGACCACAACACTAGTTATTGGAAAAAGTAATGAATCTTCCCAAAAGCTTCCAGCAGTACTAGTCTTACCTCTAGTTTTCTCAGTTCCAGAATTATGGACCATAACAGCATGTATTTTTGACCTGTCTGACCCTGAACTTTGGTCTCAGTTTCTTTTCCGTGACTATTAACCACTAATGTACATACAGACAGATACAAGTACAGGGTGATCACAGCATCATCTGGGGGTGAAGTAATAAGAATTAAGGTAGATCATTCATTCAGCTTGAATAAATAAATTACACATAGTCATTACCGTAACAGTGATGAAGAAGTGCACAGAAAGCGCATACCTCTGCCAAGTGCAAAAGGGATTCTCAAACAAATTAAAATGGATTCTCAGAAATAGATGTTTGGCATTGTCTGACCCAAATACAAAATTCAGTTTGTCTGACTGCCTGGAGGTCAAAGGTCAGCAGTGGTAACACGTCCTCACCCAGAGGTGCCGTCCTATGGGATCCACAGCTGAGGCAGTAGGTCCGGCTCATTACCCCCCGCTCACACAAAGAGTCCACCTGCTCCTCATCATACAGAAAACAGTCCACATGAACCGTTGGCCGTGCCCGCTGCTGCATCTGAAAATCCACATCATCATCATCATCATCAATACACAAGAACTTAACCAGTTGCTTTCATTAAAACTAAAACCACTTAAGTGATGGATTTTGGAACCACAGCATCATCTATTGGCTAATTAGGTCCTGCACAATCCTCCAATCAAAAGAGACCCAAAATCATCAGTCTTTTTCTATATGCTGCAAAATAACTGAATAAAGACATAAAAAGCTGTCATTGTAGATTAACAGATGTGTACATAGACTGGCATTACTGACAGCAGTATGCAATTATCAGTACAACTTAGTAGTATGAGTACTCTTTGGTACCTTATGGTGGGCAGTGGTCTCGGAGGGCAGCATGGCATCTGGAGGCAGAGAGCCCCTCAGGTCATCTGCAATGCTCTGCAGTATCACCCTCCTGTTGTCCACCAGCAGCTCGTCCAACTCTTCTGTGGGAGGAGACATGTGGCATTGTGGATAATGTAGTCACTATCAAACACTGAGGGCACCAGGCTAAATGTCTTCCATTAGCTTAAGGTCCATTACCTCAGGCATGGAAGTTGCGTTTGTTCATTTGTATTTGCGTGTTACAGTATAACTATATACGTACGCATGTACAGTGCATCCAGAAAGTATTCACAGTGCTTCACTTCTTTCACATTGGTATGTTACAGCCTTATTGCAAAATTGATTAAGTTAGTTTTTTCCTCAAACTTCTACACACAATACCCCATAATGACATGATTTTTTTTTTGAGATTTTTGCAAATTTATTAAAAATAAAAAAACTAAGAAATCACATGTACATAAGTATTCACAGGCTTTGCTCAATACTTTGTTGATGCACCTTTGGCAGCAGTTACAACCTCAAGTCTTTTTGAATATGACGCCACAAGCTTGGCACACCTATCTTTGGGCAGTTTCCCTCATTCCTCTTTACAGCACCTCTCAAGCTCCATCAGGTTGGATGGGAAGCATCGTGTACAGCCATTTTCAGATCTCTCCAGAGAAGATTCACTTCCGGCGCCACACGAGTCGGCCGCCCTTTGCAACAGCGGCTCAATTCTGAGACTTTTCTCCCTTCCTCTCTCTTTTTGATCCGTTTTTTTTCACTCCATTTATATCACGAACACTCAGATCATCCCAAATGTCTCCTGAGCTGGTGGACGGAGCCACTGTTTATAGCAGGAGTCGATACAGCAGGTAGGAGCTACTAGCACTCAATCGCCACCCAGTGCTAACGGAAAAACTCGACATACCGAGAGAACTGAGGCGAAAACGCCGTGGCTGCCGGGCTGGAGTAAGGCGGAGGACAAAAAATATAAGGTACAGACCCTCCCTTCCATCTATTGTCATGGGGAATGTACGGTCGTTACTGGGAAACGTAGATGAGCTAGCGGCTATCTCCCGCTACGATAGCATATACCGGGAATGCTGTCTCCTTTTGTTTTCTGAGACGTGGCTAACTGAACTAGCAGCAGATGCTAACATTGAGCTGGAGGGTTTCCACATGATACGGGCAGACCGAACACCAGACAGTGGCAAAGCAAGGGGCGGTGGAGTGATAATGTATGTTAACAACAACTGGTGCAGACCGGGACATATCACTGTTAAACAACGACACTGCAGCAAAGACATTCAGTTGCTAGCTGTTAGCATGCGGCCTACATATCTCCCGAGGGAATACTCACACGTGATCTGAATTGTTGTTTATGCAAATCCGACGGCGAACGCTGGGACAGCGCGTGACGTCATCCATTCAGTAACCGGCAGGCTGCAGACAGAACACCCAGATGCTCTTCTCCTCATCTCAGGCGATTTCAACCATGTTTCACTATCTCCCATTCTACCCACGTTTACCCAGTATGTCACATGCCACACTAGAGACAATAAAACACTGGACTTATTCTACGTAAACACTAAGGAGACGTACACCTCATCACAACTTCCCCCACTCGGGAGATTGGATCACAACTTAGTTCATCTCCGGCTGGTGTACAAACCCCTAGTGCACAGACAACCTCCGGCCATGCGCACAGTGAAGTTATGGTCTGAGGAGGCAATGGACACACTAAAGGGCTGTTTTGAAACCACCGCCTGGAAGCAGCTCTGCGATCCACATGGTGAGGACATCGATGGCCTCACTCACACCTTCACGGACTACCTCAGCTTCTGTGTGGACAAATCCGTTCCCACTAAGACCATACGGTGTTGCTCAAACAACAAACCCTGGATCAACCCCGAGATAAAAACACTTCTGAGAGAGAAGAAGAGGATCTTCAGGTCGGGGAACAGGGAGATGCTGAAGTCCATACAGAGGGAGCCGAGGAGAAAGATCAGAGAAGGCAAGGACAGCTTCAGGAAAGAGATGGAGGACAAGCTGCAACAGAGCGACATCAGCGGGGTCTGGAGAAACCTCAAAACCATCTCTGGGCTCCAGAATACCTCCCCCCAGGCCATGGGGGGCAGGGAGTGGGCGAACAATCTGAATCTGTTTTTCAATAGGTTTGACCAACCGCCCTCCCCCCTGACTGCACAACAACCACTGCTGCCTCTAAAGACATCAAGTCCTGCTGCCCACTCCCCACTCCACCAACACCCCCCCACTCCCAACACACAGCCCCCCAACCTGACCCTGACCAAGACCCAGGTGAGGACGGAGCTGAGGAAGATCAAGGCGAGGAAGGCGTCGGGACCGGACGGCATCAGCGCAAAGCTCCTCAAGTCCTGTGCAGACCAGCTGTGTGGGATTGTGGCGTACATCTTCAACCTGAGCCTGAAGCTGGGGAGGGTACCACAGCTGTGGAAAATATCTTGTGTGGTACCTGTACCAAAAACTTCCCACCCCAAAGACCTGAACAGCTACAGACCGGTGGCCTTGACGTCCCACTTGATGAAGACCCTGGAGAGACTGCTCCTTGCTCACCTCCGCCCCCTGGTGGGACCAGCGATAGATCCACTCCAGTTCGCCTACCAGCATGGCAATGGGGTGGAGGATGCGGTGATCTTACCTCCTTCACCGTTCTCTGTCCCACCTGGAGAAGCCCGGGAATGTGGTGAGGATCATGTTCTTTGACTTCTCCAGTGCTTTCAACACCATCCAACCGATGATCCTGAAGGACAAGCTGCTGCGCGCAGGGGTGGACCAGCACCTGTCATCATGGATCCTGGACTACCTCACGAACCGGCCTCAGTTTGTGAGAACCCGGGACTGTGTGTCCGACACGATCATCGGTAGCACGGGGGTCCCCCAGGGAACGGTGTTGGCTCCCTTTCTGTTCACTCTTTATACTGCGGACTCTTTATACTGTTCACTCTTTATACGTATACTCTTTATACGTTCACTCTTTATACTGGGGGGCAATGGATCAGCGTTCTCGTCGCGCCCTCCGCCAGTACCCGGGCTCGCCTGGGGAAGCTAATGATCCTACCAGCAGACTAAATTCGAAGAGACGACGCCTCTGTGCCAAGTCAAAGAAGAATCCTAGTCACAGTCCTAAAGCCGAAAGCAAACAGCCCCAAGAGCACTTTGTGGTAGGATCTGCCCTTCGCATATTACAACTAAACGTTGAAGGCCTATCTGCAGCCAAGCGAAGCCTTATTGAAGTCCTCGCCTTCCAACATTCGATTGATGTAATCTGCCTCCAAGAGACTCATATTGGCACAGAGGAAGCTGGCCGCTTCACCATCAAAGGCTTTGACCTCCTGTGCTATGTTCTACATGCTAAACATGGACGTGCCACCTATGTGCGTTCTGACATAGTTGAAGCAAATCACCTGATAACAACACATTTCTCAGACACCATAATCATTGGTGGCTTCCATATTGTCAATGTGTACAAGCCCCCTAATGCCAACTGGGATCTGCAGGTCTTACCCACCCTACCCCACCCTGCCATCTATGTGGGGGACTTTAACAGCCATCACCCTGACTGGGGGTACCCAGCAGTGGACAGTGATGGGGAGGCACTTTCAGACTGGGCATCCAGAAATGACCTCGCTTTGATATACGACCCCAAACAAAGAGGAACCTTCCACTCTGCTAGGTGGAAGAAGGACTATTCTCCTGACCTGTGTTGGGTCAGCTCTTTGAATGGGGAGCCATATCCTACACAGATCCTCATTCTTGATGATTTTCCACACAGCCAACACCGGCCCCTGCTTGTACACATTGGCCTACAACTTCCAGTCATATACAGCCCAAGGAAGATGCGCTGGAACTTCCGCAAAGCCAACTGGAAGAAATTCAGTGAAACTCTGGACCGGAGCGTTGTTACCATCCCACTCCACACCATCACTGTAGATGAAGCATACAACCGCTTCTGCAGCGCAATCTTCAAGGCTGCCCATACTGCAATCCCACGAGGCTACCGACCCCTCTATGTCCCATGTTTGGACGGAGAAAGTGCTGCCCTCCTACAATCCTATCAAACATCAGGGGACCCAGAGATAGCAGACCATCTCATTGAATCGCTAAATACAGCCCGGCGAAAGAAATGGGAGGAGACAGTTGCTGACCGGAGCTTTACGCACTCTAGCAGGAAATGTTGGAGCCTCATCCGTCGCCTAGGAGCTGCACAGAAGCCCCCTAGCCAAAGCCGAGCATCCGTCACACCCAACCAAGTTGCATCCCACCTACTGACTATCGCCAAAGCACCCCAAGACAAAGACACCAGAACAGCAGTTACAACTGAACTAAAAAAACACCAAAAAATGCCTGTAGAGGAAACGAACCCTGAACCCTTCGAAGCTGCTGAACTGGAGAAAGTCCTACGGGGCCTGAAATGTGGAAAGGCAGCAGGATACGATAACATCTTCCCAGAATTCATGAAAAATCTTGGCCCCCGAGCCCTAACCTGGTTGACACAATTCTACACAAGGATCACACAAACGAACTCGATCCCAAAGAAATGGCGGACAGCAAAGGTCATTGCCATCCCAAAACCTGGCAAAGACCACAAACTACCAGCAAGCTACCGCCCAATCTCCCTACTCAGCGTTCCTTACAAAATCATGGAGCGCCTAATACTGCAACGCATTTCCCCAGAAATAGAGGATATTCTAAGTGTGGATCAAGCAGGTTTCCGCAAGGACCACAGTACAGGAGAACAAGTACTGGCCCTAACCACCTTCATTGAAAATGGCTTCGAGAGCAGACTGAAGACAGGGGCTGTGTTTATCGATCTTACAGCCGCCTATGATACGGTCTGGCACAAAGGCCTCCTCCTGAAACTTATAAAGGCGATCCCTGCTTGGGCAACAGCAATTATAAAAACCCTGCTGACCAACCGAAGGTTCAGAGTCCACCTCAGTCAGAACACAAGTGCATGGAGAATGCAGAAAAATGGACTCCCACAAGGCTCAGTTCTAGCTCCAACTCTGTTCAACCTCTACATAAACGACCTGCCTACTACAAAATCCCGCAAATTCATCTATGCAGACGACATCTGTTTGGCATTCCAAGCACCAGACTTTGAACCACTGGAACGGGTGCTCACGGAAGATCTTGCTAAACTGGACCAGTTCTGCAAAATCTGGCGCCTAAAACCAAGCCCAGCAAAAACCGTCTCCAGTGTATTTCATCTCCACAATGCAAAAGCTGCCAGAGAACTAAACATCCACCTGAGCGGACTCAAGCTTAAGCATGCCCCAAATCCAACTTATCTTGGAGTGACCCTTGATAGGACCTTATCCTTCAAGGAACATCTAAAGGGGACGGCTGCTAAGGTGAAAGTACGAAACAACCTGCTCTGCAAGCTCGCTGGTGCAAAATGGGGGGCGGCAGTCTCCACCCTGCGCACCTCAGCACTGGCCCTTTCATACTCTGTAGCAGAATATTGTGCCCCTGTCTGGTCCAGGTCATCTTACACACACCATGTAGACACCCAGCTCAACTCAACCATGAGAACTATAACTGGAACAATCCGCTCAACACCACTCCCCTGGCTCTCTGTACTGTCAAACATAGCCCCTCCACACATCCGGCGAGCAGCATTAACTCAAAGGATGCTCCAAAAAGTTAAAGATTTTCCTCACTTACCAATCCATGCAGATATCTACACCCCACCCACTGCCCGACTTTCATCCAGACGGCCGATTTGGAAAAACCCTCCCCCAGCTGACTTTACCATCCAGACAGCTTGGCAAGAGGAATGGGAGACTAAGGAGGTCCCAAACAAACAGCTGGTGATAAACCCCAACCAACAGGTCCCGGGCACCAACCTCCCAAGGAGACAGTGGTCTACACTCAATCGCTTCAGGACTGGACATGGCCCCTGCTTGGCCAGCCTTCACAGATGGGGCAGTAGCCCTAGCCCACTGTGCGCATGTGGAGAGGAGCAAACTATGGAACACATCATAGAGGCTTGCCCGCTCCAAAGACTGGAAGGAGGATTACACACCCTCCATACAGCAAACCAGGAGGCAACTGCTTGGCTTAAGGACTTTGCATTCGGTAAATAAATAAAAAAAAACTGCGGACTTCTCACACAACACAACACACTGCCATCTACAGAAGTTCTCTGATGACTCTGCGATCGTTGGCCTCATCTCCAATGGAGATGAAGCTGAGTACAGAGGGCTTATCCAGGACTTCGTGGACTGGTGCCATCGGAACTGCCTCCAGATCAACGCGAGGAAAACTAAGGAGCTGGTGGTGGACTGCCGCAGGCATGGACAACCCCTCACAGCACCAGTAAATATACAGGGAACAGATATCGAGATGGTGACATCCTACAAGTACCTGGGTGTTCATCTGAACAATAAACTAGACTAGTCACACAATACTGACGCACTCTACAAGAAGGGACAGCGCAGGCTGTTCCTACTGAGGAGACTCAGGTCTTTTGGTGTACAAGGGGCGCTGCTGAAGACATTCTATGACACGGTGGCGGCATCAGCCATCACTTTTGGAGTGGTCTGCTGGGGCAGTGGCATTACCGCAGCCGATAGGAAGAGACTGAACAAACTGATCAAGAAAGCTAGCTCTGTCCTGGGGCAGCGCCTTGACCCAGTGGAGGAGATAGGAGAGAGAAGGACGGTGGCTAAACTGTCATCTCTGCTGGAGTCCGAGTTCCACCCTATGCAGGACATACTGAATGCACTGAGGAGCTCATTTAGCAGCAGACTACATCATCCCAGGTGCACAACCGAGAGGTTTCGCAGGTCCTTCCTACCAACGGCTGTCAGAGTGTACAACCTAAGCAGGGCTGCTCGCAGAGATAGCAAAAAGACGTAACAACCTAATACTTTTGAATGCAAAAGATGCAACAGACTTACACAATGGTCCCCTCTGGCACACAACTAGGAAAATACCGGTTGCTATGGAGGGTGAGAATATGTATGGGCACATAATCATACCATGTAGGATAACTAAGTAGACGGTTGTGCTGTTTCATCCCATCTAGCAACAATGCTCTGCACTGTGTGTGTTTATATATTTACATATTTATTCCATCTAGCTACAATGCTCCGCACTGGGTGTGTTTATATTTATATATCTATATATTTATTCCATCTAGCTACAATGCTCCGCACTGTGTGTTTATATATCTACATATTATTCCATCTAGCTACAATGCTCCGCACTGTGTGTGTTTATATATTTACATATTTATTCCACCTAGCTGCAATGCTCCGTACTGTGGGTGTTTATATATCTACATATTTATTCCATCTAGCTACAATGCTCCGCACTGTGCGTTTATATACTCATATATTTATTCCATCCAGCTACAATGCTCTGCACTGTGTGTCTGTGTATACATACAGTGGGGCAAAAAAGTATTTAGTCAGCCACCAATTGTGCAAGTTCTCCCACTTAAAAGATGAGAGAGGTCTCCAATTTTCATCATAGGTATACCTCAACTATGAGAGACAAAATGCGAAAAAAAAAAAATCCAGAAAATCACATTGTCTGATTTTTAAAGAATTTATTTGCAAATTATGGTGGAAAATAAGTATTTGGTCACCTACAAACAAGCAAGATTTCTGGCTCTCACAGACCTGTAACTTCTTCTTTAAGAGGCTCCTCTGTCCTCCACTCGTTACCTGTATTAATAGCACCTGTTTGAACTCATTATCAGTATAAAAGACACCTGTCCACAACCTCAAACAGTCAGACTCCAAACTCCACTATGGCCAAGACCAAAGAGCTGTCAAAGGACACCAGAAACAAAATTGTAGACCTGCACCAGGCTGGGAAGACTGAATCTGCAATAGGTAAGCAGCTTGGTGTGAAAAAATCAACTGTGGGAGCAATTATTAGAAAATGGAAGACATACAAGACCACTGATAATCTCCCTCGATCTGGGGCTCCACACAAGATCTCACCCCGTGGGGTCAAAATGATCACGAGAACGGTGAGCAAAAATCCCAGAACCACACGGGGGGACCTAGTGAATGACCTGCAGAGAGCTGGGACCAAAGTAACAAAGGCTACCATCAGTAACACACTACGCCGCCAAGGACTCAAATCCTACAGTGTCAGACGTGTCCCCCTGCTTAAGCCAGTACATGTCCAGGCCCATCTGAAGTTTGCTAGAGAGCATTTGGATGATCCAGAAGAGGATTGGGAGAATGTCATATGGTCAGATGAAACCAAAATAGAACTTTTTGGTAAAAACTCAACTTGTCGTGTTTGGAGGAGAAAGAACACCATACCTACTGTGAAGCATGGGGGTGGAAACATCGTGCTTTGGGGCTGTTTTTCTGCAAAGGGACCAGGACGACTGATCCGTGTAAAGCAGTGCTTCTCAATTATTTTTTGCAAAGCCCCCCCTAGGAAAGAGAAAATATTTCGCGCCCCCCCAACTCGCCGCAGTGACTATAAATAAGATCATTATCTATAAAAATTGTACAAGTATACCTAAAATTGTATCCTTTTCAACATTAACAAAAGAAAAAAGCAATATAAATCAACTTTCAACAAATATTAACTTTATTTTGCCACACAGAAACCCTGTTATAGTTTAAAACAGAAAAAAAAACTTAAAGTGCATCAAAGTGCCTGAAATAAAAAAAATGTCAATCCTTATTTAAACTAGAAACATTTTTGACCAACTGAACCATTTGATGCTGAGAAAAATAATTCAATCAATAAATAATATTAAATGTAAATTGATCTGGAACATTAACACAGGAGTACCAATATATTTAACATTTTAGTCTGAAGAAAAAGGTAGAAAAAGGCAGTATCAACTCCTCTGCAATTGTGTGGGGTTTTTTGCACTGCGCAATTTGGTGCGCCACTTTAAATGATGCTGAAAGTGCTCGCTGGTTTACTGATGTAGCGTTCACAAAGCGGGATGATTGTTGGCTGTACTCCGCACGTTTTCGCTGAAAAAAATCAAGCGGCTTATCAACGTGTTGAGGATGTAATGTCTGTAGGTGACGTCTTAATTTATTTGGCTTCATGCTGTCTGCTGCCAACACTTTCAGACACAGTGAACACACCGGTCTTTCCTCGACTCCCACCGTAGTCAGAGTGAAGCCAAGCGCTAGATAAGCTTCGTCATATTTCCTCGTCTTAGCTTTTGGGAGACTTTCATTTGTCTCTTTACCTGTGTCTCTCTCCGCCTTTCTTTTCGTTACTGTTAAATATTTCTCCATGGTGTCTCTCGAGGGGTTTGTTGACAGCAATTTAAAAAGTTTTAAACTCCCGCACAGACTTTGACAATGAGAGCGCCACTGCACCACCTGCTGCCGTGGATGTGCAATTACACTTTACACGGCAAAAGCAAAGTCTGTTCCCCGGGGTCACACGCGCCCCCCCCCAGCATCGCCCCACTATTTGAGAAGGACTGGTGTAAAGGAAAGAATGAATGGGGCCATGTATCGTGAGATTTTGAGTGAAAACCTCCTTCCATCAGCAAGGGCATTGAAGATGAAACATGGCTGGGTCTTTCAGCATGACAATGATCCCAAACACACCGCCCGGGCAACGAAGGAGTGGCTTCGTAAGAAGCATTTCAAGGTCCTGAAGTGGCCTAGCCAGTCTCCAGATCTCAACCCCATAGAAAATCTTTGGAGGGAGTTGAAAGTCCGTGTTGCCCAGCGACAGCCCCAAAACATCACTGCTCTAGAGGAGATGTGCATGGAGGAATGGGCCAAAATACCAGCAACAGTGTGTGAAAACCTTGTGAAGACTTACAGAAAACGTTTGACCTCTGTCATTGCCAACAAAGGGTATATAACAAAATATTGAGATGAACTTTTGTTATTGACCAAATACTTATTTTTCACCATAATTTGCAAATAAATTCTTTAAAAATCAGACAATATAATTTTCTGGATTTTTTTTTTCCTCATTTTGTCTCTCATAGTTGAGGTATACCTATGATGAAAATTGGAGACCTCTCTCATCTTTTAAGTGGGAGAACTTGCACAATTGGTGGCTGACTAAATACTTTTTTACCCCACCGTATATATTTATAGTAATATGTACATATGTATATTAGCTGCTCTTGTTTTTTTTTTCTTGCCTCTGATTGTTGCTCTGAGTGTTGCTATCCCTGTGCTGTTGCAATCCTGGAATTTCCCCATTGTGGGACTAATAAAGGCTTATCTTATCTTATCTTTATCTTAGATGTTCAATTGGATTCAAGTCTGGGATCTGGCTGGACCACTCAAGGACATTCACAGAATTGTCCTGAAGCCACTCCTTTGATATCTTGGCTGTGTGCTTAGGGTCGTTGTCCTGCTGAAAGATGAACCATCACCCCAGTCTGAGGACAAGAGCACTCTGGAGAAGGTTTTCATCCAGGATGTCTCTGTACATTGCTGCATTCATCTTTCGCTCTATCCTGACTAGTCTCCCAGTTCCTGCCGCTGAAAAACATCCCCACAGCATGATGCTGCCACCACCATGCTTCATTGTAGGGATGGTATTGGCCTGGTGATGAGCAGTGCCTGGTTTTCTCCAAACATGATGCCTGGCATTCATGCCAAACAGTTCAATCTTTGTCTCATTAGACCAGAGAATTTTGTTTCTCATGGTCTGAGAGTCCTTTAGGTGCTTTTGGCAAACTCCAGATGGGCTGCCATGTGCCTTTTACTAAGGAGTGGCTTGCGTCTGGCCACTCTACCATACAGGCCTGATTGGTGGATTGCTGCAGAGATGGTTGTCCTTCTGGAAGGTTCTCCTCTCTCCACAGAGGAATGCTGGAGCTCTGACAGAGTGACCATCGGGTTCTTGGTCACCTCCCTGACGAAGGTCCTTCTCCTCTGATCGCTCAGTTTAGACGACCGACCAGCTCTAGGAAGAGTCCTGGTGGTTCCAAACTTCTTCCATTTACAGATGATGGAGGCCACTGTGTTCATTGGGACCTTCAAAGCAGCAGAAATTTTTCTGTACCCTCCCCCAGATTTGTGCCTCAAGACAATCCTGTCTCAGACGTCTACAGACAATTCCTTTGACTTCATGTTTGGTTTGTGTTCTGACATGCACTGTCAACTGTGGGACCTTATATAGACAGGTGTGTGCCTTTCCAAATTATGTCCAATCAACTGAATTTACCACAGGTGGACTCCAATACAGGAACACTTCAACGATGATCAGTGGAAACAGGATGCACCTGAGCTCAATTTTGAGCTTCATGGCAAAGGCTGTGAATACTTACAGTGGGGCAAAAAAGTATTTAGTCAGCCACCAATTGTGCAAGTTCTCCCAACTTAAAAGATGAGAGAGGTCTCCAATTTTCATCATAGGTATACCTCAACTATGAGAGACAAAATGAGAAAAAAAAAATCCAGAAAATCACATTGAAGGATTTTTAATGAATTAATTGGTAAATCTTCTGTAAAATAAGTATTTGGTCAATAACAAAAGTTCATCTCAATACTTTGTTATATACCCTTTGTTGGCAATGACAGAGGTCAAACGTTTTCTGTAAGTCTTCACAAGGTTTTCACACACTGTTGCTGGTATTTTGGCCCATTCCTCCATGCAGATCTCCTCTAGAGCAGTAATGTTATGGGGCTGTCGCTGGGCAACACGGACTTTCAACTCCCTCCAAAGATTTTCTATGGGGTTGAGATCTGGAGACTGGCTAGGCCACTCCAGGACCTTGAAATGCTTCTTACAAAGCCGCTCCTTCGTTGCCTGGGCGGTGTGTTTGGGATCATTGTCATGCTGAAAGACCCAGCCACGTTTCATCTTCAATGCCGTTGCTGATGGAAGGAGGTTTTCACTCAAAATCTCACGATACATGGCCCCATTCATTCTTTCCTTTACATGGATCAGTCGTCCTGGTCCCTTTGCAGAAAAACAGCCCCAAAGCATGATGTTTCCACCCCCATGCTTCACAGTAGGTATGGTGTTCTTTCTCCTCCTAACACAACAAGTTGAGTTTTTACAATAAAGTTCTATTTTGGTTTCATCTGACCATATGACATTCTCCCAGTCCTCTTCTGGATTATCCAAATGCTCTCTAGCAAACTTCAGACGGGCCTGGACATGTACTGGCTTAAGCAGGGGGACACGTCTGGCACTGCAGGATTTGAGTGCCTAGCAGCGTAGTGCGTTACTGATGGTAGCCTTTGTTACTTTGGTCCCAGCTCTCTGCAGGTCATTCACTAAGTCCCCCCGTGTGGTTCTGGGATTTTTGCTCACCGTTCTCGTGATCATTTTGATCCCACGGGGTGAGATCTTGCATGGAGCCCCAGATCGAGGGAGATTATCAGTGGTCAGTTGATTTCTTCACACCAAGCTGCTTACCTATTGCAGATTCAGTCTTCCCAGCCTTCTGCAGGTCTACAATTTTGTTTCTGGTGTCCTTTGACAGCTCTTTGGTCTTGGCCATAGTGGAGTTTGGAGTCTGACTGTTTGAGGTTGTGGACAGGTGTCTTTTATACTGATAATGAGTTCAAACAGGTGCCATTAATACAGGTAACGAGTGGAAGACAGAGGAGCCTCTTAAAGAAGAAGTTACAGGTCTGTGAAAGCCAGAAATCTTGCTTGTTTGTAGGTGACCAAATACTTATTTTACCGAGGAATTTACCAATTAATTAATTAAAAATCCTTCAATGTGATTTTCTGGATTTTTTTTTTTCTCATTTTGTCTCTCATAGTTGAGGTATACCTATGATGAAAATTGGAGACCTCTCTCATCTTTTAAGTGGGAGAACTTGTACAATTAGTGGCTGACTAAATACTTTTTTTTCCCCACTGTATGTACATGTAATTTCTTGGTTTTTTTTTATTTTTAATAAATTTGCAAAAATCTAAAAAAAACTTCTTTCACATTGTCATTATGGGGTGTTGTGTGTATAATTTTGAGGAAAAAATGAATTTAATCCATTCTGGAATAAGGCTGTAACACAACAAAATGTGGAAAAAGTGAAGCGCTGTTAATACTTTCTAGATGCACTGTAAATACTGATTTGATGAAAATTTCATCCGAGGTTAGAAATGAAGCAAAGACCAATCTAGTGTATTTTGGGGGGGTGATCTGAATCTCTATCACTTGTTGGAAAATGAATGATGAAATATTTGAAGTTATACTGCAAAGTGCAGCAAATATGTAGTGCAAAATTATACAGGCACACAACTGACCTCGATGATTTCAGCAGAGGTCACAACTGACTGATTAAGCAGCACCCATAACAACAGTGCAATAAATGTAGTCATGCCAGAAAATAACACACAATACATCTAAATGACCTGATATGTGTGTTTTTATGACAGTATCCTAAATTTAATGGACAGTTCTGATTTAAGGAATTTCATTGAATTAATTCAGTTCAACTTTATTTGTATAGCGCCTAATCACAATAAAAAGTCATCTCAAGGCACTAGATACATAAGGTACAAATCATAAGTAATTCAGCGAGAACCCCAACAATCAAGCGATCCCCTATGAGCAAGCACTAGGCAACAGTATGAAGAAAAATCTTCCCACTGTCCCTCACACAGGATGCTTAATTGTTGGTGGCTAAAGTTGTGCCCTATGATTGGCTGTCAGGACTCAGGTCATAGTCTCCATAGTTGTAGTCCTTTTATAGACCCTATCAAGAGCAGAGATGTTGCAGGCTGTGTGGACGCACTCAGGCAATACCAGGTCAAAGATTGATGTACCGTCAAAATAATTTTGGAAACATTGTCTTCAGGTGAAAATCTTACATAGTGTTGTTTTATTCCATCACCATTCTATTATTTTTTTTTTTTCCAAGTGGGAACAAAACTGCAGTCAAACATGCAGAGCCCACCATTACCCCACAGTCTGGTATAAAGGAGCCTAACATGATAATAAACGGTACATGCTCACAGACAATGCTATAGCCAAGACATGCAACCATTTATTTATTTTAGGGATGCACTGAGATATCTTATTGACTGATATCGGCAAGTGAGATATTTTTATGTTGCACTGATTTTGCCCTGAAACAGACAACAGTGGACTACAGCTGCAAATTACGCAAAACATCCAGGACTGAAACATTTTAAAGTTTTCAGTTCAGTTTTCTTAAATAATGCACATTTCTTAGCCACTCCCAATACTGAATTTTATTAACAATATATAAACAAATGACTTTGTTTGGGCAAATGATCCTGGTTTTCATTTGAGAGTCATTTTTTGATTTTTCACTCATACGGTTCTGATTTTTTTTTCACGAAATTTGACACATTTTTCTTATAGATTTGTAATTTTTTTCAGTAAGTGATTTTTTTTTAAGTTAAATGAGACGTTTGAGGTTTTTTTTTTACTCTTTAAACCCGAGATTTGTGTCTCGTAAATGCCAAAGCGGTTCAGGGTTACGCGCGTGGCCCGGGAACCGCAGGTTTCGCGCGTGTTTACCGGAGGTTCTGATCCAGTCCAGCAGCTTTGGGAGCTCAGCCGGTCTCACTCTGCTCAGCAGCCGCTTCAGCTCAGCCTGAGCTTCTCCAACATCCATGCTGAGAACAGCGCAACTGTGTGTAGCAACCAAAACACCGGAACCGCTCAACGCAGAAGCAGCATTGTTACCAGATGTTCTTCTTCTTCTTTTAGATTAGATTGGCGGTTGGCAACCAGTTTACAGGTGCATTACCGCCACCTACCGGGTTGGAGTGTGGACAAGAGAATGGCGGGGGAAACAAAAAAACAAAATTAAATTCTTTTAATTAACCCAGTTGCACTTAAATATCTAAATAGACCTACATATATTTCTTTGACTGTTGTTCCTAACATGTTCTCCAAAATAAAACTTAAATTAGCCCTTTCCATTACTGCAGTCAGATGTTTCCTTTGTTCCTGGTATCCCTGACATTACAACAAACGCGCTGAACTGTTTCCGGAGAACCACAATGTGCACAGCTGCCAGTTGGGTGTTTATCTATAAGCGACTTTTGCATCTCAGCTCGCGCAAAGCATCATGGGAACATGGCTACCAAACATGCTCTATTAATACATTTAATTTATGGAAAGTTCCTGATCTACGAGCATATTGTATGCGTAGGGGTCTTCCAGGTTGTACCCGCAAATGCAAGGATAAACTAGTTGCGCTTGCATTCGTGGCCACGTTGCAGAAATTGGCCAAAATGGCCCCCTTTGTGTACGCTGACATAGCAGATTTTTTGCTGTCAAAGGATCAAGCTCCCTTACTTGCGAGACTCCAGACTACAAAGAAGGTAAGCAAGTGGTTTGACAGCTCAACTTTGGTTTTGTCATTTTGAGTAAATTTCACTACAAGATATTGTAACGTCGGGGCCATTTTAAGGGGGTCAGGGATTTCCCAGCATGCTTTGCCAGTTGAAAACGTTACTGTGTGTGTGTATTAAATGTGTTATTACTGAGTTATACTGCTGTGTCATTATAACTGCGTTATAATGACCCAGCAGTGTTTAGCAGGATTAGGGCAAGATGTATCATGTGTGTGTAACCATGATTGAAAGGGAGGTCTGGGAGAATGACCTCCCCTCCTCTCTGTGCTCAGAGGGGAAGTTGGGGGTCAGTGGTGTGTAAATAAAGCCTATTCATCACAACCATCTTGCTCCTCTTTCTTTGTGTGAACCTTGCATACGTCACACTGGTGTCAGGAGTGGGCATGGAGCAAGATGAGGATCAGAATCAGAATCAGATTTATTGCCATTGTTCATGTGATACACAAACTAGGAATTTGTCTCGGTGCCACGCTGCAACATTAAAAACATAATGAGAAAAAGGGATAAACTAAAAAACTAAAGGACTAGAAACGTGCAATAAGTGTAGAAAAATAAGTAATAATAAGTAATAATAATAATAATACTAGTAATAATGAGTAGTACTAGTCAAGGCAGTTTTAAAAAATTAGCATGTAGCAGATAATGTGAAGTACCACATAGTGCAGTCAATAATGCAACAGAAAAACAGTGATGATTGACATGAGTCTGGTTGAGCTGCTGTACATAGTGCACGAGAGTCAAAAGTCACTTAGTGTTCAGCAGTCTGATGGCAGAGGGGAAGAAGCTGTTCATGTGCCGGGAGGTTTTAGTCCGAATGGACCGAAGCCTTCTACCTGAGGGGAGGGGGGGCAAACAGCACGTGACCAGGATGTGAAGGATCGGCTATGATCCGGCCAGCACGCCTCCGGGTCCTGGAGATGTACAGGTCCTGGAGAGATGGGAGTTTGCAGCCTATCACCTTCTCAGCAGTGCGCACGACGCGCTGCAGCCTTAGTCTGTCCCTGGCAGTGGCTCCTGCGTACCACACAGTTATGGAGGAGGTGAGGATGGACTCGATGATGGCCGTGTAGAACTGCACTAACATCTTGGTGGGTAGCTTGAGCTTCCTCAGCTGCCGCAGAAAGAACATCCTCTGCTGGGCCTTTTTGATGAGGGAGCTGATGGTTGGCTCCCATTTGAGGTCACGGGTGATGGTGGTGCCCAAGAAGCGGAAGGAATCTGCAATGGTGATGGGAGAGCCTGAGAGGGTGAGGGGGGGCAGGGGGGATGTGACTTTCCTGAAGTCCACAATCATCTCTGCTGTCTTCAGAGCATTCAGCTGCAGGTTGTTGTGGCTGCACCAGGACACCAGCTGGGCCACCTCTTCCCTGTAGGCGGACTCGTCGCCGTTGGAGATGAGCCCGATGAGGGTGGTGTCGTCCGCAAACTTAATCAGCTTAACAGACTGGTGGGAGGAGGTGCAGGAGTTGGTATAAAGGGAGAAGAGTAGGGGGGAAAGTACACAGCCCTGGGGTGATCCAATGCTGATGCTAACAGAGTCTGAGACAGACTTCCCCAGCCGCACATGCTGTCTCCGGTCCGTCAGGAAGTCGGTGATCCACCTGCAGAGGGAGTCAGGCACGTTGAGCAGGGACAGCTTGTCCTGGAGCAGATCGGGGCGGATGGTGTTGAATGCGGAGCTGAAGTCCACAAACAGAATCCTGGCGTAGGTTCCCGGGGAGTCCAGGTGCTGCAGGATGGAGTGAAGGGCCAGGTTGACTGCATCGTCCACAGACCTGTTAGCACGGTAGGCAAACTGCAGCGGGTCTAGGAGGGGTGTGGTGATGGACTTAAGGTGAGACAGGACCAGGCGCTCAAAGGACTTCATGACTACAGAGGTGAGCGCTATAGGTCTGTAGTCGTTAAGTCCAGTAATCCGTGGCTTCTTGGGGACAGGGATGATGGTGGAGGATTTGAGGCAGGTCGGCACGTGACATTGCTTAAGGGAGGTGTTAAAAATGTCTGTGAAGACAGGAGCCAGCTCTTTCGCACAGTGTCTCAGGGTGGAGGGAGACACACCGTCCGGCCCGGGGGCCTTGCGCGGGTTCAGTCTGGAGAACTGTCTGTGCACGTCCTGCTCACTGATGACAAGGGGAGGGGGGGACCGCTTTTGATGAATTAGGGGCTGAGGAGGCAGTGGAGCTGGGTGGAGTGGGTGAGTTGGACACAGCTGACGAGGTGTCAAAACGGGCATAGTGTTGGGACAGTCTTTGACAAAGGGCTTTGTCATCCTGACCTTTAGAAGCCTGAGGCCGATAGTTGGTGATTTGCCTCAGTCCTCTCCACTGGATCCAGGCGGAGGTCCTGTGGCCGGAGCGGTTCATCGCTCGGCTGGGAACGGAGCGTAGAGCTGAGACGCCGGCCCCCGGAGAGGCTCGCCGAGATTGACGGAGCAGCGGACCCGACGGGACTGAGCAGAGCAAACCAGCCCCGTTTTCCGCCCTTTTCAGGGCAGGACGGGCTGGCGATTCCAGAGCGATTAGGAGCGGCGATCGACCGGGAGGTGACTTCCGCTGCACAGAGACAGGGTACATCGCACGGTACTGCCCCGCACACAGCGCACGACAAACTGGCCCATCGCCAACGTTAAATTAGAGCGAGCTGGCATGGAGGGAGAAAAAGCCGCCTTCTGCAGATGCTTCCCCCGGCGGTGACGTCACAGAGGCCTTTGGAGCGCAGCAGCAGCGGAGCGAGCAGGACAGATCCGGTCTTTTCCCGGGCTCGGCAGGGCTGGACGCCGGGACACAGGCCAGCGGCCGCCTGGGAGGTCCTGGCAGCGGTGGGAGTCATGGGACTCCCGCTGCCAGAGGAGGAACTGTGCGCGTCCTACCGCCACCCGCAGATGCTTTCCCTTTCGGTGACATCACGGAGGCCCTCGGCGCAGCAGCGACGCAGCGGAGCGAGCAGGACGGAGCGAGCAGGACGGAGATCCGGCCATTTTTCCAGGTGCGGCAAGGGCTGGACGCATGGACGCGGGCCAGCGGCCGCCTGGGAGACCTGGCAGCGGTGGGAGTCGGCCGGAGCGGGCATGGGACTCCCGCTGCCAGGGAAGGGACTGTGCGTGGTCCTACAGAGGTTGTCAGATGTGTCCATCCGCCCGCTGGTGGCCAAACTGGAACCCTACCCCAACCAGATATTCCGACCGAGACTCAGATGGCCCGTGCATGCCGCCCCGGCACCGGGCTGACTCGCATTGGATTTCTGAAAGTGGACTTTGAATTTTCTGGGGACAGAAACCAGTCCGGGGGGGGGGGCAGTGTAACGTCGGGGCCATTTTAAGGGGGGCAGGGATTTCCCAGCATGCTTTGCCAGTTGAAAACGTTACTGTGTGTGTGTATTAAATGTATTATTACTGAGTTATACTGCTGTGTCATTATAACTGCGTTATAATGACCCAGCAGTGTTTAGCAGGATTAGGGCAAGATGTATCATGTGTGTGTAACCATGATTGAAAGGGAGGTCTGGGAGAATGACCTCCCCTCCTCTCTGTGCTCAGAGGGGAAGTTGGGGGTCGGTGGTGTGTAAATAAAGCCTATTCATCACAACCATCTTGCTCCTCTTTCTTTGTGTGAACCTTGCATACGTCACAGTATAGCCTGCTTACTTAGATCTATAGGTCAATACTACTATAGTTTAAGTACCACACGTTTTCAATGATTTGCAGTTTTATTTTATACCAGCCTACTTATCAATGGCCTTAATTACATGTGTGTGTAGATCAAGCTTCATTACCAATATACAAAGAACTATATCCTAGATCCAGGCCTACCTGTCCCTACCTACTACTTCAGCGTTTAGACTCGTGTTGTGGAGAGTGTAAATAACGGAGGTGTGGCGGCATGAAATAAGGAGCGAACTGAGAGTTTTTAAGGGAGTTTATTAATCATACCGCCATCACAGAACTCACCCCAGTGCTGTGCAGGCGCGCCAGAGCGAGCTCTCAGGCTCTCGTGAGGAGACACAAAATGCGTGTCGTCAGAAGCAGTGGTCAGAGAGAGAGAACATGAGAATTTCAGTCAGCTTATATACCCAGTTACAGACAATACATGAAAGGCACATTTGCATCACAGTAACTGGCAGGAAGGCAATGGGACATTTGCATCACAGTCAGAGCAGGAAGCATGAACCTTTGCATTTGAGTCATACATAACAGCAGGATACTGGCGCCTGAACTAGACAAAGAGAGGCTGCCTATTGATGTCAGCCATTGTTCTGCTAATTGCTCCAGCTGAGCGCTCTGCTTGTCCCAGTCTGTTGTGGGGGTCACCCACAGTACTCCCCCCCAGAGGGCTCAGCGGGAAGCTGAGGCCTCGATAGTCCGGCTTTGGGAGCGAGCTGCGGGAAAGGCTCGCTGCAGGCGGCGGTGGAGGGAGGGGGGTGGGGGTAGCAAGTGCCAGCCCGGGATGGCGAAGTTGTCTGGGCCGCGCAAAAATTGCCTGTGGATCCGCGATGTTGAGGGGCTGTCCCGTTGAACGTGCGGAGGTCCACAGCAGCTGTAAGAAGAAAAATTAGTCTCTGACTCCTCTCGCGGCCATGAAGAAAAAAAGGAGCTGCAGCAGTGTGGGATTTGGCGTGTTGACTTTAGGTGCGCGCGCAGTCCTAAAGTCTTCGGGGACAGCTGACGGCTGAATTCCCTTGTGCGGCGTGGCTGAGACCATTACATAATCCTGTGAGCGAGCTGTGTGCGTGCTTCAGGTGTGTGAGCAGCCCTGAAGGTTCTGTGTGCAGCGGCGAAGGACGATGGCGGTCTGTGTGGAGCCGGTATTGTCCTGTGCGTGGTGCGCTGTCCTTGTAACCCCCCGGTGTGCGTGCGGGGGTTCGGTGCGTGGGTGGTCCGCTGTTGAGAGGCGAGTCAGGGTCAGGGAGCTTGATGGAGATCAGCGTCGTCGGCACCGATGGTCATCCCTGTAGAGCTGTTGCGTCGTTCGCTCATGGTGCGTTGGAGCGGTGAGAGGAAATAGACGATCTTTGTCCCTCGGGCTCGTGCAGATGCGTTGGAGCGGTGAGAGGGAGTAGACGATCTTTGTCCCTCGGGCTCGTGCAGATGCGTTGGAGCGGTGAGAGGGAGGAGATTGAGATTGAGATTGAGATTCAACTTTATTGTCATTACACATGTATGAATACAAGGTAACGAAACGTGACTTGGCATTTGGGCACGCTCTGCAGAGCGCATCCAAGGCCGGGGCAGCCGCTAGGCGCCAGTCATAAAGAAGAAAGGAAAAAAAAAAGAAAATGGATATGACACAGTAGGCGAGAGAAAAAAAACATGTTTTATCAGAATGACGCTCGGCAAGTGAGCGAAATTTTGATTGCAGGCAAAAAAAAACCCTCAATGCACATTTAGCAGACATTTAGCAGGAGATCACACACAAAAGTTGAGAGGCAGTGTATTGTATGCATGTAATGTTGTATGCATTGTGTAGTGTAAATGTAACAGTTGTTAGTGAGCAGCAGAGGGCGCCTCCTGGCAGTGGATAGATGTTATAATCATGTGACTTATAAACAAGTCCAGAGTCCAGAGTCTATCTCTTTTGCTCTCTCGCTTGCTTGCAGAAGGCACATGGGCGAGGAGGAGCGATGAGAGGGAGAAGACGTTCTGTGTCCCTCGGCAGGTCCAGCGTGGATGTCCCGATCTCAGGCGAGGGTCGCACCATGACGCTTTGTGCAGCCTTCACGGTCGTGGGTGATCTCCGAGGGAGTTCGCTTGGTGGTGGCTCTGCGTCGAGGTCTCCCTGTAGCAGAAGGGAGGGCAGATCATTTGCGTCAGGCTGCTGCGTTCGCTTGTCCTTGGAGAGTCACCGCCGAGGGCTGCCAGCGTGTTCTTTTCTTGGTCGGGTCACCAGTGTGGCTGTCCAGACCAGAAGGTTGCGTTGCACAAAGCTGTGCTTTCTCAGGGTCACCAGTGTGGCAGCATGAAATAATAAGGAGCGAACTGAGAGTTTTTAAGGGAGTTTATTAATCATACCGCCATCACAGAACTCACCCCAGCGCCGTGCAGGCGCGCCAGAGTGAGCTCTCAAGCTCTCGTGAGGAGACACAGAATGCGTGTCGTCAGAAGCAGTGGTCAGAGAGAGAGAACATGAGAATTTCAGTCAGCTTATATACCCAGTTACAGACAATACATGAAAGGCACATTTGCATCACAGTAACTGGCAGGAAGGCAATAGGACATTTGCATCACAGTCAGAGCAGGAAGCGTGAACCTTTGCATTTGAGTCATACATAACAGCAGGATACTGGCGCCTGAACTAAACAAAGAGAGGCTGCCTATTGATGTCAGCCATTGTTCTGCTAATTGCTCCAGCTGAGCGCTCTGCTTGTCCCAGTCTGTTGTGGGGGTCACCCACAGGAGGCAGATTTATGCAGCAGACGACTTTATTCACTCTCACATCAGTCATACACAGAAAAAGCATGTCTCAATACACCAAGGGCTCTCCTTTTATATCAACCGCCCATCTCACATCTGCATGACATCTCACATCACAATACATTCATCCCTTCTCCCCCAACTCCTTCTTCCTGCTACCTCACCATAATCTCCATACCTATTGTCCTTCTCTGTTTACCCTCTGCATCCAGTCTGAGATGATTAACCCAGCCTCTACACCGCCCCCCCCCACCACCAGAATCTCAGACCGAGTTTCAGTCCTCACGTCCTTTTGGCTTCAGTCTCCTCCCATATCTGCTGTAACGGGGGTATACTGCCTCCGCAGCGCTGCTGTGCCAGCGGGGGGCTCCTGAGGGTGTGTCTGTCTGCGGGTGGGCCATGGCGAGGGGGGGGAACCTTCGACTTGCCCATGTGGCTGCTCTGATGAATCGTTTACCTGGGGAGTTCTCAGTGGGGGTCTTCCACGCCGAGGGGCCCAAGCCAACAGCACT
This sequence comes from Pholidichthys leucotaenia, assembly GCA_020510985.1. NCBI lineage: Eukaryota > Metazoa > Chordata > Actinopteri > Cichliformes > Pholidichthyidae > Pholidichthys > Pholidichthys leucotaenia. The sequence continues at coordinate 51,383,045 of CM035842.1, forward strand.
TGCTCGTCCGCCACCACAAAGGCGGGCTTAAGTCTATCTATGCATATTTTCTCCCGACGACCCCCCAAGTCTAACAAAAAATGTTTGTCCCCTGTTTCCAGCACTCTGAACGGGCCATCGTAGGGTGGGCACAATGGAGGGCGGTGGGCATCGTGCCTGACGAACACGAACGCCGCGTTCTTCAAAGTTTTTGGCACGAAAGCGCGTGGAAAACAGTGGTGGGCTGGGCCGGGCAGCGTGCCTGTGTCTGCACTACACTGCAAACGCTGAGACGGGCAGTTGTTCGGCACGGGATTATCTGGTAAAAATTCCCCGGGCAGCCACAGTGGCTGAGAAAAAACCAGCTCTGCCGGGAAAGCCTCCAAATCCTCTTTTGGTGCGGAACGCAACCCCAATAAAACCCACGGCAACCGGTCTACCCAATTTTCATCTGTCAGCGAAGCCCTGAGCGCTGCTTTCAGTGACCTATGAAAACGCTCGCATAACCCATTGGCCTGTGTGTTGTATGCGGTTGTGCGATGAATTGCAACACCCAGGCTATGGGCCATCGCGGACCAGAGGTCAGAAACAAACTGAGGGCCCCTATCGGACGTAATGTCCAACGGGATTCCAAAACGTGCCACCCATGTCGTCAAAAAAGCGCGCGCCACGTCCGCGGACATGGTTTCCACCAGCGGGACTGCTTCTGGCCAGCGTGTGATGTGGTCCACCACTGTCAGAACGTGCATGCACCCCTGCGATGGCCGGAGGGGGCCCACGAGGTCCACGTGAACATGGTCGAACCTCTTCGCCGGTATACGAAACGGCTCCAAAGGAGCCTTCATATGTCTGTGTTCTTTGGCTCGTTGGCACGCTACGCAGGCTGCAGCCCACTCTTTCACTTGTTTGCGCAGGCCTGGCCACACGAACTTCACTCCCACTATTTTGACTGACGCGCGCACTCCTGGGTGCGCCAGAGCATGAACTGACTCAAACACGCTGCGGCGCCAAGCAACTGGGACCACTGGGTGCGGGCGTCCCGTGGAGACGTCGCAGATTGGGGGGGGGCTGCCGTCTTGCAGTACTCTGCTCTCCAGCCTTAACCCTGTTGGTCCAGACTGGAGCACGCACACGTCCGTATCCCCAATCTGCTCTGCGGCCATGGCTGTATAATCTATCCCCACGCAGACCGGGGCCACTACTGCGCGCGAGAGGCAGTCCACCACCACATTCAGTTTACCCGACACATGCTGAATATTGGTTGTAAACTCCGAGATCGCGGCCAGCTGTTTCTGCTGCCGGCCCAACCATGGTTCCAAAACCTTGGCCATCGCGAACGTTAGCGGCTTGTGGTCCACGAATGGGGTGAAGCTGCGCCCTTCCAGCCAGAGCTGGAAGTGGTGTATGGCCAGGTGGAGAGCCAGCAACTCTGTCGAACGCGCTGTATTTACGCTCACTGTTGCGCAAAGCCCTGCTGAAAAAAGCGAGCGGCTGCCAAGAACCGGCGACACGTTGCTCCACAACGGCCCCTATGGCCAGGTCCGAGGCGTCGGTAGTGAGCGCTATCCGGGCCACCGGGTCCGGGTGCACCAACAGTGCGGCGTTTGCCAGGGCTGTTTTAACCTCAGAGAATGCCTGCTCCCACTCCGGAGTCCATTCAACTCCATCCGCGGGTTTCCGCCTCTTGAGCGTGGCGTACAATGACTGCATGAGTTGAGCTGCGTGGGGGAGGAACTGTTTATAAAAGTTAACCATCCCCAAAAATTCTTGCAGCGCCCTGACCGTCTGAGGCTGGGGAAAATTCCCCACAGCGCGCACTTTGTCGGGCAAGGGTATCGCTCCCTCCGGTGAGACGCGGTGCCCCAAAAAATCAATCCCCTTCACGCCGAACTGGCATTTCGCCGGGTTGATTATTAACCTGTGCTCCTCCAACCTCCGGAAAACCGTCCAGAGGTGGGTTATGTGTTCGTCCTCAGAAGCACTGGCCACCAGGATGTCATCCAGGTAGACAAACACAAACGGCAGATCGCGCAACACCGCATCCATCATGCGTTGGAATGTCTGTGCCACTCCTTTTAATCCGAAGGGCATGCGTAAAAACTCAAACAAGCCAAACGGAGTTATTACCGCTGTTTTGGGTATGTCCTCCGCGCGCACTGGGACCTGGTGGTAACCGCGGACCAGGTCTATTTTAGAAAAAATGCGTGCCTCGGCGAGGTGAACGGAAAAATCCTGAATATGGGGAATCGGGTAGCAGTTGTGCACTGTGGCGTTACTCAATCTGCAGAAATCTCTGCACGGTCGCCACGATCCCTCGGCCTTAGGGACCATGTGTAGCGGGGATGCCCATGGGCTGTTCGAGCGCCTGATGATGCCCAACCTTTCCAAGTTGGCAAACTCCTCGCGCGCTATGGCCAGTTTAGCAGCGTCCAAGCGCCGAGGTCATGCGAAAACAGGCGGCCCAGTGGTGGTGATAAAGTGTTCCACCCCGTGTTTAGCGATGGCCGCCGAAATCATCAGGACCGTGAGTGCTGGGAACTGAGTGAGCAGTGTGTGGAACTTACCGCCTGGAGCTGTGACGTTGGCTTGTGTTATTGGCCCGGCCCCTCAAGCTGTATGGGGGAGAGAATCAAAAGACATTGCATTAACCAAGTGTCTGTTAGCAACATCGACTAGCAACCCGTGTGCACACAGAAAATCAGCTCCGAGGATTGGGAAACTCAATGCCGCTATGACAAAAGTCCACTCGTACATACGGCCGTGTAGGGATAAAGTCAGTGTTCTCTCACCAAAATTCTTAATGTCCGAGCCATTTACTCCTACCAGCCCGGGGCCGCTAGCTCCCGCTAGCCGATCGGCATAGGACGGCAGGATGATGCTCTTCTGGGAGCCGGTGTCTACAAGGAACCGTCTCCCCGAGCACGAGTCCGTCACGTAGAGCAGTTTGTTCTCTTCACCGGCGGTCGCAGCTGCTACCGATTTCTGGCCTTGGCATTTCCCGAACGCTTGAATTGGCACGGTGGCACACATGTGCGTGCGTTCTCTCCAAAGCGGCGGTGGTAGAAGCAGAGCGTGTCTCTCTGGCGCTCCCTGGCCCCCGCTGCCACTACCGTCGGCGGCTCCTTGCCTCCGCTGGTCGTCTCGCTGGGTTCCGACACTGCCGCGTTCACTATGAGGGCTCTGGTAGTGAGGATGATCTGATGTGCCTCCTGGACTAGCGCACGGTAGTCACACGCGGCCAGCAACAGCGAATTTGCCGTTTATTATTTCTTATTTTCAATAAGTCCTTACAGACACAACATGTGCCTAAGATCTGGAAAGAAGCCGTGGTTGTTCCCGTTCCAAAATCCAGCTGTCCTAAAACGGTAAACGACTTTAGACCAGTCGCTTTGACTTCAATTTTAATGAAAATTTTTGAAAAACTGGTCAGATGTGAGGTCCTAAAGCAGACTGAGCATGCATTGGATCCTCTGCAGTTTGCCTATAGGTCTCACAGAGGAGTGGAGGATGCCACTGTCACTCTGTTTAACATGCTTTTTAAACATCTGGATTTTAATGGGACACACGCCAGACTTTTATTTGTGGACTTTTCCTCCGCCTTTAATACAATCCAACCTCATATCTTAGTTGAAAGGCTCCTGCAACAATTTGATTTCAGCAATAATCTGGTGGGTTGGATTCTGGATTTCTTAACCAACAGGACGCAGAGAGTAAGGGTCAATGGTACATTGTCTGACCTAAAGTGCTCTTCTACTGGCTCTCCTCAGGGGTGTGTGTTGTCACCACTAGTCTTCATCCTGTACACAAACATGTGTCGGAGCAGACATGACAACAGACACATTATAAAGTATGCTGATGACTCAGTTATTGTCAGTCTCCTCCAGGATGGTGAGAGTGGCCACGGCCCAGTAGTTGATGATTTTGTTCACTGGTGTGAGGATTCCTACCTGCAGCTGAATACGACAAAAACTAAAGACATGATTATTGTCTTTAGGAGGAAAAATCACAGGCACAAAGTCACCGTACTAAAAGGCCAGACCACCGAATGTGTACAGTCCTACAAATATCTTGGGACGATTATTGATAGTAATTTAAACTTTGAAGAGAACTGTGAAAGGGTGTGCAAAAAGGGTCAGCAACATTTGCATTGCTTGAGAAAACTTGCACGCTTCCAAACTGACCGAACCATAATGACAATGTTTTATCGGGCTTTTATTGAATCTGTTTTATCCTTTTCTTTAGTGTTTCTTTAGGGGCTGCACGGTGGCGCAGTGGTTAGCACTGCGGCAGCACAGTTTACCCTTGGCCGGGGGATTGTGGGGGATCGTGGGATCGTGGGTTCGATCCCAGCCCCCGACCAACAGTGATCTGTGTGGAGTTTGCATGTTCTCCCCGTGTTGCGTGGGTTTTACTCCGGGATTTCTCCGGTTTCCTCCCACATGCCAAAACATGCATGTTAGGTTATTGGCTGTTCTAAATTGTCCCTAGATATCTGTTTCCTATAGGCCCTTAGATAGAGGGTTAGTATTAATGAAAGCGCTTTTGAGTGGTCTTTGTGACTAAAAAGCGCTATATAAGTGCAGGTTAGTTAGTTAGTAGTTAGTTAGTTGTCATGGTTTGGTCAATAAAACTGAAACAGAGGAAATCCTTGGATCAGGGTAGTTGATGGTCCAGTCGTTGCTTGGTGAGCCACAGCTGAGCCTGACATCCCTGTACACCAGACAAGTACAGAGGATGGCTACCTCCATTTTAAACGATGACTCCCACCCTTTGCACTGCAACTTTCAGCTTCTTCCCTCAAGACGGAGGTTTGCTGTCCCAAAAAAGTAGAACCCAGCACTACAAAAACAGCTTTGTTCCTGCTGCTGTCAAAGAGTTGAACAAGCTGTAACAATATATTGCACATAATTTAGGTACCTATTTATTAACTCCATTTTATATTTACTTATTTTTGTAGGATGTTACTTGGGTTCTAAATATTTTATTGGGTTTTAGACCTTTGAGTTTTCAACCTCTTTGACTAGTTTTTAACTTTTAATATGACCCTTCTCTCTTACCTCTGGTTTTTCTCCCATCTCTTTGTCTTTTTATACCCTGATTGATGGAGCCTTGAGTATTTTTATCATGTTTATAGTCAGCTTCATATGTGCCTGTGTTTGTGTCTATGTTGAATGTAATTTGTGGCTTGTAAATATGGATGTCACCAGACTGCAAAACAAATCTACCTACGGGTACAAATAAAGTAACCTGAACCTGATCCTGAATTGGCCAGGACCGCTCTGGCCACTGTTGGGAGGTTCCGGAAGAAAAGGTGGGCAAACAGAAAATGCCCGTCGTCCGTGCCCATCAACGCTAACATCTTCTCCATCAGTTCGACCGCCGACCCATCTCCTAACTCGGAGTGCCTCAGGAGCCTCTCTGCTCTCTCGCAGTCTGAGAGTGTGTAGCGCCGGGTCAGCGCGGCCTTGAGAGCCCCATATTTGTCGTGGGCTGGAGGCTGTTGGAGCAGGCTCGCTACTTGCTGAGACGTGCGAGCGTCCAGTGCTGCAACCACATAGTAATATTTGGTGTCGTCTGCCGTTATTCCCCGGAGGGCGAACTGAGCCTTGGTGTGGTGGAACCAAGACCGCGGGTCGTGCAGCCAAAAGTCCGGTAGTTTGACCGAAACAGCGCACGCGTTGCTGGGGGTTCCCGTCCGGGCCGTCTCTGGGATGCTTGCCGCGTCGCTGCGGCTTCCCGTCTGGGCTGACTCCGGGGTTCTTGCCTCTGATTATTTTTCACAGAATTCGTCAAGGGGTCACCAGTTTGGAGAGTGTAAATAACGGAGGCAGATTTATGCAGCAGACAACTTTATTCACTCTCACATCAGTCATACACAGAAAAAGGATGTCTCAATACACCAGGGGCTCTCCTTTTATATCAACCGCCCATCTCACATCTGCATGACATCTCGCATCACAATACATTCATCCCTTCTCCCCCAACTCCTTCTTCCTGCTACCTCACCATAATCTCCATACCTATTGTCCTTCTCTGTTTACCCTCTGCATCCAGTCTGAGATGATTAACCCAGCCTCTACACCATCAATTAGGCTAGAACTTGAACAATACACAACACTATTTAATTATGTTATAATATAGACTTACTGCTTTAATCCAACAATTACGTTCGTCCAGATCCTTCAGCTCCGTGGGGAATGTATATAACGTGAATGGCGGCAGACATGTGCACACGCTGGTCCCGAAGTTACACGCATGTATGCTGCAAGTTTGCTTTTTCCACCGCTCTAGATGATACATGCTGTTGCCACACTTCACTATGGCACAATGTGCACCTGGCATAACAGCGATTTAAAGCTTGAAGCAGACTTTAAACGGCAATTGTTCAGGTGTGACAGTACGGTCTCTATACAAAAGCAAGGGCAGCTACCGAATGTTTGGTTGTGGTTAACTTTGAACTCACATAGTCCGCACATGCACACTCGTAATGCGAAAGTTGCTTATTCTATGTAGTGTTTGGTTTAAAGTCGTGTGTATGGCTGTGTTGTTAGACATGTATATGTTGGACAATGCATATGTGATTTAATCTCACGATGAAGGAGAACCACAGAGCTGCAGCCCCCTGCGGTGCGGAGCCACAGAGACTGGACCCCCTGCGGAGAACAGGGGACAGAAGACTTCCTGACCGCTGAGGCTCGAGAGGAGAGAAGGGGGAGTTATGTAAATAGAAAGTTAACGGATGTGAATAAAAGGATTTTGATATAGATGTGTGAATTCCCCTATGAGGGAAATGGGTTGATGTGAGAATGTTTAAAAGGGAGAACTTTGGTGTGTTCACCCTCTTTGTTCGCTGCTCAGGAATGAGAGCAGACAGTGGAATGATTACTTGAATAAACTGGAATGAAAGGCAATTCGGTTTCCTTATTCAAGTCTCCCCACATTGGTGACTGACGACGTTGAGAATGAACGAAGAAATTCTCAGGGTCCCGGACTCACAGCGCTCAGAGCTGGCGAGCGCAGTGGCCGTTAAGCTGCCTGATTTCTGGCAGGATAACCCACGGTCGTGGTTTCTGCAAGCAGAGTCGCAATTCGCGCTCGCAGGAGTAACGGTGGATGACACTAAGTTCCACCATGTCATCGCTAAACTGGACAACAGCACAGCTCGGTGCGTGCAGAGCTTGGTGGAGCAGCCACCCGCGACCGACAGGTACGGCAAGCTGAAATCCACCCTCATCAAGTTTTTCACCCCCTCGGCTGAAGTGAGGGCGAGGAGGATCCTGTCTTTGCTAGACCAAGGTGGACACAGGCCGAGCGCCCTGATGGAGGAGATGATACAGCTGAGAGGGTTGGACAACGATGATTTCATTTTTCAGTTCATCTTCCTCTCCAACCCTCCCGGCGCATGCGAGAAGCACGCTGGCCGGCAAAAAGTGTCACACCCCTGGAGGAGTTCCGGGAGCTGGCCCAGGAGGGCCAGATGGGATTCCTGGACGCCTGCGGCGGGCAAGCAACCACAGCGGCGACCCGAGACAGCGGGGAGCCAGGGGCGGCAGAACCAGACTGGCCGACGATGGCGGCAGCACGGCCGCGACGAGGTGGAGCCAATAGCCCGGTGGCAGAGGCGCGGACACGACACAGCGGAGGAGAAGATCTCTGCTTTTACCATCGGAGGTTCGCAGAGAAGGCACGCAGGTGTGTGCCGCCCTGCATCTTCAGGAGTTCGGGAAACGGCAAGACCGGGGGTCGCTAGCAGCTTCGACCCTCGGAGAACGCAACAAGCTGCTCTACATCACGGATACGCGCTCCAGACGAGAGTTCCTCATCGACACCGGAGCACAAGTGAGCTTCATCACCCCAACATACGCGGACCGGGTGGCGGGACCCCACGGTAGCGGAGCTACAGCGGCAAATGGCTCGAACATCAACACCTACGGGAGAAGGACCTTGCCTTTGTGCTTACATGGCCGCACATATGAATGGACTTTTGTAATAGCGGCGGTGAGTTTCAACATGTTGGGCGCGGATTTTTTGTGTTCACACAATCTGTTAGTTGATCTTGCTAATAGACGGCTGGTAAATGCACTCTCTTTTTACTCTCTCCCCTGTTCAGCTCGAGTGTCCCCGCCACCAGTACAGACCCACGTCGCTACAGCAGGTGGTAAGTTTCACACACTCCTCACCCAATTTCCAGCGCTCACTGTGCCCACTTTTTCAGCGACGGTCGCGAAAGCACGGGGTGAAAACACTTTATCCCCACGTCTGGTCCTCCCGTGTTTGCAAAAGCTCGGCGCTTGGATGCAGTTAAGCTCGCCATTGCGCGAGAGGAGTTCGCCAGCCTGGAGAGGCTGGGCATCGTTCGTAGGTCGAAGAGCCCGTGGGCTTCGCCGCTGCACATGGTACCGAAAGCCGATGGCTCCTGGAGACCGTGCGGGGATTACCGCAGGCTAAACAACGCTACGGCACACGAACGTTATCCCATCCCGCACATTCAGGATTTTTCGGTGCACCTGGCGGGGGCGCGCATTTTTTCAAAGATTGATCTAGTTCGCGGCTATCACCAAGTCCCGGTCCAACCGGAGGACATTCCTAAAACAGCGGTAATAACCCCGTTCGGACTTTTCGAATTTTTACGCATGCCGTTTGGTCTCAAAGGGGCAGCGCAAACATTTCATCGGATGATGGATGCCGTGTTACGCGATCTCCCTTTCGTGTTTGTGTACCTCGACGACATTTTGGTCGCGAGTACTTCAGAGGACGAACACGAAACGCACCTCACAGCAGTTTTTAGGAGGCTGGGAAGAGCACGGCTTAATAGTTAACCCAGCCAAGTGCCAGTTCGCGCTCGAGCGGATCGATTTTTTGGGTCACCGCGTCTCCCCGGAGGGAGCGGTTCCGTTACCAGAGAAAGTACGCGCGGTAAGCGGATTTTCCCCCGTCACAAAACGGTCAAATCACTACAGGAATTCTTGGGGATGGTGATTTTTATAACCGATTCCTGCCCCACGCAGCTCAAATCATGCAACCGTTATATGCCGCGCTCAAAAAACAAAAACCGACCCAGGCGGTCGAATGGTCCCCGGAGCGGGAGCGCGCGTTCACAGAGGTTAAAAAAGCCTTGGCTGACGCTGCGCTCCTGGCCACACCCAGACCCTGCAGCACGTATCGCGCTGACGACAGACGGCTTCAGATTTAGCCATAGGGGCCGTTATTGAGCAACAGGTAGCCGGAGTATGGCAGCCTTTGGCTTTCTTTAGCAAATCTTTAAGCGCGGCTGAACGAAAATACAGCGCGTTTTGACAGAGAACTGTTGACGCTGCATTTGGCTATTCGCCATTTCCAGTTCTGCTGGAAGGACGGTGCTTCACCGCTTATGTGGACCACAAGCCGCTCACATACGCCATGGCCAAAATTTCAGATCCGTGGTCCGGCAGGCAGCAGAGGCAGCTGGCCCGCAAACTCGGAATTTACCACTGACATTAGGCACGTCCGTCGGGCAAATTCAATGTAGTAGCGGATTGTCTCCTCACGCGCGTTCACGACCCCAACACGCGCAGAGGCAGAACGGGCCACCGTGACCGGCCGCAGGAGAGCGGCACGGTGGCGGCGCGCAGCCCCCGGTGCACGTGGGTATAGATTTACGCAGCCTTGGCAGCGGACCAGGGGGCGGACGCAGACGTGCGCGCGCTCCAGTCTGGACCAACGGGGTTAGGCTGGAGAGCAAGTGTTTACAAACCGGTATGCCCCCCCTGATCTGCGACATGTCGACGGGCGCCCGCGTCCGGTGGTTCCGGCCACGTGGCGCCGCCGTGTTTTTGACTCGGTCCACTCACTGGAGCACCCCGGGGGTGCGCGCGTCGGTGAACTAGTGGCCGAAAAAGTTTGTTTGGCCGTGTGCCTGCGCAAGAACGTGAAGGTATGGGCAAAAACCTGCATTTCCTGTCAACGGGCCAAAATTCACAGGCACACAAGAGCCCCGTTAGAACCGTTCCGCATTCCGGCCATGAAGGTTCGACCATGTGCACTTCGACCTTGTGGGCCCCCTACCGGCAATCACAGGTGTTCGACGTATCTTTTGACAATGGTGGCACCGCACCACAACTTGGCCGGAAGTGGTCCACTTGCGACGACCACGGCCGCGGAGGTGGCCTCAGCGTATTTTTTCAAAACGGGTTTTTGTTTTTGGGTGGCCGCGCTTCTGTGGGTGTCCGTCGGACATTACCGTCCGATAGAGGACCGCAATTCATCTCTCTGGAGCTGTGGTCAGCGTATGGCCAACCGGCTTAGGGAGCCAATTCACCACAGCACTACGGGCTTACCACCCCTCAGGCTAATGGTTTAATGCGAGCGTTTTCATTAGGTCTTTGAAGGCAGCACTCAGAGCGGCCGCTCACCGGATGCAGATTGGGTAAATAAACTGCCATGGGTTTTATTAGGGTTGCGTTTCTGCGCTAAAGAGGACTTAGACGCCTCCCCAGCGGAGTCTGGTATTCGCACAAAACTTCTGAGGCTGCCCGGGCGAGTTTTACCAGAGCATCCCGGAGCCCCCCACCCTCCCTCTGCTCTGGGAACCGTTAGTCGGCACGGGAGCAACACGCTCCCGGGTCCGGCTCATCACGCTTTTCCACGAGTTTTCGTCCCCAAGGCTTTGAAAAATGCCGACTTCGTTTTTGTCAGGCGCGAAGCCTAAAAAGCAACGCTCAAACCGCCTTACGAAGGGCCATTTCGAGTGCTGGAGGCAGGTGATAAGCAAATTTGTGCTAGATTTTGGAGACAGAAAAGAGACAGTCAGTATTGACAGACTAAAACCTGCTTTGTCATGAAGGAACGAATCTGTACCGGTCGCGGTGGCGCCTCGACGAGGCAGGCCCCCGCAAGGGACAAAATAATCACTCTCTTCCCCAGTCAACAGAACCGAAGCAGAAAGGGCAGCCGCAGGCAAAGGCGGGGCCCTCTCACAGCAGATTCGGCAGACGGCTGAAGCCCAAGCGGCGCACAGACTGAATGTTGGTGTGATTATTCAGTAATGAGTAGGGTGCTATTAAATTTTAAGAATTAGTCTGTTCTTCATCGTTTGGGGGGGGTTATATGGCTGTGTTGTTAGACATGTATATGTTGGACACTGCATATGTGATTTAATCTCACGATGAAGGAGAACCACAGAGCTGCAGCCCCCTGCGGTGCGGAGCCACAGAGACTGGACCCCCTGTGGAGAACAGGGGACAGAAGACTTCCTGACCGCTGAGGCTCGAGAGGAGAGAAGGGGGAGTTATGTAAATAGAAAGTTAACGGATGTGAATAAAAGGATTTTGATATAGATGTGTGAATTCCCCTATGAGGGAAATGGGTTGATGTGAGAATGTTTAAAAGGGAGAACTTTGGTGTGTTCACCCTCTTTGTTCGCTGCTCAGGAATGAGAGCAGACAGTGGAATGATTACTTGAATAAACTGGAATGAAAGGCAATTCGGTTTCCTTATTCAAGTCTCCCCACAGTGTGTCCTATTCTTAGCTGGGTGATGACTTTCTCTTCTTTCCTGTTTCTGCCCACTCCCATTCCAAAGTTTACCTGCTTTTGAATGTAATAAAGATGTCTTCCTGTGTCTACTAAGTCCCAATATTGTTGCCACTTATGGGGTAACCCCCACAACAGCCACAGACAAACAGAGCGCTCAGCTGGGGCAATTAGCAGAGCAATGAGATGTGTGTGTTGAGATCAATAGGCAGCCTCTCCGTGTCTAGTTCAGGCACCAGTATCCTGTGGATATGTATGACTCAAATGCAAACATTCATGCTTCCTGCTCTCATTGTGGTACGAATGTCACATGCCGCCCTGCAATGTCTTTGATGTTAACATGCCTTTGATGTATTGTTTGTAGCTGGGTATTTAAGTGGCTGAATATGATATGTTCACTCTCTTCTCTCTTCTGACTCTGACTGCTTTTGACTACTGCTCATGAGAGCCTGAGAGCACGCTCCAGCATGCTTATACAGTAGCTGGGGTGAGCTCCGTGATGGCGATGATCGATGAATAAACTTCCTTAAAAACTCCAGTCGCCGTGCCTTATTTTAACATCGCCACAGTGTGTCCTATTCTTAGCTGGGTGATGACTTTCTCTTCTTTCCTGTTTCTGCCCACTCCCATTCCAAAGTTTACCTGCTTTTGAATGTAATAAAGATGTCTTCCTGTGTCTACTGAGTCCCAATATTGTTGCCACTTTTCCTCTATTTACTTTATAATTATGGATTTGCCTTCTGCCTTACTGAGTGAGATTTCCGGATTTATTGCTTCCAATTTTACTGATTGTTTTGCTAATAAATCCACATCCTCATTACCCTCTATTCCAACATGGGCTGGAACCCAAAAGAAAGTTTATTGTCTGACCTTTATTGTAGAGGTTGTAAATTAAGGAGTGGATTTCTACAATTAGGTCCTGCCTACATGACTGCAGTGACTGAATACTCTTGAGAGCTGCCCAACTGTCTGAAGCAATGACTGCATTATTTCTATAATTTATCTCCAGCCACTGTAAAGCTAATATGATGGCAACTAGCTCAACTGTGTATACAGATTAGTGATTACTGGTTCTTTTTTTGATAGCTATTTTATATTGAGGAATGTATACCACAGCTCCACTATGACCAGTTGCAGGATCCTTGGAACCATCGGTAAATGCTATCAGCCTGTTTTTGAAGTTCTGTTCAATATATTAATGCACTATATAATCTGTTGCTGATTGATTATATTGTCTCCTCAGTTGTTGTATTTGAAAATCTACCAGTGGCATCTCAAACAGCCATGGAGGAATAACAGACAACAGGACCATTGGGCTAAATTCTATGTATTTTAATCCTGCCTGCTCAGCAATGGCATCATTTATCCATCCAAAACTACCAATGCTGGACTCATTGTGTTCCCAGCAATCATTAAAAATAGCTTTTGCAGGATGTGACCTCTTATACCCCGTCAAATTGATCCAGTAGGCCAGCATTAATTTGGTTCTTCTTAATCTTAAAGGCATTTCACCCATCTCTACTTGAATCACTGATACTGGAGAAGTTTTAAATGCACCACAACATAACCGAAGAGCCTTTGTCTGTCATGTGTCTGAGCTCATGGTTTCACTGAGCTCAGACCTTCACTTTATCCCTAAGTATTGTATGTCTGATTAGTTTGATTTTGTTAGTTTCCTGTATATATTTTTGGGGTTGTTTATATTTGGGCCTCCCCTTTTCCCAGACACTCCCTTTAACTGCTCACAGTCTGCTCCCCTGTCAGCTCAGCTGTGAGTAGTTGATCTAACTAGGTTACCTGCTCGCTCAGTGACTCACACCTGCAGCTCATTCCCTTCTGTGTATTTAAGCACTGCCTTTTCACTGTGTTGGTGCATCAATATTGGATCAACTTCTGATCCCTCCATTTCTCCCAGCCTCTGAAGTGTCTTTTACTTCTCCAGAGCGCTCTCTGCTCTGAGGCCCATCCTATACTGTAAGTTATTCTTGTTTTGCATTTTTGTATTGTTGGCACTATTTTTGTACTTTGTTATTTTTGTTATTAAATGTCACAAACTCAATTCAGCACCTGAGTTTGCCTTCCTGCCCCGTAGGGGCGTTCATAACAGTCTGCTCTATATCCAGTTGGTTCAGGTGACAATCAGCAGCCGACATGAATGCAACACAGTCATAGTCTAGTGTAGCTCTCATTAGACCTCAATACACGCTCAACAGAGAGGCTCTAGAGGCCCCCCAGTCCCATCCTGACAGATATCTCAAAATGTTATTTATTTTTTTACATTTTCCTTTAGTTTTTTCAGTATGCTGCTTCCAAGTTAGTTTCTCATCAAACAACACACCTAAATACCGAACTACCTTTACTTACTCTAACTTTTGGCCTTAAAGTTTTAAAGAAATTTCTTTGTGACTTTTAGAGAAGCAAATTATTTGTGTCTTTGAGGCCGATAATTTAAAAGCCCATCGATTCGCCCATTGTTCAACCTGGTCTATTGTTGCCTGCATTTTCCTCTGAATGTACACAAGATTATCTCCCCTTATTCATAAGGCCCCACCATCTGCATGCAAGGCTTTCCCTATTCCACTATCGATTCCTTCAAAAATATCATTAATTGTGGAGTATGGGAAATGATGAGGCCAGTTTATGAACAGACGAAGTTTATTAACACTCTCTCATCATTCATACACAGAAAAGCATGAAAGCATTCAGGCACGGTTCTCCTTTACATCTCCACCGCTCATCTCACATCTGCGTGACATTCCACATCACACTGCATGACATCCAACATCACAATACATTCACCCTTAAACCCCCCGTCTACTGTTTACCCTCTGCTTCCTGAATGAGACACTGTCTGACTCACTCAAGCCTCTACAACTCTACAATATGCATTTTGTGTCTGCTACACCCCCCCCTTCCAGACAGAGTTTCAGTCAGCACGTCTTTTGGGCTTTAGTCTCCTCCCATATCTGCTGTAACGGGGGTCTCTGTGCCGGCGGGGGGCTGCTGGACGTGTGTCTGACTGCGGGTGGGCCATGGCGAGTGGGGGGGGGGAGAAAAACCGCTTTGCCCGTGTGGCTATCCTGGTGAATCGTTTGCCTGGGGAGTTCTCAGTGGGGGTCTTCCATGCCGAGGGGCCCGGGCCAGCAGCACTTGCTCGTCCGCCACTACAAAGGCGGGCTTAAGTCTGTCTATGCATATTTTCTCCCGACACCCCCCCAAGTCTAGCAAAAAATGCTTGTCCCCTGTTTTCAGCACTCTGAACGGGCCATGGGTGCAATGGCGGGCGGTGGGCATCGTGTCTGACAAACACAAACTCCGCATTCTTCAAAGTTTTTGGCACAAAAGCGCGTGGAAAACAGTGGTGGGCTGGGCCGGGCAGCGTGCCTGTGCCTGCACTACACTGCAAACGCTGAGACGGGCAGCTGTCCGGCACGGGATTATCTGGCAAAAATTCCCCGGGCAGCCGCAGTGGCTGAGAAAAAAACAGCTCAGCCGGGGAAGCCTCCAAATCCTCTTGCGGTGCGGAACGCAACCCCAATAAAACCCACGGCAACTGGTCAACCCAATTTGCATCTGTCAACGAAGCCCTAAGTGCTGCTTTCAGTGACCTGTGAAAACGCTCGCATAACCCATTTGCCTGTGGGTTGTACGCGGTTGTGCGATGAATTGCAACACCCAGGCTGCGGGCCATCGCGGACCAAAGTTCGGAAACAAACTGAGGGCCCCTATCGGACGTGATGTCTGACGGGATTCCAAAACATGCCACCCATGTTGTCAAAAAAGCGCGCGCCACATCCGCGGACGTGGTTGCCGCCAGCGGGACTGCTTCTGGCCAACGTGTGGTGCGGTCCACCACTGTCAGAAGGTGCGTGCACCCCTGCGACAGCGGGAGGGGGACCGTCCACGTGAACATGGTCGAATCTTTTAGCCGGTATACTAAACGGCTCCAAAGGAGCCTTCGTGTGTCTGTGCACTTTGGCTCGTTGGCACGCTACGCAGGCTGCCGCCCATTCTTTCACTTGTTTGCACAGGCCTGGCCACACGAATTTCACTCCCACCATTTTGACTGACGCGCGCACTCCTGGGTGCGCCAAAGCGTGAACTGACTCAAACACGCGGCGGCGCCACACGACCGGGACCACCGGGTGCGGGCGTCCCGTGGAGACGTCGCAGATTGAGGGGGGGCTGCCGTCTTGCAGTACTCTGCTCTCCAGCCTTAACCCTGTTGGTCCAGATTGGAACGCGCGCACGTCCATATCGCTAATCTGCTCTGCGGCCATGGCTGTATAATCTATCCCTACGCAGACCGGGGCCACAACCGCGCGCGAGAGGCAGTCCACCACCACATTCAGTTTACCCGACACATGCTGAATATCGGTTGTAAAC
This sequence comes from Pholidichthys leucotaenia, assembly GCA_020510985.1. NCBI lineage: Eukaryota > Metazoa > Chordata > Actinopteri > Cichliformes > Pholidichthyidae > Pholidichthys > Pholidichthys leucotaenia. The sequence continues at coordinate 51,398,920 of CM035842.1, forward strand.
TCCAAGATCGCGGCCAGCTGTCTCTGCTGCCGGCCTGACCATGGTTCCAAAACCTTGGCCATCGCGAACGTCAGCGGCTTGTGGTTCACGAACGCGGTGAAGCTGCACCCTTCCAGCCAGAACTGGAAATGGCGTATGGCCAGGTGGAGAGCCAGCAACTCCCTGTTGAACGCGCTGTATTTACACTCGCTGTTGCGCAAAGCCCTGCTGAAAAAAGCGAGCGGCTGCCAAGAACCGGTGATACACTGCTCCACGACGGTGTGTGAGTGCTATCCGGGCTGCCAGGTCTGGGTGCGCCAACAGTGCAGCGTTTGCCAGGGCTGCTTTCACCTCAGAGAATGCCTGCTCTCGCTCTGGAGTCCATTCGACTCCATCTGCAGGTTTCCATCTCTTGAGCGCGGCGTACAATGGCTGCATGAGTTGAGCTGTGCGGGGGAGGGAACGGTTATAAAAGTTAACCATCCCCAAAAATTCCTGCAGTGCCCTGACCGTCTGAGGCCGGGGAAAGTTCACCACGGCGCACACTTTGTCGGGCAACGGTATTGCTCCCTCCGGTGAGACGCGGTGCCCCAAAAAATCAATCCCCATCACGCCGAACTGGCACTTCGCCAGGTTGATTATTAACCCGTGCTCCTCCAACCTCTGGAAAACAGTCCTGAGGTGGGTTACGTGTTCGTCTTCGGACACACTGGCTACCAGGATATCATCCAGGTAGACGAACACAAACGGGAGATCGTGCAGCACCGCGTCCATCATGCGCTGGAACGTCTGTGCCACTCCTTTTAATCCGAATGGCATGCGCAGAAACTCGAACAAGCCGAACGGAATTATTACCGCTGTTTTGGGTATGTTCTCCGCGCGCACTGGGACCTGGTGGTAACTGCGGACCAGGTCTATTTTAGAAAAAATGCATGCTCCGGCGAGGTGAACGGAAAAAATCCTGAATGTGGGGAATCGGGTAGCGGTCGTGTGCTGTGGCGTTATTCAACCTGTGGAAATCGCTGCACGGTTGCCACGACCCCTCAGCTTTAGGGACCATTTGTAGCGGGGATGCCCATGGGCTGTTCGATCGCCTGATGATGCCCAACCTTTCCAGGTTGGCAAACTCCTCGCGCGCTGTGGCCAGTTTAGCTGCGTCCAAGCGCCGAGGTCATGTGAAAACGGGCGACCCGGTGGTGGTGATAAAGTGCTCCACCCCGTGTTTAGCGATGGCCGCCGAAAACGTCGGGACCGTGAGTGCTGGGAACTGAGTGAGCAGTGTGTGGAACTTACCGCCTGGAGCTGTGACGTTGGCTTGTGTTACTGGCCCAGCCCCTCGAGCTGTACAGGGGAGAGAATCAAAAACCTGTTAGCAACATCAACCAGTAAACTATGCGCACACAGAAAATCAGCTCCCAGGATTGGGAAACTCAGTGCTGCTATGACAAAAGTCCACTCGTATGTACGGCCGTGTAGAGATAAAGCCAGTGTTCTCTCACCAAAGGTCTTAATGTCCGAGCCGTTTACTGCTACCAGCCCGGGGCCGCTAGGTCCTGCCAGCCGGTCGGCGTAGGTCGGCAGGATGATGCTCTTCTGGGCTCCGGTGTCCACGAGGAAACGCCTCCCTGAGTGCAAGTCCGTCACGTAGAGCAGCTTGTTCTCTTCACCGGCGGTCGCAGCTGCTACTGACTGCCGGCCCTGGCATTTCCCGAGCACTTGAATTGGCACGGTGGCGCACATCTGCATGCGTTCTCTCCAAAATGGCAGTGGTAGAAGCAGAGCGTGTCTCTCTGGCGCTCCTTGGCCCCTGCTGCCGCTACCGTCGGTGGCTCCTCACCTCCTCTGGTCGTCTCGCTGGGCTCCGACGCCGCCACGTTCACCGTGAGCGCTCTGGTGGTGAGGATGATCCGGTCTGCCTCCTGGGCTAGCGCACGGTAGTCACGCGCGGCCAGCAATGGCGAATTGGCCAGGACCACTCTCGCCTCTGTTGGAAGGTTCCGGAGGTAAAGATGGGCAAACAGAAAATGCCCATCGTCCGTGCCCATTAACGCCAACATCTTCTCCATCAGATCGATGGCCGAACCATCTCTTAACTCGGAACGCCTCAGGAGCCTCTCTGCTCTCTCACAGTCCGAGAGCGTGTAGCGCCGGGTCAGTGCAGCTTTGAGAGCCCCGTATCTGTTGTGGGCTGGGGGCTGGTCGAGCAGGCTCGCTACCTGCTGAGCTGTGCGAGCGTCCAGCACTGCAACCACATGGTAAAACTTGGTGTCGTCTGCCGTTATTCCCCGGAGGGCGAACTGGGCCTCGGTGTGGTGGAACCAAGAGCGCGGGTTGTGCTGCCAAAAGTCCGGTAGCTTGACTGCAACAGCGCACGCGTTGCTGGGGGTTCCTGTCTGGGCCATCTGTGGGATGCTTGCCGCGTTGCTAGGGCTTCCCATCCGGGCCGACTCCGGGGTTCTTGCCTCGTGTTCCATAATACGTCTCGGGTCACCAGTGTGGAGAGTGTGGGAAATGATGAGGCCAGTTTACGAACAGACGAAGTTTATTAACGCTCTCTCATCATTCATACACAGAAAAGCATGAAAGCATTCAGGCACGGTTCTCCTTTATATCTCCACCGCTCATCTCACATCTGCGTGACATTCCACATCACACTGCATGACATCCAACATCACAATACATTCACCTTTAAACCCCCCGTCCACTGTTTACCCTCTGCTTCCTGACTTGAGACACTGTCTGACTCACTCAAGCCTCTACAACTCTACAATATGCATTTTGTGTCTGCTACATAATCATAATATTAAACAAAACAGGGCTACACACGCTGCCTTGGGGGGTACCATTTTCAACTTGATATATTTTGGAGTACTCTGTACCAACTCTTACCTCAATCATTCTGTCAAACAGGATGTAGCATCAATCCATGTGGCTCCAATCTAGAAAATCACTCTTCACCTTAAAGAAATTGTTTGACCCAAAAGTCTGGTCAAGAATTGTTTCCTTCATCTAAGAACCACAGTTGGAAAACACATTCCAAGGTAAAAGGTATGATAAGGATCTCATTTAGTGCCAGGAACGGATTAGTTTCGAGTCATAAATCCCAGAGCTTCCTCCCCAGCAAGGCAGTTTTATGCTTAAAGTACTGTTTTGAGACATCTCAGATACTTTGGACTGCATTCCACAGGTTGCCAGGAATTATCCACAGCTCAATATTGCCCCTTCTGTCAACTCAGGGACATGTTGGATTTAATCAACATGGGAATTTTGTTTTATCTGCTGAAATAATCCTTTCTCCTCAAGACTTTATTTTTCCAGGAAATACTGCTCAGAACACTGTTGAAGATGACCGCCTCTGTGTTGGACAATGATGGGTTTGAAATGTTTCATTAATCACTGATTTTTAAATGTGCTGCATGTTTGAAAATGCTTAAATGAACCTTATTCTAATGCATGTTAATTATAGAAGGACAAGTTTATAAAAGTGCATGCTCACTGAAAGTTAGTCATGAATCACTGAAGTTAGCTTAGATTTTATATTAAGTATATAGTTATTGAGAGTTTCATTGACCTCTTTTTCTAAAATTAAACTTTCAAATGTTTCCATAACTCAGCACCCGAGCACTTGCTGGTTTCATCCAAAGACAGGACAGCAGCAGAGCCACCAGGAGTTCTGTTAACAATAACTGTAAAATATTCCACTGCGGAATCACATTTGGACAAACAGCTTTCTCTATAAAGGGCAGTCACATCTGGAACCCATGCCAAATGAAATTAAAATAATAACGGACCTTTAAAACATTCACTAAAAAGGTTAAAAACTGGCTGAAAAGAAACAAGAATGTACCCATGTGTGGGGGAGACTTGAATAACGAAACCGAATTGCCTTTAATTCCTGTTTATTTCAAGTAATCATCCACTGTCTGCTCTCAATCCTGAGCAGCGAACCAAAGAGGGTGAACACACCAAAGTTCTCCCTTTTAAACATTCTCACATCAAACCATTTCCCTCGCAGGGGAAATCACACATCTCTACCAAAATCCCTTTATTCACATTCATTAACTTTTTCTTTACATAACTCCCCCTTCTCTCCTCTCGAGCCTCAGGCGGTCAGGAAGTCTTCTGTCCCTTGACCTCCGCAGGGGGTCATGGCTCTGTGGCTCCGCACCGCAGGGGACTGCAGCTCTGTGGCTCTCCTTCATCGTGCGGTTATTAAATCACATATGCAGTGTCCAACATATACATGTCTAACAACACAGCCATATAACCCCCCCCCCAAACGATGAAGAACAGACTATATCTTAAAATTTAATAACACCTTACTCACTACTGAATAATCAACACCAACATTCAGTCTGTGCGTCCGCTTGGGCTTCAGCCGTCTGCCGAATCTGCTGTGAGTTGGCCCTGCCTTGCCTGCGGCGCCTTTCTGCTTCGGCTCTGTTGACTGAGAAGAGAGTGATTATTTGCCCTTTGCGGGGGCCTGCCTCGTTGAGGCGCCACGTGCGACTGGTACAGACACGTCCTTCATGACAGAAGCAGGTTTTAGTCTGTCAATACTGACTGTCTCTTTTCTGTCTCCAAAATCTAGCACAAATTGCTTATCACCTGCCTCCAGCACTCGAAATGGCCCTTTGTAAGGCGGTTTGAGCGTTGCTTTTAGGGCTTCGCGCCTGACAAAAACAAAGTCGGCATTTTTCAAAGCTTTGGGGACGAAAACTCGTGGAAAAGCGTGATGAACCGGGCCCGGGAGCGTGTCTGCTCCCGTGCCAACTAACGGTCCCAGAGCAGAGAGAGGTGGGGGCTCTGGGTGCTCTGGTAAAAACTCGCCTGGCAGCCTCAGAGTTTGTGCGAATACCAGCTCCGCTGGGGAGGCGTCTAAGTCCCCTTTAGGCGCAGAACGCAACCCTAATAAAACCCATGGCAGTTTATTTACCCAATCTGCATCCGTGAGCGACGCTCTGAGTGCTGCCTTCAAAGACCTATGAAAACGCTCGCATAAACCATTAGCTTGAGGGTGGTAAGCCGTAGTGCGGTGAATTTTGGCTCCTAAGCCGTTGGCCATCGCTGACCACAGCTCAGAGATGAATTGCGGTCCTCTATCGGACGTAATGTCCGACGGAACCCCGAAGCGCGCCACCCAAGCCGTTAAAAACACGCGAGCCACCTCCGCGGGCCGTGGTCGTCGCAAGTGGGACCACTTCCGGCCAACGTGTGGTGCGGTCCACCCATTGTCAAAAGATGCGTGAACCCCTGCGATGCGGTAGGGGGCCCACCAAGGTCGACGTGCACATGGTCGAACCTTCTGGCCGGAATGCGGAACGGTTCTAACGGGGCTCTTGTGTGCTTGTGAATTTTGGCCCGTTGACAGGAAATGCAGGTTTTTGCCCATTCCTTCACGTGCTTGCACAGGCACGGCCAAACAAACTTTTCCGCCACTAGTTTCACCGACGCGCGCACCCCTGGGTGCGCCAGTGAGTGGACCGAGTCAAAAACACGGCGGCGCCACGTGGCCGGAACCACCGGACGCGGGCGCCCCGTCGACATGTCGCAGATCGGGGGAGCATACCGGTTTGTAAACACTTGCTCTCCAGCCTTAACCCTCTTGGTCCAGACTGGAGCGCGCGCACGTCTGCGTCCGCCCCCTGGTCCGCTGCCATGGCTGCGTAATCTATACCCACGTGCACCGGGGCTGCGCGCGCCACCGTGCCGCTCTCCTGCGGCGCGGTCATGGTGGCCCGTTCTGCCTCTGCGCGTGTTGGAGTCGTGAACGCGCGCGAGAGACAATCTGCCACTACATTGAATTTGCCCGCAACGTGCCTAATGTCAGTGGTAAATTCCGAGATTGCGGCCAGCTGCCTCTGCTGCCTGCCGGACCACGGGTCTGAAATTTTGGCCATGGCGTATGTGAGCGGCTTGTGGTCCACATAAGCGGTGAAGCACCGTCCTTCCAGCCAGAACTGGAAATGACGAATAGACAAATGCAGCGCCAACAGTTCTCTGTCGAACGCGCTGTATTTTCGTTCAGCCGCGCTTAGAGATTTGCTAAAGAAAGCCAAAGGCTGCCAAACTCCGGCTACCTGTTGCTCAATAACGGCCCCTATGGCTAAATCTAAAGCGTCTGTCGTCAGCGCGATACGTGCTGCAGGGTCTGGGTGGGCCAGGAGCGCAGCGTCAGCCAAGGCTTTTTTAACCTCTGTGAACGTGCGCTCCCGCTCCGGGGACCATTCGACCGCCTGGGTCGGTTTTTGTTTTTTGAGCGCGGCATATAACGGTTGCATGATTTGAGCTGTGTGGGGCAGGAATCGGTTATAAAAATTCACCATCCCCAAGAATTCCTGTAGTGATTTGACCGTTTGTGGACGGGGAAAATCCGCTACCGCGCGTACTTTATCTGGTAACGGAACCGCTCCCTCCGGGGAGACGCGGTGACCCAAAAAATCAATCCGCTCGACGCCGAACTGGCACTTGGCTGGGTTAACTATTAAGCCGTGCTCTCCCAGCCTCTTAAAAACTACTGTGAGGTGCGTTTCGTGTTCGTCCTCTGAAGTACTCGCGACCAAAATGTCGTCGAGGTACACAAACACGAAAGGGAGATCGCGTAACACGGCATCCATCATCCGCTGAAATGTTTGCGCCGCCCCTTTGAGACCAAACGGCATGCGTAAAAATTCGAAAAGTCCGAACGGGGTTATTACCGCTGTTTTAGGAATGTCCTCCGGTTGGACTGGGACTTGGTGATAGCCGCGAACCAGATCAATCTTTGAAAAAATGCGCGCCCCCGCCAGGTGCACCGAAAAATCCTGAATGTGCGGGATGGGATAACGATCGTGCGCCGTAGCGTTGTTTAGCCTGCGGTAATCCCCGCACGGTCTCCAGGAGCCATCGGCTTTCGGTACCATGTGCAGCGGCGAAGCCCACGGGCTCTTCGACCTACGAACGATGCCTAGCCTCTCCAGGCTGGCGAACTCCTCGCGCGCAATGGCGAGCTTAACTGCATCCAAGCGCCGAGCTTTTGCAAACACGGGAGGACCAGCTGTGGGGATAGTGTTTCACCCCGTGCTTCGCGACCGTCGCTGAAAAAGTGGGCACAGTGAGCACTGGAAATTGGGTGAGGAGTGTGTGAAACTTACCACCTGCTGTAGCGACGTGGGTCTGTACTGGTGGCGGGGACACTCGAGCTGAACAGGGGAGAGAGTAAAAAGAGAGTGCATTTACCAGCCGTCTATTAGCAAGATCAACTAACAGATTGTGTGAACACAAAAAATCCGCGCCCAACATGTTGAAACTCACCGCCGCTATTACAAAAGTCCATTCATATGTGCGGCCATGTAAGCACAAAGGCAAGGTCCTTCTCCCGTAGGTGTTGATGTTCGAGCCATTTGCCGCCGTAGCTCCGCTACCGTGGGGTCCAGCCACCCGGTCCGCGTATGTTGGGGTGATGAAGCTCACTTGTGCTCCGGTGTCAATGAGGAACTCTCGTCCGGAGCGCGCATCCGTGATGTAAAGCAGCTTGCTGTGTTCTCCGAGGGTCGAAGCTGCTAGCGACCCCCGGTCTTGCCGTTTCCCGAACTCCTGAAGTTGCAGGGCGGCACACACCTGCGTGCCTTCTCTGCGAACCTCCGATGGTAAAAGCAGAGATCTTCTCCTCCGCTGTGTCGTGTCCGCACCTCTGCCGCCGGACCATTGGCTCCACCTCGTCGCGGCCGTGCTGCCGCCGCCGTCGGCCAGTCTGGATCTGCCGCCTCTGGCTCCCCGCTGTCTCGGGTCGCCGCTGTGGTTGCTTGCCCGCCGCAGGCGTCCAGGATCCCATCTGCTTCCTGGGCCAGCTCCCGGAACTCCTCCAGGGTGTGACACTTTTTGCCGGCCAGCGTGCTTCTCGCATGCGTCGGGAGGTTGGAGAGGAAGATGAACTGAAAAATGAAATCATCATTGTCCAACCCTCTCAGCTGTATCATCTCTTCCATCAGGGCGCTCGGCCTGTGTCCTCCTTGGTCTAGCAAAGACAGGATCCTCCTCGCCCTCACTTCGGCCGAGGGGGTGAAAAACTTGATGAGGGTGGATTTCAGCTTGCCGTACTTGTCGGTCGTGGGTGGCTGCTCCACCAAGCTCTGCACGCACCGAGCTGTGCTGTTGTCCAGTTTAGCGATGACATGGTGGAACTTAGTGTCATCCACCGTTACTCCTGCGAGCGCGAACTGCGACTCTGCTTGAAGAAACTACGACCGTGGGTTATCCTGCCAGAAATCAGGCAGCTTAACGGCCACTGCGCTCGCCAGCTCTGAGCGCTGTGAGTCCGGGACCCTGAGAACTTCTTCGTTCATTCTCAACGTCGTCAGTCACCAATGTGGGGAGACTTGAATAACGAAACCGAATTGCCTTTAATTCCAGTTTATTTCAAGTAATCATCCCACTGTCTGCTCTCATTCCTGAGCAGCGAACAAAGAGGGTGAACACACCAAAGTTCTCCCTTTTAAACATTCTCACATCAAACCATTTCCCTCGCAGGGGAAATCACACATCTCTACCAAAATCCCTTTATTCACATTCATTAACTTTTTATTTACATAACTCCCCCTTCTCTCCTCTCGAGCCTCAGCGGTCAGGAAGTCTTCTGTCCCTTGTCCTCCGCAGGGGGTCCAGGCTCTGCGGCTCCGCACCGCAGGGGACTGCAGCTCTGTGGCTCTCCTTCATCGTGCGGTTAAATCACATATGCAGTGTCCAACATATACATGTCTAACAACACAGCCATACCATGTATGAAATGTTTGTCTGCAGGGTGAGAGTGAATCAAGGGAAGGAATGAATGTGTTTGTTTATAGTGAGTGACGAAGGGAGGGAGGCCTGAAATAGGCAAATGTGTGTCAGGTTGTTATATTTGTGCATTTATAATATTTATAATATTTTTAATTGTGTATTTATAACATATTTATAATCTTTTTTGCATTGATGTATGTGGTTATTGTGTTGGGGTTTTTTTTAAAAATCTTTTTCCTTTCCTTCTTTTCTTTTTACTTGTTTCTCCTTTCTAAAGCCCATCCAGGGACAAGAGTTGCAAATTAGCTAATAGCTATACACTCTTTGTGCAACACATCAGATTGATTGTCGTTGATTAATTGTCTATGTTTATTGCACTGTCCCTGTCAAATAAACAAATCTAATAATGATTTCATCGTTAAAATGTGCATATGCCTTCTGAAACTTATGCCAATCATCTGACTGGTACCAGCCAGTCACCAGGCTGTCTCTGTTGGATGATGCCTGTTAGAATAATTTTGAGCTTAAATTATTCAAAGTCAAATAATCAGGCGGAAAGTTGAATTTATGTACATTTATTACAAAATCACCCCATTGGCCACCTTGGGGGAGAGGTTACAAGGCATGACATTCAGACACACCTAGAATCTCTGAAGAATCCATTCTTCTAAGTCTGATATATATAGGTAGGAGAAAGGAGAGGGAAGATGAGGATAAGGGAAGGGACAGAATGGGACAGTCCTGATAACTGAGCTTATCCAGGCAGACCTCAGACACTCTGGAGACATGGGTCATGAAGACATGAGATCCATAAAACTAACAGAATGTCCATGAAACACTAATCTGTAAGATGAGGAGTTCCTGTGTATTCCTGTGACCTGAAACAGGACATGTCAAAGAGTTTATAATAAATGGCTTAGTTCATTCCTTATGCATGTACTGATCCTCAGTCTGAACTCGCTGAAATTGCTCACAGAAACAGGCTAAGAATATATAAACTTATCCTATATGGAATGCACATATTGTGGAGGAATAAATTCAGGCGAGATGTGACAAGCTGGAAGGTTGCAGTTTTATTTCCTCCATCAAAATGAGACGCACTTGTAGCGCTGTGCGCCACAGTGGTCTACTGTGTTGTGTTGCTGAGGCATTTATAGCAAGCTCTTTTATACATGTTATACAAACAGAGAGAATGCATGGCACATTAGCATATTGATATACATATCGGTCAATACATATGATTAGCCTGACCCACTGGTGCCCAGACGTCTTCTCCTTAATCCGGGGATGTATAAACAATAGTCCATTGTTCTGGTTGTCCCCTCCGGGGCTCTCTGTCCGTATGTGAATGATCCTCTGCTTCTTCCGGACCTTGTGAGTGTGAGGATGAATGTCCCTGTAGATTGTGGTGAGGAAGGACAGTGGTGGAAAGGACAGTGTGCTCTGCTCCGAGTTCCAGCATGTTGAACGGCTGTGGATCGACACCGGTGTGCGTCGTGCGTAATGGAACCAGACGGCGATCGGCCGGCTATAGGGAGTGAGATGCGGGAAGAGCGCTGTGGAGGATGAGTGGGAGGGGGGTGGGAGTAAGTGAGTGCCGGCCCGGGACGTGAAAGGTGTCCGGGCCACGCAAAAATTGCGTGTGGGTCCGCGATGGTGAGGGACTTTCCCGTTAAGCCTAGTGGTGATCCACAGCGGCTGTGAAAAAAAACCCCCAACTGAGTCTCTGACTCCTCTCGCAGCTCGATCCAGCGAGGATATGGGGAAGGTGAGCGGCCAAATTCCCCGAGGATGCATAGCAGCTGTGAAACAACTGCAGCTGTGTGAAGGAGCTGGCGGTTTGGCTTTTAGGTGCGGAAGCAGCCCTAAAGCCATCGGGGACAGCAATTGGCTAAATTCCCCTTGTGTGCCGTGGCTGAGAAACCCGTACAAAGTCCTGTGTGCGGGCTGCACGTCTGCTTCAGGTGTGTGAGCAGCCCTGAAGGTTCCAAGGGTGGCGATCAGCCGTGTTTCTCAGGCATGTGCAGCGGCAGAGGACGATGTATCAGGCTGTGGAGCCGTATTGTCCCTGTGTGTGGCGCGCGCTTAGCGCCGTGACCACAAGCTGGCAGTTGCGTTGTCCTCGTAATCCTGCGGTGTGCGTGCGGGGCTTCGTTGTCACGAGCTGAGTCAGGGTCGGGGAGCTTGGTGGAAATCAACGCAGTTGGCGTCGATGTTTTCCCCGTTCAGGCTGCTTCCTTCGTTTCACTCGTGTCGCCGTTCATGGTGCATGTGGGTCCAAGTGCTGTCCGCCCCGGGGAGCGCGTTCCAGTGAGGATGAAGAGGTTGCAGGTGTTCGCTGGTCCTCTGGAGTCCACAGCGCGCTGAGAGGGAGCAGACGGTCATTCTCTCTCGTCAGGTCACCAGTGTGGAGGGAAAAGATCAGGTGAGGGGCGCACCATGACGCGTGCTGGGGCTTCCCGTCCGGTTAATCTCCGGGGTGTTCGCCTTGTGTTCCATTCTTCGTCAAGGGTCACCAGTATGGTGGAATAAGTTCAGGCGAGATGCGAAGAGCTGGAAGGTTGCAGAGTTTTATTTCCTCCATCAAAATGAGATGCACTTGTAGCGCTGTGCGCTACAGTGGTCTACTGTGTTGTGTTGTTGAGGCATGTATAGCAAGCTCTTTTATACATGTTATACAAACAGAGAGAATGCATGACACATTAGCATATTGATATACATTATCAGTTAATACATATGATTAGCCTGATCCACTGGCGCCCGGATGTCTTCTCCTTAATCTGGGGATGTATAAACAATAGTCCATTGTTCTGGTTGCCCCCCCCCTCCCGGGGGCTCTCTGTCCGTATGTGAATGGTCCTCTGCTTCTTCCGGACCTTGTGAATGTAAGGATGAATGTCCCTGTAGATTGTGGTGGGTCACCACAATATAAACATTAAACATGGCATATGAAAGGTATGATACTTCTCAAATATAATAATACATTATTAATATCAGTAGTGTACATAATATGGAATTTTTCTATCATATTCCCCCCTTGATGCTTAATAAAGCATCAGGATTAAAAGAAAAATAAAGTGAATGAATTACTATGTTGTGGTATACATTACTCATATATTCCATACCTGCATACGTTGGAGCATGTGGAAATGTGTGGGGCAACATATGCAAAGGAATTTCACACCCCTGAAAGGACAAAGGAATCTCACCGCCGTGTGAAGACCAATGACGTCACAGGACGCCATGGCAACAGACTTGACACCTTCACCCCCTTAGGCGAGGAGAGGTTTTGCCATCACCTCCCAAGACGGAGGGAGGAGTTAACAGGACTAATGGGGATTTAGATAACGGGGGGATTTCAGCTTGTGTTTTGCATGTCTTGGATGTGTGCCTGTATTTAACCAGCGAGCTGGGCAGAATTCTTTCTCTTTGCCTTCTGCCAAGCTCTGCACCATGATGAGACAAGATAGAAGAGTTGTTCATTAAAGACTCTGCTTTTGTGATACAAAACCGCCTCGTTATTTCCAGCTCTTCTACACTGGTGACCTTGACGCGAGTATGGACCTGAGGCGTTCTTCAAGTGACTCATCCGCGGCGAATCTGACTTACGCCAGCGACAACGCAGACGAGGGAACAAGCAGACAGCTGTTCCCCCCGGCAGAGGGTACCGAGAGAGCTCAACCGAGCTCCAGCACCACCGTGAGAGCCGAGGCAAGGCACTCTCACCCGGCGGGCACAACAGTGATGATGTGCACAAACGCCGTCGCTGTTAAACTGCCAGAATTCTGGCGAGAAGACCCGGCCTCTTGGTTTCTCCAAGCCGAAGCCCAGTTCATACTGGCGGGCATCACGGCAGACGATACTAAGTTCTACCATATCGTCTCCAAACTCGACTCCGCCACTTCGAGGTGTGTGCGAAGCTTGATCCAGCGACCACCGGCCCGGGACAAGTATGAGACACTCAAGGCGACCATCGTGGCGAATTACGTCCCGTCGGCGGAAGAAAGAGCCGAAAAAATCCTGGCAGTCTACGGCCACAGAGGGGGCAATCCAAAGACCCTCATGGAGGATTTACTGCAGCTCAAGGAGGAGGACAATGATAATTTCCTCTTTCAATTTATTTTCCTCAGCACGCTACCACCACACATGAGAGGGACACTCGCCAGTATGAAGTGCAACAATCATCAGGACTTCCGCACGCTGGCCAACGAGGCTTATCGACTCATCAACGCCTGCAGAGATTGGACACCCACAGCGGCATCCGCAGACCTCAAAACTGACGCCCCGAACCTTGGAGAGTCACAAACCACGGAGCAGGCTCAACCCACGGTGACAGCAGCGCGGCCCAAGCGCAACAAACAGAATGACGTCTGTTATTATCACCACCGCTTTGCCGAGAAAGCCCGGAAATGTGTTCCCCCCCTGCAAGTTTACGATGTCGGGAAACGCCAAAGCCGAGGGCCGTTAACGGCAGCGGTTCTCAGCGAGAAAAATAAGCTGTTATACGTGACGGATGGACACACAGGCAAGCAGTTCCTCATCGACACAGGAGCCCAGCTGAGTTTCGTCATGCCCTCCCACGCAGATCGAGCCATGGGCACCCGGGGCAATGGAGCAGTGGCAGCCAACGGCTCGGACATCGACATGTTCGGGGAAAAGAGCCTGCATCTCCTCATTCACGGCCGCAGCTACAGATGGACATTTGTTGTAGCGGCGGTGAGTTTTAACTTGTTAGGCGCAGATTTTCTGTGTGCACACGGGTTATTAGTTGATCTAGCAAATAGGCGCCTGGTTAATGCACTATCTTTTGCTTCTATTCCTTGCTCAGCTCAAGTCTCTCCACCACCTGTGCAGGCCAACGTCACCACGGCAGGAGGTAAGTTTGAGCAACTCCTCACCCAATTTCCAGCACTCACAACCCCCAAATTCTCAGCCACTGTAGCCAAACACGGGGTTAAACACTTCATTCCAACAATGGGACCTCCCGTTTTTGCCAAAGCTCGCCGCTTAGACGCGGCCAAGCTCAACATAGCAAGGGACGAATTTGCAGCTCTTGAAAAATTAGGCATTGTCCGACGTTCAAAGAGCCCTTGGGCTTCATCACTTCACACGGTTCCGAAATCCGACGGTTCTTGGAGACCGTGCGGAGATTACCGCAGATTAAACAACGCTACAGCGCATGACCGCTACCCCATTCCTCACATACAGGACTTTTCACTACATTTAGCGGGTGCGCGCATTTTTTCAAAAATAGACTTAGTCCGCGGTTATCACCAAGTTCCAGTCCGAGCTGAAGACATTCCTAAAACAGCGGTTATAACCCCTTTCGGCCTTTTTGAATTCCTGCGAATGCCTTTCGGCCTCAAAGGTGCTGCTCAGACTTTTCAGCGTATGATGGACGCAGTCTTACGCAACCTCCCCTTTGTTTTCGTCTACCTCGACGACATGCTGGTAGCCAGCTCATCGGAGGAAGAGCACGAGTAGCATCTCACTGCCGTTTTTCAGAGGCTAGAAGAGCACGGATTAATAATTAATCCAGCCAAATGCAAATTCGGCGTATCGCAAATTGATTTTTTGGGACACAGAGTCTCCTCGAAAGGGGCAGTTCCGCTTCCAGACAAAATTCATGCGATAGAAGGTTTTCCACGGCCCCAAACGGTCAAATCGCTACAGGAATTTTTGGGGATGGTTAATTTTTACAACCGTTTCCTCCCTCATGCAGCTCAGCTCATGCAGCCCCTGTATGATGCGCTCAAAAAAAAGAGAGCTTCCAACGCGGTCGAATGGACCCCGGAACGAGAACGCGCTTTTGCGGAAGTTAAAAACGCCCTAGCTAACGCCACAATGTTAGTCCATCCAGATCTCTCGGCCCGCATTGCTCTAACCACAGATGCTTCAGACTTGGCCATAGGGGCAGTTGTAGAACAACTTGTCAAGGGGGTCTGGCAACCTTTAGCATTTTTTAGCAAATCGCTAAACCCGACGGAACGCAAGTACAGCACTTTTGACAGGGAGCTGCTGGCGCTCCATTTATCCATCCGCCACTTCCAGTTTTGGTTAGAAGGGGGGAGTTTCACGGCTTTTGTGGACCATAAACCGCTCACTTGTGCTATGGCTAAAATTTCAGAACCTTGGTCGGGCAGACAACAAAGACAGCTAGCTGCGATTTCAGAGTTCACCACAGACATTCGACATGTAGCGGGCAAACTTAACGTAGTAGCGGACTGTCTCTCTCGCGCTGTGGCACCGCCAGAGCACGAGGAGACAGATTACACTGCTTCAGCAGCTGAGCTTTTCTCTAACGCAAACACATATGCAGCACCTATCCATGAAGGGATAGATTATGCAGCCATGGCGGAAGAACAAGGTAGTGATGCAGACGTGCGCGCGCTCCTGTCTGGACCAACAGGGTTAAGGCTGGAGGAAAAAGGGTTGCGCGATGGTGTGCCCCCCCTAATATGTGATGTTTCAACCGGCCGACCTCGCCCGTTAGTACCGGCTGCTTGGCGCCGCCGTATTTTCGACGCAATTCACTCCCTCGCGCACCCAGGTGTGCGCGCCTCGGTCAAAATGGTTGCCGAAAAGTTTGTGTGGCCAGGCCTGCGCAAAAAACGTAAAAGAATGGGCAAAAAACTTGCATTCCTTGTCAGCGCGCCAAAGTACACAAACACACAAAAGCCCCTCTGGAGACTTTTCCCATCCCTGCTAGAAGGTTCGACCACATTCATGTCGACCTCGTGGGGCCACTGCCTTCCTCCCAGGGTTTCACACACCTGCTAACAATGACAGACCGCACCACGCGCTGGCCAGAGGCAGTCCCTCTAGCGGCAACTACAGCGGAGGAAGTCGCTCGCGTTTTTCTAACAAATTGGGTGGCACGTTTCGGCGTCCCATCAGACATCACGTCAGATAGGGGGCCTCAATTTGTCTCAGAGCTCTGGTCAGCCATGTCCAACAGTTTAGGGGCAACAATTCACCGTACCACCGCTTATCACCCTCAGGCTAATGGGTTATGCGAGCGTTTTCACAGGTCCTTAAAGGCCGCCCTTAGAGCCTCATTAACGGACACAAATTGGGTAAATAAACTTCCCTGGGTTTTATTGGGGTTGCGTGCGGCACCTAAAGAGGATTTAGACGCTTCCCCTGCAGAATTAGTCTTTGCTCAGCCTATTAGACTACCAGGTGAATTTTTACCAGAAAACCCGGAACCAGGGCACCTCCCAGTCCCAAGGTTTTTAGGCAGTAACGGACCGGACTCTCTACACGGTCCAGCTCATCTCTCCTTTCCGCGAGTTTTTGTTCCTCAAACTTTAAAAAACGCCGAGTTTGTTTTTGTTAAGCATGAAGCCCTTAAACCAACGTTACGCCCAGTATACGATGGCCCGTTCAGAGTGCTGGAAAATGGTGACAAACACTTTGTGCTTGATTATGGGGATAGAAATGAAACGGTCAGCATTGACAGACTCAAACCTGCCTTCTTGTTGAGAGACGAACCTGCACAGTTGGCGCGAGCACCTCGGCGAGGTAGACCCCCCAAGGAAAAAGTCTCAGCCCCCCAGGCAGGGAACAGATAATCTCTCTCCTTCCACACTGCAGATTCCTCACAACAAGGTCCCAGCAGGACGCCTAAACCAGCCTACAGCAGCTTTGGGAGAAGATTGAACCCAGACTGCACAAGGACTGATTACACCACTCTGCAATTTTTCGCTAATTGTGCCGCAACAGTTTAGGACTGACTTATGATTATACTATGCTGTTATATTTTCACTGAACTCTCTTAGGAGCATGGCTGCTTGGAAGTTTCTTCTGTGACAACAGCTGTAACACGTAGTATGTCTTAGTAATTACCCCTAGACTGTGAATCTTTCTGTGTCCTTTCCTAGTTGTTTGGGGGGCCTGTGGTATATATTACTCATATATTCCATACCTGCATACGTTGGAGCATGTGGAAATGTGTGGGGCAACATATGCAAAGGAATTTCACACCTCTGAAAGGACAAAGGAATCTCACCGCCGTGTGAAGACCCAATGATGTCACAGGACGCCATGGCAACAGACTTGACCACCTTCACCCCCTTAGGCGAGGAGAGGTTTTGCCATCACCTCCCAAGACGGAGGGAGGAGTTAACAGGACTAATGGGGATTTAGATAACGGGGGATTTCAGCTTGTGTTTTGCATGTCTTGGATGTGTGCCTGTATTTAACCAGCGAGCTGGGCAGAATTCTTTCTCTTTGCCTTCTGCCAAGCTCTGCACCATGATGAGACAAGATAGAAGAGTTGTTCATTAAAGACTCTGCTTTTGTGATACAAAACCGCCTCGTTATTTCCAGCTTTTCTACAATGTCAGAATTTACATGCTGGTCTATGTCTTTGCAAGTTAAAAACGTGTATAGAATATATCAAAAGTGAATATGTGTGATGTGACCAAAAGTAATCTCAGACAGTGTCAAATAAGAACATAGAAAATAATATGAAACTGTGGAGATAGTGTGGAAAGGATGAGGCAGAGTTATTTCTCAGGTTCCATTTTATTCACAACACACTCTCCAACATTCAAAAGCAGAAGAAGGACAAACCCCCAACCTCTGCCAGTCTTATACCCCTGACATCAAAGTACAAAATCCCATTGTCTTTAAATCCCAAACACAATGCATCCCCCCTGCAGTTCTTCTCTCTTCCACCCAAACCTGGGTGGTCAGGAAATCATTCATGTCCATCTCTTTGCATATCAAAAGGCCAACTCTCTCATCCTCCTCTTAACCCCAGGAGGTCCAGACCTTTTGTTCCTCTTCAGACGTGAAGCCAAAATAAGCACACAGGAATATACATGAGAGAATATGAACAGTCATATACATGTGAGCCCGTGAAACTACATATGTGCACCACAAAACAGCCTTAAAGGCCAAATGTCACGTAACAGGGTACTTTAAATATCTTGAAACTAGATATAAAAGGGAACCGATCCGTTCGGGTCTTGGTGCATATGCTTCAGTAACAACGGAATATTCGTTAATTTAAAACTGCCGCGCTTGGCCTGACACGGCCCCTGGAATCGCCTGGGGAAGAAGGCGGAAGTGACAAAATCGATTGTACCCTAGTTTGATGCTTGGGGTATTTCAATTGATTGTTTATATGGAGACTGGAAGGTTGAAGTGAGCAACAAGAAAGAAAAAATTGGATATTTCACCCATACCTTAAAACGGGACTATCAGGGACAGCTGGGTAATAAGGGACACTTCTCTGGGAAATGTTTTCATACCTGTCAAGTGAGACGTTTTCGCCGTACTTCAACACCGTAAAAAGCGGCTATAAGGAACGGCGGAGCAACAAGGGACACCTCTCTGGGATCTCTGTCTGTTCCGCAACCACTGCACAGCTCAACGTGTTAAACCATTGTCCTAATGACTTCTCATTGTAGTGAGAACAGCTCAAGCTGAGCGATCAGCCCGCCCAGACAATTAAACTAATGAGTGACTCCACACTTCTCATGGTAGTGCGAATAGCTCACGCTGAGCGATCTGCCAGCATCAGCTGTGGCTGATCACACACAGGAGTGCTCCGCAAAACACTCAATTTTTTTTCCAGTATATTTTTCCTTTTGGGCGTACAGAAATGGCAATACGCCTGTTTTTGCTAAAATTGCATTTTCCCCATATTTTCCTTAAAATATTTGACAATAACAACACGAACTACATTTAAAACATTTCCCAGAAAAGTGTCCACCACCACTCCGCCCACCAAAATACGGCGAAAACGTCTCCCTTGACAGGTATGCGCCTCCATTTTCATATTGATCTGGTCAATTTCTTGACAGCAGCGGCTCTCCTCCACTGTAATAATAATGGCTTCCGAAAAATCAATATTTATGGGGCGCCCTCGACAGACCCCCTTCGGCTTCGCAATTCTGGAGGCGATTAATGTCCAGATATATGTATATGTATATGTATATATATATATATATATATATATATATATATATATATATATATATAAGCAGTCTCTTGCTGAAGGTTTCAGGTGGGGTAAAACGCTAGATGCACCCAAGTGCCACGTCCTTCACTTTCCACGGCTGTTTAGGTCAGCAGGATAACCTTTGTGCTGTCCTTGCCAGGGAGTTTTGGTCCAGTTTCCTTTGATGACCAGATCCCCTGATTTGGTCAAGAGATGGGTGCACCTCCCACGGTTCCTTCATCACATGGTCCCTCCTGGGAAAGGCAGTATGGATGACATCGCTGTCAGTTGTCATTCTTTGCATATAATCACCCAGAAACCCTTCCTCATCACCTAAGTTAAATGGCTTCAATAATAGGGTTTGTCATTCACAATCTCCCTATTTTATTATTTGAATATTATACTAATCTTGTAAATTGTTGATGGTAAGCTAAGTGGTCTCCTAGGTAAGTGTTTGGTACTAATAATTTAGGAACTGCACTTAAATGTGACATGATTTGATTTGCAAAGTGTATTCCGTTTCCATTATCTAAGTAAATCACTTCAGCTATTTTAAATCTTGATATTGTTTTAGTTAAAACAATAAGTAGCAGTATTTAAATTAGTGTAGGGTAAAGCCTTTGTATACTCAATAAGTGTGCACATAATTTCTAAACATTTTTTTTTTACCTTCAATCTTATTTAGTTCTATGAGATCCATGCAAAGGTTTTGAAAAAAAAAACAAAAAAAAAAAAAACAAAAAAACCCCCCAACAACTAAGTTTTTGCAGGGAAGATCAAATTATTTTGCTTTGAGCTCCCTAAGGCATTGTTCCCTTAATTGAGTAAAAATCTGTATTGTCTTTGTAGTAGATTCTAAATCAAGTCCCACAGTAAACATTAATTCAGCACAAGTTGGACTTTCCTTAGACATTTGGAACTTTTCTTATATACAGTATTTGCATGGTTTTTTTCCTTATCAGTTTACCTTGTTCCTTATAAACATGATATTTCCTTTACAATAATCTACAGATATTTCCTTAAATATCTGGAAATTTATTGATGGAACTTTTAACTTCTCCTATTGAATGTTGTGATTTCATTACCAAGCAGTTTCATTTATATTATTCTCTTCATTATTGATCATCTATTGATAATTTTGATGTATTATCTATTTTTCTGAGGATTACTAATTATTTTTTGCTAATTAATTTCTTTGGTACCCCCCTTTTGATGAATGGAGACACACATGCAGCAGAGTTACAGGGTATTTGCTTGATGGGTAGTGTCTTTTACTGGAAGGAAGCGTGTTACCACTTTTATGTGTTACACACAGTTAATTTAGATGAAAATTTGTGAGTAGTACAGCTCCTTCAAAATGAGGTTTCAATAATCATGGTTTCTTTTGTGACGTCTCTTGAACTAATTTACAAATTCCATTTAGGAAAAAGCAATATAGCTGTCTGTGCAGATTTGATATGATTTAGCATTGA
Source organism: Pholidichthys leucotaenia (assembly GCA_020510985.1). Lineage (NCBI taxonomy): Eukaryota > Metazoa > Chordata > Actinopteri > Cichliformes > Pholidichthyidae > Pholidichthys > Pholidichthys leucotaenia. Next base: position 51,419,080 of record CM035842.1, read on the forward strand.
TAACTAAGATCATTTTGTCCAGTTGACCACAGACAGGTTGAATTTATGTAAGTGAATCCTTGTGAAAGGTTGTGTCACACTCCTTCAGTCAATGGAAAGGTGGACATTTTGCCTAATTAGAATTTGGCTTAATTTTGTACAAGGAATGCCTCATTTTATACATTCCTTGGTAAATTATGGGGTGGACTGTAGTCCCGAGGCCCAGCTCGCCCATGGCTGAGCATCGGGAAAACACATTCCTTATTACTGTCACATTTCTGAAATGTGATATTGTCACACCATTATGTGGTGAGTGGCATCAGATGTATCCTGCAGTTTGAAGTCATATGAACACTACATAAGTCAGAGTCATTTAAATTGTTATGCTTCATGTCATTTGCAATGTCATTTGTTCTACTTAGCTTCCAAAAATGCTTGTCAACTGAGAGGTCCTTGCCCCTGTGGTCCCTCCAGCCAATGAGCCCATCACGCACACATCGTCCGGCCTCCTCCCATCTCCCACAAAGATCAAATGTTGGTGCCATCCTGCAAAGAAAAATTTGGGGAAAGCCTGACGGCTTCCCCATCTGCACCTTCAGTATTTACATCAACAGGAGTGCAAATTTTATCACCTCATAAATTGATTTTACTAATGTTTCAGTGATCATCATTATTTTTTGTGTCCCTTAAATGTTTATCCCAGTTGTGTATTATAACGTGAAATGTTAAGAAACACAAGTGAATTATTGTTTTTTGTTATTTTATTACATATTGCATATGTCACCAAGGATTTATCAGATTGAAAGGTAATGGTGATGTTTTGATTCCTTGTTAATTTGACAAATCTAATTCCTAGTGAAAAAGAAAAAAAAATTGTGACTGCTTTCCCTTTCCTGTTGAAAAACGAAGAATAACAGAAAAACCTTTAAATTACACCTAAAGCTTCCACAATTTGAATGTGTTTTTGCTATTCACAGCAAGTATTCACTAAATACTCTGTGAATCAGTAAATGTTTTACCAATTGACATGGGTAATCACTAGTTTAGGACAGTGTCATATGTTAGAATCCTTAAACCAATGCAGCAGTTAGAATTAGTAACTGGAAATGCAGGCCTATTCTCTGTTTTCAGAAATTTATGGCACAGGACCACAATCCGTGGTCTGTGTTTTTTGTTTTTTTTTTAATTTGCCATCTCCCGATACTAAAAAATTTCATTCTCATCTTGCTGTGTTCTTTTAGGAGGGAAAAAGTCACAGCATGAACTGTCTCAGATCCTGCTCTTGCGTTCCCCCCCCTTTTTTTTTACATGGATAGGCCTAGGGTCAGAATGTAAATAAGATTGCATATGTCATTTACTAAAAAGTGAGTATAGTACTATTTAAACAAAGCAACAATATGACATACAATTACCAAGACCACTGTTTGATAATCAGTAGTCTCTGGCAAATCATATGCACAAACACATTACTTATCAATCTCTTTTGAACCTCTATGCTTTGGATCATGTAATACAGGGTATACATAAAGCCTTCAGTGATTAGGCATTATTAAGTGACAGCATGATATTGTAATGATCAGTTAATCTCATCATTGTCATGCTTGTAGCACTGATTAAGATGCAAGCATTTGTACTTAACTTAGATGTTCAGCCACCTCTTTGATGTTGATGGGGGAGAGGTTACAGTGAGGAGGCTGGGTCTCAGAGGCTGGTTTTGTTTTGGCAGGGGGAAGGAGAACGTCAGTCCTGCATCCTTTTCCCCTGTAAAGTGCACTGTTATGCTTCAGTCAAAGAAAAAAGAAAAGTCAGTGATACGTCAAAAAATTGAATAAAAATAGCTCAATGTTTTTCATTTTCCAAAGAAAAAAACTGGAGGTATTGAAAATATTGGCTTTAAAAATATGTAAATAGTTCATTACGTATGCAACATTAGAGTGAAAACCCACAAAGTTAGACTGAAAGAAAAAGTAAAACCCCCAAACTTTGCAAAAAATACCCATATATCGGTTGTTTTTTCCCCCTTCCCTTTTACCAAGTTTTTACCCACAAATCAGTAGCTACACAGCCTTTTCTATTTTTTTTTTTTACCCAAGTTCTCTCTCTGTCTGTTTCTTTCACCCAAGGACACACAGATAGATAAACACACGCACACACACAGACACAGGGCCCACACAGAAAGCTCTCTTTTTGCATTATCTCCACAAGGTCATACAATAAAGACTTTTAGGTTCATGCCAAAACCCAAAACAGCATGAGAATTACTTCAATTAATCTCCGGAACTGGTAACTCTTAGCGGAGGAATCTCACACATGGCAACCCCCCACACTGTCACTACAGCATGAAGCTCCCTTTTTTTTACACTGCCGTAAAAACAACACCAGTCCACTGTTTTTGCTCAAAGCTACTATTTTCAAATACCTATAAATTTAAACACTTCTCAAAAGGATAACAATTAACTAATCCATCCTTTTATGCTAAAAAATCACAAACAACAGTTTTACAACCTGCTCCTTCCGCCTCCGTGGAGAACTCTCACTTTTTTTTCTCTCTCTCTTCCACACCAGAGCAGATTACACAGAGACAAAACAACCCAGACTGCAGTCACTTTTATCTAAAACTCACAAAATAAAATATTTCAACGGTCACGTTAACCCCTCCACTGTGTGCCTAAAGCCCAAAGTAAGACCTCCTTCCCCGGCATCTTGCAATAGCTCACCATAGCGGGGGAAGTCCCATGGGTGAAAATGCAGACCCGGTAAGGGCACAAATCTTCCATGAAAAAACCTTTTCCCTTTGGGGTTCACGTAGCCTCCCCAAGAATGCTTAAGGTCCAAACGCTGGACCATAAGCAGAAGTGGTCACAAGAGGTGACATAAGGTCTGACCCAGGGAACACACACACAGGCTTGAATGTGATTCAGTGGTTTTTATTTTGAGAACAGCAGGTGTGTGGGTGCGTGTTAGCGGGGTGGAATGTGTTGCGGGTGAACAGGATGCATCGAGGGCGAAGCAGAGCGCTGTACAGCCAGGCAACCCTAAGGGCAGAGCAGAGCAGTGATTAGCTGCTGGTGCACACCCAGCGGAATTAATGCACAGTCTTACGCTTACTTGCAGATGGTACAGTGGCTGGCGTCGGCTAGAGCCGCAGGTCTCCCACCTGGAAGACAGCATCCCTGGAGCGTGCTTGGCGCGGTGAGGAGAGAGACGGCGAGGATGAGGGAGGAAATCCGCCGCCTGGGAATCCACCTGTGCACAGGGGAGAGACTGGAAACAAGGTGAGAGAATGGTGAGCTTACGTGATAACGAGGAGCTATCCAAAAGGCGCTGGAATAGGAGAGTTGGCGTGCGAAGAGCGTTGAGTAGCAGACGGCTCCAGGCCGAGGCTCCGGGCGGAGTGGGCTATATAGCCTGAGACTGATGAGGCACAGGTGTGCGCGCTGCTGAAGCGAGAGACAGGCGAGAGCGAGTCGTAACAGTACTCCCCCCCCCCCCGAGCAGCGCTTCCCAGCGCTGGCTTACCTGGGTGCGCCCGGTGGAACGTCGGACAGACGCGGGGGGGGGGGGGGGGAGAGAGCCAGACGCACAGCCACAGGATTAATTACCTTGGTGATGGGATAGGGTCCAATGAAGCGCTGGGCCAGCTTCCTCTTCTCGGCCTTCAGGTTGATGTGCTGCGTGGACAACCATACCTGTTGGCCCACCTGATAGCGGGGGGCGGCTCTCCTACGCCGATTCGCTGTCCTGGAGTTGCGCTCCACCGTGCATTAAAGGGCCTGGCGGGTCGCAGTCCAAAGGCGTCGGCAGCGCCTCAGATGAGCCTGGATAGATGGTACTGCCACCTCCCCCTCCTCTTTAGGGAACAGCGGAGGGTTGTAGCCTAGAGACGCCCGGAAGGGAGACATCCTAATGGCCGATGACAGCGTCGAATTGTGGGCATATTCTATCCAAGGCAGATGGGCACTCCAGGAGGACGGACTGGAGGCGGTGACGCAGCGCAGCCTCCAGCTCTTGGTTAGTTCGCTCGCACTGCCCGTTAGATTGGGGGTGATGACCGGACGACAGGCTCACAGTAGCCCCCAAGGCATTGCAGAAGCACCTCCAGACCCTGGACACGACCTGGGGCCCCCGGTCGGAGACGATGTCCACTGGAATCCCATGTAACCTCACAACATGCTGGACCAACAAATCTGCCGTCTCCCGCACCGTGGGGAGGCCGTGGAGAGGCACAAAGTGGGTGGCCTTCGAAAACCGGTCCACGATGGTCATGATAGTGTCGAAGGTGTTAGACTTCGGGAGGCCGGTGACGAAGTCCAAGGCTATGTGGGACCAAGGCCTACTGGGGACCGGCAGGGGATGGAGGAGCCCCGCTGGAGGAGAGGTTGATGTCTTTCCAGTAGCACAATGGGGCAGGCAACGTCGTCCCGGAGGCCCGGCCACCAAAAGGACCTCTGGAGGAGCTTCACCAGCCGGGAGACCCCAGAGTGACAGGCGAACTTAGAAGTATGAGCCCAATGAATGACGTCACCCCGGACAGATGATGGCACAAACAACCTCCCCGCTGGACCGCGGCCAGGATCCGGTTCGGCCTCCTGCGCCCTCTGGACCTTGTCCGTGATGGACCATGAGACGGCGCTCACGATGCACGAGGCCGGCAGGACGGTGTGTTCCTGTTCTTCGGGGGGACCTCCGGGCAAACTGCCTGACAGCGACATCCGGCTTGGCATTCTTAGAGCCGGGCAATAGGTGATAGTGAACCTGAAGCGGCCAAAGAACAGGGACCAACACGCCTGGCGGGCATTCAGGCACTTAGCCGACCTCAGGTACTCCAGGTTCTTATGATCCGTCCAGACCACAAAAGGTTGTGCCGCACCCTCCAGCCAGTGATGCCACTCCTGCAGCGCGAGCTTCACTGCCAGGAGTTCTCTGTCGCCGACGTCGTAGTTCCCTCTCCGCAGAAGTCAGGCGTCGGGAGAAGAAGGCGCAGGGGCGAACCACCCCCATCCACCGGAGAGTGCTGAGACAGCACCGCCCCCACCCCCGTGTTGGAGGCATCCACCTTGACGAGGCACTGTAGCGCGGGGTCCACCTGAGTCAGAACCCGGGAGGAGGAGAACTCCATCCTCAGGGCTGCGAAGGTGGACGCAGCCTCCTCTGTCCACCGGAACGGCACCTTGGGGGAGGTGAGGCGGGTCAGGGGAGAAGCGATGGAACTGAACTTGGGAACGAAGCAGCGGTAGAAGTTGGCAAACCCCAGGAACTGTTGGAGTTGTTTCCTGGACGAGGGAGGGGGCCAATCGACTACTGCCTTGACCTTGGCAGGATCCGGGATGACCTAGTTGTGTGACACGATGAAGCCCAAGAAGGAGGTCTTGTCAGCATAAAACTCACACTTCTCTGCTTTCATGTAGAGCCTGTTCTCCAGAAGACGTTGAAGGACCCGCCTCACGTGGACTTGATGCTCCTCCCGAGACTGGGAGAAGATCAAGATGTCGTCTAGGTAGACAAAAACAAAAGCCCCCAGGAAGTCTTGAAGGACGTTATTAATCAGTCCGCTGGAAGACGGCTGGAGTGTTGGTGAGCCCAAACGGCATAACAAGGTATTCAAAATGGCCGTCTGGGGGTCCGGAAACCCGTCTTCCACTCATTCGCTCTCCCGGATCCGAACGAGGTGGGACGCGCTGTGGAGGTCCAGCTTCGTAAACCAGGAGGCCCCCTGGAGGGAGTCGAAGGCGGAATCCATCAGCGGCAGTGTGTACTTATCTTTTATAGTGATGTCATTCAACGCTCGGAAGTCGATGCATGGCCGGAGGGACCCATCCTTCTTACCAACGAAGAAAAACCCAGCTCCAACTAGGGATGAGGAGGGTCGAATGATGCCAGCACTGAGCGACTCCTTTATACAGTGGTACCTCTACTTACGAACGTCTCTACATACGGAATTTTCAGGTTACGAGACGCCTCAACGGGAAAATATTGCCTCTAGTTACGAACGAAATTTCAGGATACGAAAGGCAAAAAAGTACGCGCTCCTCGGCAGCTTCCGTAGTTTACCGAACGTAAACATACCTGTAGCTGCTCTGCCATTGGCTATATCGCCTAGCATCTTCCTGGTATCCCATTGGCCACGAAGTTTGTTTTTTTTTTTCCAAAACTTTATGCGTTTGGTTGATCTCGCCCAAAGAATATGGCCGTAATACATCAACGATCAGCACGGTATTAAAACAAAACTAAGAACTTACAAGCCGACAAAAGCAAACGTCCTAGGATCAGAACATGAACAAAGAAGTCAAAAGGTGACGACGTCGACGACGATAGCAGTTAAAGGGTAAATGAACATAATTTTTATTATTCTTTCTCTTTTATTATTCTTTCTCTCATTTTAAACAGTCTCATTTTATGTATATTGTGCAGTAATCTAATTGTAACATGTATTTGTTACATGTTTTGATGCGTTTTTACGATTTATAAAAAATTTATGCCCGAATTTTGGGGGCTTGGAACGGATTACGGCATTTACATGTAAAACGCGCCTCTACTTACGAATTTTCACGTTACTAACTAACTAACTAACCTGCACTTATATAGCGCTTTTCTAGTCACAAGGACCTACTCTCAAAGCGCTTTTACTAGTACTAACCCTCTATTCTAAGGGCCTATAGGAAACAAATATCTAGGGACAATTTAGAACAACCAATAACCTACATGCATGTCTTTGGATGTGGGAGGAAACCGGAGCCCCCGGAGGTAAACCCACGCCAGCACAGGGAGAACATGCAAACTCCATACAGAAGGTTCCAACCCCTGCCAGCCTGGGGATATTGAACCAGGAACCTTCTAGCCTGTAAGGCAACAGTGCTAACCACTAGCACCACCATGCTGCGAGAATTCTTCCGGAACGAATAAATCGCGTAAGTAGAGGTACCACTGTATAAGTATCCATGGCCTCCCGCTCCGGAGCCGATAAGCTGTACAGGCAGCTCGATGGTAAGGGCGCCCCGGGCGGAGGTAGATGGCGCAGTCATACGGGCGGTGGGGGGTAAGAGACAGTGCTTTGGATTTGCTGAAAACTACTCCGAGATCATGGAACTCCGGAGGTACCTTGGAGAGGTCTGGAGGGGAGGAGTCGGAGGAGGAGAGAGGAAGCGAAGGGCGCAGGCAGCAGACTAGAAGGCAGGCACTCAAACAAAAGGGGCTCCAGGAGAGGACACTTACCGGACTTGCCAGTCGAAGGCTGTGTTGTGGAGGCGCAGCCAGGGGTTAACCCAGAATGACGGGGGTAGCTGAAGTGGGCAGAACGAACAGGCTGAGGTTCTCCCGGTGATTCCCGGAGATAATGCCGGAGACGTGGACTGTCCGTGTGCTGGTAATCCTCTCCAGGGGTGTTTTAGACAGGGTGACAAGCTGAGAGGGGCGGCAGAGCTTGGCAGGGGATGCCCAGGCGGGTTGCCAGGCTCTTAGAAATAAAGCTCTGTTCCGCCCCCGATGTCCACCAGTGCGTGAGGTGAGGTGTTCAGTGCGATTGTGACAGAACCTGATTGGCAAGAGGAATTTTGATAGGGAGTTTGGTCGAAACGAGTCCGCGAGGCCCCCTACAGTGGCTCGCGGACCCCCCCCTTTTGGCTTAACCGGGCAGGACTCCACGGGGTGCTGATCGTCTCTGCAATACATGCAGAGGCCCAGCTCCCTGCGACACTGTTTCTCTGCCAACGAAAGCTTGGACCGGCCAATCAGCATGGCCTCTGGTTCATCGGCGGACTCTGGCGCGGGCAACGCCAGGGGGCGAGGTTGAGAGGTGCGGGGAGACACTCTGCTCGAGGGGCTGAACGACTTCCGCTCGGCGGCCCGCTCTCTCAACCTGTTATCTAAACTGATTGCAAGGGAAATTAAGTCAGAAATCTGTTCCGGCTGATCCCGGCAGGTCAATTCATCCCAGAGGCTAGGGCTCAGGCTATGGGCGAAAATGCTGCAGAGGGCAGCATCCTCCCACCCAACTTCCGCGCTACCACCCGGGAAGTCGACAGCGTAATCGGCCGCCGACCAACTACCCTGGCGAAGGTTTAGCAGCTGGGTGGTTAGCACACTGTCACGATACGAATGATCGAATACTTCATGGACATCACGCACGAACTGGCATAGGTCCGGTTCGCGTAGCTGGGCCTCGCCATTATGGCGTAGGCCCAAGCTAGCGCTCACCCTTCCAGAAGGTTCGCAACATAACCGATTTGGCTGTGATCAGTCGGGAAGTCCCCAGGGACGTGCTGGAACACTGACCTCACATGTAGGATTGACTCCCGAGCCTACTCCGAGCTTCCCGCTGAAGCGCGTGGTGTGGGGATGGGTGAGAGTGAGGTGGCGGCCCCGGGCTAGCCCTGGCTAGCTGGTAGGCCAACGGGAGCTGGCCCGCTGCGCTGCGCCAGAGGGAACGCCTGCTGGGGATCCAGACGGTCCAACCAGTGGTTTATCAGAGTCAACTGATTCAGGATAACCTGCTGCTGGTGAGTGATTTGATCCACTCGAGCCTCGAGAGTGTTTAGTCGGTGTGCGAGCCCGCTGTTTGCTGGGTCGCTCTGCTGGAGCCGTACTGACATAAGGTCTGACCCAGGGAACACACACACAGGCTTGAATGTGATTCAATGGTTTTTATTGTGAGAACAGCAGGTGTGTGGGTGCGTGTTAGCGGGGTGGAATGTGTTGCGGGTGAACAGGATGCGTCGAGGGCGAAGCAGAGCGCCGTACAGCCAGGCAACCCTAAGGGCAGAGCAGAACAGTGATTAGCTGCCGGTGCACACCCAGCAGAATTAATGCACAGTCTTACGCTTACTTGCAGATGGTACAGAGGCTGGCGTCGGCTAGAGCCGCAGGTCTCCCGCCTGGAAGAGAGTGTTCCTGGAGCGTGCTTGGCGCGGTGAGGAGAGAGACGGCGAGGATGAGGGAGGAAATCCGCCGCCTGGGAATCCACCTGTGCACAGGGGAGAGACTGGAAACAAGGTGAGAGAATGGTGAGCTTACGTGATAACGAGGAGCTATCCAAAAGGCGCTGGAATAGGAGAGTTGGCGTGCGAAGAGCATTGAGTAGCAGATGGCTCCAGGCCGAGGCTCCGGGCGGAGCGGGCTATATAGCCCGAGACTGATGAGGCACAGGTGTGCGCGCAGCTGAAGCGGGAGACAGGCGAGAGGAAGTCGTAACAAGAGGCACGAATCTGTCCCCGAAAATTTACTTCTCTGGGATCACGTGACACTCTTCCACACAGGAACGAGACCACAAATCTTTCCCTTTTTTTCTTTGCATGCAAACTTCTGGCACCTCCACCACTTACTTGGACTGTAGAGAGCGGCGGATTTCTAAGAATCACCCCGGGTCTTGCGATATCAGTCACCATTTGCAAAGGAAAACCTCGTTCCTCCCAAGGGATTATTATAATATCGCTCACCATGGATAAAATAACTCAGCACTCAAGCCACTAGTTTCACTCATTTCAGTATTTTGCAGTGTACTATCGGTCCAGGGAATCTCACTATCTTTTATCCATAAACAACAACAAATGTACTTACATTGAAGCCGCCTATAGGATTCTCAGATTCGTCACCAGTCAGTTCCAGCGCCCCGGTCTGAAATGCCTTCACTGCAGTAACACTGAGCCTTTTTTTTTTTTCACTCAGCCTGGGAAGATCTTTTTATCAGCTGTGCACTTGCTGAGATCAAGCAGAGGCGCCGGAAAGACAGAGATATGTGGATCCGCTGTTCGGACGCCAAAATGTTAGAATAATTTTCAGCTTAAATTATTCAAAGTCAAATAATCAGGCGGAACGTTGAATTTATGTACATTTATTACAAAATCACCCCATTGGCCACCTTGGGGGAGAGGTTACAAGGTATGACATTCAGACACACCTAGAATCTCTAAAGGATCCATTCTTCTAAGTCTGATATATATAGGTAGGAGAAAGGAGAGGGAGGATGAGGATAAGGGAAGGGACAGAATGGGACAGTCCTGATAACTGAGCTTATCCAGGTGGATGTCAAACACTCTGGAGACATGGGTCATGAAGACATGAGATCCATAAAACTAGCAGAATGTCCATGAAACACTGATCTATAAGATGAGGAGGTCCTGTGTACTCCTGTGACCCGAAACAGGACATGTCAAAGAGATTATAATAAATGGCTTTGATCATTCCTTACGCATATACTGATCCTCAGTCTGAATTCGCTGAAATTGCTCACAGAAACAGGCCAAGAATATATAAACTTATCCTATATGGAATGTCCATATAAACATTAAACATGGTATATGAAAGGTATGATTCTTCTCAAATATAATAGTACATTATTAATATCAATAGTATAGATAATATAGAATTTTTCTATCAACGCCCCTTTCATTCTGTTGGTCAGTTACAGACAAAGGACTGCTTTCTTATTGGATCATAGCCCATTCAAATCTCCCACGATAGCCAATAATTGGTTCTTCCTGCTGCCAGTCATATTTTATGATCCAAGGAGCGCACTCTGTTAAATAGAGAAAATGCCCTAGTAGTTCAGTTCAGTTTTTGTCGAGTTTTCTGTGAGTTTTGTCAGTTTCAGAAGTCTTGTGTTCTTAAAGTTGTCTTTTGTTAAGTCTTTCTTTTTTCTGGTATTTGAGGAGAGATTATCTTTCTTCTTACTTGGGGTGAAACTCCAAAATGCCTTTTTCCATCTCCTCAGACGCCGTGTTTATTCTGCTGAACTTTTTCAATTGATTTTCTTTAACTCGCCGTTAAAGTGGACTGATGGTGATGTTTGAACTTTTTCCCTCGAGACTGCCTCATCCACGTATCATGAAGTCAGAAGAACTAGGATTTCGTGAGTGGAACTGTTTACATCCATTTTCCTTCAGCCTGTGTTTTCTTATCGGCTAGTGGATATCCTAAATTTGTGCGCCAGGACAGGATCTGTTGCCTAAGAAGAGATATCACACTTGCCCAGGGGGCCAACCGTTCATTCTACTGCTGGCTCCACTCTCCGGACACCCGCTGTGAAGTCTGTTCCATAACCGCTGTAACTGGAAAGGACTGCTGGCAGTCTTTCCTCCTTTTTGCCATCTGCTGTCGTTCAAGATCACCGCTGGACTCTGAAGACACAGCTGTTCGTAAGCCAGACTTCCACTTCCTATCTGCTGGGCTAAATGTGATGTCTAATTTTAATTGAATATGACCAATTTTTCATGTTAAAGTTAGTCTATAAGCTTCGATAGGCGCTATAAGCTGAAGGAAAATTAATATTCCTCTTTTCAATAACCTCTGTTTTTCTAGAGTAACTCAGAAGTGCCTTTTTCACATAATCAGCTTTTATCATTTTTCCCATAAAATTCCGTCCAATTTTATGTATATTTTTGTTACAGTTATTCCATAGCCTCCCATTCGTTAAAAATTCAGAATCTGGTTTCTTTTGTTTCCACAAAGGTTTAGCTATTGACTTTATGCTCAGGAATCCATTACCAGTTAATGATATTTGACACTTGTTGATCATTTCACCTGCTTACAAATCAACTGAATGTAATGTCATTTAACCTGAGTCTGATTATTAAAACTGTTAAAAGTATAGAGAAGTTTCTGCTTGATTTCTTTTGTGTGTGTGCTTTTCTGGGTCACGGCAGAAGAATTCACAAATATTGAGACTGGTTAATGAAAGGTTCAAGGATTATTTATTAATAAATTGTCCAAGTTGGTCTGGTGCCCCTTTACGAGTGTTTCTCTCTTGTTTTGTGAGTGTTTGTGGTCAAGAAGTAAACCTCCATCTCCGCACACAACTCTAAATATAAATTAAATAATCCTTGTACCTTATCACACTTATAATCAATTGCTCCTACATGCTATACAGGAAATCTAGTACCCAATTGTATAATTTACCTTCAGTACCAAGTTGACATAATTTAATCAGCAACTCTTCTTTCCACAGCATGTCATACACTTTTCCTACATCAAAGAAAACAGCTATCATATTTTCCCTATTTGCTTGGGCTTTTCTAATTTCAGATTCCAGGTGCAAAATGGAATCCATAGTATTTCTCCCTTTTCGGAACCCACTTTGAAAAGGGGAAAGACATTCCCTCCTTTCCAAGATGTAATTCAGCCTTTCAGTCACCATTCGTTCCATTGTTTTCCCTAGCTGTGAGGTAAGAGTTATTGGCCTATAATTATTTTGATCTGATTAATCTTTCCATGGCTTTAAGATATGTACTATAACTGTTTGTTTCCATGCCCTTGGAATCTTCCCAGTTTCCCAAACTTAATTAAATAACTTTGTTTGAAGTGCACTCTCCTCCATGTGCGACAACATCCTATAACATATGCCATCCTTTCCTAAAGACTGCTTCATTTTCAGAATGGCCCTTTTCAATTCCGATAGTGTGAATGGCAAATCTATAGTGTCCTTTGAAGTATTCTTCCTTATGTTTATATGTGGGTGTTTGGATAAAGTGCTTTCCCTGCTTAGTCTAATTGTGTTTGGTAGGTTTTCTGAACTATGAATCTTAACTAAGGTTTGTGCCAAAAGTTCTGTTTTGTCTATATTAGTGATAGCCATTTCCCCATTACTCTCCAACACTGGTATTTTGTTCTCTCTTCTAATACCACTCATATCTGATAGCCATGTTTCTCTTCCTATAGTATTACAATACTGTCTCCAAAACAAACGCTTAGCTGTTTTAATTGTTTTCCTGACAATTGCCTGACCTTTGTACTCAATCACTGTTTCCAAAGTATGACACTTTTTCACTTGTCTGAATGCCCTATTTCTGTTGATAATAGCTTTATTACAATTATCATCCCACCAAGGAAGATTCTTTTGTTGTCTATAACCTGTACTTTTTGGTATTTGATTTGCTGATTCTATTATAATCACACTAATACTTTTACTAGATTTCTTCCCAGCAATAATGTCCTCACTATGTAGCTGCTCACATCAAAGTGCCTTTATTGTCATTCCATTGCTAATAAACAATGCAAGGAAATTGAGATCTAGTCTTACACAGATATTTAAATTTATCCTAATCTGCCTTATCTAATTTCCATCTTTTGCAATATTGTATCCCTTCCCCTCCCACTTCTAGACCAATTTTAACTCTTACTGGGTAATGATTACTCCCATTAGCTGACCGACAATACTTCCCAAGATGTGATTCCTGCAATCGCATTTGAAACCAAAGTTAGGTCTAACACACTTTCTATGTCTAGACCGCTGCTGAATCTAGTACCTTTACCATCATTCATGCATACTAATCCTCTGTCCTCTAAAAAAATCCTCAATTACTGTGCCATTTATATCTATATTTCTGCTACCCTACAACATGTTATGTGCATTGAAATCCCCACACCAAACCACTTTACCCTGTGCTTGTCTATTTACTGTGTTCAAAGTGTTGACTGCCAATCTGTTACATGGATTATAGTAATTAATAATTGCTATTTCGTCCTTTACTGCCATTATTTTTTACCATTATTGATTCATGTTCTTTCCCTATTTCCATTATTTTATAATTTGTTCCATTCTGCACAAAAGTTACTACACCCCCTCCTCTACCAGTTTCCCTGTCGTTCTTTATAGATGTGTATCCTTGAATGACAAAATCCAACTGAGGTTTTAGCCATGTTTCCTGTGTACAGATTACCTGGGGTTTGTCTTGAATATCATATATTGTAGAGAGAGACTGGGGACTGGGTCCCCCACAATATAAATTTTTTGAATTCTTGCCCATTTGATATTAAACTCCTGGCATTCCATTGCAGAATCATGATTACTATTATGACCCACCAGCCCATGATGTCTGTGAACTTAAAGATCCCCCACTTCACAAGTCCTCAACTGCTTCCCAACGTAGCCCCTTAATGCCAAGATATTTTTCTGCTGCTTTCACAATGATTTTGATTTTTTTTTGTTTTCTTGGAAGTCTGCGCAGTGCAGTTTATCACATCTACCACAAATAAGAAAAAACTATTTTCCTTCATAACCAGAGTATCTTCCTTAATTCTACTGCATGCACTGCAAGCCTGCACACTTTCCCTGTTGGAGTCCACTCCCGCTTTTTTAGCTGGCACCTTTTTCGCAGCTTCTGCATATGCTAATCCCTGGAAAACTTTTACCTGCTGAATTTCTGCTGCTCTTTTGCTGGCTTCACAACTTCGATAGGCAGAGCAATGTTCACCACCGCAGTTACAGCACTTTAATTTGGCTCCTCTTTCACACTTTCCATACTCATGTTCGCCAGAGCATCTGGCACATCGTTGTCTACCTTTACATATTGCTGCTACATGAAAAAGCTTTTGACACTTGAAACATCTGAGCAGAGGAGGAACGTAAAGTCTGACTTCATAGCTCAGAACTCCTCTCATTACCTTATTTCCTTCCATTCATGAACACTGCACATTTTTCCCATCCATCTTATTGATTCTGATTGATTTTCCTGGTTGAGCACTGTAGTGTGGTACTTAGGACATATTATGGTGTAACACGGGTGGTGGCTTCACCTTCCGGTTCTGCCGCCACCCGGAGTATAAGAGAGCTGTGTGGAAGAGGGGCAGTCTCTTTGACCACTTCTCAGCTTAGCGGGAGCGCCTCTGTATAAACTGTGAGTCTATAATAAAGTCCTGTCTAGTTCACCATTCAGTCTCGTCATTGGTTCACCATTTACATACATAACATTTGGTGACGAGGGTAAAAGTATGGATGCTGGTGTGTCTACAATTTGGCCGTTTTTGGAGTTTCTGGGAGAGCCTCCGGTCCCTTGGACAAGATGGTTCACCACATTCCAAAATTACTTGGTGGCTCTGAACCTTGGTGAACTGAAGAAGATACAAGCTCGGGCAATTTTGGTCCATAATTTAGGTATGGAGGGACAGCGTATCCTTGCTACCTTGGGTGCTAGTGATAGCTTCGAGGACATTGTTGAGCTAATGGTGCGACATTTTCACGCCCATGTAAACGTCATCATCCGGAGGATTCAGTTTCGGTAGTGCCACCAGCAGATCGGCGAGTCAGTGCAACGATATGTTGTGGACCTGGCCTGGTTTAATGACCATGGCATCACTGTGTTTGATTGGCCAGCAAACTCTCCTGACCTAAACCCCATAGAGAATCTATGGAGTATTGTCAAAAGGAAGATGAGAGACACCAGACCCAACAATGCAGATGAGCTGAAGGTCACTATCAAAGCAACCTGGACCGTCATAACACCTCAGCAGTGCCACAGGCTGATCACCTCCATGCCACGCCACATTGATACAATAATTAATCCAAAACGAGCTCTGACCAAGTATTGAGTGTGTACATGGACATACTTTTCAGTTGGCCAACATTTCTGTTTAAAACTATTTTTTAAAATTAATTTTATCTAATATTCTAATTTTTTGAGAAATTGAATTTCGGGTTTTCATGGGCTGTAAGCCATAACCATCAAAATTAAAATAACTAAACACTTGAAATATATCACTCTCTGTGTAATGAATCTATATATGGGTTTCACTTTCTGAAATGAGTGACAAAAAATATTCAACTTTTTCATGATATTCTAATTTTTTGAGACGTGCCTGTATATGCAAAATCTCGTCATTTAGCAGTCACACTGTAATTGTCCGTTGTTGACACACTGAATGGTTTATACAGTAGCTGTATAGATGGATAGATCCATGTTTTTTTCCATGTGATGTTGTGTCTGCATTATTTTAATTGTTTTTAATCCCATATCAAGTTTGTTTTGGGTTCCAAATGCATCATAAGTGTTAAATTTATCATATTATACCTCACTCAGTACCTTTTACCTGTAGGTCCTTATCTGTTTATAGACCCCCCCCCCACACACACAAAAAGCTAAAATACCATCTAAAATAAATAAACAAATGTTGGGAGATGAACAGGGATTGCATTGAGGCTTAATTGAAGTTATAAAAAGTAGTGATTCAAACTGGCCATACCGTCATGCAGTATGTCTGTCAGCCTCTCCCTGCTGAGGTGAGCTCTGATCTGATTAAACAGGCTGTTACCTGATTTTTTCCTCTTTTCTTGTGTTGTAGGTGGAGCTGGGGAGGCCCACCCCTGGCCAAGGTGTTCCCCTATATAAGCCACACCTGCACACTTGTTTGCAGCGTTTGCTCTCGCTGGCACCCCTGCTGCAGCTTCTGCTCCTGTCCAGGCTGGCTGCCTCTTTGCTGCTCCTGTTCCTGCTTCTGTCTGTGGTGCTGCTCCAGGTTCAGGTTACTTTATTTGTACCCGTAGGTAGATTTGTTTTGCAGTCAGGTGACATCCTTTTAGACACATATTTACAAAACACAATTACATTCAACATGAACACAAACACAGGCACACATGAAGCTGACTATAAACACATGAAAGTACTCAAGGCTCCACCAATCAGGACATAAGACAAAAAAAAAAGAGAGATAAGAGAGAAAAAAAAGAGAGAAGGGTCATAGTAAAAAAGTTAAAAGCTAAATCAAAGAGATTAAAAACTCAATAAAAGTCTAACACCCAGTAAAAGATTTAAAACCCAAACAAAAACCTACAAAAATAAATATAAAATAAAATTCATAAATAGATAAATAAATTATGTGCAATATATTGCTACATCTTGTTCAACTCTTTGACAGCAGCAGGAACAAAGCTGTTTTTGTAGTGCTGGGTTTTACATTTTGGGACAACAAACCTCCATCTGGAGGAAAGAAGCTGAAAGCGGCAGTGCAAAGGGTGGGAGTCATCATTTAAAATGGAGGTAGCAATCCTCTGTACCTGTCTGGTGTACAGGGATGTCAGGCTCAGCTGTGACTCACCAAGCAAACGACTGGACCATCTAACTACTTGGTCTAAGGATTTCCTCCGTTTCAGTTTTATCTGACCAAACCATGACACTAAAGAAAAGGATAAAACAGATTCAATAAAGGTGCGATAAAACATTGTCATTATGGTTCGGTCAGTATGAAAGTGTGTGAGTTTCCTTAAACAATGCAAATGTTGCTGACCCTTTTTGCACACCCTTTCACAGTTCTCTTCAAAGTTTAAATTACTATCAATAATCGTCCCAAGATATTTGTAAGATTGCACACATTCAATGGTCTGGCCTTTTAGTAAAGTGACTTTGTGCCTGGGAGTTTTTCTCCTAAAATCAATAGTTATATCTTTAGTTTTTGTTGTATTCAGCTGCAGGTAGGAATCCTCACGCCAGTGAACAAAATCATCAACTACTGGGCCGTGGCCGCTCTCACCATCCTGAAGGAGACTGACAATAACTGAATCATCAGCATAGTTTATAATGTGTCTGTTGTCATGTCTGCTCCGACACATGTTTGTGTACAGGATGAAGAGTAGTGGTGACAACACACAACCCTGAGGAGAGCCAGTAGAAGAACACTTTTGGTCAGACAATGTACCGTTGACCCTTACTCTGTGTCCTGTTGGTTAAAAAATCCGGAATCCAACCCACCAGATTCTTCTTCTTCTTCTTTTAGATTTGATTGGCAGTTGGCAACTAGCTTATAGGTGCGTTACTGCCACTGACTTAATTATCATCACTCTATATCTCCCACCAGATTATTACTTGAATCAAGTTGTTGTAGGAGCCTTTCAACTAAAATGTGAGGTTGGATTGTACTAAAAGCAGAAGAAAAGTCCACAAATAAAAGCCTGGTGTGTGTCCCATTAAAATCCAGATGTTTAAAAAGCATGTTAAGCAGAGTGACAGTGGCATTCTCCACTCCTCTGTGAGGCCTGAAGGCAAATGCAAAGGATTCATTGCATGCTCAGTTTGCTTTAGGACCTCAAATCTGACCAGTTTTTCAAAAATTTTCATTAAAATTGAAGTCAAGGCAACTGGTCTAAAAACCATTTACCGTTTTAGGACAGCTGGATTTTGGAACAGGGACAACCACAGCATCTTTCTAGACCTTAGGTACATGTTGTGTCTGTAAGTACTTATGAAAAATGCAGTGAAACACAGGACTCAGTTCATGTGCACAGGACTTTACCAAGCACCCACATATATTATCAGGGCCCTGACTATTGTTCACTTTTACAGCACAGAGCGCCCTTTTAACATCCTGCAAGTCAATATTAAAGTGCTGATTGTCTTTGAGTTTCTGTTTCAAATCTTGGGTTTCTGTGTTAAAATCAAAGGAATCAGAATGACCATAAAAACAATTAAGAGCATTAGCCAGCTCTGTATCTGAATTAAAACCATCTAAAAACACACGATTACTGCGCTCTGAAGGCCTGCAATAGTTTTCATACTAGCCCAGGCTGAACCAAACTTTTTAGCTGCCATCTTGCTTTCCAATTCTGATTTATAATTCTGTTTTGCTCTTAAAATTTCGGACTTCAGCTCTTTTGTGGCAACCTGCAGTTCAGAAACAACCCCCTGTTTAAAGGCAAGTGCTTTCCTCTGTAAGCAGGATTTAACTGATTTAGTAACCCATGGCTTGCTGTTGGGATATATTTTGACACGTTTACATGGAACGATCATATCCCTGCAAAAAGCAATGTAAGAGCATGTCATGCCCACCAAAGAGTCCAAATCATCCCCACAGGACAGTGTGAACACCTCCCAGTCTGTACAGTTAAAACATTCCTGGAGGCAGAGCACTGAATCATCTGTCCAGACCTTTATGTTCCTGGTCTTCGTCTTCTCTCTTCTGAGAGCAGTTTTATATGTGGGCAGCAAATGTACACAGTTGTGATCTGAAGATCCTAAAGGAGGAAGGGGAAGAGATTTATAGGCCCCCTCTATAGATCCATACCAGAGGTCCAATGTCTTTTCCCATCTGGTTAGGTAGGAGACGTACTGATAAAAGTTTTTAAGTGTCTTCTTTGAAGACACATGGTTAAAATCCCCAAGGATAAAATCTGGAGCCTCTGGGGAAATTGACTGCAACCGCTGTACCACATCAAAGACGGTGCTGGAGGTGGAGGCAGCATCCACCCTCGGGTGAATGCACACAGTCGTTATGAAAAGTTGGGGGAACTCGTGGGGCAGATAAAAGGGGCGTAGTGATACGGACAGAAGCTCCACAGCTGGCGTACAGATGTGCTCTCTGACCGTGACAGATGTACAGTACTGTTTGTTAATATACAAACATACTCCGCCTCCCTGACGTTTCCCCGTTACCTCTTCCTGCCAATCCAAGCGAAGTGGGGCTCCAAAGCTGTCAATACACAGGTCCAGGTCCCGGTCATGATCCGTAAGCCACATCTCCATGTAAGCCATAACACAGCAGTATTGAAATCCTTCTGATATCGAACATTTCCTTGAATTTCATCACTTTATTTCTCAGGGATTATATGTTCCCCATAATAATGGAAGGAAGAGGAATGTGATTAAGTTGACGTCTCCTCAGGTTTAATCTGACGCTTCCATGCTTTCCGCGTTTCCTCCTCTTGTCTCTCTTTTCGTTGCTGTGTCCATAAAAGTCTTAAAATAAAGTCCAGCATTGCGGCAGAAACACAATCACAGACGCTGGATTATCCATGTTTAGCTGCAGTAACATGTCCTCGGAAAAAGACACGTCCCAGGCAAAAAGCCGTCAGAAAAGAGCCATGGTGCAATAACAAGAATGAAAATCCATACTGATGGAACCAAAGAGCTCTTCATAGTCCACATACTGTACATTCAAGGACAAAAACGCACATAGAATTATGTTAAAAACAACATTAAAAAACATAAAAACAGAGACTAAAAGACGCCAAACTTTTCACACCACTGCCGGTCGCTGTGTGCGCATGCGCTCCTGTGTCTAGGCACATGTTCTGGGCTGGGCCGGCTGCTTCTGTTTGTGCTGCCTGGGGATTGCGGTTCCTGTTTGGGTTTGCTGCTGTTGCTGCTGCGTATGCTCAAGCTCCAGCCTGAAGCGTGCAGTCACTGGGTTGGCTAGTGACTGTCTGCTCATTCATCTCATGCATCTACACACACACACACACACACACACACACTTTTTAAAAAAAAATAAACTTTTGTTAATTGGCTCCTTCATGTGGTCTCGTTTGTGACACAGGCTATCGCCAACTGCCTAGCCAAGCTAATACTAAAACAGTTCAATGTAGCATCATGGTAAAAACATAACAAAATAAGCCATAATGACGTGATATATATTGACTGTGGATTAGTCAACCTGGTTGGAACAGGGATATCTATTTGGGTGACTGACATTTAAGGAAAATAATATGAACTGTGTTTAGTAAGCTAACTCTCTAGTAGCAGTGTTTTTTTTTCCACAATATTTTTTATTGAACCTTTTTTTTTTTTTTTTTTTAAAAACATAACACAAACACTCAAACTCTAACACTAAAATACTTTTAAAAAAAATGTACTAAAAACACCAACAACCACTAACAAAGACAGGTCTTCAACAATGCTCCTCTGTTTAGCTCTAGGCAATCCTTTCATATGTATACATATTATACATTCACCAGTTTGGAATTTACAAGGTCCACACACACATTCACCTTCTTCTTCAAAAGTTATCGTTTAAATTCTTTACATAATCAATGAAAGGTCTCCATATATTCTCAAACACAATTTCCTTTGATTTCAGTATGTATGTTATTCTTTCTAGTGGAAGGTTTGTTAACATCTGTCTTAACCACTGAGTCACATCTGGCCTATGAGTCTTTTTCCACAATAGTGCAATACATTTTTTGGCGTTAAGCAAACTGAGGTCTATGAATGCTCTTTCACTTTTATTAAAGTTATGCTTTTCTGGATGCAGACCCAACAAAAACAATTTAGGATTCAATATGATTTGTTTTGAAATTATTTTTTCAATTGTTACCCTCACCTATTCCCAAAACATTCTAATTTTTCTACATTCCCATAAACAATGAAATAAGGTTCCTTTACTTTCCATACATTTTGTGCACGTATCTGGTATGTTTTTGTTATATCTATTTAACTCCACAGGTGTAACATACATCCGCATTAACCATTTAAAATGTATCAATTTAAGGCGTACATTTATTGATTTGGTTTGAGCTTCTGTACAAGCCAATTCCCATTGTTCCTCTGAAATTTCAGTTTGCAGCTCTTCTTTCCAATAATTCAATCTTTTCTGTGAGTTTTCACTAGAGGATAGTGTCAATGAGTTATAAAACTCTGAAATAATACCCTTTCTCTTACGTACTATCTTTTGTCAAAATTTTTTCCAAGGAAGAATAAGTAGGTCGGGTGAGAGCATTATTTTGATTTGATCGAATAAAGTTCCTAAGCTGAAGATATTTAAAAAAATGTGTTCTATTAAGATTAAATTTGATCCTCGGTTCTTCAAAAGACATTATGTTATCTGAACATGACAGATATAAGTCTAAGTCCCCCCCCTCATGGATCGTCACCTTATCGTGGTGGGGGGGTTTGCGTGCCCCAGTGATCCCAGGAGCTATGTTGTCCGGGGCAATTTGCCTCTGATAGGGTCTCCCAAGACTGACATAATGCACGGCTCAGGAGACGCACACACACAGGCTCAGAGTAGCTCAAATAGCTTTATTGACAACAAGGGTGTATGAATGTGTGTCTGCGAGGATTGTGAATGGGTGTTTGTGGCGGCGTCTGCTTCGGGTCACAGAGGCAGGAGACCGTACAGCCGGACAACCTATGGGGAAAAGCACAGGGAGAAGGGTGACCGGGCACACACCAACACAGGAGATATACAAGTGAGGAAGGAGCTTACTTGGAAAGGGGCGGATGACTGGCACAGCAAGGAACGAGGTCCGGTAGACAGCCACCTGGAGAGGTCCCGGTGCAGCAGCGAGGAACAGGCGATGGAGCGGAATAGTCCGCCGCCGGGAAATCCACCTGTGCACTAGGGGAGCAGACTTGGAGAAGAAAAAGGTAAGATCTTCTTACCGCAATGTTTGCTGAGAATGAGAGGGAACTCACAGTAATCCGTAGTGAAGTCTGACGGCTTCAGGGCCGAAGCCAGGGCAAGGCGCTTAAAATCCCCGCCGCTGATGATGTGCAGTGTGCGTGCAGCTGGCGCCGCTGATGAGGCGAGCGCGCGTGACAGTACTTCCCCCCCTCTAGCAGCGCCTCCTGGCGATGGGCTTCTTTGGGTGCGCTCGGTGGAAATCAGCGATGAGCGATCGGGTCAACACAAACGACGAGGGTACCCACTGCCGATGTTTCAGGCCCATAGCCCTCCCATCCACCAAGTGCTGCAACCCACGACCCCCCAGCGCCGGGAGTCCCAGATGGAGGAGACAGGCCAAGCCGGATGGCCATCAATCATCCGGGCGCGGGTTGCGCAGCAGGAGGAGGGCAAAGGGGGTCGGAGACTGCCAGCTTCCACCTTGGACACGTGAAGGTGGGGTGGAATGCGGAGGGGAGGGGGGAATAGCTACAACGCACAGCCACCGGGTTGATGATCCTGGTGATGGGGTATGGGCCCATAAAACACTGTGCCAGCTTCCTCCTCTCGCCCTTTAAAATCACGTCCTGGGTCGACACATGAGACTTGCTGACCAACTCTGTATGCCGGGGCAGTCTTCTGTGCCGGACCGCCATGGCTCTGTTGCGCTCCCGCCGTGCGTAAAAGCGCATTGCGCTGCTGACGCCCAGATGGAGCGGAACTGCCTGAGATGCGCCCGTACTGAGGGGACAGATTCCCTCACTCTCCTGCGCCGGGGAACAGCGGGGGGTCGTAACCCAGGGACCCTTAAAGGGGGACATCCCTGTAGGCAGAAGAGCGAGCGGTGTTGTGGGCGTATTCAATCCAGGCGAGGTGGTTACTCCTGGACGTTGGTTTGGGACGCCGTTGACGCAGTGGAGCGCAGCCTCCAGCTCCTGGTTGGTCCGCTCACACTGCCCGTTGGTTTGGGGGTGAGGCCGGGAGGAGAGGCTCACCTGGCTCTCCAGGGCGTTGCAGAACGACCTCCCAAACCTCTGACGAAAATTGGGGTCCCCGGTCCCGAGACCCACGTCCACTCGGAATCCCATGCAGCCTGACCACGTGCTGGATTAGGAGGTCCGCCGTCTCCAGGGCAGTTGGGAGACCTCGTAGGGGGACGAAGTGTGCCGCCTTGGAGAAGCGGTCCACGATGGTCAGGACGGTGTCGAAGGTGTTAGAGACTGGGAGTCCGGTGACGAAATCCAGGGCGATATGCGACCGAGGGCCTGCCAGGGACGGGCAGAGGCTGGAGCAGAATACCCGCTGGAGGGGCATTACCTGATTTGCTGGTGGCACACACTGGGCAGGCCCGGGTGTAGCGGGCAGCGTCCCTCCGCAGGCCCGGCAACCAAAGGACGCGCTGGCGGAGGTCAATCATCCGGGAGGAGCCATGTGTGCAGGTGAGCTTGGATGTGTGCAACCAGTGGATTACCTCCCCCCGAACCGTGGATGGCACAACAGCCTCCCTCCGGTCCGCCGCCAGGGTCAGGTTCCACTTCCTGCGCCTTCCGGATCTTGCTTTTTTATTCCCAGGTGGACGGCTCCCACGACGCACGACCTGGGTAGGATGGTGGTGGACCGTGTCCTCCGACTCCTCAGGGGGCGAATTTGCCTAGAGAGGGCGTCGGGCTGGCCGTTCTTGGAGCCAGGCCTGAAGGTGATGTGAATTGGAACCTGGCAAAGAACAAGGACCAGCGCGCCTGGCGGGCGTTCAGAGCACTTGGCGATCTTAGGTATCTCCAAGTTCTTGTGGTCCGTCAGGACCACGAACGGCAGGTTCGCCCCCCTCTAGGCAGTGACGCCACTCCTGTAGCGCGAGCTTGATGGTGAGGAGCTCTCTGTCCCCCACGTCGTAATTCCGTTCCGGACAAGTGCCGGGAGAAGAAGGCGCAGGGCCGCTTGGTTCCATCATCTGGCGACCGCTGGGATAGAACCGCCCCCACTCCTGTGTCCGAAGCGTCCACTTCCACGATGCACTGCAAGCGCAGGGGTTGACTTGGCTAAGGACCCGGGAGGAGGAGAACTCCGTCCTTTCAGCGCCTGAAACGCAGCCGCGGCCTCTTCGGTCCACCGGAACGGGACCTTAGGTGGATGTGAGGCGGGTCAGCGGCCGTACGATGGTGCCAAAATTTGGGACAAAGCGGCGGTAGAAATTTGCAAACCCGACGAACTGCTGCACCTGTTTTCTTGATGCAGGTGTGTGCCATTCCACCACCGCCTTCACCTTCTCTGGGTCCGGAAGCACCTGGTCGTGGGAGATGATGAAACCCGAGGAAGGATGTTGTCTTGCGTAGAACTTGCACTTTTCGGCCTTCACATACAACCGGTTCTCCAGCAGTCTTTGGAGGACCCGCCCTCACGTGGACCCGGTGCTCGTCCCTGGATTTGGAGGAAGATGAGAATGTCATCCAGGTAGACGAACCACAAAAAGGCCAATGAAATCCCGGAGGTACGTCGTTTGATAAGGCGCTGAAAGACGGCTGGAGCGTTGGTCAACCGCCGAACGTCATCACCAGGTACTCGAAGTGGCCGTTCGTGGTCGGAAGGCTGTCTTTCACTCATCTCCCTCCGGATCGGACGAGGTGGATATGCGCTGCGTAGATCCAGCTTGGTGAACCAAGTCGCCCCCTGGAGGGAGTGGAAGGCGGTGTCCATGAGGGGCAGGTGTGTAGCGATCCTTCTCCGTAATGTCGTTTAGGGCGTGATAGTCGATGCAAGGACGGAGGGACCCGTCCTTCTTACCCACGAAGAAGAATCCTGCCCCCACAGGTGATGACGATGGGCGGATTATCCCAGCACTCAGTCGACTCCTTGAGGTAAGCGTTCATGGTCTCCTTCTCCGGCGCTGACAGGCGTAGAGTCGCCCAGAGGGTAAGGGTGCCCCCTGGCTGAGGTTAATTGCGGCAGATCATAGGGCCTATGAGGAGGAAGAGACATCGCCTTGGACTTGCTGAATACCATACCCAGGTCGTGAAATTCCAATGGCACCAGGGACAGGTCCGGGGCGCTGGCGTCCGTAGGTGTAGGAGGAGAGGACGGAGAGCGAGGCAGCGGACTGTAGACAGGTGCTCATGCAGAATGTTGCTCATGCCGACACCCCGGCGGACTTCCAATCCAAAACGGGGGTTGTGGAGGCGTAGCCAGGGATACCCCAGGATGACGGGTGACACAGAGTTTGGGCAGGACGTAGAAGTTATCTCCTCCCGGTGGTTTCCAGAGATGATAACCGGAATGGGGGACGGTCTGGTGTGTTACTCTCCTCAGGGAGACACGGGGAGGTTGACCAGGGAAATAGGGGTTTTTAATGCCTGGCAGTGGATGCCC
The DNA here is from genome assembly GCA_020510985.1 of Pholidichthys leucotaenia. Lineage (NCBI taxonomy): Eukaryota > Metazoa > Chordata > Actinopteri > Cichliformes > Pholidichthyidae > Pholidichthys > Pholidichthys leucotaenia. Next base: position 51,444,277 of record CM035842.1, read on the forward strand.
AATCGGGTTGCCAGGCTTTGTGAAATAAAACTGCCCTCCGCGCCCGAATCCACCAGTGCGTGAGTGAGATGCCCAGTGGAGTTGTGACAAAATCGGACGGGCAGCTTCAATTGGGTGAGGGGGACTTAACCGCTTGAACGTCGCGCGAGGTCCCCTACAGTGACTCGCGGACCCCGCCGTTTTGGCTTCTGTGGACAAAAGCTCTACCGTGTGTTGATTATCTCCGCAATACATGCAGAGATTCAACTCATGGCGGCGTTGTCTCTCCGCCGGGGAGAGCTTTGTCCAGCCCGTCACCATCGGCTCCGACTCCTCGGGGCGCGATGGTGGCGGCGTCGCCAGGGGGCGAGCTTGGAACGGGCGTGACGAGGCTCTACGAGGGCAAGAAGAAGACGACTTCTGCCCCGAGGAGCGCTCGCGCAGCCTGTTATCCAAACTGATGGCAAGAGACGTTAGCTTCGCTAGAGTCTCCGGGATATCCCGTCCAGCCAGTTCATCCCTCAGATCATCGTTGAGACTGCGGAGGAAAAGGCCACAGAGGGAGCGTTCCTCCCAGCCCAATTCCTCCGCCGCTACCCGGAAGTCGACCGCATAGTCCGCTGCCAACCGGCTTCCCTGCTGGAGGCTGAGAAGCCGATCGACCTGGACCGTCTCGGTACGAGAGTGGTCAAAGACCTCCAGGAAGCGTCTCACGAATTGGTCATACGTGAGGGTGGCATAACTGGGCCTCGCCATTACAGCGTAAGTCCAGGTTAATGCTCGCCCCTCTAGGAGATTCCCGATATAACCAATTCGGCTGTGATCTGAGGGAAAGTCTCCGGGCACACGGTGGAACACGGACTCACACTGCATTATGAACCCCCGCGCTCCGCCGAGCTTACCGCTAAAGCGGGCGGGGGTTAGAATGGGCGTGAGCCGAGTCGGTGCTCCCGGAGCCTGCTGGACGGCCGCTGGAGCAGCAGGAGCCGAGCCACCCTGACGAGCCGGGGGGAACGGCTGTTGGGGGGTCCAAGCGGTCCAATCGGTTAGTTATAGTTATCAATTGATTGAATATCACCTGTTGCTAATAAGCTATTTGGTCCACTCAAGCCCTGAGAGTGGTAAGCCGGTGTGCGAGCCCGCCGTCTGCCGAGCCGCTCTGCTGAAGCCGTACTGACATAATGCACGGCTCAGGAGACGCACACACACAGGCTCAGAGTAGCTCAAATAGCTTTATCGCTGCAGTTTGCCTACCGAGCCAACAGGTCTGTAGACGATGCAGTCAACCTGGCCCTCCACTCCATCCTGCAGCACCTGGACTCCCCGGGAACCTACGCCAGGATCCTGTTTGTGGACTTCAGCTCCGCATTCAACACCATCCGCCCCGCTCTGCTCCGGGACAAGCTTCCTGCTCAACGTGCCTGACTCCCTCTGCAGGTGGATCATCGACTTCCTGACGGACCGGAGGCAGCATGTGCGGCTGGGAAAGACTGTCTCAGACTATACTAAGCATCAGCACCGGATCACCCCAGGGCTGTGTACTTTCCCCCCTACTCTTCTCCCTTTACACCAACTCCTGCACCTCCAGCCACCAGTCTGTCAAGTTGATCAAGTTTGCGGACGACACCACCCTCATCGGGCTCATCTCCAACGGCGACGAGTCCGCCTACAGGAGAGAGGTGGCCCAGCTGGCGTCCGTGGTGCAGCAATAACAACCTGCAGCTGAACGCTCTGAAGACAGTGGAGATGATTGTAGACTTCAGGAAAGTCACTACTCCTCTGCCCCCCCTCACCCTCTCAGGCTCTCCCATCACCACTGCTGATTCCTTCCGCTTCCTAGGCACTACCATCACCAGGGACCTCAAATGGGAGCTGACCATCAGCTCACTCATCAAAAAAGCCAGCAGAGGATGTTCTTCCTGCGCAGCTGAGGAAGCTCAAGCTACCTCACCAAGATGTTAGTGCAGTTCTACACAGCCATCATCGAGTCCATCCTCACCACCTCCATAACCGTGTGGTACGCAGGAGCCACTGCCAGGGACAGACTAAGGCTGCAGCGCGTCGTGCGCACTGCTGAGAAGGTGATCGGCTGCAAGCTCCCATCTCTCCAGGATCTGTACATCTCCAGGACCCGGAGGCGTTGCTGGCCGGATCATAGCCGATCCCTCACAAACCCTGGTCACTGTACTGTTTGCCCCCCTCCCCTCTGGTAGAAGACTTCGGTCCATCCAAGACTAAAACCTCCGTCACATGAACAGCTTCTTCCCCTCTGCCATTAGACTGCTGAACACTAAGTGACTCTCGTGCACCATGTACAGCAGCTCTACCAGACTCATGTCAATCATCACTGTTTTCTTCCTGCATTACCGACTGCACTATATAGTTCTCCACAGTATCTGCTGCTGGCTAATATATTTTAAATATTAATTAATATTATTTTAATATTTAAATATTTATATTTTAACTGTTGACCAGTATCACTTAATCTTATCCTACACTTTATTACATGTATAGTTTATTTCTCTTATCTTATCATGTTTAATGTTGCAGCATTGTACCGAGACAAATTCCTAGTTTGTGTACTACATGAACAATGGCAATAAACCTGATTCTGATTTATTGACAACAAGGGTGTATGAATGTGTGTCTGCGAGATGTGAATGTGTTGGTGGTGGAGTCTGCTTCGGGCACAGAGGCAGGAGACCGTACAGCCGGACAACCCTATGGGAAAAGCACAGGGAGAAGGGTGACGGGCACACACCAACACAGGAGATATACAAGTGGGGAAGGAGCTTACTTGGAAAGGGCGGATGACTGGCACAGCAAGGAACGAGGTCCGGTAGACAGCCACCTGGAGAGTCCGGTGCAGCAGCGAGGAACAGGCGATGGAGAGGAATAGTCCGCCGCCGGGAAATCCACCTGTGCACAGGGGAGCAGACTTGGAGAAGAAAAAGGTAAGATCTTCTTACCGCAATGTTTGCTGAGAATGAGAGGGAACTCACAGCAATCCGTAGTGAAGTCTGACGGCTTCAGGCCGAAGCCCAGGGCATCCATCCATCCATCCATCTTCTACCACTTTTCCGGAGGTCCGGGTCGCGGAGGCAGCAGTTCAAGCAGAGAAGCCCAGACTTCCCTCTCCCCAGCCACCTGCTCCAGCTCTTCAGAGGGGATACCAAGGCGTTCCCAGACCAGCTGGGAGACATAGTCTCTCCACCGAGTCCTGGGTCTGCCCCGGGGTCTCCTCCCAGTGGGACGTGCCTGAAACACCTCAAGTGGGAGGCGTCCAGGAGGCATCCTAATCAGATGCCCATACCACCTCAACTGACTCCTTTCAATGTGGAGGAGCAGCGGTTCTACTCTGAGCCTCTCCCGGGTAACTGAGCTCCTCACCCTATCTCTGAGGGTGAGTCCAGCAATCCTACGAAGAAAGCTCATTTCAGCCGCTTGTATCCGCGATCTCGTTCTTTCGGTCATTACCCAAAGCTCGTGACCATAGGTGAGAGTAGGAACATAGATTGACTGGTAAATCGACAGCTTTGCCTTAGAACTAAGCTCCCTCTTCACCACAACAGACCGGTACAACGTCCGCATCACTGCAGATGCTGCTCCAATCCGTCTGTCAATCTCTCGCTCCATTTTCCCCTCACTCGTGAACAAGACCCCAAGATACTTAAACTCCTCCACTTGGGGCAGTAGCCTGTCCCCAACCCGGAGAGGACAATCCACCTTTTTCCGGCTGAGGACCATGGACTCGGACTTGGAGGTGCTGATTCTCATTCCAGCCGCTTCACACTCAGCGGCAAACTCTCCAACTTTAGAGGGATCACACTCCTCAGCCTCCCTGGGAAGGTCTATGCCAAGGTACTGGAGAGGAGAGTCGTTGGTCGAACCTCGGATTCAGGAGGAGCAATGTGGTTTTCGAAGCCCAGGGCGAGGCGGCTTAAATCCCTCGCCGCTGATGATGTGCAGGTGTGCGTGCAGCTGGCGCCGCTGATGAGCGGCGCGGCGTGACAAAGACAAGCTGGTCCTGGGTGAAGGGTCAGACTAAGAACGATCCAACAGACTCTCATGATAAATTGTATATCAAGGATTCAGTGTACCCCGCCCGGTATGGGGTTACCGGGGCCCCACCCTGGAGCCAGGCCTGGGGGAGGGGCTCGAAGGCTAGCGTCTGGTGGCCAGGTTTCCACCCATGGGACCCGGCCGGGCTCAGCCCGAAGGAGTTACATGGGTCCGCCCTCCAGTGGGTTCACCACCTGCAGGAGGGATCATGGGGGTCCGGTGCTATGTGGATTAGGTGGCGGTCAAAGGCGGAGACCTTGGCGGACTGATCCCAAGCTTTCTAAACTGGCTTTTGGTACGTGGAATGTCACCTCTCTGGTGGGGAAGGAGCCTGAGCTGGTGTACGAGGTTGAGCGATACCGGCTAGATATAGTTGGCCTCACCTCAACACACAGCTCCGGTTCCGGAACCAGTCTCCTGGAGAGGGGCTGGAGCTTGGCCTTTTCTGGAGTTGCCCCGGGCGAGAGGCGACGAGCAGGGGTGGGTATTCTTGTATCGCCCCACCTTGCTGCCTCTATATTGGAGTTTTCCCCGGTGGACAAAAGGGTTGCTTCCCTGCGCCTTCGGGTTGGGAAACGGGTCCTGACCATCATTTGTGCCTATGCACCAAATGATGTTTCAGAGTACCCACCCTTTTTGGAGTCTGTGACTGGGGTGCTGGAGGGTGCTCCTCCTGGAGACTCCATTGTCCTACTGGGGGACTTCAATGCACACGTGGGCAACGACAGTGAAACCTGGAGGGGGGTGATTGGGAGGAACGGCCTGCCCGATCTGAACCCGAGTGGTGTTCAGTTATTGGACTTCTGTGCTAACCACAGTCTGTCCATAATGAACACCATGTTCAAACATAAGGGTGTCCATATGTGCACCTGGCACCAGGACACCCTAGGTCGCAGGTCGATGATCGATTTTGTTATTGTATCATCAGACCTGCGACCGTATGTCTTGGACACCCGAGTAAAGAGAGGTGCAGAGCTGTCAACTGATCACCACCTGGTGGTGAGTTGGATCCGATGGCAGGGGAGGAAGCCATTCAGACCTGGTAGACCCAAACGTATAGTGAAGGTGTGCTGGGAGCGTCTGGCTGAGGCCCCTGTCCGGGAGGTCTTCAACTCCCACCTCCGGAAGAACTTCAACCACATTCTGAGGGAGTCTGGAGACATGGAGTCTGAATGGGCCATGTTCTCCACCTCTGTTGTTGAAGCAGCAGCCCAGAGCTGCGGCCGCAAGGTGGTCGGTGCATCTCGTGGTGGCAACCCCCGAACCAAGTGGTGGACACCAGCGGTGAGGGGGGCCATTAAGCTGAAGAAGGAGTCCCATCAAGCTTGGTTGGCTTGTGGGACTCCCGAAGCAGCTGAGGTGTACCGGCAGGCCAAGCGGAGTGCAGCTCGGGTGGTTGCTGAAGCAAAAACCCGGGTATGGGAGGAGTTCGGTGAGGCCATGGAACAAGACTTTCGGTCGGCTTCAAAGAGATTCTGGCAAACTGTTCGGCGGCTCAGGAGGGGAAAGCAGCTCCCCGTCCACACTGTGTATGGTGCGGATGGGACACTGTTGACTTCAACTGGGGATATCGTCGGGCGGTGAAAGGAATACTTCGAGGATCTCCTCAATCCCACTGATACGCCTTCCACAGAGGAGGCAGGGTTTGGGGACGAGGGGGATGACTCGCCTATCACAGGGGCTGAGGTCGCCAAGGTGGTTAAAAATCTCCTTGGTGGCCGGGCCCCGGGGGTGGACGAGATTCGCCCCGAGTACCTCAAGGCCCTGGATGTTGTTGGGTTATCATGGTTGACACGCCTCTGCAACATTGCGTGGAGGTCGGGGGCAGTGCCTTTGGCATGGCAAACCGGGGTGGTGGTTCCTCTCTTCAAAAAAGGGGACCGGAGGGTGTGCTCCAACTTTAGAGGGATCACACTCCTCAGCCTCCCTGGGAAGGTCTATGCCAAGGTACTAAAGAGGAGAGTCCGGCCGTTGGTCGAACCTCGGATTCAGGAGGAGCAATGTGGTTTTCGTCCTGGCCGTGGCACATCGGACCAGCTCTTTACCCTCTCGAGAATTCTTGAGGGTTCGTGGGAGTTTGCCCAACCAGTTTACATGTGTTTTGTGGACTTGAAGGCATTTGACCGCGTCCCTCGTGGATTTTTGTGGGGGGTGCTTCGGGAGTATGGGGTATCGGGCTTGTTGTTACGAGCTATTCGGTCTCTGTACAATCGTTGTGAGAGTTTAGTTCGTATTGCCAACACTCGGTCGGAGTCATTCCCAGTGAGAGTTGGACTCCGCCAGGGCTGCCCTTTGTCACCGATCCTGTTCATAATTTTTATGGACAGGATTTCTAGGCGCAGCCAGGGAATGGAGGGTGTCATGCTTGGTGACCACAGGATCTCATCTCTGTTGTTTGCAGATGATGTTGTCCTGTCGGCTTCATCCAGCAATGACCTACAGCTCTTGCTGGGACGGTTTGCCGCTGAGTGTGAAGCGGCTGGGATGAGAATCAGCACCTCCAAGTCCGAGTCCATGGTCCTCAGCCGGAAAAAGGTGGATTGTCCTCTCCGGGTTGGGGACAGGCTCCTGCCCCAAGTGGAGGAGTTTAAGTATCTTGGGGTCTTGTTCACGAGTGAGGGGAAAATGGAGCGAGAGATTGACAGACGGATTGGAACAGCATCTGCAGTGATGCGGACGTTGTACCGGTCTGTTGTGGTGAAGAGGGAGCTTAGTTCTAAGGCAAAGCTGTCAATTTACCAGTCAATCTACGTTCCTACTCTCACCTATGGTCACGAGCTTTGGGTAATGACCGAAAGAACGAGATCGCGGATACAAGCGGCTGAAATGAGCTTTCTCCGTAGGATTGCTGGACTCACCCTCAGAGATAGGGTGAGGAGCTCAGTCATCCGGGAGAGGCTCAGAGTAGAACCGCTGCTCCTCCACATTGAAAGGAGTCAGTTGAGGTGGTATGGGCATCTGATTAGGATGCCTCCTGGACGCCTCCCACTTGAGGCGTTTCAGGCACGTCCCACTGGGAGGAGACCCCAAGGCAGACCCAGGACTCGGTGGAGAGACTATGTCTCCCAGCTGGTCTGGGAACGCCTTGGTATCCCCTCTGAAGAGCTGGAGCAGGTGGCTGGGGAGAGGGAAGTCTGGGCTTCTCTGCTTGAACTGCTGCCTCCGCGACCCGGACCTCCGGAAAAGCGGTAGAAGATGGATGGATGGATGGACAGATATAAGTCTTGGATCTTTTGAATCCCTTTTAAATTCCATACTTTAAATACAGCATCCGCTCTCCCTGGTTTAAAATATTGATTACCCCATATTGGGCTAAATTGTGACAAGGTGGTTCTTTTAAATATTTTTTGGTTTCACACCATATTTTGATCATATGCTTTACAAATGGATTTTTAACTTGTTTCTGTAATTTTTTTGCCGAGTCTGAGTATATGAATATGGGAAGAGGTAAAGGTCAATTGTATGATTCCATTTCAGTCCAGTGAGGGAGATCATTTGATGAAAAATAATATGTCATAGACCTCAGTTGTGCTGACCAGTAATACAACATAAAGTTTGGACATTTCAGACCTCCACGATCAAATGGTAAATATAGTAAGGACAGACGTAATCTTGCCTTCCTATTGTTCCATATAAATTCCACTAACTTTTTTTTAATTCTTGAGAATAGATCTGAAGGTTGTGGTAAAGGAATGTATTGAAATAAATAAAGTATTTTGGGTAAGATATTACTTTTAAGTATATTGATTCTCCCAATCATCGACATTGGTAGTGACATCCATCTCTGAAGTAACTCATTAATGTCTGTCATTAAGGCTTCATAGTTGGCACTGGCAACTAATTCTAGCTTAGGCACAATTTGAATTCCTAAATATTTAAACTGATTTACAACATTGAATTGATTTACCTCAGGAGCTGGGTGATTTCTCTGGGTCTCATTTAGCATTGAGTGCGGGCACTTTATGTGCAGGCTGCACGGTGGAGCAGTGGTTAGCACCACGGCAGCACAGTTTACCCTCAGCCGGGGGATCGCAGGGATCGTGGGTTCGATCCCTGCCCCCGGCCAACAGTGATCTGTGTGGAGTTTGCATGTTCTCCCCGTGTTTGCGTGGGTTTTCTCCGGGATTTCTCTGGTTTCCTCCCACATGCCAAAAACATGCAGGTTAGGGAGTTAAGGGGCGCTTGCGCACACAGTGACCGGCAGCTGGTGGCTTGACACCGGACTGCAGAACAAATCTACCTACGGGTACAAAATAAGTCCAAAAAAAAAAAAAAAGCATTAATACTGAAGATTTAGTTTTATTTATTTTATATCCTGATATTTCCCCAAAATTCTTTATTAAATTCAACAAGGTCGGAATTGATTTTTTAAGATTCGACATAAACAAAATTATGTCATCGGCATACAGGGAGATTTTATGTTCTGTTGGTCCTACTTTAATTCCGTATATTTGTGGATGTAAACGTACTGCCATCGCTAAAGGTTCAATTGCCATAGTAAACAGTAAAGGTGAAAGTGGACAGCCTTGTCGACATCCTCTGTTGATATTTATTGATTTTGAAATATTGCTGTTTGTTAGGATTTCTGCTGTAGCATTATTGTATATTATCTGAACCCATTTTATGAAATTATTTCCAAGTGCAAACCTTTGTAAGACTTCAAAAAGAAAGGGCCATTCGACCCTATCGAAGGCCTTTTCGGCGTCCAATGATAGGAGAGCTGTATCCGGTGCTTCTTTATTAGAATAGATAATATTAAATAGTCTTCTTACATTATGGAAGCCTTGTCTTCCCTTTATAAAGCCATTCTGATCTCGGTTAATAATATTTGGTAATATTTCTTGTAGTGGTCTTGCTAAAATTTTACAGATTATCTTAAGGTCAGCATTTAATAGGCTTATTGGTCTCATATTTTCACATTTATTAGAGGGTTTACCTGGTTTTGGCAACAGTATAATTAAGGCATTATTCATGTATGGTGGTAAATTACTATTTTGAAATGCTTCTAAAACCATTTCCAAAAATGGTTTTAATAATTTATTCTTAAATTTTTTATAGAGGTCAACTGGAAGACCATCTGGTCCTGCACTTTTTCCTGATTTCATATTATCAATGGCTAGCCCAACTTCTTCTTGACTAATTTTAGACTCCAGTATCTCCCTGTTTTCATTTGGAATACACGGTATAGATAATCCGTCCAAAAACCCATTTAGTTTTGTTAAGTCAGTTTCATTTTTTGTATCATATAATTTTTCATAATAATCTCTAAAGGCACTATTAATTTCTAAAGGATCTACAACCGCCTGTCCATTACTTATAATACTGGTAATTGGTGTTTTAAATTCTAATTGTTTAATCTGCCATGCCAATAATTTTCCTGATGTTTCACCTTGTTCATAAAATGATTGCTTCAATCTTAGAAGACTCGAGGCAGCTCTATTCACTGATTTTTTTGTCATATTCAGCTCTCAGAATCAGTAATTCGTTCTCTAACTTTGGGTCACTTCCTGCATACACTTTTTCTTGAAGAATTTTTATTTTATGTTCCAATTGGACTCTCTCCTCTCGAGTCTTCTTAGATTTTGAACCTATATAACTAATAATATGCCCCCTAATAAAAGCTTTGAAAGCCTCCCACTTTATACATGCTGATGTTTGTGTAGTATTGATATCAAAGATCTCATCTATCTGTTTTTCTATGTACTTAACAAATTCCTCATCCTGAAGCCATTTATGCTGAAATTGCCACCTACCTGGTTCCTTTGTCAATTTCTTATCTACATATATTAGACAGCAGGGTGCATGATCAGAGATCACAATATTTTCATAGAAGCAGTTTTGAATCTTGGACCTTAATTCTGTGGAGATCAAAAAATAGTCAATACGTGAGAATGTCTTGTAGGTATTGGAATAACAAGAGTAGGCTTTAACTCGTGGTTTCATTTCTCTCCATATATCTCGCAATCTCAATTCTTTCATAAAATGATTAATGATCATCCTGCATCCATTGTGCGTACAGTCCAGTCCTGTTGATCTATCTATACCGGGATTCAATGTACAATTAAAATCCCCTGCTATTATATGTTGCCCTGTAAGTGATGATAAAATAAGAAATAAATTAGCAAAGAAATTTTGATCATCTATATTGGGACCGTATAAGTTCACCAGATTTATATTTCCTAATAACAAAGATCCTTGAATGATTAGATATCTTCCAAATTTGTCTCCAATTACATTTTTCACTTGAAATGGGATTGATTTATGTATGAGAGTCATAACTCCCCTGGCTCGGGATGAAAATGATGAGGTGAATACACTTCCTTGCCATCTTCTCCTAATTCTTTTTACATCCTCCTCTATTAGATGAGTTTCTTGTAAAAACACAATTTTTGAACCCATGTCTTTTATTTTATTCTTAACTTGTTTAAGTTTTTTTAAATTTTGTAGACCTCTGCAATTCCATGAAGTTAAATTAAGATTAACAGTTTGGTCTATGATCAATGAGTTTGAGATTACCTCGCAATGTAAACATGCTCATACAGAGAAGCAAAAACATGAGTGGTTGAACATTCATCCTACAAACTACACACAAACAAATTCCCCCTTCCCACATTCGTGGTAATCCCCCCAAAATCAAAAAAAAAAATTCCGTCTCCCGCTATAGCCATCGACCGCTCCACACCCGCGAGGACCAGCCAAAGCCACTCCCTCTTCATCCTCCCAATCACCCTAACTCTACTGCTTTTAATGACGTAACATTAACTCTCTTCTGTAGTTTTCCAACTTAACTCCAAAATTTTATAGCAACTTTGTACATCATAGGGTTTTTTTTTTTTAAATATATAATACAATCTATATTTTGTAAACTTGCTATATGCTTCAGATCAGTCAGATGCCTGTGCAAATGTTTAAATATTCTACCTTATATTTTGTTCATGCTTCATGCTTAGCTCCCACTAGTCTCTTCTTGGATCTGCTTGATGAGCTCCTGCGCCTCCTGAGGGGTCTTGAAGGTGTGGGTTCTGCCCTTATATGTGACCAGCAGTCTTGCAGGATGAATCACTCCATGACGAATCCCGAGGTTGCGCAGCTCTTTACGGGCGGGGTCAAACTGTTTCCTTAATTGTTGGATTCCTGTGGCCAAATCTGGGTAGAACCGCACCTGTTGATCCTGGTATTTAATTTCTCCTTTGGCTCGCGCCGCGTTGGAGATCGTCATCCTGTCTCTGTAGCTGAGGAACTTCATAATCAGCGTCCTCGGTGGTGCCTTATTATCTCTCTGTGGGCCGATTCGGTGTACGCTCTTTAAGACGACTGATGACTGCAGCTCCGCGTTATTCAGCGCTTCTGGAATCCACTTTTCCAAAAAGGAACATGGGTCCCGACCCTCGGTTCCCTCCGGGAGGCCCACCAGCCTCAGGTTGTTCCGTCTCGACCGGGATTCTAAGTCCAGGACATTATCTTCCAGACGTTTATTTTTTTATTCCAATGTGCGCACCTTTAATTGTAGGCTGGTGACGTCACCCTCAGCGCTGGAAACTCGGAGCTCCACCTACGATACTCGTTCCATACAGTCACTTATTTCCTTTCTTATTCCTTCAATCGCTGCTATAATCCCATCAAATTTAGCGGAAAAGTCTGCTCTCATTGTGCTAATGGCAGCGAGCACTGCACCTGTGCCCTCGCCAGCAGTCACCGCTCTGCCGTTAGCTTGCTCCGCCATAGTCTCTGGAGATTTTTCTGCTTCGTCACGAACGTGGAAGTCTGTTAACTTGGACTGTTTTGGTGTTTCAGTTTTTCCTCCACCTGATTTCCCAGTCTTAGGCTTTACCGGCATATCCGCGCCCAAACGCTGGGATAGGTTTTGGTCCAGTTGAGAGAGTTATTTGCCGACTTTTTACTTTTAGGCGCAGAGCCGAGTGAAACACGTCTTCCTACGTGGCTGCCATAACTGGAAGTCCCCTAGTAGCAGTGTTTGCCCTGAAACTAATGTTTGGGCTCAGAAATGCTAGGCCAGGACTGAATCATTACAGTCAATGGCACAGTGATGGGTTGAAACAATGAACAGATCATTTTTTGTTAGTGACATATGGAAAAAGATCTGGAAGAGCAAAACTGGCCTCTGCAAATACTGTCGAAATGTTAAAATATAATTGTCTAACTGAAGAGAGATTTCTGTATTTTTTTTCCCTGTAGTGATATGACCAAAGAAAGCATTTCATCATCATCATCATCATAGCAGTCTGTCGCGGGCGACAATGACTGTTTCATTTAGGTCTGATCAGATTCCTCTATGCAACTCTGTCCCCTGCCCTCTGCTGCCAGGAACTCCCGACCCTGCAAACCCGGGCAATGTCCGAGCCGGTATGAGTTACTTTCTGACTGACCATTTCATGAAACTGCTTGCAAAGTATTTGAGTGCCGCTAGCTTTTGCTGGACTAGCACCACATTCTTGGCAGATAGTGGTATTATCAGTGGCAAGGACAGGCCAAGACAAACTGACTCCAGTATCTGTTGCAGTGACTGACCAGATGATAGCTTTGTTTATCTCTGCTCTTTGTGTAGTGCATGTCACGATACACTGACTGGCAAAAGTTCACCACAGACCTTGCGGGAGATGTGCTTATCTGCCAGGATATCCAGTCTCACCCCGTGTAACTGGGAGTGGTCCACCACAGACCTGTGACAGATAATGTTTTTAGTTCTGCCAGGATGCCTAGTTTCACCCTCCGCACCCTCAGAAGGGCAGGGTTGCCGGTTGAGTCGTTAATGGCCCGACCCTTAGACGACTAAAATCCAAAACAAAGACACTGAGTACATAAGAGAAGCTCAATATGCCGACAAGAAGGTTAAAACCACAAACGCCTTTAAAACTGATCAGAACAAATGGCCTGTTTACAGTACAAAATCTGACTTGTGCTTGTGAGTCATAAAGTTGTAATTAGTTTATATTATATGACTTAGCTGTGATCAGGGGTTTCAGACATGGCCTCCATTTAAAAAAAAAAAAAAAAAAAAAAAAAAAAATTCTGATTGGAAAAGACACATGATGTTAAGTAGCCCTAAGGCCGAGAGGTCATGTAAATGTAATGAGATGTAACAAAACTGAGATGTAAAACGTGAAAATATGCCTGTTACCTTTATTTGACACAACGTGACAATAATAAACTTTCAAGTAGATTGTGCAGAAAACAAGCCACAACTGGAATCATGCCATGTCCCTTACAGTTGATTATAAAGACATTGAAACTTGAAGACACACTCCAGTGGCTATAAATCCCCGATAAAAACAAATGTACATTGTTTAAAATGGTATCTTATGCCCTTTTAATACAAAAAAGCCTTTCAATGTTTTACATTTTTGTTTTGAAATCTTTTCACCCCCATGCACTCTCATATTACCTCCAAAATCTAAAGGGGTCATCCCAATAGCCCAAGGGTCACCTCTTGTGAAAGTTTCATCAAAATCCATCCAGAACCTTTAGTATAATCCTGCTGCACACAAATAAATGAGGTCCTTGACAGAGAGATGCATTCTCAGATCACCTCCAAAATGTAATGGGTTCATTTGTAGGCTAAACTATGGTCACACATTACAGTATTATAGTGCATGATCATTTTTAAAATCACACATTACCTATATAATGTTATGTAGATGAATTTTAATCTGTTTCTCTCTTGCTTTAATTTATTAGATTTTAATTTTACATCTCAATTTCGATTCATACTTAATAAAATCATTATTTGTGTGCATCAGGATTACGCAAAAATTATTCACTGGATTTTGATGAAATTTTAACCTGAGATGACCCTTGGGCTAAAAATGAACCTGTCATGGGCAGTGAGAGCATGCCCCTCCCATCCCGTCTCACTTTCGTGAATTCATCACTGCACCTGAGGCAGAAGATGCACCTGCACCCACTCATTAGCCAGTGTACTTAAGGAGGCTCTCTCGCTGACAGGAAGCGGGTGCCTGTGCCCAAGTACGTCGTGGGTCAGCAGATCTGGTTAGCGGCGAGCCAGATCCCGCTCAAGGAGAGGTCCAAAAAGCTGTCCCCCCGCTTCCTGGGCCCCTATGTTATCTCTTGGGTGATCAACAATGCATCGGTTCAGCTCAAATTGCCACCGGCCCTGCAGGTAAACCCGACCTTCCACGTCTCTTACATCAAGACCCTCTCAGTCAGCACTCTCTGCCCCCCCCAAGCCGCCTCCTCCTCCCCGAATCATCGACGGTCATCCCGCCTACACGGTCCGCCAGATCCTCGATGTTTGCCATCGTGGCCGGGGTCAGCAATACCTGGTGGATTGGGAGGGCTACCGTCCAGAGGAACGCTCCTGGGTTGTCTCTGCTCTGGTCCTGGATAAGGAAATGCTCCAGGCCTTCCACCAAGCTCACCTGGAGAAGCTCCCTGGACCGCCAGGAGGCGCTCCTAGAAGGGGGGGCCCTGTCATGGGCAGCGAGAGTGCGCCCCTCCTGTCCCGTCTCACTTTCGTGAATTCATCACTGCACCTGAGGCAGAAGATGCACCTGCGCCCACTAATCAGCCAGTGTACTTAAGGAGGCTTTCTCCGCGCATTCATCGCTAGCTCGTCTGGGTATACTGTCCGTAAAACGACAAGCAAGTATATTACAAGAAGTTTTGACACGCTGTCTTACCTTGTTTCTCCTTTCTCCTTCAGGTTGCTGCCATCATGCGGGTGTGTCTCCAGGACTGCGCGCTCTCCTGCCACATCTTCATAATTCCTCGGCTACAACCTCCACCTGGTCAGGCACCATCAACTCATTCCCCCCACCCTACTGGTGTGTCTTTTCCCCACTGGAGTCCTGCTGGTTCTCTCTCGTTACCCAAGTAAATGGCAGTTTGGCTAGCCAATTTCCCCTTACTCCACTTCTCCACTCACAGCTCTCATCTTCTCTCCGCAGGTGGATTCCTCTGGCCAGTGACTGTTTCTGTAGCTGTGCACAGACTTTGCAATTTAATAAACTTTCAAATGTGCCTCTCTGTGTGGTTACATTCCTGTGCTGTTGCATCGTGCACGTGAGCTGTCAGCTTGTTAATCAATTCAATTCAATTTCAATTCAATTCAACTTTATTTATATAGCGCCATTTCCACAACAACAGTCATCTATAGCACTACAACTGTAGGGAGGACCCCCACAGTTGCAGAAAGACCCCAGCAATCAGGCGATCCCCTGTGAGCAAGCACTTGGCGACGGTGGAGAGGAAAAACTCCCTTTTAACAGGAAGAAACCTCCCAGCAGAACCAGGCTCAGGGAGGGGCAGTCATCTGCTGCGACTGGCTGGGGGGTGAGGGGACAGAGAAGAAGAAAAGAACAGACATGTAGAGAGCAAACAGCACGATGGGGACTCAATCTATGGGAGAGAACAAACAAAATGTTAATGACCAGCAAAAAAAAAAAAAAATTTCATAGAGAGTGAGGAAAGGAGTGAGGCCCAGTGCATTACTGGAGGTCCCCTGGCTGACTAAAACCTATTAGCAGCATAACTAAGGGAGGGTTCAGAAACCCATGATCCTCCCTAATTGTAGGCTATATCAAAAAGGTAGGTTTTAGCCCTATTCTTAAAAAACAGAGATCGAGTCTGACTCCTGAATCAGATTGGCAAGCTGATTCCACAGGAGAGGAGCTTGATAACTGAAGGCTCTGCCTCCCATTTGTACTTTTGGAGATTCTAGGTATTACAAGTAAACCTGCATTTTGGGAGCGTAGTGCTCTGTTAGGATGATACGGTAGTATCAGATCTTTTAAATAAAAAGGAGCCTGATTGTTTAGGAGCTTTGTAAGTAAGAAGAAGGATTTTAAACTTAATTCTAAACTCTTGGGAAGCCAATGAAGGGAGGCCAGAACCGGAGAGATATGATCTGTCTTACTAGTACCTGTTTAAAACTCTTGCTGCAGCATTTTGGATCAGCTGAAGACTTTTTAAAGATGTTTAGGACAGCCTGATAATAAAGAATTACAATAATCTAATCTCGAGCTAACAAAAGCGTGGATCAGCTTCTCCGCATCACTCTGAGACAAGATGCTCCTAATCTTGGCAATATTACGCAAATGATAGAAGGCAGTCTTAGAAACAAATTTAATATGTGAATTGAAAGGACAAATCCTGATCAAAAATAACTCCAAGGTTCCTCACAGAGCTATTAAGAGAAAGAGTAACTGCATCCAAACTGAAAGTTTGATTTGGAAAGGAATTTCTAAGGTTTTTTGGACCAACAAGAATGACTTCAGTCTTATCTGAATTTAATAGCAGGAAATTACAAGTCATCCAAGCTTGATTTCCTTAAGACAGGCTTCTAACTTGGCTAATTGATTAGTATCATCTGGCTTCATTGACAGGTATAATTGTGTGTCATCTGCATAACAGTGAAAATGTATACAGTGCTTTCTAATAATGTTGCCTAACGGAAGCATATATAAACTAAAAAGGTAGGGCCAGCACAGATCCCTGTGGAACTCCATGACTAAGCTTGAGCTGAGAGAAAACTCATCATTTACATGAACAAACTGGAACCTATCAGATTAAATAAGATCTAATCCACTGCAACGAAGTTCCATTGAAGTCCAACATAGTGTTCTAATCTATCAAGTAAAATATTATGATCAATAGTATCAAAAGCTGCACTAAGATCTAAAAGGACAAGTACAGAAACTAGTCCATTATCAGATGCAATGAGAGGTCGTTTAGTGACCTTCGCTAAGGCTGTTTCAGTACTATGATGGATTCTAAACCCAGATTGAAACTCCTCACAAGTAAACCATTTCCCTGCAGGTGGTCAAATAATGGCGTAGCAACAACTCTTTCTAAGATTTTTGAAATGAAAGGGAGATTAGAGATTGGTCTATAGTTAGCTAAAGCTCCTGGATCTAGCGTTGGCTTTTTGAGTAAGGGTTTAATTACAGCCGTTTTAAAAGCCTGCGGTACATGGCCTAAAGTTAATGAAGAATTGATTATATGAAGAATAAAGCTACCAATAAGTGGGAAGACTTCTTTAAATAACCTGGTAGGAATAGGGTCTAAAAGACAAGTTGAAGGTTTGGATGAGGAAACTATTTTGTCTAATCATGACAGAACCCACTAGATTTTGGAGGTGATCAAAAGTGCATATGTCCACCATGGCATTATTCTCAAAATGTTAAAGAAAGTGAAAAAATGATCCAGAATCCACATCCTGACCCGGATCACCTCCAAAAGCCCATGGGTCAACTCTGGTGAAAATTTCGTTTAAAATCCATACAGTAGTTTTGCACAATCCTGTTCAAACAGCCTGCTAGCTGCACAGACAGAAAGCAGAGAAATGTGTTCCGAGTGCCTTCTATAGTTGGTTGTTAATTTTTTACATCATGTAAGAGGTTTGGTTGGTCACTTTCATGTAAAACAAGAACATCGTTGTAATGTATGAATGACTATAAACTTTATTATGAATAAAGTGTGCATGACTAGTAAAGATACTATACTGTGTGACCGCTTGTATTTTTTTTCTTTTGGGAATGTGCATTTTCTTCCACACAGCTAAATTACAGCTTTCTTTTGAGTAAATTACTGACTTTCCCCATGCATGTAAGACTTAATGTAAGTATGAGACTTTCTTTTCCAATAAATTTGAGACATTTTGCTCATCTGTTTCGTTTTTAATCTTATTTTCTAGGTAAAGGTCATAGCCTATATAAGGCAGCCCTGAAAGGGTGTCACTCGCCTAATTATCTATTATTAAACTATAATCCCGACACTCTCTCTGGTTTTTTCTACTGACACACCCTTTCAAAAAAAAAAAAAAAAATAGGATTAAGCCATAAGAAAATGAGTGGATGGGTGTGTTAAGGGCTAAGGTTGGGTTCTATTCTAGAAGTGAAGAAAGAAAATAGAACTAGTTTTATATAAGAAAAAGTGTGTGTATGTGTTTTCGGTCTGACTGGAGTCCTCGGTAAGCCCAGTCTATGCTCCCTTGAGTGGCTAGATTGGCTGCTATGTTTTTAGTTGAGTCTTTTTTTTAAAGTCAGATCATTTCAAAAGAAAATGATGATGAACTGGTTCTTCAGAAATTCATGAATTGGCACGTGTGACCATACAGTGAATATCCAAAGGCCTTGGTGGAGGTATGCACTCTTGTCACCTCCAAAATCAAATGGGTTCATCCGGACCCCAAGTGTCACCTCTTGTGAAAATTTCATCAAAATCCGTCTAGTAGTTTTTGTATAATCCTGCTGCACACAAATAAATGAGGGCCTTGGTAGAGGTATGCACTCTCAGATCACCTCAATGCAGTGGGTTCATCTGAAGGCCAAATTCTGGTCAGACATTAAAGTTTTATAGCCCATAATTTTAGAATCATGTATTATCGTTATAATGTGATGTAGTTCAGTTTTATAATCTAAATTACTTATTTGTTTTAACTTATTACATTTTAATTTTACATCTCTCAATAGTTATCTTGATTCACATTTAATAAAATAATTATTTTTAGTATCAGAGAGGTAGGGTTATACTTGTACACACTCCTAATCTCATTTTGACAGGTGCCACGTCCCCTTGACCTGACCTGACCTGACCCTGGTCCCGCCCCCATGACCCCGCGTAATTAGGTTGTCAATCAAAAGTGTTTTGAACTCCTTGTCAAACTGACAGATTGTTATTTTAATCTGTTGTCCATAAGTGGTTTAGGGTTAGGATGGGGTTAATGATGGCAGAACTTCTCATCTGAAGTGACATCTTTGTAGTCTTTCAATTTCCAAAAAACACATCAGTGTCTTTAAAATGATTTAAAAACCCAGACACAGCCATTCTCTCAGCCAAAACAGATGGGCTCAAAGGTGACATGTTTGTAGCGGTTTCAGTTTGCAAAAACAGATATCAGTCAGAGGTGTCTCACCGTGTCAGGCTTTGAAGCCACCATTCTCTTGGCTAAAATAGATGTGGAATGGGGAGACCACATTTTGCAAAAACACAGATCTGTGTACAAAAGCACACACACTGACCCAGTCACAAATCTGCAACATCATCTTCTGCACATTCAGAAAAAGGGTTTTAGGGGCACACTGACCTGAGCAAACAGGTCGATTTGATCTTAACACGAACGCACGCACCCACATTAGTCAGGGTGTCTCACAGTGTCAGCTTGCAAAGTCAAAAACACAGACACACAAACACACATGGTAGTTTCAAGTTGATTTTAACATTTGCTGTGGCAGTGTAGAGTTTCAGAGCACATCAGTCAGGGTGTCTCTAAAACATTTTTAAAAGCACAGACACACTAACACACACGTAAATGTCCTCGTGGGGCAAAGGCTGTACACATGCTGCAGGATTTAAGGCAGACGTTTGTGTAACAATACCACAAATTAGACACTCACAAAAACTGCAACATCATCTTCTGCACATTCAGAAAAAGGGTTTTAGAGGCAGACTGACCTGAGGAAGCAGGCCTATTTGATCTTAACTCTTTGAGTGCGTCTGTCGCTGAATTGCAACATAACCCCTAGTGGTCAAGAGTGGTAAATATTTTTTGTCAATAAAATAGTTCAGATTTCCAAGGCTATAACTTGAAAGTGGTAAGAGATAATGGCTTACTGTCAATTAGAAAGATGTAAAATATGATCCAAAGTTTCAGATAGGAATAAATTTACGCATCCAATTTGCATAATGTTGTGGCACCTCTTTAAATTCCATAACTCAGTCAAAACAGGACTTTGGATGTATTTACACAAAGAATGGTTCAGTCTTTTGACACCATTTTTTGTACAGAGGTACCTCATCATCTTCAAAGTATATGAACAAGAAATCAGTACATTAAAAAAAAATACAGAAATTCCTCACTTACTGGCGGCTAAGGGGACTCGCTTGCTGCCGTGGTCGTTGCATTTTCACCCATCTTGGTTGTTATTTTGTGTTCTGTCGGTCATTCACGCTCTCTATCACATCTACAAAGTCTTATGATTATCCCACATAAATTTCGCTTGTATCCCGCGGCTATTTTCCGCGTACAAAGCCGACTAAGTGACAGTGTACGATGACGGATGGCAGCCATATTAGCTTTCTGGGCTAAAATGCTAAAAACAGGAAAAAGAAATTCTTCTTTTTTGGTGTATTACGTGTCATCTATTGAGTCCTCCAATGGATGTCTGCCACCTTCTGAAACTGGCAGATCAGTACAAAGCTGCACGGTGGCGCAGTAGTTAGCACTGTGGCAGCACAGTTTTACCCTCGGCCGGGGGATCTCGGGGACCGTGAGATCGTGGGTTCGATCCCTGCCCCCGGCCAACAGTGATCTGTGTGGAGTTTGCATGTTCTTCCCGTGTTTGCGTGGGTTTACTCCGGGATTTCTCCGGTTTCCTCCCACATGCCAAAAACATGCACATTAGGGAGTTAAAGGGCGCTTGCGCACGCAGCGACTGGCAGCTGGTGGCTTGTCACCAGACTGCAAAATAAATCTACCTACGGGTACAAAATAAGTAATTAAAAAAAAAAATCAGTACAAATCATCAATGGAGCCGATCATGTCAGAGTGAGATGACAGGTGCAGCGCTGTGCTCTGCCACTAGGGGCACGCAAAATCTCACACTCAAAAGGTTAACACAAAATGATACACCTGGCAGAAAAGCCAATACAACTCACTATTTAAATTATGCCATTTCTACATTTTTAAAACGACCATACAACAGCCTTCTAAGGATTGTCTGCGTGAAACAATTTTGTAAAACACCCCACAACTTGTACGTGATATTTACCAATGGTTACATTAGTTTTGTAACTTTAAGGCAGAGTTTTTTTTCAACCACTCATGACAACTTTAAACCAGAATTCGGAGAGGGTTTTTTGGCGGTCTGTGCATCTGCGTGCTCTTTTTAACCACACCATATGACTTGAGCTTTTGTGCAGGGTGGGAAATTTAAAAAGAAAACATTTTAAATCAGTCTACAGTTTTTTTCAACATTCAAACTCCCCTCCCTAGTGTTCTGTCCAGCTTATGTCAAAGCTTATGTCAAACTGTCTGCTGCTTTACATCAAAATTTGCCAGGGGGTAGATGTCATCATTTTTTGCCACCATTGCAGAGCCTTGAAAAGAGGAACCTCTTGTTAAATTTGCTTTTAGACAAGACAAAACAGAACCTCATTTAGTTATACTTTATTTTTTCCAGTGTGGAGGGATATGTTCAGGCGAGGTACGACGAGCTGGAAGGTTGCAGAGTTTTATTTCCTCCATCAAAATGAGACGCACTTGTAGCGCCTTGCTCTACAGTGCTGTGCTGTGTGTGTTGTATAAATCACACATCGCATAAATCGCATAAATCAGCACCCGAGCCACTTGCTGGTTTCGTCCAAAGACAGGACAGCAGTAGAGCCACCAGGAGTTCTGTTAACAATAACTGTAAAATATTCCACCGCAGAACCACATTTGGACAAACAGCTTTCTCTATAAAGGGCAGTCACATCTGGAACACAATGCCAAATGAAATTAAAATAATAACGGACTTTAAAACATTCACTAAAAATGTTAAAAACTGGCTGAAAAATAAACAAGAATGTACTCATGTATGAATTATTTGTCTGCAAAGTGAGAGTGAATGAAGGGAAGGAATAAATGTGTTTGTTTATAGTGAGTGACGGAGGGAGGAAGGCCTGAAATAGGCAAATGTGAGTTATGTTATATGTGTTAAATGTGAGTCAGGCTGTTATATTTGTGTATTTATAATATTTATAATATTTATGTTAAATGTGAGTCAGGCTGTTATATTTGTGTATTTATAATATTTATAATATTTATAATTGTGTATATATAATTTTTCTGCATTGATGTATGTGGTTATTGTGTATATTTTTTATCTTGATTCTTTTTTCTAAAGCCCATCCAGGGACAAGAGTTGCAAATTAGCTAATAGCTATACACTCTATGTGCAACACATCAGATTGATTGTCTTTGATTAATTGTCTATGTTTATTGCACTGTCCCTGTCAAATAAACTAATCTACTACTACTACTACTATTGTGTTGCGTTGTCCCCTGAGGCATGTATAGCAAGCTCTTTTATACATGTTATACAAACAGAGAGAATGCATGGCACATTAGCAAATTGATATACATATCAGTCAATACATATGATTAGCCTGACCAACTGGCACCAGGACGTCTCCTCCTTAATCCGGGGATGTATAAACAATAGTCCATTGTTCTGGTTGTCCCCCCAGGGGCTCTCTGCCCGTATGCAAATTGTCCTCTGCTTCCTCTAGACATGCTGAGTGTGAGGAATGTTCTTGTAGAGTGTTGTAGGTCACCACACCAGAGAATATTAAAACAGTCTTTAGACTTTACAGTCTGTGTGTTCTCAGCTTCAATCGGGTACTTGTTTTTTCATGTGCTTTTTAATTGTGTATCTGTTGCAAATGCAGTTGTCAATAAGGAGACCACACTCCAAAGCTTTTTTTTTTTTTTTTTTTTTTTTTACAGAGTCTGCTCTTGTGTAACATAAGCTTCTGCCCTGTATCGGGGGGATTACCCCCCCTTCTCTTTCACTCGCTCAGACTGCCGGCGCGGCCTCCGCTCCCGCCGCTACTACAGACGACGTTGCGGGGCCTTCCGCCGGTCCTGCTCCAGAGCCTGCTGCTGTGTCTGTGGACAGGCCAGCTGTGGCGCCCGCAGCCAAGCTTACGGTCGGGAGCGTCGCTGGTGATGGCGCCCAAACTGTCACTGATGGTGCGTCAGAATCTCGCTGTGTGACATCAGCGGCTGTGCTTCCGGAGGCTGTTACCATTTCAGAGCAGGAGACGGAGCAGCAACAGTCAGCTGCTGTGGGTGGCGTCCAGGAAAATGTGGCCCATGATGAATCCACTGGCCCAGATGAACCAAACAGTCAGCTGAGTTGTGCTGACGAGGAAATGGAATCTGATCCTGACACTGTGTCTAATACTGAGTCTATAGTAGAGTCATTTTTGGGGGTTTCGTGACCAACCTCCCAGGACCTTTTTTTCTCACTGGATTTAGCATTCTAGACCCATTTTAATGAAAATAAGCTCCCATGTACCTCCCAAAAATTACGGGAAACCTTTTTTTTGCCCAAAATTCAAAATGGCCGCCAAAATGCATACCACCACCTATATCTCAGTAACTAATTCAGCTAGGAGGTTGATTTTGGTGTCTAGACATAGGTTTTGGGGGTCAAGCATTCCATTAATGCTATTAGTTTACTTGTGAAACAAACCCATCACGATGAAATCCAATATGGCCGCCAATATGGCCACCGATTAACATTTTTTTTGTTTCTTGACTACTAAGGCACCTAGAAAGCTGATGTTGGTGTCAAAACAGAGGTTTAAGGGGTCATACTATCTGTTTATTCCAATAAAAGTGTGTTTAAATGATTACATAATCGAGAAATCCAAGATGGCGGCCGGCTGTCATTTTCACATGCAATGGACTTTTTCATATCCGTCACCAAATGAGCTAAAAATGTCAAATGAGGTATCCTTACATTCATTTTTAATAATTATTAGAAAGCTCCTGCATTGATTCAGTGATTTCACTGAGGAACACTTGGGTAATCCAATCCAATGCTGGACCGGAGCCTCTTCGGTGAAAAGAGAGAAGCAGATGGAGATGGATCCCCCTGAACTGACTGATTGTCTCTTTCAAGATCTACCTCTAATTTATGCTTACGTTTCTCGGCTTGAGATAGACAACGCTTGTTAGATAACGTGGTGTAACATGTCTGGTGCATATAATGCCCTTTTGGCCCTTTGGCCCAATCAATATTCCCACATTGAAACCGATCAAGTCCTTTCCATCGTAGAGTTTTTTCACGAATTGAATTCCATTTTTGGTCCTTGGTATTATTCAAAGAGTCACTTTTGGTACATGGTTGACCACAACGTAGAATGCATTCATATTCACCGGAAGACGTTGATGGTAATTCATCGTTGTCACTTGCAGTATCCATTTTATCCCTCACTTTATATGAATAAGTGTCTGAAAACAAAAACAAATTTGTCATTATCAGAACAGAGGAGAGAAAAAGGAGGGATGACAAGACCTAGAGTCAAAGGCCCTTGTACTGTCTACTGTCATTACGGTAGCATTAAGCAAGCAGCATGGTCAATATGCTAACATTACCTGACTATACAGTATGGAACAAGATTCAGAATTCTAACCTCTCCAGATAAGTTTAAAGCTAAATTTATACATACCTGGCAACCTTGGTTAAATTGGAAAGATTAGGACTACATATTATGGCAGCACAGACGTTACAAAATCACTGCATCCTCTCTCTTGCTATGCAAAAAGGAATCAATGAATCAAGCATAGGATTCCGGGAATCCTAAGGGGATTACCCAAGTGTTCCTCAGTGAAATCAATGAATCAATGCAGGAGCTTTCTAATAATTATTAAAAATGAATGTAAGGATACCTCATTTGACATTTTTAGCTCATTTGGTGACGGATATGAAAAAGTCCATTGCATGTGAAAATGACAGCCGGCCGCCATCTTGGATTTCTCGATTATGTAATCATTTAAACACACTTTTATTGGAATAAACAGATAGTATGACCCCTTAAACCTCTGTTTTGACACCAACATCAGCTTTCTAGGTGCCTTAGTAGTCAAGAAACAAAAAAAATGTTAATCGGTGGCCATATTGGCGGCCATATTGGATTTCATCGTGATGGGTTTGTTTCACAAGTAAACTAATAGCATTAATGGAATGCTTGACCCCCAAAACCTATGTCTAGACACCAAAATCAACCTCCTAGCTGAATTAGTTACTGAGATATAGGTGGTGGTATGCATTTTGGCGGCCATTTTGAATTTTGGGCAAAAAAAAAGGTTTCCCGTAATTTTTGGGAGGTACATGGGAGCTTATTTTCATTAAAATGGGTCTAGAATGCTAAATCCAGTGAGAAAAAAAGGTCCTGGGAGGTTGGTCACGAAACCCCCAAAAATGACTCTACTATGCAGTACAAACAAGTTTGTATTCACTGGAAGAAATAAATGCTTTTCTGGATGAAACCTATAACAAGGCCATTAAAGTCACTGACTACTTCAGTGACACTGATAAATTTATTAAGTCTGTTAATGTGCTAAGAAGGCAGGTTGGTCTTGACCTCCTGGATGAAAGGAAACGTTTTCGCCTCAAGAAACACCTCACAGCCCTGCGTAAAGCAGCAGGGGGAACAGGGGTCAAGCGCCCCCGACAGGAGGAATAAATGGCGGTCGTTTCCTCTGCCTGTTTTACACATTTTTGGGATATTGTTCGATCAGACTTTTATATGACGTTTCTAATCGACTGTAATTGACTGTCACGGAACTGGATCTTTACCGGTCTCCTGCCGGCGCGCAGCACTATCTTTGCTGCCCGAGGACGGGGACTTGGCCTGGCTTGAAAACGGGAGGCCTGTGGCTCTTCTTTGCACCGACTACAAGGTCACGGTTTACTCGCCTGCAGGGCATGGATGCCCCAACGTTTTCTTTCTACAATCTGGACAAGCCTGCTGCAAAGATGACTTGCTTGAAAATCCCGCATGGTCTAAGGACTACAATCCATCTGAGATGAGGAAAATGTCTCTGGGACGTACAACGGAACTGGCTGCGGGCGCACAGCGCTATCTCTGCTGCCGGAGGAAGGGGACTTGGCCTTGCTTAACAACTGGAGGCCTGTGGCTCGTCTTTGCACGGACTACAAGGAAGACTCTGACTACTGCCACTGGCAATGTGGACTGGGTGGACTGCAAGGAATACTTTGTGTTGTGTGGGGGAGGGGGATGACTTATGTTTGTACTTTTCCAATGTGAGACACTTGGTGGAATGATATTGGTGCTCTTACATTTTCTTGAATTGTGCAATAAAGGCATTCTTTAAAACTCTCTCTCTCTCTCTCTCTCTCTCTCTCTCTCTCTCTCTCTCTCTCTCTCTCTCTCTCTCTCTCTCTCTCTCTCTCTCTCGCACACAAACACTGACCTGAGCAAACAGGCCTATTTGATCTTAACACGAAATGACACATCTGGCAGAAAAGCCAATACAACTCACTATTTAAATGATGGCATTTCTACAGTTCAAATGACCATACAACAGCCTTCTAAGGATTGGCTGTGTGATGACTTTAGTTAAACACCAATATTTGAAACAACCTTCATTCTCATGAAAAAAAACACCCAAACAACAATCTCACAGTATTTTGTGTGTGTCGTCGGCATCCTTCGGTCTATGATGACCATGGAAGAGAATCCTAAAAGTCTACTCTGCTGGAACATCACCGCCTGTGGCTGAACAGGGCGATGCGCACCGGTGTTCTACCTTCCAGTGTTGGGCGTTGGTAGGATTCAAGCCTGGGCAAGAAGATATGGAGGACAAGATGTTGCCCATGCAGCATGTCCCCCCTCTCCACGTCAGTGATGAATCCAAAGGAACAGCAGGGCTGCTATAGTTTGGCACCAGCGCCGTCGCAGGAGCTGCCAGAACGATGTTGAGCACAACAGAGAACTGCCTTAGGGGCTCCGACTCTGGATTTTTCCTCAGGGTTGACTCCCGAAGCCTTTCCCGTGACCAGGTGTGCCGCAAGGCAGTGGAGGTTTGAAATCAGGGTTTACCTTCCCCTAGATGGGCTACCTTCCCAGGTTGACGAGCCACCATCTACCCGAAGCATCTGGTTTTAAGGCGCCAGAGATCCGCCCTCGCCCCTTCTCCTATTAGTAAAAGCAGTTCCGCCGGGCTTAGAGACTAAACCACATGGGCAGACTAGGAGATGGACTTAGTTGTCAGAGGCTTTTCGAGACGCACGCCGTAAGGATCATTTTATGAGCACTGGGAGCTTAACCCCAGTGCCGCTCCTGGCTATGACAACCTTGGAACCTCACAGTATTTTACCGACAGCCATATGCAGTCAAAACCTCAAGTGTACAGAAAAAATGCATCTGCATGGTAGTTTGTTTTTTTTAAAATAAAACAACAAAATGCGATAAATTCAGCTTTAGATTGGGCCTTGTGTTTATAGTCTGTTGTTTTTTTCTACAGAAATAAATATTGCACGACCAGCTGCATTCCTTTTGTTGAGACAAATCTGATTTAGGACTGTATTTCTAGTACTTCCAGCCATGAAGTTGGCATTTTCTGCTCCTGAAGTTGCAAACCTTTTTCTCTGCCAGCAACTCAAATCTCATGAGATTTGCTTTCAAAGACTTCTCATTCATTTAGAGAAATCTGAGGTCAGAACATCAGTGTTTATTCCTTCCTGCTTTTTGGGAGAAAAGTTTAGCGGGCCATGTCTATCAGATCCTAAGAATTAACACAACTCTACAGTTAAAAAACAACCATAAAAAACTAATGCTAACATGCAGCATCATGTCTCAGTTACTATGGACTTTTTAAAAGAATTACCTCAGGTCTTTGGCTGGTTCTTGAAGGCGTCAAACACTTTGCACCATACTGCATCACCGGCATTAGGGCTACCAGATTCTGAAAAAATTAATTTGAAATAACAGTGTACTTACTTCTTTGAATAAGAAGAGTTTTTTTTTTTTTATCTTTTGTAATAACAAATGACATGTTGCACAGTGTTGACACAAACTCTGATTTTTTTAAAACTAGTACAGTATATTCACACAAAGTTGCATCACTATGATTAATGTGGTTAAAAAACATTCACTAGTTTCAAAAAAGAAAACATTGAAACAAGTATTTGTTTGGAAGAATTAAAAAATTTTATTTAGCTGTCAGAGTACTATTTTCTCCGTTTTTGTTTGTTTTTATTGATTGTTTTTATTGATTTCATTTTTAATTTTTTAAATTTTTTATCTCTGTTTGTTGTTACTAGTTTTTGTTTACTGTTAGCTTGGTATTGGCCTCGCCTAAAAGCCCGTTCGGACGCACGAGTAGCTGTTTTTGGCTAGCTGGCAGGCTATCCATCTCAGCGCCTGGAACGCCATGGCTCCTTCTCCGACATGTACCCGCTGTTTATCGCTCCTCGGTAAGGTCTTTGAGCTGGAAACAAGGCTCTCCAACCTTTACAAGATTCGGGAGGCCGAGGACCACCTCGACACCATCATTCTCGGGCGATCATTGGCTCCGGCTACCGACTCGCATCTGGCGGATACTGCTACTTGCTTGGGTGAGCTCAGCGCGTCTCCACCTACCTCCACTCCTGCTCCAGCCTCCGCAGACGTCCATGACCTCAGCTACAAACACTGGTTTCGTCTTGGGGCTAAACCCAAAGCTTTGGTTGGTCCCTCTCATCCTCCATCCGCGGCCTGGACCTTGGTTCGACCAGCTAATAACCATCGTCGATCGACCAGAATGGACCGCACCTCTTCTCTTCCCATGTCCTTGGAAAATAGATTTGATATCCTTTCCCTGGAGGATTTTCCCCACCTGGACGCTGGCCGCCCGCCCGTGGATGCCCCTCGTCCTCCCTCCTCTCCTTCAGTGGCGGCTCATGTCCGCAAACCCCGGGTAAAGACCACCCTGGGTGTGTCAAATTATACACCAGCTCCAGATAGAAGACAGCCCATCACCCCGCCTTCGCAACAACATCCCCCTCTTCACAATTACTCTCCTCGTCAGAATCCACCGACAACCCCCCCCCCCCCCCCAGACGACGCTGGTAATTGGTGACTCGATCGTGAGGAACATCAGAAGCAGGTACTGTGTTACTCGATCTTTTCCCGGGGTTAGAGTCTCTGACATTGAGGCTCTTATCCCTGACCTGCTGAATGAATTCCCCCACGTACAAACTGTCGTTGTGCATGTGGGATGCAATAACATCCCAGATGAAATGTCAGAGATTTTAAAAAGTGACTTCAGGAGCCTTCTGTCCACTCTTATGAACTGTGGCAGACATGCGCTCATCTCTGGGCCTTTGGCATGTCTCAGATGAGGCTATAATTGTTTTAGTAGAACTCTCAGTCTTAATTCTTGGATGTGTTTTACTTGTCCTATTTTTAACATTGGTTTTGTTGACAATTTTAACTTATTTTGGAACTGCCCATCACTTATGAGGCCTGATGGCATCCACCCAAATAGACTTGGTGCAGGTGTTTTAAGAGACAATCTTTTCTATTCCATTCGGTGTTTTTTAGTACAGTGACTGGGACTTGGCTTGTTTACTTGCTCTGAAGCTTCTGGGTTTGCCAATCTGCCCTTTTTTGGTTCTGTTCCCACGTCTTGTATCGATCCCATTAATTCAGGTGGTCTTTACTGTTTGGATCAGCCTTTGATTTATAACCCTACAGAGATTGAGTCTGTCTCCCGTTGCCCTAAATATTTTTAACCCAGGACAAATACAACTCAACTTGAAAAACACATGCACTTCTGCAGCTCCTCCTCATCCACCACCCTTCAACTTTGCCCCGTCTTCTCCCTTAGAGAACCTTTTTCTGCTCCCTCTAAAGTTAATAAAAAAGTTTAAAAAAAAAATAGAATGCATAAACTTCCCAGATTGATTAAAAAATGTTGGTAAAATTCTAATCCAGCCTCAAGTCCCTAAAATGAATAAAATTAATAAATTGGCCTCTGTTCCTCCCCAAAATTTAAAAATTAAATGTGGTTTATTAAACATTAGGTCTCAATCTTCTAAGTCTCTTCTGGTTCATGATCTATTAATCGATTACCAGATCGATCTACTATCCCTCACAGAGACCTGGCTTGGGCTTGATGATTATGTTGGTCTGAATGAATCAACTCCCTCTGGGTATTTAAACTGTCATAACCCCAGAGGTTCTGGTCATGGTGGTGGAGTGGCGACAATTTTCCATTCTAAATTACTAGTTAATGTTAAGCAGAAATTATGTTTTAATTCCTTTGAAGGTTTGGTCCTCAGTGTGGGGCCTGTTGGCAATCTTGGCTTGAACCCAATTTTCTTTGCCATAGTTTATCGTCCTCCCATGGCCTATTCAGAGTTTCTATTGGAATTTGCCGAATTTTTAGCTGATTTAGTGCTGAAATCTGATAGAATAATTATTGTAGGGGACTTTAATATACAGTACATGTTGATGTAGAGAATGACTGTCTTAATAAGGCATTCAGTTCAATTTTAGACTCAATGGGGTTTTCCCAAAAAGTAAAAAATTCTACTCGTTATTTCCACCATACATTGGACCTTGTTTTGACTTATGGTATAGATATCGAAAATCTGGTGGTGTCTCCTCATAATCCCGTACTGTCTGACCATTGTCTGTTAATTTTTGATTTCATTATCTCTGATCACTTATTTCCTAAAGAAAAATACTACTACAGCAGATGTCTTTATGATGACGTTGTTGCTAAATTTTTGCAGATTGTCTCCTCTATGCCATGGGTCAACAAAACAGAAACAACAGAAATAAATGATGGAGAGTCTGCTCCATTCGTGATTGATAGCATGGTTGATGGTGTTACTGCCTCTCTGCATCGGTCTCTAGATTTGGTAGCTCCTTTAAAAAAGAAAGTCTAACCAGAGATTTCTAACCCCTTGGTTTAACTCAGAAACTCATGGCTTAAAACAGAAAACTCGTCAATTGGAAATGAAATGGCATTCAACTAATTCAGATGAATTCTACTTAGCGTGGAGAAACCATTTCTTAATCTATAAAAAAATCTCTTAGAAAAGCTAGATCAAGCTATTATTCTGCATTAATAGAAGCAAATAAGAATAACCCCAGGTTTCTCTTCAACATTATAGCCAGGCTTACAAAGAGCCAGGACTCGGTCAATCCTTGCATCCCCCCCAAGCTTTCTAGTCAGGACTTTATGAACTATTTCAATCTTAAAATTTTATCGATCAGAGATGAAATCAGTCAGATTCTTCCTACCGTAAACTCAAGTACATTAACTACTGCAACTCCCTCAATTGATATCTGCTTAGATAAGTTTACTCCAATTGACCTCTTAGAGTTGGATAAAATAATTTCCTCATCTAAGCCTTCATCTTGCCTTTTGGACCCTATTCCTTCCAGGTTATTTAAAATTATCTTCCCAATTATTGGTAGCCATATTCTTCTTATAATTAATTCTTCTTTAACTCTGGGTTATGTTCCACTGGCTTTTAAAACTGCTGTAATTAAACCCTTACTTAAAAAACCGATGCGCAATCCTGGAGTGTTGGCCAATTATCGACCAATCTCTAATTTGCCTTTCATTTTAAAAATCTTGGAAAGAGTTGTTGCTGTGCAATTATCTGACCATTTGCAGGGAGTTGGTTTGTTTGAGGTGTTTCAATCTGGGTTCAGAGCTCATCACAGCACTGAAACTGCCTTAGTGAAGGTCTCTAATGACCTCCTGACTGCATCTGATAATGGACTTGTCTCTGTTCTTGTTCTTTTAGATCTCAGTGCAGCCTTTGACACTATCGATCATGCCATTCTACTTGATAGTTTAGAACACTTTGTTGGACTGAGTGGCATTCCGTTGCAGTGGTTTAGATCTTATTTGTCTGAGATTTCAGTTTGTCCATATCAATGATGAATTTTCTTCCAACTCTAAGCTCAGTCACGAAGTTCCACAGGGATCTGTGTTGGGCCCTACTCTTTTTTTTTCCCACAATATCTTTATTGAACCTTTTTTTTTTTTTTAACAAACATGATACAAACAATCAAACACTAACACTAAAGTACTACAAAAAAAAAAATGCACTAAAAACACCAACAACCACCAACAAAATCAAGTCTTCAACAATGCTCCTCTGTTTAGTCTAGACAATCCAATACATAAGTATACATATTATGTTCACCAGTTTGGAATTTACAAGGTCCACACACATCATTCACCTTCTTCTTCAAGAGTTATGTTTAAATTTTTTACATAATCAATAAAAGGTCTCCATATATTCTCAAACACAATTTCCTTTGATTTTAGTATATATGTTATTCTTTCTAATGGAAGGTTTGTTAACATCTGTCTTAACCACTGAGTCACATCTGGTCTATGAGTCTTTTTCCATAATAGTGCAATACATTTTTTGGCATTAAGCAAACTGAGGTCTATGAATGTTCTTTCACTTTTATTAAAATTATGCTTTTCTGGGTACAGACCCAACAAAAACAGTTTAGGATTCAATATGATTTGTTTTGAGATTATTTTTTCAATTGTTACCCTCACCTCTTCCCAAAACATTCTTATTAATCTACATTCCCATAAACAATGAAATAGGGTTCCTTTACTTTCCATGCATTTTGTGCATGTATCTGGTATATTTTTGTTATATCTATTTAACTCCTCCGGTGTAACATACATCCCCATTAACCATTTGAAATGTATCAATTTAAGGCGTGCATTTATTGATTTGGTTTGAGCTTCTGTACAAGCCAATTCCCATTGTTCCTCTGAAATTTCAATTTGCAGATCTTCTTTCCAGTAGTTTAATCTTTTCAGTGAATTTTCACTTGAAGATAGTGTCAATGAGTTATAAAACTCTGAAATAATACCCTTTCTTTTACTATCTTTCATCATCATTTTTTCCAAGGATGAATAAATAGGTCGAGTGAGAGCTTTATTTTGATTTGATCGAATAAAGTTTCTAAGTTGAAGATATTTAAAAAAATGTGTTCTATTGAGATTAAATTTGATCCTCAGCTCTTCAAAAGACATTATGTTGTCTGCACATGGCAAATATAAATCCTGAATCTTTTGTATCCCTTTTAAATTCCATACTTTAAATACAGCGTCCGCTCTCCCTGGTTTAAAATATTGATTACCCCATATTGGACTAAATTGTGACAATAACTGTGGTTCTTTTAAATAGTTTTTAGCTTCACACCATATTTTGATCATATGCTTTACAAATGGATTTTTAACTTGTTTTTGTAATTTTTTTGCCGAATCTGAGTATATGAATATGGGAAGAGGTAAAGGTAAATTGTATGATTCCATTTCAGTCCAGTGAGGGAGATCATTTGATGAAAAATAATATGTCATAGACCTCAGTTGTGCCGACCAATAATACAACATAAAATTTGGACATTTCAGACCTCCACGATCAAATGGTAAATATAATAAAGACAAACGTAATCTAGCCCTCCTGTTGTTCCATATAAATTCCACTAACTTTTTTTTTATTCTTGAGAATAGATCTAAAGGTGGTGATAAGGGAATGTATTGAAATAAATAAAGTATTTTAGGTAAAATATTACTTTTAAGTATATTGATTCTCCCGATCATCGACATTGGTAGTGACATCCATCTCTGAGTTAACTCACTGATATCTGACATTAAGGCTTCATAGTTGACACTGGCGACTGATTCTAGCTTAGGCATAATTTGGATTCCTAAATATTTAAACTGATTTACAACATTGAATTGATTTACCTCAGGGGCTGGGTAATTTCTCTGGGTCTCATTTAGCATTAATATTGAAGATTTAGTTTTATTTATTTTATATCCTGATATTTCCCCAAAATTCTTTATTAAATTCAACAAGGTTGGAATTGATTTTTTTTAGATTCGACATAAACAAAATTATATCATCGGCGTACAGGGAGATTTTATGTTCTGTTGGTCCAACTTTAATTCCATATATTTGTGAATGTAAACGTATCGCTATCGCTAAAGGTTCAATTGCCATAGTAAACAGTAAAGGTGAAAGTGGACAGCCTTGTCGACATCCTCTATTGATTTTTATTGGTTTTGAAATATTGTTATTTGTTAGGATTTCTGCTGTAGCATTATTGTATATTATTTGAACCCATTTTATGAAATTATTTCCAAGTCCAAACCTTTGTAGGACTTCAAAAAGAAAGGGCCATTCAACTCTATCAAAGGCCTTTTCGGCGTCCAATGATAGGAGAGCTGTATCCGGTGCTTCTTTATTAAAATAAATAATATTAAATAGTCTTCTTACATTATGGAAGCCTTGTCTACCCTTTATAAAGCCATTCTGATCTCGATTAGTAATATTTGGTAAAATTTCTTGTATTCGTCTTGCTAAAATTTTACAGATTATCTTAAGGTCGGCGTTTAATAGGCTTATTGGTCTCATATTTTCACATTTATTAGAGGGCTTACCTGGTTTTGGCAGCAGTATAATTAAGGCATTATTTATGTATGATGGTAAATTATTATTTTGAAATGCTTCTAAAACCATTTCCAAAAAAGGTTTTATTAATTTATTCTTAAATTTTTTATAAAGGTCAACTGGAAGACCATCTGGTCCTGCACTTTTTCCTGATTTCATATTATCAATGGCTAGCCCAACTTCTTCTTGACTAATTTTAGACTCCAATATCTCCCTGTTTTCATTTGGAATACACGGTATAGATAGTTCGTTCAAAAACCCATTTAGTTTTGTTAAATCAGGTTCATTTTTGGTATCATATAATTTTTCATAGTAATCTCTAAAGGCTCTATTAATTTCTAAAGGATCTATAACTACCTGTCCCTTACTTATAATACTGGTAATTGGTGTTTTAATTTCCAATTGTTTAATCTGCCATGCTAATAATTTTCCTGATTTTTCACCTTGTTCATAAAAAGATTGTTTCAATCTTAGAAGACTCGAGGCAGCTCTATTCGCTGATTTTTTGTTGTATTCAGCTCTCAAAATCAGTAATTCATTCTCCAACCTTGGGTCACTTCCTGCATACACTTTTTCCTGAAGATTTTTTATTTTATGTTCCAATTTAGCTCTCTCCTCTCGAGTCTTCTTAGATTTTAATCCTGTATAACTAATAATATGTCCCCTAATAAAAGCTTTGAAAGCCTCCCACTTTACACATGCTGATGTTTGTGTAGTATTGATGTCAAAGAACTCGTCTATCTGTTTTTCTATATACTTGACAAATTCCTCATCCTGAAGCCATTTATGCTGAAATTGCCATCTACCTGATTCCTTTGTCAATTTTTTATCTACATATATTAGACAACAGGGTGCATGATCAGAGATCACGATGTTATCATA
This sequence comes from Pholidichthys leucotaenia, assembly GCA_020510985.1. Lineage (NCBI taxonomy): Eukaryota > Metazoa > Chordata > Actinopteri > Cichliformes > Pholidichthyidae > Pholidichthys > Pholidichthys leucotaenia. The sequence goes on from CM035842.1 coordinate 51,479,187, forward strand.
AAAGCAGTTTTGAATCTTGGACCTTAATTCTGTGGAAATCAAAAAATAATCAATACGTGAGAATGTCTTGTAGGTACTGGAATAACAAGAATAGGCTTTAACTTGTGGTTTCATTTCTCTCCATATATCTAACAATCTCAATTCTTTCATAAAATGATTAATAGTCATCCTACATCCAATGTGCGTACAATCCAGTCCTGTTGATCTATCCACACCTGGATCAATGTACAATTAAAATCCCCTGCTATTATATGTTGCCCTGTAAGTGATGATAAGATGAGAAATAAATTAGCAAAGAACTTCTGATCATCTATATTGGGACCATATAAGTTCACAAGATTTATATTTTCTAATAGCAAAGAACCTTGAATGATTACATATCTTCCAAATTTGTCTCCAATTACATTTTTCACTTGAAAAGGAACTGATTTATGTATGAGAGTCATAACTCCCCTGGCTCGGGATGAAAATGAAGAGGTGAATACACTTCCCTGCCATCTACTCCTAATTCTTTTAACATCCTCCTCTATCAGATGAGTTTCTTGTAAAAACACAATTCTTGAACCCATGTCCTTTATTTTATTCATAACTTGTTTAAGTTTTTTAAAATTTTGTAGACCTCTGCAATTCCATGAAGTTAAATTAAGATTAACACTTTGGTCCATGATCAATAGAGAGTTTGGGATTACCTTGCAGTGTAAACATGCTCATACAGAGAAGCAAAAACATGAGTGGTTGAACATTCATCCTACAAACTACACACAAACAAATTTCCCCTTCCCACACTTGTGGCAAACCCCCCAAAATCAAAAGAAAAATTCTGTCTCCCGATATAGCCATCGACCGTTCCACACCCACGGGGAACAGCCTAAGCCACTCCTTCTTCATCCTCCCAATCACCCTAACTCTACTGCTTTTAATGACGTAACATTAACTCTCCTCTGTAGTTTTCCAACTTAACTCCAAAATTTTTAACAACTTTGTACATCATAGTTTTTTTTTTTTTGTTTTGTTTTTGTTTTGTTTTTTTAATATATAATACAATCTATATTTTGTAAACTTACTATTTACTTCAAGTCAGTCAGATGCCTGTGCAAATGCTTAATTATTCTACCTTATATTTTGTTCATGCTTAGCTCCCACCAGTCTCTTCTTCTTCTTTGATCTTCTTGATGAACTCCTGCGCCTCCTCTGGGGTCTTGAAGATGTGGGTTCTGCCCTCATACGTGGTCAACAGTCTCGCAGGATAGATTACACCATGACGAATCCCAAGGTTGCGCAGCTCCTTACGTACGGGATCAAACTGCTTCCTCAATTGCTGGATTCCTGTGGCCAAATCTGGGTAGAACCGCACCTGCTGGTCCTGGTGTTTAATCTCTCCTTTAGCACGTGCAGCGTTGAAGATCTTCATCCTGTCTCTGTTGCTAAGAAACTTCATAATTAAGGTCCTCGGCGGTCCCTTATCTCTCCGTGGGCCAATACGATGTGCTTTTTCCAGAACCACTGCTGATTGCAACTCCTCGCTGCCCAGCACCTCCGGAATCCACTTTTCCAGAAAGGAACATACGTCCCGACCTTCTGATTCCTCTGGAAGACCCACCAGCCTCAAATTATTCTGTCTCGACCGAGATTCCAAATCCAAAATATTATCTTCCAGAGATTTATTTTTTTTTTCCAAAGTGCGCACCTTTAATTGAAGACGGGTGACGTCATCTTCAGCACTAGCGAGACGGAGCTCCATCTGCGCCGTTCGTTCTACACAGTCACCCAATTCCTTTCTTATTCCTTCCAACGCTGTCATAATCCCATCAAATCTAGAGGAAAAGTCCGCTCTCATTGAACTCATGGCAGCCATCAGCGCATCTGCGCCATTCCCCGCAGAAATCGCACCGTTGCCAGCCTCCTCCGCCATATATGGAGTTTTGTTTACTGCGTCACAGACCTGAAAGTCCGTTAATTTGGACTGTTTCGGCGGCTCGCTTTTTCCTTTTCCTGGTTTTCCAGCCTTAGGCTTCGCCGACATATCCTCGCCCAAATGCTGGGATACGTTCTGTCCCAAATGAGAGAGTTATTTGCCGATTTTTTTCTCCAGGAGCAGAGCAGAGCGAGACACGTCCGTCCTACGTGGCAGCCATAACCGGAAGTCCGGCCCTACTCTTTTTAGTCTATATATGCTCCCATTAGGCAATATCATCAGAAAGCACTGTATACATTTTCACTGTTACGCAGACGACACACAACTGTACCTGTCACTGAAGCCCGATGATTGTAATCAATTAGCCAAGTTAGAAGCCTGTCTTAAGGACATCAAAGCTTGGATGACTTGTAATTTTTTACTATTAAACTCTGATAAGTCTGAAGTCATTCTTGTTGGCCACAAAACATCTTAGAAATTCCTTTTCAGATTATGCCCTTAATTTAGATGCTGCCACTCTCACTCTGAACAGTTCTGTGAGGAACCTTGGAGTTATTTTTGATCAAGATTTGTCCTTTAATTCACATATTAAAACTGTTTCTAAGACTGCCTTCTATCATCTACACAATATTGCCAAGATCAGGAACATCTTGTCTCTGAATGATGCTGAGAAATTGATTCACGCCTTTGTCAGCTCTCGATTAGATTATTGTAATTCGCTATTATCTGGTTGTCCTAAAGTATCCTTAAAAAATCTTCAGTTGATTCAAACTGCTTCTGCTAGAGTTTTAACTGGTTCTAGAAAAAGAGATCATATCTCCCCGGTTCTGTCCTCCCTTCATTGGCTTCCCATAGAATTTAGAATCAAGTTTGGCGCATGCGCACGCAGCGACCGGCAGCTGGTGAAAAAAGTCCGCCGTCTGTGTCTCTGTTTTTACGCACTTTAATGTGTTTAAACGAAATTCTCTGTCGTTTTTGTCCTTGAATGTTTGTGGACTGTATAACGAAGAGCTCACTGGATCCATCAGTATGGATTTCCTCCTTACTTTCACACTGCTGCCTCTTTCCCACTGGCTCTTTGTCTCTGAGGTAAGCGCAATCACGATCATGCCGGGAAGAATACAGTATTCCAGAGACATGTTACTGCATTTAAACACGGATAATGCAGCAACTGTGATTGAGTCTGTGCCGCAACTGCCGGACTTTATTTTAAGAGACTTTCATGGACACAGCGATGAAAAGAGAGACAAGAGGAGGAAACGCGGAAAGCGTGGAGGCGTGAAATTAAGCCTGAGGAGACGTCAGCTTAACAGCATTCCTCTTCCTTCCATGATTTTGGGGAACGTACAATCCCTGAGAAATAAAGTGGATGAAATTCAAGGGAATGTACGATATCAGAAGGACTTCAAGAACTGCTGTGTCATGGCTTACACGGAGACGTGGCTTACGGCGCAAGACCCGGATGCGGACCTGTGTATTGACGGCTTTGGAGCCCCACTTCGCTCGAATCGGCAGGAAGAGGTAACGGGGAAACGTCAGGGGGGGCGGCGTATGTTTATATATTAATAAACAGTACTGCACATCTGTCACGGTCAGAGAGCGCATCTGTACACCAGATGTGGAGCTTCTGTCCGTATCGCTACGCCCCTTTTATCTGCCCCGCGAGTTCCCCCCAACTTTTCATAACGACTGTGTATATTCACCCGAGGGCAGACGCTGACTCCGCCTCCAGCACCGTCTTTGATGTGGTACAGCGGTTGCAGTCAATTTCCCCAGAGACTCCAAACTTTATTCTTGGGGATTTTAACCATGTTTCTTTAAAGAAGACACTTAAAAACTTTTATCAGTATGTCTCCTGCCCAACCAGGTGAAAAAAGACATTGGACCTGTTCTATGGATCCATAGAGAGGGCCTATAAATCACTTCGCCTTCCTCCTTTAGGATCCTCAGATCATAACTGTGTACATTTGCTGCCCACATATAAAACTGCTCTCAGAAGAGGCAAGGTGAAGACCAGACGTAGATGTGTGGACAGAGGATTCAGTGCACTGCCTCCAGGAATGCTTTAACTGTACAGACTGGGAGGTTTTCACACTGTCCTGCGGGGATGATTTGGACTCTTTGGTAGACGTCATGCTCATACATGGCTTTCTGTAAAAATATAATCGTTCCAGGTAAACATGTCAAAATATATCCCAACAACAAGCCATGGGTTACAAAATCAGTTAAATCCTGCTTACAGAGGAAAGCACTTGCCTTTAAACAGGGGTCTGTTTCTGAGCTACAGGTTGCCACAAAAGAGCTGAAGTCCAAAATTTTAAGAGCAAAACAGAATTATAAATCAGAATTGGAAAGTAAGATGGCAACAAAGAAATTTGGTTCAGCCTGGGCCAGTATGAAAACTATTGCAGGCCTTCAGAGCACAGAGCGCAGTAATTGCGTGTTTTTAGATGGTTTTAATTCAGACACAGAGCTGGCTAATGCTCTTAATTGTTTTTATGGTCGTTTTGATTCCTCTGATTTTAGCACAGAAACCCAAGATTTGAAACAGAAACTCAAAGACAATCAGCACTTTAATATTGAGGTGCAGGATATTAAAAGGGAGTTCTGTACTGTAAAAGTGAACAAAAGTCAGGGCCCTGATAATATATGTGGGCGATTGGTAAAGTCCTGTGCATGGGAATTGAGTCCTGTATTTCATTACATTTTCAATAAGTCCTTACAGACACAACATGTGCCTAAGATCTGGAAAGATGCCATGGTTGTCCCCGTTCCAAAATCCAGCTGTTCTAAAACAGTAAACGATTTTAGACCAGTTGCTTTGACTTCAATTTTAATGAAAATTTTTGAAAAACTGGTCAGATTTGAGGTCCTAAAGCAGACTGAACATGCATTGGATCCTTTGCAGTTTGCATATAGGCCTCACAAAGGAGTGGAGGACGCCACTGTCACTCTGTTTAACATGCTTTTTAAACATCTGGATTTTAATAGGACACATGCCAGGCTTTTATTTGTGGACTCTTCTTCCGCCTTTAATACAATCCAACCTCATATTTTAGTTGAAAGGCTCCTGCAACAATTTAATTTGAGCAATAATCTGGTGGGCTGAATTCTGGATTTCTTAACCAACAGGACACAGAGAGTAAGGGTCAATGGTACACTGTCTGACCAAAAGTGTTCTTCTACTGGCTCTCCTCAGGGGTGTGTGTTGTCACCACTACTCTTCATCCTGTACACAAACATGTGTCGGAGCAGACATGACAACAGGCACATTATAAAGTATGCTGATGATTCAGTTATTGTCAGTCTCCTCCAGGATGGTGAGAGTGGCCACGGCCCAGTAGTTGATGATTTTGTTCACTGGTGTGAGGATTCCTACCTGCAGCTGAATATGACAAAAACTAAAGATATGATTATTGTGGGGAGCCTTGAATAACGAAACTGAATTGCATTTAATTCAAGTTTATTTCAAGCAACCATTCCCACAGTCTGCTCTCTTTCTTGAGCAGTGAACAAAGAGGAGGAAACACACCAAAGTCCTCGCCTTTAAACATTCTCACATAAAGAAATCTCCCTCGCAGGGGAGGTCACACATCTCCATCATAATTCCTTTATTCACATTCATAATCCCTTTATTTACATTACTCCCCCCCTCTCTCCTCTCGAGCCTCCGAGGTCAGGGAGTTTTCTGTCCACACCTATTGTCTTCTCTCGCTGTCCTCCGCAGGTGTCCTAGACTGCGTCTCGTGTCCTAGACTCTGCGTCTCCTTCATCATGAGGTTAAATCACATATGTGCTGTCAGCATATCTCTCATATGTCCAACATGTACATGCACAACTACACAGCCATATAACCCCCCCCCCCCAAACGATGAAGAACGGACTGTTCCCTAAAATTCAATAACATGTTACTGACTACTGTATAATCAACATCAACATTCAGTCTGTGCGCCGCCTGGGCTTCAACCGTCTGCCGAATCTGCTGTGAGTTGGCCCCGCCTTGCCTGCGGCGCCTTTCTGCTCCGGCTCTGTTGACTGAGGGAGAGAGTGATTATTTGCCCCCTGCGGGGGCCTGCCTCGTCGAGGCGTCCTTGCGACCGGTACAGACCCGTCCTTCATGACAAAAGCAGGTTTTAGTCTGTCAATACTGACTGTCTCTTTTCTGTCTCCAAAATCTAGCACAAATTCTTATCACCTGCCTCCAGCACTCGAAATGGCCCTTCGTAAGGTGGTTTGAGTGTTGCTTTTAGGGCTTCGCGCCTGACAAAAACGAACTCAGCATTTTTCAAAGCTTTGGGGATAAAAACTCGTGGAAAAGTGTGATGAACCGGACCCGGAAGCATGTCTGCTCCCGTGCCAACTAACGGTCCCAGAGCGGGGAGAGGTGGGGGCTCTGGGTGCTCTGGTAAAAACTCGCCTGGCAGCCTAAGAGGTTGTGCGAACACCAGCTCCGCTGGGGAGGCGTCTAAGTCCTCTTTGGGCGCAGAACGCAACCCTAGTAAAACCCATGGTAGTTTATTTACCCAATCTGCATCCGTGAGCGACGCTCTGAGTGCTGCCTTCAAAGACCTATGAAAACGCTCGCATAAACCATTAGCCTGAGGGTGGTAAGCCATAGTGCGGTGAATTTTGGCTCCCAAGCCATTGGCCATCGCTGACCACAGCTCAGAGACGAATTGAGGTCCTCTATCAGACGTAATGTCCGACGGAACCCTGAAGCGCGCCACCCAAGCCGTTAAAAAAACGCGAGCCACCTCCGCGGCCGTGGTCGTCGCCAGCGGGACCACTTCCGGCCAACGTGTGGTTCGGTCCACCATTGTCAAAAGATGCGTGAACCCCTGTGATGCCGGTAGGGGGCCCACGAGGTCGACGTGCACGTGGTCGAACCTTCTGGCTGGAATGCGAAACGGTTCTAACGGGGCTCTTGTGTGCTTGTGAATTTTGGCCCGTTGACAGGACATGCAGGTTTTTGCCCATTCCTTCACGTGCATGCGCAGGCACGGCCAAACAAACTTTTCCGCTACCATTTTCACCGACGCGCACACCCCCGGGTGCGCCAGTGAGTGGACCGAGTCAAAAACACGGCAGCGCCACGCGGCCGGAACCACCGGACGCGGGCGCCCCGTCGACACATCGCAGATCGGGGGGGCATACCGGTTTGTAAACACTTGCTCTCCAGCCTTAACCCTGTTGGTCCAGACTGGAGCGCGCGCACGTCTGCGTCCGCCCCCTGGTCCGCTGCCATGGCTGCGTAATCTATACCCACATGCACCGGGGCTGCGCGCACCACCGTACCGCTCTCCTGCAGCGCGGTCACGGTGGCCCGTTCTGCCTCTGCACGCGGTGGAGTCGTGACCGCGCGCGAGAGACAATCTGCTACTACATTGAATTTGCCCGCAACGTGCCTAATGTCAGTGGTAAATTCCGAGATCGCGGCCAGCTGCCTCTGTTGCCTGCCTGACCACGGGTCTGAAATTTTGGCCATGGCGTATGTGAGCGGCTTGCGGTCCACATAAGCGGTGAAGCACCGTCCTTCCAGCCAGAACTGGAAATGACGAATAGCCAAATGCAGCGCCAACAGTTCTCTGTCGAACGTGCTGTATTTTCACTCAGCCGCGCTTAAGGATTTGCTAAAGAAGGCCAACGGCTGCCAAACTCCGGCGACCTGTTGCTCAATAACGGCCCCTATGGCTAAATCTGAAGCGTCTGTCGTCAGCGCGATACGTGCTGCCGGGTCTGGGTGGGCCAGGAGCGCAGCGTCAGCCAAGGCTTTTTTTACCTCTGTGAACGCACGCTCCCGCTCCGGGGACCATTCGACCGCCTGGGTTGGTTTTTGCTTTTTGAGCGCGGCATATAACGGTTGCATGATTTGAGCTGCGTGGGGCAGGAATCGGTTTTAAAAATTCACCATCCCCAAGAATTCCTGCAGTGATTTGACAGTTTGTGGCCGGGGAAAATCCGCTACCGCGCGTACTTCATCTGGTAACAGAACCGCTCCCTCTGGGGAGACGCGGTGACCCAAAAAATCGATCTGCTCAACGCCGAACTGGCACTTGGTTGGGTTAATTATTAAGCCGTGCTCTCCCAGCCTCCTAAAAACTGCTGTGAGGTGCTTTTTGTGTTCGTCCTCTGAAGTACTCGTGACCAAAATGTCGTCGAGGTACACAAACACGAAAGGGAGATCGCGTAACACGACATCCATCATCCGCTGAAACGTTTGCTCCGCCCCTTTGAGACCAAACGGCATGCGTAAAAATGTGAAAAGTCCGAACGGGGTTATTACCGCTGTTTTAGGAATGTCCTCCGGTTGGACTGGGACTTGGTGATAGCTGCGAACCAGATCAATCTTTGAAAAAATGCGCGCCCCCGCCAGGTGCACCGAAAAGTCCTGAATGTGCGGGATGGGATCACGATCGTGCGCCGTAGCATTGTTTAGTCTGCGGTAATCGCCACACGGTCTCCAGGAGCCATCGGCTTTCGGTACCATGTGCAGCGGCGAAGCCCACGGGCTTTTTGACCTACGAATGATGCCCAGCCTCTCTAGGCTGGCGAACTCCTCGCGCGCTATAGCGAGCTTAACTGCATCCAAGCGCCGAGCCTTTGCAAACACGGGCGGACCAGATGTAGGGATAAAATGCTCCACCCCGTGTTTCGCGACCGTCGCTGAAAAAGTGGGCACAGTGAGCACTGGAAATTGGGTGAGGAGTGTGTGAAACTTACCACCTGCTTTAGCGACGTAGGTCTGTACTGGTGGCGGGGACACCCGAGCTGAACAGGGGAGAGAGTAAAAAGAGAGTGCATTTACCAGCCGTCTATTAGCAAGATCAACTAACAGATTGTGTGAGCACGAAAAATCCGCGCCCAACATGTTGAAACTCACCGCCGCTATTACAAAAGTCCATTCATATGTGCGGCCATGTAAGCATAAAGGCAAGGTCCTTTTCCCGTAGGTGTTGATGCTCGAGCCATTTGCCGCTGTAGCTCCGCTACCGCAGGGTCCAGCCACCCGGTCCGCATATGTTGGGGTGATGAAGCTCACTTGGGCTCCGGTGTCTATGAGGAACTCTCGTCCGGAGCTCGTATCCGTGATGTAGAGCAGCTTGTTGCCTTCTCCGAGAGTCGAAGCTGCTAGCGACCCCCGGTCTTGCCGTTTCCCGAACTCTTGAAGTTGCAGGGCGGCACGCACCTGCGTGCCCTATCAGCGAACCTCCAATGGTAAAAGCAGAGATCCTCTCCTCCGCTGTGTCGGGGCCGCGCCTCCGCCAACGGAACATTGGCTCCACCTCGTCGCGGCCGTGCTGCCGCAGTCGTCTGCCAGCCTGGGTCTGCTGCCTCTGGCTCCCCGCTGTCTTGGGTCGCCGCTGTGGTTGCCTGCCCGCCGCAGGCGTCCAGAATCCCGTCTGCTTCCTGGGCCAGTTCCCGGAACTCCTCCGGGGTGTGACACTTCTTGCCGGCCAGCGTGCTTCTCGCATGCGTCGGGAGGTTGGAGAGGAAGATGAACTGGAAGAGGAAATCATTGTCCGACCCTCTCAGCTGTATCATATCCTCCATCAGGGCGCTCGGCCTGTGTCCTCCTTGGTCTAGCAAAGACAGGATCCTCCTCGCCCTCACTTCGGCCGAGGGGGTGAAAAACTTAACGAGGGTGGATTTCAGCTTGTCGTACCTGCCGGTAGCGGGTAGCTGCTCCACCAAGCTCTGCACGCACCGAGCTGTGTGGTTATCCAGTTTAGCGATGACATGGTGGAACTTAGTGTCATCCACCGTTACTCCTGCGAGCGCGAACTGCGACTCCGCTTGCAGGAACCACGACCGTGGGTTATCCTGCCAGAAATCAGGCAGCTTGACGGCCACTGCGCTCGCCAGAACTGAACTCTGTGAGTCCGGGACCCTGAGACCTTCTCCGGTCATTCTCAACGTCGTTGGTCACCAATTGTGGGAAGCCTTGAATAACGAAACTGAATTGCATTTAATTCAAGTTTATTTCAAGCAACCATTCCCACAGTCTGCTCTCATTCTTGAGCAGCGAACAAAGAGGAGGAAACACACCAAAGTCCTCGCCTTTAAACATTCTCACATAAAGAAATCTCCCTCGCAGGGGAGGTCACACATCTCCATCATAATCCCTTTATTCACATTCATAATCCCTTTATTTACATTACTCCCCCCCTCTCTCCTCTCGAGCCTCTGAGGTCAGGGAGTCTTCTGTCCACACCTATTGTCTTCTCTTGCTGTCCTCCGCAGGTGTCCTAGACTGCTTCTCGTGTCCTAGACTCTGCGTCTCCTTCATCGTGAGGTTAAATCACATATGTGCTGTCAGCATATCTCTCATATGTCCAACATGTACATGCACAACTACACAGCCATAATTATTGACTTTAGGAGGAAAACTCCCAGGCACGAAGTCACCGTACTCAAAGGCCAGACCACTGAATGTGTACAATCCTACAAATATCTTGGGACAATTATTGATAATAATTTAAACTTTGAAGAGAACTGTGAAAGGGTGTGCAAAAAGGGTCAGCAACATTTGCATTGTTTAAGGAAACTTGCACGCTTCCAAATTGACCGAACCATAATGACAATGTTTTATCGGGCTTTTATCGAATCTGTTTTATCCTTTTCTTTAGTGTCATGGTTTGGTCAGATAAAACTGAAACAGAGGAAATCCTTGGATCAGGTAGTTAGATGGTCCAGTCGTTTGCTTGGTGAGTCACAGCTGAGCCTGACATCCCTGTACACCAGACAGGTACAGAGGATTGCTACCTCCATTTTAAATGACTCCCACCCTTTGCACTGCCACTTTCAGCTTCTTCCCTCAAGACGGAGGTTTGCTGTCCCAAAAAGTAAAACCCAGCGCTACAAAAACAGCTTTTTTCCTGCTGCTGTCAAAGAGTTGAACAAGTTGTAACAATATATTGCACATAATTTAGTTACCTATTTATTAATTTTATTTTATATTTACTTATTTTTGTAGAATTTTTATTTGAGTTCTAAATCTTTTATTGGATTTTAGACCTTTGAGTTTTTAACCTCTTTGACTAGTCTTTAACTTTTTAATATGACCCTTCTCTCTTATCTCTGGTTTTTCTTTCATCTCTTCGTCTTATATCCTGATTGATGGAGCCTTGAGTAGTTTTATCATGTTTATAGTCAGCTTCATGTGTGCCTGTGTTTGTGTTTATGTTGAATGTAATTGTGGTTTGTAAATATGGATGTTACCAGACTGCAAAACAAATCTACCTACGGGTACAGATAAAGTAACCTGAACCTAAAATCCTTCTTCTTACCTTCAAAGCTCTTAACAATCTGGCCCTCAATATATAAAAGATCTGATATTACTTTACCATCCTAATAGAGCATTACGCTCCCAAAATGCTGGCTTACTTGTGGTGCCCAGAATCTCCAAAAGTACAGTAGGAGGCAGAGCCTTCTGCTACCAAGCCCCTTCTCTCTGGAACCAGTTACCACTTTGGGTCCGGGAGTCAGACTTGGTCTCTGTTTTTAAGAACAGGGTAAAATCCTTCCTTTTTAATATAGCTTACGTTTAAGGAGGGATTTTGTGTCTCTTAACCCCACTTTTGTTCTGTTGTTATCTGATCCATACTGCTGGTTGACCTCCAATAATGTACTTGGCATCTTACTGCTATGTTCTTTATGTCTGTCCTCTCCATCCACCCTATCCCCTCACCCCCAGCCAGTCGCAGCAGACGACTGCCCCTCCCTGAGCCTTGTTCTGCTAGAGGTTTCTTCCTTCCAAATGGGAGTTTTTCCTCTAAACTGTCGCTTAGTGCTTGCTCATAGGGGATCGTCTGATTGCTGGGTCTTTCTGAGACTGTTTTTTTTTTGTTTGTTTTTTTCTGCACTGTGGCGCCACGAGACGGCTTTTGTTGTGATGTGGCGCAATATAAATAAAGCTGAATTGAATTGAACTGTACAGAAGCATTTAAGGATAAACTAATTTGCATTACCTTCCCTTAAACATTTATCGTTGAAAGGCAGTAGTAACTCCATCAGTTGTATACTTGTTTCTCTGCATAACACCTATTAGAGACCATCCATCCATCCATCCATCCATCCATCTTCTACTGCGTTTCCAGAGGTCTGGGTCGCGGAGGCAGCAGTTCAAGCAGAGAAGCCCAGACTTCCCTCTCCCCAGCCACCTGCTCCAGCTCTTCAGAGAGGATACCAAGGCGTTCCCAGACCAGCTGGGAGACATAGTTTCGCCACCGAGTCCTGGGTCTACCCCGGGGTCTCCTCCCAGTGGGACGTGCCCAAAACACCTCAAGTGGGAGGCGTCATTCTAGATCAAATTCTAGATCAAGGATTCAGTGTACCCTGCCCGGTATGGGGTTACTGGGGCCCCACCCTGGAGCCAGGCCTGGGGGAGGGGCTCGATAGCTAACGTCTGGTGGCCGGGTTTCCACCCATGGGACCCGGCGGGCTCAGCCCGAAGGAGTTACATGGGTCCGCCCTCCAGTGTGCTCACCACCTGCAGGAGGGATCATGGGGGTCCGGTGCTATGTGGATTAGGTGGTGGTCAAAGGCAGAGACCTTGGCAGACTGATCCCCATTAGAGACCTCTTTTTTTAAATCACACAAGTACGTGTGAAGCACATTTACATGTTTGAAGAAAGAATTTTTAACTCCCTTATTTTTTGTAACAACTAACGCTGCTTGTACTAAACATTTGTTTATTAAACACCTGATACAAGTTTGTAAAGGGTCAACATCACCCTGTTTTTATTGTGGTTGCAGTTTTTTTAAGGTGTTTTTGTACAAACTAAACACCCTCTGGTATATTTGCATTCATGTATATTTGCGTTCATGATTAATTTAGCATAACGCCGTCCATGTTGTGTCATAACCATTTTTTTGCTTTTCTGTTGACAAAAACTCTGTTTTTTTAAATGCTACATGGAGATAAACATGAAACTATGTTAAACAAAGTTACTTCAACCTGATTAATGTGTAATGTGTAATGTGAAAAAACACAAGTACCCCAGAATCTTACTCGATGACTAACTTTTTGATTTAATTTATTCTTTTTCCACACAACTTTTTTTCAACCAACAGACACAGACACCTGTGCGTGTGAAATGAGAGCGACCAACAGTATTCGTTACCGGAAGAGTGTTGGCTAGTAGTGTTTGGAAGACGAAGGCATCCCCATCTGGCAGGTGGTACTTCTGAGCCACGCATCAGGTATCAACAGGTGACATCCCATCCGAGGACGAATTCATCTTGCAGTATTTCAATTCCGAATGCGGTGTGTTCCAGACAGCGTTACACTTACCTACAATGGCGTGGGTCAAAATGGTTGATGAGAAAGGCGAAAAGCAAAAGGCCCTTTTCATTTCCAGCCATACCGCGAGAGATATGGTCATGGTGAAAAAACCCCTAGCTTTTCCAACCCTGTTTTCACCAAATGACAGAGGGTGTCAGCGAGTCTCTGGCGCTATAACCAGGTTGCTCCGGGTAGGTGGGGCTCGTCAGACTTGGGTGTCAGTCCACCTAGGAGAAGGACCACTCTGATTTCAAATCCGGGCAGGTGGTGCCCATTAGCCTTGGCCGGCAAACTACCTAGGAGAAGGTAAACTCTGATTCCAAACCTCTGCTGCCTTGCAGCTATACCTGATTACAGGAAAGGCTTTGGGAGTAAACCTCGAGGATAAATCCGGAGTGGAGCCCTAAGGTAGGTGGCAGATGCTCAGCACTACTTCCGGTAACTCCTGCAGTGGAACTGGTCCCAAACTGTACTGGATCATCCTTTCCTTTGGACTCAGCCAGTGACACCGAGAGGGGGACACTGACGTATGGGCAGCCCAGTGTCTCCATACTACCCCGCGCAGGCTTTTTAGCATAAACTGGAGAGGCCACTCCAGCGGCGTTGCAAGATTCCGGCAGAACACGGGATGAGACAGTTACCGGTTATAAGCTCCAACCAATTGGCATAGGGAGGAGCGCCAGGGGTCTTGTCCGACGGTGGGAGAAGCCTTCGCAGCTTCACAGGAGAAGCTGTCAGGAAGCAAAGGCTAAAAGCTCCCTGACGCACCTGATGGAAAATAGGGCAAATAAATAATAATGAATCAGAACGATTCATGACCTGCTCACTGTTATCCAGACAGACGTTCCCGCTAGGCAGAGAGGTGTCAAGAGACCGCCCCTCTGCTGCAAAGCTCTCTTATACTTCGGGTGACGTCACCACCTGTGTAACACCATAACATGTCCCACAAGCAACACTACATCCCCCCCCCCTCTCAAAAAAGTCCAAAACATACACACAATCAAAACCCTCCCCAATTTGGAACCCGAATCACACTCTATAGTAAACAGAAAATTTGTAAGGCCCTGCAACATTCACACAAACAACTAAAGCTAGGGGGGAACAGGTGGACTGTTGTCCCACCCCCACATGGCCAGACGGATTATTCTGCCATCTTTTACAGTCTTTCAAACATAAAAGGTGCCGTGCTCCTAAAATAAACAACTAATTCAAAGCAATCCCCACTATTATCAAACACATATCCAAAGTATTATTCTTAATATTAACACCATGCAAACATACTGAACTCGGGCAATCAACAATAACACAGTTTAAACACATTGCCCCCCAAATAACCAGTCCTTGTTCCTTACCCCCAAGTATGTACCGCTCATCAACCGGGTGAAGCCATCAGTGAGGACCATCAAAGTGTGGCCAGAGGGGGTTGACTCTGTACTCCAGGAGAAGTTTAGGAACACAGACTGGAGTATGTTCACCTCTCAGGCTACCTGTGGCTCCCACATAAACATCAACTCTTACACCCACTCAGTCCTGGACCATATCAACACCACTATTGACAGTGATCAACACGGAAAGACAGATCACCACGTACCCAAATCAGAAGCCGTGGATGAACAGAGAAGTGCGACTTCTGCTAAAAGCACGTAACAATGCCTTTAGATCTGGTGATGCACAGGCCTACAGTTCATCCAGGGCAGATCTGAAGAGGGGCATCAAGAAGGCCAAGCACAGCTACAAGCTGAAGGTGGAGGAACATTTTGGGGACTCTGACCCCCGACGTATGTGGCAGGGCATTCAAGCTATCTCTGATTATAAGCCCAGCAACTCCATACCTATAGCCATGACTGTGCTCTTTCTCAATGAGGTAAATAACTTCTATGCTCGTTTTGACAAGGACAACAATGAAAAGAACATCAATTTCCCACCCTCTGATGACCTCCACCACCTCACACTCATCCACACCGACGTCCGTAATGCACTGAGTCATGTCAACGTACATAAGGCTGCTGGCCCTGATGGCATTCCTGGGCGTGTGCTGAGGGCATGCGCTGAGCAGCTGGCAGGGGTCTTCACAGACATCTTCAATCTGTCCCTGGCCCAGGCCGTGGTACCAGCGTGCTTCAAGACCACTTCAATAGTACCAGTGCCGAAACATTCAACACCATCGTGCCTAAATGACTATCGCCCTGTGGCACTGACGCCCATAGTTATGAAGTGCTTTGAGCGACTGGTCTTGGCACAGCTCAAAAAAGGCCTGCCCCCTACACTGGACCCTCATCAGTTTGCCTACCGGAGCAACAGGAGTACAGAGGATGCGGTTTCTACAGCGCTGCACTATGTACTCTCACACCTGGATGACAAGAACACCTACGCAAGAATGCTGTTTATTGACTTCAGCTCAGCATTCAACACAGTTATCCCCTCCAAGTTGCTCACCAAACTTGGGGACCTGGGAATCAGTACCTCCACCTGCAACTGGATCATGGATTTTCTGACCAACAGACCCCAGCATGTTAGGTCAGGCCCCAACTGTTCTTCCGTCATCACACTCAACACTGGTGTACCACAGGGCTGTGTGCTCAGCCCATTCCTCTACTCGCTCTACACCCATGACTGCAGGCCTATGTATGGATCCAATTCCATCATAAAGTTCGCAGATGACACCACGGTGATTGGACTCATCAGGGACAATGACGAGTCAGATTACAGGGCAGAGGTTGAGCACTTGGCTACTTGGTGCGCTGACAATAACCTGCTCCTTAACACCAGCAAAACCAAGGAGTTCATAGTGGACTACAGGAAGGAGAGGGAAGAGACACATGACCCCATCCATATCAATGGCATAGCTGTTGAACGTGTCCCCAGCTTCAAATTCCTGGGGACCCACATCTCGGAGGACCTGTCCTGGTCAGTTAACACCACCAGCCTGATCAAGAAGGCCCATCAGCGCCTCTTCTTCTTGAGGACATTGAAGAAGAACCATCTGTCAACTGACATCCTGGACAACTTCTACCGCTGCGTGATAGAGAGCACCCTGACCAACTGTATCACACTCTGGTATGGGAGCTGCTCTGTAGCTGACCGCAAGGCGCTGCAGCGGGTGGTGAAAACCGCCCAACGCATCACAGGGACTCCACTTCCAGCTATAGAGGACGTCTACAGGAAAAGATGTCTGCGCCGGGCACGCAGCATTCTTAGGGACTCCAACCATCCTGCTCATGGACTGTTCGAGCTTCTCCCCTCCAGAAGACGTTTCAGAAGCCTTCGGACTAGAACCAGCAGGTTTAGGAACAGTTTCTTTCCAACAGCTGTCACGTTATTGAACTTAGTTCCCCGCTGACTCTCTTACAATCATCTTTTACCATCCTCACCTGTACATAACTGCATAACTACATAACTACATCTAACTTATTGCACATTTGCACATAACAGTACTTTTAACTTTCTGCACTGCTGCATATATTTGCATATATTTGCTTAAATTGCACATACTGTTAATTACCGTATATACTGCACTGCTGTCCTTTGCACTTCTGATTGGATGCTAAACTGTGTTTCGTTACCTTGTATTCATACATGTGTAATGACAAAGTTGAATCTAATCATCTAATCTAATCAGTTACCATAGAGATACCACCCTCTGGAGACCCGTCAGGCGGGTCCCGACCAGAGCATCGTCTTTTCTTGGCACCAAGAGACGATCCACATCGGTGCCGAGACACCTCTCCCTCCTCGTAGACGCGCCGTAGCTCATTGGAATGCCTCTCCGTATCATTGGACAGCTGGAGATAACTGTCCTCCTGAACAGCCACCACCTGCAGCCGCCCCGGTCCTCCTGTTGTTTTCGCTTCCTATGAACCCCTCTCAACCAGGCCTCCTCTCTGGGTCGGACCAAATCAGCAACCCCCAGAGGAGCCCTACTTGGCTTTCAATGTTCCTGTGTGGCACGTCGTTTAACTGTGCCAGCCGGTCCTGCCCCACTCGCTTTCATTTGAGACGCTGGCGAAGCCGTTGTGACCTCCTGTTTCTTGGTTCATCCCAGCCGAACTCCAGAAGCAGGATGAGTCCTCCACTCAGCTCCATCTGCCGTCACGGGCGTCCCACGGTGCCGCCCAGTTCCCTCAGCTAGGACAACTTGGGCTCTGGCGCAGGAACTCTCCCGCAATGGCCCTGGATGGGGTTGGTCCTGTTCACTTTCCAGACTACTAGGCCAAGGTTCGTCCCATACTTCATCATCCACCACTTGCTGCACCGGTCAGTCCCACAAACCGCAGCCCAACCACTCCTCACCAACCCCGCTGATGGAAAACCCCAATACATAGAAGAGGTCGCAGTCCATCACATTCTCGCCACCGCCAGTCACTATAAACCTCAGATCGCCGACCACCGCTGACTTGTATCGGACCATCATCTCTACCAAACCCATGATGGGCAACCTCCTTCCTCCATAGCTACATAACGGTTTCAGATGACCTCTCACCTGATGGCACAGGAAGAAACTCTGCATGGTGGGCCAACTCAACACCGACCTCACTGCGCCCGTGTCAACCAGTAATGGTACCTCCACTCCGTCTAGTTCCACCGTATAATACGTACAGCCGTTGGTGTCCAGGGAAACGGTGTGGATAATCGTGGGAGTTGGAGCAGGGGTGTCTGCTTTGTGTCGCCGTTCCCCTTGCTCGAACCTATTACAGGTCCTGGCAAAGTGATGCAGGAGTTCACACTTGCCACAGTGTTTACCTCTCGTCGGGCACGCTCTAGCCTTATATCGGTGCTTAGTGGACCCACAACTCAAACACTTGGGTGATCCCAGGGCGGACCTCATCTTTGCAGCTGCAGCGCATTCCTCATACTAGCTGTCCTCGCTGTCCGGATCCACAGCCTGCGCCGTCGATTGTGAGCCATAACGGTGGAGCGAAGCTCTTTCACCGAGGTCATGTGATAACTTGTCCGCTGCTTCGCACTGTTGAGCTATTTCCACAGCTGTGGCCAGAGTCAATTCGCTGGAGTGTGTCAGTAGTTTTGACCATACTGACGAGCAGAGCGTGTGCTCCGCCAGCTGGTCGGGGACCATTTCTTCCTCTAAATCACCAAATTGGCATTCTCCAGCCAGCTGCTGCAGGTCCGCAACATAGTGCTGCACTGACTCACCTGTCTGCTGGTCCTCCTAATGATGACGTTTGCAGGCGCACAAAAATGTCACGCCATTAGCTCAACCACGTCCTCAGAGCTATCGCTAGCTCCCAAGGTAGCAAGGATACATTGTCCTTCCATACCTAAATTATGAATTAGACTCGCCTGTGCCCATACCTTCTTCAATTCCCCCAGGTTTAATGCCACCAAGTAGTTCTGGAAGGCGGCAAACCACCTCACCCAAGGCACCAGAGGCTCTTCCGGAGACTCCAAAAATGGCCGAAAAAAAAGATACGCCAAAATCCATACTTTACCCTCGTCGCCAAATGCTTTGTCTATAAAACATAGGTGAATAATGAGGTGAGTGGTGAACTACACAGGACTTTATTAGGTGCTCAATGTTATCCAGAAAGACGCTCCCGCTAGGCAGCGAGGTGGTCAGGAGACCCCCCCTTTGGTGCACAGCTCTCTTATACTTCGGGTGACATCAACACCCGTGCAACACCATAACGTGTCCCACAAGCAACACTACACTGACAAGCACATGTAAGAGGAAAACCTCTGAAATTACAATTTTACAGGAAAGGAGTAGCAAATTTACATGAAAATTGTTGCCAGTTTATGAGAAAGTTGCAAATTTGCATGAAAAGTTTCACAAATTTATCACAAAACAAGGTCAGATTTGTTAGAAAAAGAATCACATATTTACGAGACTAATGGCTTAAAAGTTAATACAGAATTTTCACAAATGTATCAGAAAAGCCTTACCTAATGGTGAGGGTAAAGTCATTTTCTTGGAGAAATAAAACCTCATTGATTTAATAAAAGAAATACAGAAAAGACAAATCTCTGACTGGCCGTAGCTTGTAACATATGAGAAACTGTATGAGTCTTGGTCCGTCTTAATTTTATACGAGAAGAAACAGTAAGCCTTCATGTGGAGTAAAGCAAGAAGAAGGAAAAACAGCAACATGGGACTGCGCTTATTTACAAGCAATTTTCTAGAGAGGGAAAACCAAAGTCCTTGAAATACGAGGAACTGGCAACTTCTGGTTGGTCGACGTCAGTCAGCTGATGGCGCATTAGCGCCACCTTCTGCTCAGGCTTGTGAACAGGTGGAGCAGCCCTGCTTGTGAGCCTGATCTAAATCGGCAATCACATTGGAAAAATTCCTGCATGGAGTCACAAAACATTTAAGCCATAAAATGAAGGTAAACAGCCGAATAATAAGTATAAAATATCCTGTCAACGTATGTATTGTTCCTCCTCTCAAAACTTGTGACTACATTTGCATCTTCTTCCTTGTAAATTTGTGGGCTTCTCTCACTTTAAATATTCAGATTTTTTAAAAATTAAATTGGCAGGTTTTTTTCTTTACAATTTTATAAGTTTGAAATTTTCTTGTAAACTTTCTTGCAGCCTTTTTCTCAAAAATAGTACCTTTTTTATTGTTAGTTTGCATTTTTTGTTCTTGTATATTTGACTCTTGCTTTCTCCTAAATCTATTTATTTCTTATAAATTTGCCATTTTTCCATACATTTGTCATATTCGGTTGCAAATTTACAAGAAAAAGCTACAAAATCAGGAGAAACAAAACAGTAAATTTCTCACAAACCACCAAAAAGCAATTATATAAGAAAAAGTAGTATATTGGGGGAAAAGTTGCAATTTTATGAGAAACTAGAAAAGCACTCGGAGAGCGCAGACCTCCGCCAAGCGCCACAGTTCCCCCCATACAGTGTTTGTGTGTACGTTTTCAGATTCCTTGACCATGAAAACATATGACTAACAATTGGATTGACAATGATAGGATTAGTGGTTCAGTAGTTATTCAGGAAAATGGCATTTTCCGTAATGGCGGCCACAGTTCCCCCCATACAGTGTTTGTGTGTACGTTTTCAGATTCCTTGACCATGAAAACATATGACTAGCATTTGGATTGACAATGATAGGATTAGTGGTTCAGTAGTTATTGACGAAAATGGCATTTTCCGTAATGGCGGCCACAGTTCCCCCCATACAGTGTTTGTGTGTACGTTTTCAGATTCCTTGACCATGAAAACATATGACTAGCAATTGGATTGACAATGATAGGATTAGTGGTTCAGTAGTTATTGACGAAAATGGCATTTTCCGTAATGGCGGCCACAGTTCCCCCCATACAGTGTTTGTGTGTACGTTTTCAGATTCCTTGACCATGAAAACATATGACTAGCAACTGGATTGACAATGATAGGATTAGTGGTTCAGTAGTTATTCAGGAAAATGGCATTTTCCGTAATGGCGGTTTTCTTCTGGACGGTGATCCGGATCACCACCAAAATTTAATCAGTTCTTCCTTGTACCATTTCCAACAACGCCTGAAAGTTTCATCGAAATCCGTCCAAAACTTTTTGAGTTATCTTGCTAACCAACAGACAGGCAAACAAACAGACAAGCAAACAGACAGACAAAGCCCGTCAAAAACATTACCTCCTTGGCGGAGGTAAAAATGCCATAAATAATATGAACTCATTCTATATTAGAGGCGCAAGATCACAGAAAGCATTGACCAAATCTGCACTTCTTCACAGGGGTGTGGCAATAACTTTAGTGCACTAGGGACAGTAGGGTATGAATGCTTCTGACTACATGTTGCAACTTGAAAAGCACTCAGAGAGCACAGACCTCCGCCAAGCGCCACAGTTCCCCCCCATACAGTGTTTGGGTGTACGTTTTCAGATTCCTTGACCATGAAAACATATGACTAGCAATTGGATTCACAATGATAGGATTAGTGGTTCAGTAGTAAAAGCATTACCTCCTTGGCGGAGGTAATAAACTGAAGTGTTGCTGTCGTGTCCATCTCCAAACTCCCAGGCTGCGGGCGGTGCAATTCATCGCACAACTGCGTACAACCCACAGGCCAATGGGTTATGCGAGCGTTTTCATAGATCACTGAAAGCAGCACTCAGGGCTTCACTGACGGATGCAAATTGGGTAGACAGGTTGCCGTGGGTTTTATATTGGGGTTGCGCTCCACGGCAAAAGAGTATTTGGAAGCTTCCCCGGCAGAGAGCTTGTTTTTGCGCAGACCCTATGGCTGCCCGGGGAATTTCTGCCAAATAATCCTGCGCCGGGCAGCTGCCCGTCTCAGCTTTTGCAGCGTAGCGCAAACACAGGCACGCTGCCGGGCCCGGCCCACCACTGTTTTTCACGTGCTTTTGTGCCTAAAACTTTGAAGAACGCGGAGTTCGTGTTCGTCAGACACGACGACCAGCACCCTCCATTGCGCCTGCACACATGTTGAAAATGGTCGTATCTCACAATGTTAAAGAATCCTTTAAAAAATTCCTGTATCCAGACGGTGATCCGGATCCTCCCCAAAATTTAATCAGTTCTTCCTTGTACCATTTCCAACAATGCCTGAAAGTTTCATGGAAATCCGTACAAAACTTTTTGAGTTATCTTGCTAACCAACAGACAGACAGACAAACAGAGAAACAAACGCTGGCAAAAACATAACCTCCTGCGGCCTGCGGCCTGGCGGAGGTAATAATGTTCCTCAGTATAAAATTACCTCTACAAAACACAACATCAAAGGATTCAGATAATCTGGAGACATCTCTGTACTTCCCTTAGGCAGCACTGCATTAAAAACAGACAATTCTTCTTCTTTTAGATTTGATTGGCAGTTGGCAACCAGCTTACAGGTGCATTACCGCCACTGACTTGATTATCATCACTCTATATCTGTCATGAGAATCACTGCATGGACTCGGGAACGCTTACAGAAATTATTGTCCGTGAACACAGTTTGCTGTGTAATCCACAAATGCAGATTAGAGCTCAATAGCCATCCTCCGGGACCCCACCCACCCCCAGCACAGACTGTTCACACTTCTGCCCTCAGGCTGGAGGTACAGAAGTGTGAAATGCAGCACAACCAGACTGCAGAACTCCTTCCTTCCCACTGCCATCAGACTCCTGAACAGATAACAACTCCCAAAACTCTGTAACACAGCTTTGCATATAGGAACTCACACACCGGCTGCTAAATTTGCACATTGCTCACCTGAATAGTAGCTATACTCTCACCCATCTGATGTCCATATCATCTCTGCTGCTAATTATCATCTCTGCTGCTATTTATCATGCACAGTCTACTGGTACTATCGTTACAGAGAAATTAGCAGCGGGTGCTAATTTGTACTTTTACACTGCTCGTTGCACAATGCTTATTTGCACACTGTACATAGTGCTATTAGTACTCATTAGTTTTAGTATTTAGTATTAAGGTGTGCTTAAGGAGTCCTAACTGCCTAGCTGTGTGTTGGTGTGTGTGTCATTAGCATCCATTAGTATTAGGATTGAGTTACTGTAAGTTACTGTGTCATGACTGTTGTGTTCGTGTTCGTTGAGGAGAGAAGAGACTTGCAGTTGAACCAACGTAACTTTATTTTTTAGCGGCAGCTCACACAGACACTTTCACATCGGCTCCCATGTTGGCCGTTTCTTATTCTACTGAGTGCATCATTCCAACAAGCGGTAACAAGGTAGCAGCGACGCCTAGTGGTAAACACTGATCATTACATCCCCCTTTCTTTGAGGTGAATAAACATTAATAAACATTGATGCAAAACAGTGTATATGTATTCAGTATGAATGGACTAATACAAAACACAAATTTCAGTTCTCCCTGAATCAACATGCCCAAAGAAATTAACATCTGTTACATTTTTCTTATTCTTTGCTTTTTGCTTTTTTTTTTTTTCTTATAAGTCCAACCTATCTGGTTTCTTTATTTCTCGTTTTGATCTTCTCGGTTCATCTTTGTCAGGTGGAACATTTGCTTCACAGTTCATAAGCGGTGTGGTTGTGGGAGATTCTGGGTGAGCATTATTGGGCCCACCAGGTGCTTGTGGAGTCTTGAGGAGACTGCGGCGATTGCGCCTGAGCACCTGTCCATCCTCGGTTCTCACTGTGAATGATCTTGGAGCAACTTCCCGTAATACAACTCCTTTAGTGTTCCAGCCAGATGCATCCTCGATCCTAACTGGGTCGTTGTTGGCCAGTGGAGAGAGTGGTTTGGCTGTAGTGTCATAGAATGTCTTTTGTTTCAGTTTCTGCTTCTCAAGCTTGTTTCTGAGTTTTGTATCTTTCCTTTGTGAAGTAGCATTTGGGTAGCTGGGAAGCGTTGTACGCAGCTTCCTGTTCATTAGTAGCTCAGCAGGTGACAGTCCGCACTGAAGTGGAGAGGCGCGGTAACTGAGTAGAGCCAAGTATGGATCTGAGTTGCTTTCTGCAGCTTTCTTAAGCAGTTGCTTCAGAATGTGGACGCCTTTTTCTGCTTGTCCGTTTGATTGTGCATAGTGTGGGCTTGACGTCCCATGCCGAAATTCATACTGTTCTGCAAACTGCTGCCATTCCCTGCTACTGAAACATGGTCCATTATCTGTCACCACAAGGTGTGGGATGCCATGCCGAGCAAATGTGGATTTGGTATGAGTGATCACACAGGCTGATGTAGTGCTTGAGAGTAGTGCCATTTCTGGAAAGTTGGAAAAGTAGTCCATGACTACTAAGTAGTCTTTGCCTTTAAGGTGAAACAGGTCTATCCCTACTTTGTGCCAAGGGGATGCAGGACTTTCAGATATCACCATTGGCTCTTTGCTTTGTTTACTTCGGTGTTTCTGGCACGTTTCACAACTACTCACAAGCGTCTCGATGTCTTTGTTTAGTCCAGGCCAGTACACTGACTCCCTTGCTCTCCTTTTACATTTTTCAATCCCAAGGTGTCCTTCATGTATCCTGTTTAACAAATCTGGTCTTAGAGCCTCAGGGATGACTATTCTTCCTTTCTTCAGTAATAGTCCATCAACAAAACTGAGATCTCCTCTGACATGGTAATAGCGAGGGCAAGATCCTGCAGGCCATCCCTCATCCATGTTCTGAATGACACGCTGTAGCTCGGTGTCCTGTGATGTCACCTCAGCTATTTGTTTTGACTTTGTGTCAGATACTGGCAGAGCACACGACACCATGTTGATCTGATTTTCAATATCCTCATCTGTGGAACTCAGACACTTTTCAGCAGGTGCTCTGGACAAGGCATCTGCGAGTATCAGGTGCTTTCCCGGTGTATAAACCAGTTCAAAATCGTACCTTTGCATTTTCATCATTAGGCGTTGGATCCGTGGGGACATTTCGTTAAGATTCTTCTTGATAATGGAGACGAGTGGGCGGTGGTCAGTTTCCACAGTAAAAGACGGCAGTCCATAGACATAACTGTGAAACCGCTCCAGCCCGTAGGAAACGCCTAAACACTCCTTTTCAATCTGGGCATATTTGCATTCAGACTTTGTCATAGCCCTTGACGCATAGGCTACTGGTTTCCAGTACTCTCCCTCTGCCTGTAGAAGCACTGCTCCGATGCCATCTTTGGACGCGTCAGTTGACACTTTGAGCTTTTTCCGGTGGTCATAGTAGGCTAATGCTGGTGCTCTGGTAAGAGTTTGCTTAAGTCTTTGCCACTCTTGCTCATGTGTTTCGGCCCATTTAAAGTCACAGTCATTGTGTAAGAGCTCTCGGATGCATGACGTCTTTGCTGTGAGGTTGGGAATAAATTTGCCTATGAAATTTACCATTCCCATGATACGTAACACGCCCGTTTTGTCTGTTGGTCTTGGCATGTTCAGTATTGCTTTCACTTTATCGCCATCTGGTTGTATGCCTTGAGCTGTGAGTTTGTCTCCGAGGAAGAGAATCTCTTGTACTGCAAACTCACACTTGGCTCTATTGAGTTTCAGCCCGTACTTCTGAATGCGCTCCATCACTTTGTTAAGTCTCTGGTTGTGCTCTTGGAGAGTCGAGCCCCATACAATAATGTCATCTATGTAAACTCTGACTCCCTCTAGGCCTTCAATGATCTGTTCCATCGCTCTGTGGAATATTTCTGGTGCAGATTTTATTCCAAATGGCAGCCTAAGAAAACAGTATCTACCGAAAGGTGTGTTAAAAGTACAGTACTTAGTGCTGCTCTCATCCAGTTTTAACTGCCAGAAACCCTGAGAAGGGTCGAGCTTTGTGAAGTAGTTAGCTCCTGCCATCTCACTGACTATTTCCTCACGTGTGGGGATTTGGTAGTACTCGCGCTTAATGTTCTCATTTAGATCTTTTGGGTCCATGCACATTCTCAACTCACCATTCTTTTTCTTTGTGACGACCATCGAGTTGACCCAGTCTGTGGGCTCCTGCACCTTTTTGATCACGCCCATGTTGGTCATCCTGTCCAGTTCTCGTTTGAGGGCTTCACGCAGTGGAGCTGGGACCCTACGTGGTGCGTGCACAACTGGTTGGGCGCCTTCTTTTAGCTGGATTTTATATGTAAAGGGCAGTGTGCCAAAACCTTTGAACACATCAGAAAAGTTTTGCACAATAGCGTTAGTGTCACACTTGGAATCTGATTCAATGCAGTACACTCTTTTCACTAACCCTAGCTCTTCACAGCTTTTATCACCCAACAGTGATTCACATTTCTCATTCACAACAGAAAAGTTTACATTGTGCACTTTACCTTTAACACCAACATTCAGTTTACAGGTACCAAAACACTGTATGGGTTGCCCATTGTAATCTTTCAACCCTGATTTCTTTCTGTATATGTGTGGCTTAACCTGCATTTCCTTTACATCAGACATGCTAATGAGGTTAGCTTTTGCACCAGTGTCCAGTCTCATAGTGACGATAGTCCCGTTAACCAGCAGAGGAGTGGTCCACTTGTCCTCATTGGTAATGCTGTTGACTTTTCCTTCTTCATTTTCACAGTCAACGATGCCCACAAAGAAAGTGTCACTTAAGTCTGTGTCTTCGACTACATTCACATTTTTGCCTTTCTTTCCTTCCTTTCTTTTGGTGAAGCATTGCTTTGCAAAATGATTCTTTCCATGGCAGTTGGAGCATACTTTACCAAACGCTGGGCATTGCTTTGGCTTGTGCTGCAATCCGCAACGCTTGCAGAAGAACGCGGGATCCTCAGTCCGCTGTGCAGTCCTGGCCCGTGAGCGACGCCTCCCGCTCTGAGATGACACGGCGCCGACCGCTGCTCCTTCACTCGGAGGTGTGGCGCCTGGCATGCCGCAGAACGTTTTCATGTGCTTCTGGGACAGTTCGCTTGCCTGGCAGAGTTTAACAGCCATCTCCAGCGTCAACTCCGTCTCACGAAGCAGTCTCTCTCTTAACTTTTTGTCCTCAACACCAAACACAATTTGATCTCTGATCATTGAGTCCTTCAATGTCCCAAAATTGCAGGATTGTGCTTTCAAACGGAGAGCTGTCAAAAAACTGTCAAAGGGCTCACTCTGTTGCTGCATACGAGATCTAACCATGTATCTTTCATATGTCTCGTTTTTCTTAGGAGTGCAGTGAGCATCAAACTTAGCGAGCACGACATCCAGCTTATTTGGGTCTTCACCCGTTCCGAACACAAACGTGTTGTACACTTCAATGGCCTGTGGCCCCGCTAAGTTCAGCAAAAGTGCTACCTTTCTCAAGTCCGGCTTCGTGTCCAGTCCCATGGCCGTGACATACAAGTTGAACTGCTGCTTGAATGCCCGCCATTTTTCATCCACGTTACCTGACAATTTCAGGTTTTCCGGCGGCTTCAACTCCATGACGACTTCTCACATGGTCGCTCAGTTCATGCAGTTTACTCCTGGTACCATGTTGTGTTCGTGTTCGTTGAGGAGAGAAGAGACTTGTGGTTGAACCAATGTAACTTTATTTTTTAGCGGCAGCTCACACAGACACTTTCACATCGGCTCCCATGTTGGCCGTTTCTTATTCTACTGAGTGCATCATTCCAACAAGCGGTAACAAGGTAGCAGCGACGCCTAGTGGTAAACACTGATCATTACAATGACCTTAGAATTGTTGTTTCTGTACCTATTACCTTGGCATTCGTTCGGAGAGCAAAGTAAGAATTTCACTGCTCAGGAAATGTAGCATTTCTTAACTGTGCACATGATAATAAAGCCTTTGAATCTTGAATCTCATCGTTCAAAGAGAAAACCATAAGTGAACATGATCCAGAAAGGTTGCTGTCTTCTCTGGACCAAAACTCATTTAAAATGGACTGAGGCAAAATAGAAAGCTGTTCTGTGGCCAAATTAAACAAAATTAGTCTTCTTCTTCTTCTTTTGGCTGCACCATTTAGAGATCGCCACAGCAGATCATCTGCCTCCATCTCACCCTATCCCTTCATCTTCCTCTGTAACATCAACCCTCTCCATGTCCTCCTTCACTACATCCATGAATCTTCTCTGTGGTCTTCTTTTCCTCCTGCCTGGCAGCTCCATCTTCAACATCCTTTGTCCAATATATCAACTGTCCCTCCTCTGCACATGTGCAATTACTTATTTAATCAAAATTAGTAATTTTGTAATACTGAACTATAGAGAAGAGTAACCATCTGGCTTGTTATCAGAGCTCAGTTCAAAAGTCTGCATCTCTGATAGTATGGGGGTGCATTAGTGCCTATGAAATGCGCAACTTGCACATTCGGAGAGGTACCATCAATGCCAAAAGGTAGCAGCATATTCTCATCTTGGGGGAAGGCGTTAATTATTTCAGCAAGACAATGCTATACTGCACACTGCATCTATCACTGTTACACCTCGCTCTCGCCAGTCATCAGCGCCAGCGGCGCGCACACCTACGCCTCATCAGCATCGGCCTATATAAACCCCACTGCCCTCTGCTTCGGCCTGGAGTCGTCTGCTCGACAACGCTCCCAAACCTCCAGCGCCCGTCCAGTTCGTTACCGACCAGCGCATCTCTCTCCAAGCACGTAAGCTGCACTTTTCGTCTTACCTTCTCTCCAGCTTCTCCCTTGTGCACAGGTGGACCTCCAGGGCGGCGGAATTCCTCCTCCTCGCCTCTCCTCAGCCACTCTCTCACCAGCACGTCGAGAGCGTGCAGCCGCGCTGTCCTCCAGGCTACATCTGCATTGCCAACGCCAGCCACCTTCTCGCCTGCACGAAAGCAGTACATTGTGGTTATTTCCCACGGGGCGTGTGACTGTAGCTAACTCCCTGCTCTGCTCTGTCCTCAGGGTTACCTGGCTGCACGGCGAGCTGTTCCGCCCTTGACGCACGCTGTTCACCCACACCACATCCACACTTCCATTCACGCACTCAAACACCACCTGTTGTTTGAATAAAAGCCTTAAATCTTTCCGAGCCTGTGTGTGTTCCCTGGGCCCATCATTATGTCAATCGCAGCTTTGTAGTAGAGGAGTCCAGGTGCAGGACTGGCCCGTCTGCAGTCCAGACCATTAACCAACTGAAAATATTTGGTGCATCATGAAGCCTAAAATACACAATGAAGACCAAGGACTGTTGGGCAGCTAGAATCCTATTTCAGACAAGAATGGGATGACATTCAAGGTCCACCAGCTGGTCTCCTCAGTTTCCAGATGTTTATGGGCTGTTGGTAAAAGAAGGGGGATGGGATAATATTTTTAATGAAATAATAATGTCTCATTTTCAATGCTTGGACAGTGGTTTGTGGCTGTACTTATTTCGTACCGGAAGTCATCCTGCTTAGCTATAATTGTCTGCAGTACCAATCTGAAGTTCTAAGAGAGGTCCTCTTTAATCCTTCTAAATGAACAACAGGACTCATAACGGGATTGGATTTCCTTTGATTTGACTGAAACAATGTGCCTTTGTGAAACTAGAGTATTTAGACTCTTGAGGCAGACTTCCCATCGTGTCAGCTGATAATCCAGACTGAGTGTGTCCAAACAGAAAGCATCCTTCCGAATCCGAGTGAAGTAGATGGCCTTTACTCTAAGTCTTCAGTTTTGTTATGTCTTTTTTTGCCCAGAATGCAGCTTGCAGCAGCTCCACGTGAACGATAATCCCTCTGCTGTGGAGCCCTGCTGCTGATGCTGTGTCCAAACTGCTGCCTGCAAACTGGGAACAGAGTGGCAGTGGTATGTAATAATCCACAATCCCCCCAAACTCTCAACAGAAATACCCAAAGGATTTCAGTCAGTTTCACAACTCTGCTTATCTGTATGTCTTAATTTCTTGTTTTAATTCTGCATAAGTTTCAGTAGGCCTACTTGTTTAATTCTGCACACATTTATTCCTTTTCTCAGTTATTTAAAAATGGGGCTGGACCCTGAAGTCAATGTTTCTGATGGAGCTGAACCGTACGGTGGGAAAAGTTCCTTTACTCAGCTGGAGCACAACATAGTAGCTGCATATCTCATTACTGCAGGTAAGAAATTATTGTTATGATTATCTGTCAATGTGATTTCACTTCTTTCTGTGCTGAATTTAAAGTATTTTTTTTTAAAAGATTCTTTAAAAATATTACACAGGTCTTAGATGAGGTTTAGACACACAGTAGTGATGTGTAACTTTTGTGGAAAAAGTATTTCCTGTCAGTATCTCTGTTATTAGGTTTAATCAACCTTGTATCATTAAATGGTTTTATTCCTTGACAAATACACATGAATAACATTATTTTTTTCAGTTTTTCTTTTAATTACTTGTTAAATTTATCCTTTGGAAACACTGAAAGGTATTTTTGGCTATCACAATTTTATCAAACATTTTATGATATTTAATTTCTCATATTGTATTTTTTCCTCAAAGGAAAAATTAGTTAAAGGATATTCTCCTGCACTGAGTAGCTAACTGATTGGATGCCTATTAGTAGCTGATTCAGTGCTCGAAATAATGTAATGCCTTTTTAGTTTTAAAGGTTTCATTGACTGAAAAATTGTGTTTTTGTAGGTTTTAACCTTCTGAAATGCATCTATTGGTCATATGATTATTGGAAAAAGACATCCAATACTTCTCTTAAAAAAAAAAACAGTCTTTATATCATTTATGTCTCTGAGAAGGTATTTTAACTCTTCTGGGTTTGCTCTTGTAAGTCAAGAAATGGTAACCCCAGCATTGATACCCGCCCACTTCTCTGTTATTGGCCAGTTTAGCTATCTGTATGCAAACATGTAGATGAGCATAGCGTCTAAGGAATTAGCTTCAGAGCTAACAGTGCTATTAGGGAGTTAACTTACCAAGCGAGGTTTAGATATTATTTTCTCTAGATTTTAGTCACCCAAAAGACATCCCTGTTTCCCCCCGGTTCACTAATCCACAGTTGAAAATGTACATCATATCATTCTGGCTTATTTTGTTATATTTTCGCTGTGATGCTACATCAGATTGTTAGCATTAGTGTGGCAAGGTGGTCAGATTCAGTCAGTCTAATCGCATTAGCGCTCACCTCAGTGGGAGCAGCTGACAGTCAGGCCACCTGGTGTTAGCTTCACTCTCGACCCAGCTGGTTGTAATCACTATTTTCTATCACTTCTATTCACCCCCACTGGAATGCTTGTTCATCTACCAACACTTGACCATATACATCTCTCTTAGATGTTATTTTTAGCAGCAAGCTGACACTACTAGTTAACTAAGATTAGCAACAGTGACGTAAGAGGGAGGATGGAGTTAACTGCAGCTCTTTGTCATTTAAAGAGACATGCACTGAAATGACCTTTTCTGAGGAAGCCTGCAAATGATGATTTGCAATGATGTGGCAGTCATTAAATAATTAAAGGCAGTTTGAACAAATACATCACAAACATTTCATTAAGACCTGTGGGAGTTGTCAGTATGTGGGAAAGTGCAATAAATGGGACCTTTAAAATTTAGCCACCATTTTCCCCCCTCAACTACATATCTGTTTGTCATTTCACCTCCTATCCAGTTTCTACATGTGCTGTGAATACAAGCTCCAAAATGTCTTTTATATTGAATATAAATGCTCTTTTGCATTAAAATAATTTGTATAAAGTGATTTTGCATGAACATGTGTAAAATTAGTTTTAAAAATACCCTTTAGCGTCAATTCAGAAAATATGAAACTGATAATAATGATGATAGATAGATAGATAGATACTTTATTTCGAACAAAAAAGTATAACAAAAACAAAAGGCAGTTAGAGACAGTAGCCTTCACCCCTGCCTTGCTGGACCCTCGATATGAATTACAGATCATCTGAGTGCTTCACCACAGCCAAATATACACTCTGGCCAGGACAGGAAATTTTGGTGTTGCAGGATGATTACGCAGAAGAAACACGGGAAAGATATCTGGGGTGTTGTGAGACATGAGGTTCAAAAATTATTATACAATAGTTAGTTTTGACCAAGCAGTTTGATTAGGCAATAGGGATTCCAGGAGTTACTATATTCCATGATAATTGCACTCCAGCATTTCACTGGATATGTATCACTCCCCTTCAAAGGTGTTCATATAACCGTTAATTACTAACAGTAATTTACTATCAACTCTCTGACAATTGCAGTACTGTTTTGGATATCTTAATTTCTACAATGAGGCTCTGTTTGACAAGAAATTATACATCCGTGACCTGGAAGTCCCACCCTTTTGAAAAAAACTGTTTCCGTCTACCCGTCGACCCTTACGTCATTAAGCTTATTAAACTATTTCACGTCTGTTTAAAAAATAGGTAGTACTAGAGTTTGATTTATTATCTCTATTAACAAACCACAATACCTTTGTGGTGATGGACCCTTTGTTTTATCTGAAAATGCCAAGAAAAAGTGAGTGAAGTGTGCCGAAGCCAAATTGCTAGCATGCTAACTAGCCACCGGCATTGGTCACGTTTTGATCTCAGCCCTTTTGTGGTACCGACTCAACATAAGACCGGTATGTTTTATAAACACTTACTTTCGCACTTGACAATATTTAATTTGTTTACATGTGTGTGAAATGACAATAGACGTCTTCATGCTGATTGAGATGTTTAGCAACAGTTACTGGCAACATTCAGAAGGGACTATTTTTTTCCTCATCTGCAGAAAATAACTGGTTAAACAAACAAATCATAATATTTTGTCTAGTATTGCTGTCATTAAATAAATTGTGCTTGCGTGTGATGATGGAGTGTCACCACTGTTATGGTTTATTATATGTGTGATTATATTGTTTGTGTAATATGTGTAAATGTCAATATGATGGTTTGTTAAAAATGCACACATTATTTTAGGATCTGTCTTTGGACTAATTGGAATGCCCTTGTGAGATAATTGCTATGGTTAAGCATTTGGGTAAAACAATTGGTAATGATTTAATCCACATACCTTTGCCATCATGCTTCCTGAGGGTGTCCGGGCAAAAGACTCTGTTAGGGGTTGAGGGCCTTTTAAAGGACACCAGCAGGAAGGAAGCATGTATGGTAAGTTAGAGGGGTGGTTTAGAATTTGTAAATAGGGGTCTGAATTATTTATTGAATTATTTATACTGTTATTTATTCTATGTTATTTATATTTACTCTGTATATAGCTGGGGGATTATTTATGCACTTTTAGATATCAGTGGGTATGTGTAAAGAATGAAAAAAATGTTATTGTCTTACCTGGGACGTATGGTATGTTCTAATTGTCGGTAATTATCTCTAATAGTATATAACAGGTGTTGGGTATATTTAGTCTTTCAGTGGAGAGTCTTCATTGTAATCTTCGTTGGTTGTCGAGAGATGATGATGATGATGATGATGATGATGATGATGATGATGATGATTGACTGACAAATCCAAGTCATGGTAAATCGTGTCGGATGTTTTGTTTGGGAATTATTACCTGTAAGTTTTTCAAATAAAAAATGGAAAATTGATTAAAAGCATCCTGGCCACACCATATACGTACCAATTTTGTTTTTTCACATTCCAAGCATTAGATGGCTCCCTCCCCAGTTTGGATCCAGAATTTCTTCCACCATTATCATCTGTTTGACAGCTCTACTCTGCCATGTTTGACTTGTAATTTTCACACTGCTACACTGGTCAAATGTTCTTTCCACAGGTGTCATCAGTTTAGTGAGCAACATCGTGGTGCTGCTGATGTTTGTGAAGTACAGGGAGCTCCGCACCGCCACCAACTCCATAATCATCAACCTGGCTTTCACCGACATCGGAGTGGCTGGGATAGGCTACCCCATGTCCGCCGCCTCAGACATCCACGGCAGCTGGAAATTTGGCTACAATGGTTGTCAGGTGAGTAAAATGCTATGTCACATTTCCACCAAATACCTTATGTGCAGTCACATTAAAAAATATGGTGAGACATCAATATCTGATTCTGCACATTCATGGTATAGACGGTTCACAAAAATATCAGCACAACCCATGGAGAACCACTGCTGCCCTCTGAACATTTCACAAATTTGGATGAAATTTTGGCAGTGAGATACATACAAATGCTTGAATTGGGAGAGGAGCAACTTCCCCATCCATGCAGCCACAAATTGACAAGCTAATGCCAGCTAACAGGATTTATACATGTTGAATGGGTGGAACTCTCAACTGTTTGCAGTGATTCAAAACTTCTAGAGCTCCTGTATTAAAAATTGACCTTGAACAGGTAGAAACCATATTTGGTTTTTATCTGGCTGTATTTCTGTGTTTGCGAGTGGCTAAGTAGCTAACTGCTAACCTTCACTGCATCTTCTCTGGGTTATGTCCATATTAACATACTGTAATTTATTAGTAGTAGTTATTTGGTTAATGGCTGAGCAAGCCTGTTGACTTGTTGAAAAGATGTTATGGTGGTGTTATACAATGTAGGTAAGGAGCAGACTAATTAATTAGCATGTGCTAGGATGTTTGGATCAGAATAGCTGTGGTACAAAACAAGTCAGCGCATGCCTCATGCTACAACAGGTTAGGATCTTTGTATTTTATTTCAGTCTCTTTCTTTGGGTTGGAGTGCTTAAAATAAAATGCAACCTATTCTAATAGAGACAGGTTTTAAAGAGAAGTTCTGTTTTTCACATTTGAGTAGATTGTTAAAACAACTACGCAAGATTTTCACCTTAAAATAATGTTTCCAAAATTATTTTCATGGTACATCAGCCTTTGACAGGGTGAATGTCACTTCCTCCATACCCTGAGTGGGCCTGCATTGCCTGCAACAGCTCTGTTCTTGGTAGGAACAGTGAAAGGACTACAAATATGGTGACTATGACCACAGTCCCAATAGCCAATCACAGGACACAACTTTAGCCACCAACAGCTAAGCATTCTGTCATTGGTTGTGAGGTCATAGTTACCATAGTTAGGCCTGCAACAATTACTGACTTGACTGATGCTATATCGTATAATATAAAAACACAAACTCGATAAGTTTTCTGGCCTCTATATATTGCAGTTTGTGTTTGTTTGTTTTTTGTCTTGTTCAGTATTTCTAGATGGAGCAAAAAAGTTACAAACTGCTGCTTTAAAGGTCCCATTCACTGAAAAAATGTTGTTTTTGTAGGTTTTTAACCTTCTGAAATGTGTCTGTTGGTCATTTGATTATCGGAAAAGCATCAGACTCTAATTTATTTAAAAAAAAACAAAAACACACACAACCTTTATATCGTTTCTGTCTCTGATGAGCTGTTTTGACCTTTCTGGGTTTGTTCAAGACAAGGTAACCCCAGCCTTGATACCTGCATGCTGCTCTATTATTGGCCAGCCTAGTTGGCTGTCAGAGCAAACAGTGCAACTAGGGAGTTTGCCTGCCATGCTCAGTACTGTTATTATTTTCTTTAGATTTTAGTCACTCTAATAGACATCCCTGTGTCCACCTTGTTAACTAATCCACAGGCAATAATATATCTTATGTCAATTAGGCTTATTTTCTTATATTTTGCCACAATGCTACATCGAACCACTAGCATTAGTTTTACTAGGTTGTAGGAGTTGGCCACTATAACCACATTACAGCTTGTCTCAGCGGGGAGAGGCTGACAGACCAGCTGCCTGGCAGCAGTTTAACTGTCGATCCAGTTGGTGTTGAGCTGATTGCTAGCTATTCGTGAATGTTGTGCTCATTGTACTCTAGGGACCCGTCGTATACATACTATCGACCACTGAAACCACACACCACTGTCCACCAGTGATGCATTATTTCATTTATTCTGTAAGACAAATACACATTAGTTGGCTCAGGCCCACTATCTGAACTAGGAGCTAGCCAGCTAAGATTAGCATAAGAGGGTGGGCAGAGTTAACTGTGGTTCTTAGGCTTTTAAAGAGACATGCGCTGAAACAAGGGTGCCTATTAAAGCATGGAATGGTCGGTATGGTACAGAATGAAATGTTCCGAATACATTCCATACGAGATGTCCTGCTTGTTGTCAGTTCTACGTCAATGTGCTGTCGTCATTAGCTGCAGTCCGCACTTAGCATCCTGTACATGACAGTTGTAAATAAACAAAATTGCAATTATTAATAAATAAATAAATAACTGCAATAATAAACTAAGGAACATACCATAAGGATCATACCTGAACATTGTCGGTTGTCAGTCCAGTTGTGTTCATTCATTAAGCCATGCAGTCAGCAAAAAAATGCAGGAGGAGCAAGCTCCATTTGTGGCAGCCACAAGTTATACTGGCTGTCACCACAGTTGATACAGAAATGTGTAAAATGCCAAGCAAAGTTCATTCATCTTCTACTGCTTAATCCTTTTTGGGGCTGGGGGGGGGAGGGGACTGAGGCCTATCCATCCTTTTTGGGCGAGAGGCAGGGTACACCCTGGACAGATTGCCAGTCCATCTCAGGCCAAACAAAGCGTGACAGATAAATCACAAAAAGCATATCAGTTTGTTTTTTTTTCCCAGTAGGTCCGGTTTTACAAAAAAAAATCCTTTATTAACAAACTGTCTCTGATAAGTGTTTTTCTAGCATTCTGTATGGAACATTTAGTATCTACGGAACATGTACATAAGGCACTTGGGAATGTTAGCAGGCTGGACCACTAGCTAGCAGGACTGCTACAGAACGTTCTGTATCTACAGAACATGTACACATGCATCTCAATAAATTAGAAAGTTGATTTATTTCAGGAATTCAATTTAAAAATGAAACTCATATATTATCATTCTACCGGGGCACCGTTGAGAGCATCCTCACCAGCTGCATCACGGTGTGGTATGGAAGCTGCACTGCCTCCTGCCGGAAGATACTACAACACACAGTGAAAGCAGTCAGCAAGATCATCGGTGCCCCTTTGACTCCCCCCTCTCGGACATCTACCTCACCCGTCTCACCCACAGAGCCATCAACATTGCAGGCAACACTTCCCACCCCTCACACTCCCTCTTCAGCCCCCTGCCCTCGGGGAAGAGGTACTGGAGCCTCTGGGCCCGCTCCACAAGACTGCTAAACAGCTTTGTTCATTAGACCATCAGGATCCTGAACTCTGTCCACCCCCCCACCAACCCCCCGATCCGTAACACACTTGCACGCACAATAACTACCTTGGATGTTGGCACAGAAAGACTGGCACACCAACAATAATACATTTGCTGCTGTATGTCTCTGCACTTTACTGCAACCATTTGCACAAATGTCATACTTGCTGCTGTCTGTCATTGCAGTACTGATCATGTGCAGTCTTATCTGTCACTGTCTGCACCTACACTACCACATTGAACTTGGTACTATGAGCATTACTGCTCTACTTTTCTGTATATAAGATTGCTGGGTCTCATCGTTTATTGTTTATTTTTATTTGCACTATGGGAGATCTGGGTCTATCTTTTGTCACCATTTGCGTTACAAGTAGCATTATTGAACTGTAACGTTTCATGGGGTTCACACAAATAATGAGAGATGATTGTGATGCAACAGGCTTTATTCTTCACTCCTGCACAACACAGAACGGAGGGGAGGTAATTTACACAGACCCTCATGTCACTCATGGTGACACAGACACATGATCTATCACATACAGGGAAACAATGCTAACTGGTCTTATAACACAGTTATAATGGCACAGCAGTAACACTTAGAACACATGGATAATAACAGTCTTTGAATCCTCCATGGTGCAAGCACGCCGGGAGAATCCCCGCCCCCTTATCACAGCCCCGACTCTACAGTACATAGATTCAAGATTCAAAGACTTTATTATCATGTGCACAGATAAGAAATGCTACATTTCCTGAGCAATGAAATTCTTACTTTGCTCTCCAAACAAATGCCAAGTTAAAGGTACAGAAACAACAATTCTAATAGGTCATGACACACTAACACAGTAACTCAGTCCTAGTACTGATGGATGCCAAGACACATGCACCAACACACTATTAGGCAGTAGAGAAATGAAAATGAAAGTCACCGGATGACTAAAGTGATAGTGGTATATTGATATCAGAGGTGATCTGAACCTGAGATGCCATGAACCTATGTACAGTGTGCAAATGAGCAGTGTGCAACCTGATGTGAACCTGAGATGGCATAGACTTATGTACAGTGTGCAAATGAGTATTGTGCAACCTGATGTAACCTGAGATGGCATAGACTTATGTACAGTGTGCAAATGAGCATTGTGCAACAAGCAGTGTATAATTACAAAATATTGATAAGTAGCAGCAGAGATGATATGGACATCAGACAGGTGATACTATATCTACTGTACAGGTGAGCAGTGTGGAAATTTAAATTTAGCAGCCGGTGTGTGAGTTCCTATATGCAAAGCTGTGTTAGAGTTTTGGGGGTTGTTGTCTGTTCATGAGTCTGATGGCAGTGGGAACGAAGGAGTTTTTCAGTCTGGTTGTCCAGCATTTCACACTTCTGTACCTCCGGCCTGAAGGTAGAAGTGTGAACAGTCTGTGTTGGTGGTGGGTGGGGTCCCGGAGGGTGGCGTCAGCTCTCTTTTGGACTTTGCGGTGGTAGACCCTCTGCAGAGAGGGGAGTGGAGTCCTGATGATCTTCTCCGCTGTCTTCACCACTCTCTGCAGGCGTTTGCGGTCCAGAGCAGTGGTGTTTCCATACCATGCAGTGATGCCGTTGGTCAGGATGCTCTCGTTGATGCAGCTGTAGAAATTGTTGAGGATCCTGGAAGACATGCCAAACTTCTTCAGCCTCCTCAGAAAGTACAGTCGCTGTTGAGCTCTCTTGACCAGCTCTGTGGTGTTGTGTGTCCACTTAAGGTCCTCGCTGATGTGGATGCCCAGGTATTTAAAGCTGCTCACCCTCTCCACCTCAAGCTTCCGGATGAACAGTGGCCGATGGGGTCTCCTCTTCCCTTTCCTCATGTCCACTATCATTTCCTTTGTCTTGTCCGTGTTGAGGGTGAGATTGTTGTCTTCACACCATGACACCAGGTTGGCCACCTCCCTCCTGTAGGATGCTTCGTCATCACCAGTGATGTGTCCTATCACTGCTGTGTCATCCTCAAACTTTAGGATGATGTTATCTTTGTGGGAGGCAACACAGTCATGGGTGAAGAGGCTGTAGAGGATGGGGCTGAGAACACAACCCTGGGGGACACCTGTGTTTGTGATGATGCTGGCATAGACTGCTGTTGTTTTTCCAGCCTTATTCCTTTTTCTTTTTTTATATTGTGCACACCACTGAAGAGAGAGAGAAACGCCATTTCAATTCTCCTGTATGTCCTGTATGTATTGTAGTATTGACAAATAAAATCTTTGAATCTTTGAGTCTCTTTATATAGATTCATTACACACAGAGTGATAATTCAAGTGTTTATTTCTTTTAATTTTGATGATTATGACTTACAGCAGTCTTGCCAACTCTCTCTTTTGCAGTGAGTCTCACACTGTTGCCCTCTTTCTCACTTCATAAAACCCTATTTCTCACTCCAAAAATGAGGAAGTTACTGTCAATATTATGTTGACTCTCTTTAGATTTTTTCCATAAGAGCTCTCAAAGCAGCATAAAGCAGACTGAACATGTTCTAAAATGTATTCTTTAGTAAAGAAGCGTATTTATTGAAAAAAAAAAAAACTGTTTGTGTATTCTGCGCCTGCACGCTCACATCCTCCCCCCCAGTTCTCCCCAGTGCACAATTCCTTCTAAATCTCACTTCAGGCTTTACTGAAAAGTCGGCAACCCGGTTAACCCCCCCTCCCCCGCCAAAAATAACAAAACAAATTCAGTTTCTCAAAAAATTGGAATATTACATAAAATTAATTAAAAAAAAATCGATTTTTAATACAAATGTTGGTCTACTGAAAAGTATGTCCTAGTACACACTTAATTGACATGAATGGCTCTCGCGAGCCATTAAGGAGACGCTATAGACAACCGATGAATTTGCGTTTTTATTAACAAAAGACTTAATTACACAAATGACAAAGTAAAGAGCCACGAAGGGCAAAAACATGCTCCTAAACTCTAAATAGAACTCCACCTCGGGTGACAGGCCAAGGAAGGCAGCGAGGACGGAACCCACGCTGAGCAGTAGCACTTACTGGAGGGTGAGGAACAGAGTCACTGAGGGAACTGGAGTTGGACGTAGGAACTCCAGCCACGTACACGGGGAAGCACGATGTACGGGTCTCTTCCTTTAGGTCGCAGCGAGGAGTCATTCTCAGCTGCTCCCTTAAATGGGGAACAGAAACCAATCAGAAGCGGGGAAGGTAATTAATGATAACAGACAGCTGTTCCAGAGCAGCTGGGCTTGACAGCTGCAAGTCTGCTGAGACACTGTCAAAACTACGAGCCTCGGAGGAGGCCATAAGACCAGGCCCGGAACGGGGTGGAGCTGGAGACAAATTGGACAACCTGAGCGCGGATAAAAATCAGCGCTCAGACTGTAACATTAATACTTGGTTGGGGCTCCTTTTCCATGAATTACTGCATCACTGTGGCGTGGAATGGAGGCTATCAGCCTGTGGCAATACTGAGGTGTTATGGAAGCCCAGGTTGCTTTGATAGCGGCCTTCAGCTCATTCACATTGTTGGGTGTGGTGTCTTTGAGCTTCCTCTTGACAATACCGCATAGATTCTCTATAGGGTTTAGATCAATACAGTTTGCTAGCCAGTTGAGCACAGTAATACAATGGTCATTAAATCGGGTTTTGGTACTTTTGGCAGTGTAGGCAGGTGGCAAGTCCTCCTGGAAAATGAAATTGGCATCTCCATAAGGCTTGTCAGTAGAGGGAAGCATGAAGTGCTCTAAAAATTTCCTGGTAGATGACTGCACTGACTTTGGACTTGATAAAATACCAACTGGTATTTGGTGTTGGTCCATTTTATAAAATGGACCAACACCATTCATTTTCCAGCAGGACTTGGCACCTGCCCACACTGCCAAAAGTACCAATACCTGGTTTAATATCTCTGTGCTTGACTGGCCAGCAAACTCTCTTGACCTAAACCCCATAGACAATCTATGAAGTATTGTCAAGAGGAAGATGAGAGACACCAGACCCAACAATGCAGACGAGCTGAAGGTCAC
Organism: Pholidichthys leucotaenia; assembly: GCA_020510985.1. NCBI lineage: Eukaryota > Metazoa > Chordata > Actinopteri > Cichliformes > Pholidichthyidae > Pholidichthys > Pholidichthys leucotaenia. The sequence goes on from CM035842.1 coordinate 51,519,797, forward strand.
TATCAAAGCAACCTGGGCCTCCATAACACCTCAGCAGTAACACAGGCTGATCACCTTCATTACACACTGCACTGATGCAGTAACTCATGCAAAAGGAGCCCTGACGAAGTACTGAGTGTGTACATGGACATAGGTTTCAGTAGGCCAACATTTCTACTATATATACATTTTTTAAATTCATTTTATGTAATATTCAAATTTTTTGAGAAACTGAATTTGTGGTTTTTGTGAGCTATAAGCCATAATCATTCAAGATTCAAAGGCTTTATTATCATATGCACAGTTAAGAAATGCTACATTTCCTGAGCAGTGAAATTCTTACTTTGCTCTCCGAACGAATGCCAAGGTAATAGGTACACAATGATACTAATGAGGTAATAACACAATAACTCAATCCTAATACTAATGGATGCTAATAACACACACACACCATCACACAGTTAGGCAATTTGGGCTCCTAAACACACCTTGATACTAATACTAATGAGTACTAATAACACACATTAGGCAATTTCGACAGCTAAAGCAGCTGATGCAGGCACACAAGAGGAATGAAATTGAAAATTCACTGGTGACTATAGTGGTAGTGGTATATTGACATCAGAGATGATGTGAATCTGAGATGGCATAAACCTATGTACAGTGTGCAAATGAGCATTGTGCAGCGAGCAGTATATAATTATAAATTACAATTAGATCATCAAAATTATATGAAATAAACACTTGAAATCTATCACTCTGTGTTGTAACATTTGTTATTTACTTATAACAAAGACACTTAGTCTTAATCACCATGCCAGCAAGACGTGCTTCCTTTTTATTATCACTTCCGGCTCACATGTTTTACCACTTCCTGAATCTACCTGCTATCTCATGTGATCATACTGCCACCTTGTGGTAACACCTATCAGTACATCCCCTTTCCTGAGCAGGTTAGTATAACTTGGTAACTAACACATATACAGCATTTCAAGACTGCAACTGAATAAACCCTCTTGCTAACATTCAAGATGTCTTAATGCAGTACACAGAAAAACTTTTCCTTTTTTTTTTCCACAAATACACTGTGTACTGATAACCAAACAAAACAAGAAAGCCACAACTATTCCATTCGTAACAAATAACATGTATCTGCCAACTCTTTTTTTTTTTTAAACAACTTCAACAGTTCACTGTTCTATGAGTCTCTGAGGTGGCTTCCTGTTTCTGGTGGATCGTCTCAGAGCTGGAGTGACAACATCTGGGGAAGATGAAGGAGGCTCAGTGTGCTGCAAATCTAGTGTCACATTAACATCCTTTCCAGACGCAGTTTCCTGAGGTTGCCCTTCAGTGTCCTCCAGAATCTTCAAAAGACTCTTCCTGTTTCTTCCGAACACTTGTCCATCCTCTGTTCTCACCGCATAGGATCTGGGACCCACCTCACTGAGAACTGTTGCCTTTCTGGTCCAAGTATTAAGATCCTCAATCTCACAAATGTCCCTTTCACAAAGAGGTTCCAGTCTCCTAGCTGATCTGTCATAGTTCATTTTCTGTTTGAGTTTCAGTTTCTTTCTCTTAGTCAGTTCTCTGTTGTCCTTTGTCTTTCTCTGTGATAATATGTGGTAAAGTGGTGCGCAGCCTACGACGCATTAGCAGCTCTGCTGGTGATGCACCACACTCTAGTGCTGCTGACCTATAACTTAGCAAAGCAAGATATGGGGTCAGTATTGCTATCTCTTGCTTTTTTCAAAAGTCCTTTTTACAATTTGGACTCCTTTTTCGGCTTGTCCGTTGGCCTGTGGATGCAGTGGGCTAGATGTAGTGTGATGAAATCCATACTGCTTGGCAAACTCCCTGAATTCTGCACAGTTGTACTGGGGGCCATTGTCACTAACCACACACTGTGGGATTCCATGTCTAGAAAAGAAGCTTTTTATGTATGTGATGATAGACTGTGCTGATGTACTAGTGAGCTGGGCTACCTCAGGGTAGTTTGAATAATAGTCTGACTAAGACATAGTCCTTGCCATACAAATGGAAAAGATCAGTGCCCACTTTTTGCCATGGTGCAGTTGGTTGCTCTGCAATCAGCATTGACTCTTTTGTCTGTTTGTAGTGGTGTGTGAGACTTGTGTTGCATTTCCCTATCATGTTCTCGATATCATATTTTATTTATTTAGCGAATGCAAAGTCCTTAAGCCAAGCAGTTGCCTCCTGGTTTGCTGTATGTAGGGGTGTGTAATCCTCCTTCCAGTCTTTGGAGCGGGCAAGCCTCTATGATGTGTTCCATTGTTTGCTCCTCTCCACATGCGCACAGTGGGCTAGGGCTACTGCCCCATCTGTAAAGGCTGGCCAAGCAGGGGCCATGTCCAGTCCTGAAGCGATTGAGTGTAGACCACTGTCTCCTTGGGAGGTTGGTGCCCGGGACCTGTTGGTTGGGGTTTTATCACCAGCTGTTTGTTTGGGACCTCCTTGGTCTCCCATTCCTCTTGCCAAGCTGTCTGGATGGTAAAGTCAGCTGGGGGAGGGTTTTTCCAATCGCCGTCTGATGAAAGTCGGGCAGTGGGTGGAGTGTAGATATCTGCATGGATTGGTAAGTGAGGAGAATCTTTAACTTTTGGAGCATCCTTTGAGTTAATGCTGCTCGCCGGATGTGTGGAGGGGCTATGTTTGACAGTACAGAGAGCCAGGGGAGTTGTGTTGAGCTGGGTGTCTACATGGTGTGTGTAAGATGACCTGGACCAGACAGGGGCACAATATTCTGCTACAAGAGTATGAAAGGGCCAGTGCTGAGGTGCGCAGGGTGGAGACTTGCCGCCCCCATTTTGGCACCAGCGAGCTTGCAGAGCAGGTTGTTTCGTACCTTCACCTTAGGCAGCCGTCCCCTTTAGATGTTCCTTGAAGGATAAGTCCTATCAGGGTCACTCCAAGATAAGTTGGATTTGGGGCATGCTTAAGCTTGAGTCCGCTCAGGTGATGTTTAGTTCTCTGGCAGCTTTTGCATTGTGAGATGGAATACACTGGAGACGGTTTTTGCTGGGCTTGGTTTTAGACGCCAGATTTTGCAGAACTGGTCCATTTGGCAAGATCTTCCGTGAGCACCCGTTCCAGTGGTTCAAAGTCTGGGCTTGGAATGCCAAACAGATGTCGTCTGGCATAGGTGAATTTGCGGATTTTGTAGTAGGCAGGGTCGTTTATGTAGAGGTTGACAGAGTTGGAGCTAGAACTGAGCCTTGTGGGAGTCCGTTTTTCTGCATTCTCCATGCACTTGTCTTCTGACTGAGGTGGACTCTGAACCTTCGGTTGGTCAGCAGGGTTTTTATAATTGCTGTTGCCCAAGCAGGGATCGCCTTTATAAGTTTCAGGAGGAGGCCTTTGTGCCAGACCGTATCATAGGCGGCTGTAAGTCGAGAAACACAGCCCCTGTCTTCAGTCTGCTCTCGAAGCCATTTTCGATGAAGGTGGTTAGGGCCAGTACTTGTTCTCCTGTACTGACGCGTCCTTGCGGAAACCTGCTTGATCCACACTTAGAATATCCTCTACCTCTGGAAATGCGTTGCAGAATTAGGCGCTCCATGATTTTGTAAGGAACGCTGAGTAGGGAGATTGGGCGGTAGCTTGCTGGTAATTTGTGGTCTTTGCCAGGTTTGGGATGGCAATTGACCTTTGCTTGTCCGCCATTTCTTTGGGATCGAGTTTGTTTGTGTGATCCTTGTGTAGAATTGTGTCCAACCCGGTTAGGGCTCGGGGGGCCAAGATTTTTCATGAATTCTGGGAAATGTTATCGTATCCATGCTGCCTTCCACATTTCAGGCTCTGTAGGACTTTCTCCAGTTCAGCAGCCTCGAAGGGTTCAGGGTTCGTTTCCTCTACAGGCATTTTTTGGTGTTTTTTTAGCTCAGTTGTAACTGCTCTTTTGGTGTCTTTGTCTTGGGGTGCTTTGGCGATAGTCAGTAGGTGGGATGCAACTTGGTTGGGTGTGACGGATGCTCGGCTTTGGCTAGGGGGCTTCTGTGCAGCTCCTAGGCGACGGATGAGGCTCCAACATTTCCTGCTAGAGTGGGTAAAGCTCCGGTCAGCAACTGTCTCCTCCCATTTCTTTCGCCGAGCTGTATTTAGCGATTCAATGAGATGGTCTGCTATCTCTGGGTCCCCTGATGTTTGATAGGATTGTAGGAGGGCAGCACTTTCTCCGTCCAAACATGGGACATAGAGGGGTCGGTAGCCTCGTGGGATTGCAGTATGGGCAGCCTTGAAGATTGCGCTGCAGAAGTGGTTGTATGCTTCATCTACAGTGATGGTGTGGAGTGGGATGGTAACAACGCTCCGGTCCAGAGTTTCACTGAATTTCTTCCAGTTGGCTTTGCGGAAGTTCCAGCGCATCTTCCTTGGGCTGTATATGACTGGAAGTTGTAGGCCAATGTGTACAAGCAGGGGCCGGTGTTGGCTGTGTGGAAAATCATCAAGAATGAGGATCTGTGTAGGATATGGCTCCCCATTCAAAGAGCTGACCCAACACAGGTCAGGAGAATAGTCCTTCTTCCACCTAGCAGAGTGGAAGGTTCCTCTTTGTTTGGGGTCGTATATCAAAGCGAGGTCATTTCTGGATGCCCAGTCTGAAAGTGCCTTCCCATCACTGTCCACTGCTGGGTACCCCCAGTCAGGGTGATGGCTGTTAAAGTCCCCCACATAGATGGCAGGGTGGGGTAGGGTGGGTAAGACCTGCAGATCCCAGTTGGCATTAGGGGGCTTGTACACATTGACAATATGGAAGCCACCAATGATTATGGTGTCTGAGAAATGTGTTGTTATCAGGTGATTTGCTTCAACTATGTCAGAACGCACATAGGTGGCACGTCCATGTTTAGCATGTAGAACATAGCACAGGAGGTCAAAGCCTTTGATGGTGAAGCGGCCAGCTTCCTCTGTGCCAATATGAGTCTCTTGGAGGCAGATTACGTCAATCGAATGTTGGAAGGCGAGGACTTCGATAAGGCTTCGCTTGGCTGCAGATAGGCCTTCAACGTTTAGTTGTAATATGCGAAGGGCCGATCCTACCACAAAGTGCTCTTGGGGCTGTTTGCTTTCGGCTTTAGGACTGTGACTAGGATTCTTCTTTGACTTGGCACAGAGGTGTCGTCTCTTCGAATTTAGTCTGCTGGTAGGATCATTAGCTTCCCCAGGCGAGCCCGGGTACTGGCGGAGGGCGCGACGAGAACGCTGATCCATTGCCCCCCATATATCCATATTGATACCTGGCCAATAAACTGCTTCTCTGGCTCTCCTTTTGCATTTTTCTATTCCAAGATGCCCTTCATGGATACGATGCAGCATATCCTGGCGCATAGACTGAGGAATAACAATCCTGTTCTGTCTCAGCACAAGGCCATTTGCCTCAATCAGATCTGCCCTCACTGAGTAGTACTGTGGGCAGCTTCCCTTTACCCAACCTCCATGAATCTGCTGGACAACCTTTTGCAGCACAGGGTCCTTTGCCGTTTCCTGTGCAATTTGCTCTAGCATCACATCTGATGCAGGGAGTGAAGCTGTCACCATGTTGACATGAGTTTCCACATCATCTGTTGTGGAGATGGACTCTGTGCAGCTGCTTGATACAGGTGCCCGTGACAAAGCATCCGCTAGCACTATATATTTGCCTGACGTGTAGATTAGCTCAAAGTCATATCGCTGGAGTTTCATCATCATGCGCTGCATTCTCGGAGACATGTCATTGAGGTTTTTCTTTACAATTGACACCAGTGATTTGTGATCAGTCACTGCAGTAAAGGTTGGCAAACCATAGACATAACTGTGAAATAACACCAAACCCAGTCTCTTTTTCAATTTGGGCATAGCGTTTTTCCGTCTCTGTCATTGATCTCGATGCGTATGCTACTGGCTGCCATTTATCCCCTGTAGCTTGAAGCAGAACAGCTCCCAAACCATCCTTTGAGGCATCAGTGGAGATCTTTGTTGGTTTTGAGGGGTCAAAGAATGTGAGGACAGGCTCTGTGGTTAGAATTTCCTTTAGCTTATTCCATTCTTTTTCATGTCGTTTTGACCACTCAAATTCCTTGTTATGTTGGAGCAACTCTCTGAGGCATGCTGTTTTGGAAGAAAGATGAGGAATGAATTTTCCAAGGAAGTTGATCATTCCCATGACTCTCAGGACTCCTTTTTTTTATCAGTGGGAGTAAGCATGTCCAATATAGCCTGCACTTTTGACTGATCAGGCTCAACCCCTTCACCTGAAAGTTTGTCTCCCAAAAAGGTAATTTCTGTGACACCAAACTGACATTTTTTTCTGTTCAGTATTAGTCCACTGTCCTGAATCCTGTTAAGGAGTTTTTTTAGTCTTTCATCATGTTGCTGGCGTGTCGCTCCCCAGACCACCAAATCATCAATGTACACTCTTGTGCCCTCTAGACCCTCAATTATGGACTCCATAGCCCTGTGGAAAATCTCTGGAGCTGAGATAATACCAAACGGAAGCCTCAGAAAACAGTACTGCCCAAATGGTGTGTTGAAGGTGCAGTACCTGCTACTTTCTGGATCCAGCTTCAGCTGCCAAAATCCCTGCGAGGCATCCAGCTTGCTAAAATATTTAGCACCTGCCATTTCACTGGTTATCTCATCTCGTGTTGGGATTGGGTAGTGTTCTCTTTTAATATTCTCATTCAAATCCTTAGGATCAAGACAAACTCGTAACTCTCCATTCTGTTTGTTGGTACATGTGATGGAATTCACCCAATCAGTGGGCTCCTCCACTCGCTCAATAACACCCAGTTGTGTCATTCTGTCCAGCTCTTTTTTCAAGCCAGCTCTTAGTGCTGCTGGCACTCTCCGTGGGGCGTGCACTACAGGCTTGGCATTACTCTTGAGCTGAATCTTATAGGTGTATTTTAATGTTCCATGTCCTTTGAAGACAGAGGGGAACTGTTTTACAATGTGTGCAGCTCCTTCATATTGCAAGTGTTGTATTTCTTGACTGATTGTCCATCTTTATGTTTTCACTGTTTATCTGGTAGATCCTCTTAACCAAACCTAGGTCCTCTGATGCTTTATCCCCTAGGAGTGATTCATGTCCATTAGGCACAATGACAAACAACAGGCTGTGCTGCTTGCCTTTCACTTTCACAGTAAGTTTACATCCTCCTAATGTCTCAATTGGCTGACCATTGTATGCAGTCAGTGTTGCGGTCTTGCTGGTGATTATTTTAGGCTTTATTTTCAGAGCATTGACATCATTCTCATTTATCATGTTAGCTTTAGCTGCTGTGTCAATCCTGAATGGCACAATTGTCCCATTTACCCACAGTGGTGCAATCCACTTATCACTTTTGACTGCACTCACTGTCTGACCGGTGCCTCCAGTCTGCGTGAGTTGTGCGCTGTCATCATTGTTACTGCATGACACCATCTTGATGAAAAATGTTTCACTTAGGTCATCAGTCATCCATTTCTGCCACTGTGTGCACTTGTCCTTTTTTAATGTCTCTAGTGCAACACATTTTTGCATAATGGTTTTTTCCTTTGCACTTTGCGCATGTTTTTCCATAAGCAGGACATTGTCTCTGTTTGTGTTTTTCACCGCATCTCTTACAGGAATATACCTCTTTTTCATTGCTTTTAATTCTGCCCTGCTGTTTCCCTTTCACGGACAAAGCATGGACTTTCTCTTCACCTTGGCTCACTGCTCCCAAAACAGGCTCATCAAAAGTCATTACAAGTTGGCGTGCTAGCTCACTGGCTTGACATATTTTTATGGCACTTTCCAACGTGAGCTCTGTTTCTCTCAGTAGTTTCTCTCGGAGCTTCTTATCTTTTGTTCCAAACACTATCTGATCCCTTATCATAGAGTCTCTGAGATCACCAAAATTGCAAGACTGGGCTTTTAATTTAAGGTCTGTCAAAAAATTATCAAATGTTTCTTCTTGGTGCTGCATACGTGAGCGGAAGACATACCTTTCATAAGTTTAATTTTTCTTTGACAGACAGTGCTCATCAAACTTTTTTAGGACTTCTTCAAACTTGTCTTTGTCCTCTAGCTGAGCAAACACAAAAGTAATGAAGACTTCTATGGCTTCTTTGCCAGCGACAGTTAGCAGCATGGCTATTTTTCTCTCATCTGCTCGTCTATCCACTCCGACAGCCGAAAGATACAGCAGAAATTGCTGCTTGAAAGCCTTCCAGTTTGCATCCACGTTTCCAGTCAGTTTCAGCGTCCCTGGCAGTTTCAATGCGTCCATCATTATTTTGTGTCACTCCTGACAAAGTATACCCGTCCTGGTACCATATAATGTTTGTTATTTACTTATAACAAAGACACTTAGTCTTAATCACCATGCCAGCAAGACTGTAGAAATGTTGAAGATACACAGGAATTCACGTGAGGTTCAGAGTA